>CM024092.1:1200000-1800000 GCA_013433165.1 Hypsizygus marmoreus | reverse complement strand
TATGGTTTTCGACCCGTGAGGAGCCTATTGGTACGTCACCATTGTTGAGAAGCCTGAAGGCAGATCGTACGAGGTCTTGAAGAACCCCAACTACTACTGTACATGGGTGAATTCCATCCCTTGATTACCCGTCGCATGCTTCTTTAACATCACGTTCACAAACTGTACGTGCTGTAGTCGTTAATCCCATTTTTCTTTTCTTCTTCAGTCTATATCTCTGGTCGCCCATTTGTACTGCGAGACGCTTCTGAACCGAGACGTACACTATCTCTTTCTGATCGCGCGGAGAATCTGGAAGCCATCGAAACCAGACTGAAGAATGACATAGTACAAGAGGCTACGAGGTACGTAAAGGTGCTCTTGGAAATGAACGACGCGAGGTTACGTGAGCTTGCTTAGATATGGAGGCTTGATATTGACCCACAATGAAATCGGTACGCACACAACTATAGATTGTCAAGCCCGCCTCACAGTATCTTTGAAGCTGCGGAAAGCGGAGAAGGTGCAATTTTACCAACATGGACAGCTGTTGATCATGACAGTGGAAACGTGAAGACGTCAAGAGAAGTCTGGGAACATATGAAGGCCCAAGGCTGGAATGTCGAGGTTCGTATTCTTGACTTATCGTGATCGAGTCATTTCTCACAGATTCCTGTCATCGCAGTATCATCGGTACGACGAACGGAATGGCCGTTATTGAAAATTGCGAACTAACTTGCATGACACTGCAGAATTCCTATTTCACCGGACAGGCCAATAGAGGTAGTTTTCAGCACCAGATTTTCCCTGCTCATCTAACGCGTCATGCAGGACAACTACCTTGACGCCTATGTAAACGTCATTCGTTCGACGGACCCTCTGAAGACATCATTAGTATTCTCTTGTGGCATGGGTGCTGTTCGCACGACTTTTGCTATGGTTGCTGCCTCGATCGTAAGAAGGAAGCAGCTTATCGATCGAGGTTTGCCTGATCCATATGCATCGAGACCACTAGCACTTGGTTCAACGCCCACTCATTCTGGTGTCAACACAGTCAGGTCATGCTTAATTCCAATTTTTTATAAATACTGATAGTCGTTGTGGTTTAGCCAACGCACTCCGTGAGTTTATAATCAGTGTGAGATACAACAGGACACTAATACCTTTTTAGCAAACGGAGTCGCGGATCATATTGTCTCTTGAACAAGCAATTGCTCAGCAGGAGCTGAGTAAATCGCTCCTGAGGTTAACATACCTCTTGCAGCAAAGTAAGCTGCCCCTTCGACCACCCATCTATTTCTTTGACTCCTACTTCACAGGTCTTAGAGACAGGAATTCCCAGTCGGCCATTGAGCTTCTCATGTCACAGCCAGCCTTACTAGAAAATCTGCGAAAGGCACACATGGGAAACTACGGTATTATCCTCAGCTTGCTGGGCTGCTTGGATCATGGTCTTCAGACGAAGAAATTAGTCGATCGTATCATTGATGCCAGTGCGTTTTCGCTTACCCTCGCCTTCCACAAATCATTGGCTAACATTTGCTCCCTAGCTGATCAAGTCACTAATCTCCGAGAAGATGTTTTGATCCATCGGCTGAAGTATTCATTGACTAGCATGGAGGAAGCACAAGGGGAGGATTTCTTGCGGAAGGCTGTCAAGGCTCTGGAAAAATAGTAAGCCTGGTTCCAATCCTTGAGGGGCCTTTCTGACCACAATCCAGCTTCTTCATGATTGCTTTTGCAAGCTATGTTGATACCTCAGAAGACTTCTGCCAAAGTTTCAGTGACTGGGTCAAGGTCTGTTCCCTCCAACTTAGGGAGTGTGATAACGTACTCACTCGTAGACAGGCAAGGACAGAAATATGGAAGTCTGTTGCATTTTCCTTAGCTAGCAATTTTCTGAGCTAATGGCCAAAAAAGTCAAATCAAATTCTTACGCAGGTCATATGGATCTCGATTGAACGTTTTCAGCCCCATAAATGATCTTTCCTCCCTATCCAAGTCGGGTTCAGAAGTTCGTTCCTTGGTTCCTGGCAAGAAGAACGACGTCGCCATCGCTGGAGGTCAGATCCTGGGAGATGAATATTCGGACCACGTTGTCAAGGTATGTAATCAACAAGTAACTTTATCTGACACTGACGATGGCTCTTGCAGAATCGTAGTGGCATTATTCTCCGTGAAGGGTCCGCATTTTATTGTCCTTTTTTGCGATTTCGATGTTTTATGCTCTGTCAACAGAACCCTTCTCAAGTCAGATCAGTGGCTCCGTGAATCACACCATGTTGAGCACGGCGTTCGAGGAGCAATCAATTTCCGACAGATACCACAGACAAGTATTTTTGCCCTTGGTCAACCGACTTTGGAAGCCATTGATGAAGTGGTCAACCGGGTGAAGGAGGCCCATCCTTCTGCCCAGCGGATCGTGTGGATAGCTCTGCGGGAAGAGCCTGTGGTATATATCAATGGCGCTCCTTATTGCTTGAGAAGAGAGGGTTTCTCTCTAAGGAACATGAAAGGTTAGTGGATATGTATCAAAATGCCAACCTATGCTAAGTTGCTGCTCCACTAGATTATGGTGGGATCTCAGCATCTCGGTTGGAGGTACTGGAAGAGCGACTCAGAGACGATGTAGTCGCGGAACTCAATGCCTTTGGTGGCAGGTGGGGCATGGCCATAATCTTTCAACCGTTATCTGAAAGCTCTCTTTACCTAGGGTCTTGCTACATACAGAAACGGCAGACGGCACGGTTGTGCCAGTCTGGGAGGAGGTAACCGAAGACAACGTTGTAGTCCTGAAGGACATCATGGCTGCACGTCGTCATTCAAACGGTGTTGATCTTCAGTATTACCGTATTCCTATTACCGCCGAGAGACCTCCCGACTTTACAGACCTTAGCGACTTTATCGACGTTGTTCTGAGGACCTCGACCGATACACCGATCGTTGTTAACTGTCAACTGGGTCGTGGCAGAAGCACATTGGCATCGGTAGGCATGCCTCTTCTCTCGCTCGGCCATTAGCTGAACTTCAGACGATTTAGGTAATTCTATTGCTGATTCGACAGTGGCTCGAGAGGTACTTGGTCACCACGCCGGTTACTCCTCGCTACGTCAAACGATCTATGTCAATGGTGTCTAACACACCCATGGAGCTAGCTTCTAGCCAAGGTCGCCATTCTTACACGGTCATCAACAGTAAGAATCTACTTGGCCTTGCGTTCCAGAACACATGAACCTCACGGTTACAGATTTGCTTAGGGTAATCCGGAAAGGACCTACCGTCAAGAACATCGTTGACGACGCCATTGACCAATGCTCTGCCGTCTTCAATCTCAGAGACTCTATCGAAGAGTCACGCTATAATGCTGAGCAAGCAACAGACGAGAAACAGAAACACGCATTGGCTCAAAAAGGCTAGTTTGCTCAAGTGTGCCTAAAAACGAACATGTTGACGAGATATGTGTACAGGATTGCAAAGCCTTCGGCGTTATTTCGAGTTGATCGTCTTCCAGTCTTATCTCCAGTCCACTGAACCAGACACGATGCAGTCATTCGAGACAGTAGAAACATATGTCAAGAATCGACCAGGTGAGCAAATACCCTTAGAGCTTATTACATCAACTAAAGACAGGCAGTCATCAAAACCTTTGAGAAGGATCTCCTGGAAGGCATTGACGTATTGAAACCTTTGGAGCGGGCAGATGCCCAGGAGGGAGTGGCTGATCCAGACGAGGTCACACAGGTTGTCGTGAATCGGACCGGAAGCATCTTATCTGCATCCACTATCCTCAAGAGTGACTTCTTCTCGAACCTTCAGAAAATGTCTCTTCCCGAGTGCGTCACCTCCCTTCGCTTTATGTCCAGCAGGCTTTCTACATCTCATAACTCTATCCTGGTGGGATTTAGGCGAATCGAGGGTTCTCCGAATTTCCGTCGTGTGCCATTGACCCTGCGGCCCATTTCATCACCGCTTGACGAGGATGAAGCCGATGTCATCCCGGAGTATGTCGAGGACGGTAAGATGGTTTGTGGAAGGTGAGTTGCAATATCATCTATTCATTCGTTTGCTTATTAGCGCATCAGTGGAATGCCAACTGTGGATGGGTAGTTCAATTCAACTGCTTTGCGACCTCACTCTAACTCTTTCATGCAAGTTTTAAACGGGCATTAGAACGAGTCAATGCTGGTCCAGGGGGATCGAACGTCGTTTTCTGGACTTCCCTTCGAGAGGTCCGTTTTCGTTCTCAAAATTTTGTTTTGTCATTGTTCATAATACGGCTCTAGGAACCTGTTATCTACGTTGCTGGTAGGCCTCATGTTCTCCGTCTCGTCGATAAACCTCTGGAAAACGTAGAGTAAGTCGTTACTCGCTGTGTGGCCGGCAAAATCATTGACAAAACATGTTTCAGGGCGACGGGAATTACAACGGCCGTTGTCGAGGGAATGGAGCAAAGCTTCAAGAAGGACGTGCTTCGCGAACTGAGAGCCGGAAATGGACGAGTTCTGCTTCATGACGAGGTCGAAGAAAGGCCTGGCGTTTTCAGTATCATTCCTATCTGGGAGACGGTCTCTGAAGATGAAATACTGACTCCCAAAGATGTGATTGATATGATCAGGAAGGAAGGCTATAGGGTCTGTCACTGTGTTCTTGTTGCAAGATCTTTGCTCATCTGCCCCCTAGATTGACTATGCGCGTGTTGCGATTGTTTGTATTCACCACATCCTTGCCCAGTGGTGTGCTAACACTTTTTGCAGACTGATGAACAGGCGCCCCTGCCTAACGCCCTGTGGCAACTCCTCGAACGTGTTAGAGGAGGAATGTCGCAAGCAGGCGACTTCATTTTCAATTGTCAGATGGGACGTGGACGAACGACGACAGGCATGGTCACTGCCTGCTTAATATCCTCGACGATGCGTTGGAGCGGCGATGAGGCTGCGCTCGCACAACATGAACCGCCAGCAGAGATTTACGATTCCATGGATGGTCCCTCGGAGGAGGAAGCCTATCTGCAAGGTAAGGTGTTCTAGCGAGACTAAAAAGGGCGATCCATTAACGGTGTGTTTAGGAGAGTACAAAACTATCTTGCACCTTGTTGGAGTCTTGTCCCATGGCAAAGTCGCCAAGCGGTTGACTGACAGGGCCATTGACCTGATGCAAGACGTTCAGAACCTCCGCAAGGCGATCTACGAGTACGCAGTTGCTTTTCTTCGTGCAACATACGCTGATACCATTCACGATTTCAGCTACAAACTCAAAGTCGAAGCTTGCGAGAAAGGGAGCGCCAAGCAGCGCAAGCTGCATGGAATCACTGTAAATTACCTGTACGTGCTTTCATAAATCCTAATGTAAATGAACGGCAGCTGACAGGCAAATTCTCGGTGGGCTTTCCACAGATACCGCTATGGAACTCTCATAGCTTTCGCGAATTATCTGATTGAGACGAGCAACTCAGAAATCACTCAAATGACGTTCCCTGAATGGCTCCACAAGCACAGAGAGATCACGAAGTTACTGGAGAGGAGGTCTCTGGACTAGTGGAGGTAGTGTTTACTGGTGGGCACCGAATAGATAATTGTTAGGCCTTAGGCCTTTGGCTATACGCAGTTCCTGTCATCCTGTACATATTTGTATGCGGAATGAATGGTCACTTTAAACATCAAGCATCCTCCTAAATCTTTGCCAGGTGGCCTGGGCCGGAGAAATTTTGACGAGGCGGGGTCAATGGCCCGAATGCTGCGGCGTTGCTCGGTGTCAGAATAATTTGGAGCGCGTTGCCACTGTTTTGCCTTGCATGGAATTGGTCTTGAGCTATCTTTGAGGGTCTCTTCATGCCCCCTCTCACCTTTGCATACTACTGTTCCGGTCATGGTGAGTGCTCTCAATTCCACTCGCCCTCGCGCTCTTGGGTGATTGATGAATTAATCCCTATGCTCAACGCAGGTTACGGGCATGCAACACGCGTCTCTGCATTTGCATCTCATCTTCTAAGCCTTCCTTCAGAAGACAGGCCCACGATATATATCACTTCCTCTGCACCAAAACATGTTTTCGCCGACAGCATTGCACTCGGCGCTCTGTATCGTTATGCTGAAATTGACCCTATCATTGTACAACCACTTGCGTGAGTTGTTCTCAAATATGTTGGAAATCACAGCTGAAGCGTTTCGCACCACAAGCTATCGCGTTGACCGCCAGAAAAGCGTAGATGTATTGAAATCGTTTCTAGACCGGAAAGATACCATTTTAGACTTAGAACGACAATGGCTTGAGGATATAAAAGCTCACGCTGTGCTGAGCGATGCAGCGTTCATGGGCTGGTGCGTATTTACATGATCGTGAAATGCGCGCTGCTCACAGTGTACCCAGCTTAGCGGCAAAGGCAGCGGGTATCCCATCCATTTTGATCACCAACTTCACCTTCGATTCCGTTTACAGCTACCTGTCCACGCCCCTTCTCGATGCACTATCACCTACACACCATGATCATCTCTCACCTACTTCAGGTTCACATCATAACAGTTGCTTGGATCTGGTTCCCGATGTCCCTGTGCCAATCTGCGAACTCGAACCGCTGGTGGAACATATTTTTGTCGGCTACCGCTGCGCTGACATTCTCTTCC
The DNA here is from genome assembly GCA_013433165.1 of Hypsizygus marmoreus. Lineage (NCBI taxonomy): Eukaryota > Fungi > Basidiomycota > Agaricomycetes > Agaricales > Lyophyllaceae > Hypsizygus > Hypsizygus marmoreus. Next base: position 1,793,401 of record CM024092.1, on the reverse strand, counting down.
TGCTTCCTGGATGTATACCCATACCCTCTTTCTTCGTACAACCCTCTCTTCCTTCGCAAGACTGGGTCGATGTCTGTAGCAACGAGTTCCACTCTGAAGTCATTGAATGCCTCCTACGAAGACCATCTACGTGTCCATTGCACCCCAGCATCCCTTTTCCAACCCCCTCGCCTCCACACGCCAAGCGGTCCATTCCCCGGACTGCGATTCAAGCACCTCTCATCGTGCGCCCGCCCACTTCAACAACATCTGTCTACACCCCTGAAGGTCGTTCGCGTCTTCTCAGTTCAATTGGCGTGCCGCACGATTTCCACGACCCAACGCGTACCAAGATCCTTATTGTTTCCTTCGGTGGGCAGGTATTCCGTACACCCAGTCGACCATCAAGTCGGCGTCACAGTCGAAGTGCTACTCCTGAGATGTCTCCAACCCATGTAAATGGTATTGACAATGCGATCCCCGAAATGCATCTCCTTCCTCTGGTCCGAGAGCCAAACTTTTCCAGTCCTCAGGCATCATCGCCAGCAGATCATCCGCTGAGCCATGCCGATTCACACGAGGACATAGCCCCTCGTCTTGCTACTCCGTCCCACATCTGGATTCCCGGTGCCCCCCCGGCCTCAAAACCATCTCTTACCCGACACTCAAGTGCTGAGTTCCGCATTCCGGAGGTCGCCACCATTCCGCCGACTCCTAGTGGCCTCATAGAAGCCTTCGATCTCAACGCTGGTGGAGATGAAAGTGAGCTTGACACGCGATTGCTGCCTGATTCATCTTGGATAGCGATTGTCTGTGGCGTATCGAAAGACCAGTGGCATGGAAGTCACGATAAGGATACAGGGTTGCCAGATGGATTTTTCGTCGCGCCGAGGGATGTGTACATGCCTGATCTGACAGCAGTTGGAGACGTTCTCTTAGGGAAACTGGTGAGGCTCTCGCATTCATTGTCCTTGGCATCACACGATATGAACTGATACTGGCCTTCTAGGGATACGGAACTGTGTCAGAATGTGTTGATGCGTGCACGCCTTTCGTTTATGGTGTGTTCTGAGAAGTGCATGGGTCTTATCTTGACGTTGATCATGCTCACAGTTTCCCGACCACTCTTTATCGAGGAGCATGGCCTCCGCTTACTCCTTAGCCGAGAAGGCGTGGGTGTAGAGCTTTCTCGATATTTATATGAGGCCGGCGATTGGGCTTCTGGCGTTGAAGAGGCTTGGAATCGAGGTAAAGCGCTGAAGGCAAAGAAGAGAATAGACGCTGCGAATGGGATCGGGATGGATAAGAGGAAGACCGAGGGTCTTGATATGGCCCAACAAGTCGTTCGGTGGACACAGGATTGGTGGGGAAGTCATCTTAGTAATTGACCGTACGGTATACTGTACCATCCGAGATATCATCATGCGGACAGTAATGAATGTGGGACATCTTTAAATACATTCGGCCCGCGGTTTTCGCCCAAGTTGAACTCGCCGGAAAACATTGAATGGCGATTAAATATCTTCGCGGCCTTGGTATAAGTACCTCGGGCGATCCTTGACCATTGCGATTGTGCTCTTTGTGCCCAGGACCGGCGGCTCAGTTGCCAAGAAATTGATTCAACGCGACACGTGGTAGAATCTGGGGTGCCCAAAATGGCACGTAACGGCAATGCTCTCCCGGCATACTTGGTACGGAGTCATCCTTTGCTCTTGACCATCAACCATGACCACTCCTTCACAGCCAGTTGCTATCACCAGCCCCAGGATACTTCCTAGAGATCCTGTAGATGGCGCCTCCCCATCATTCTCAACCCCAGTTGGCACTCCTAACCTCAATGTGCTTCGCGCTCAATACGCTGGGACACCTCCGCCGCCTAATATTCCTCCCAGAGGTACAGCGACTGTGCAACGAACTGGCTCACCTGCGATATCTCTAGTACCGATTGACAATACATCACCACTACGCCCGGGTCCCCTACCTGTGGGCGGACTCTCTACAACTGCTGTTAAGAGCTCCAGTTCTTCCGGGCACGGATCAGAAACGCCGCCAATTGTTGACCTCGATGGACTGCCGGATGAGGAGAAAGCAAAGATCGTCAGGCGGCATCTAGTATCAAAGGGAGAACGGCAGCAGCCCCCGCCTGAATCCGTGGCAGGATCCGACCTCGAGGTCCCGCAGGCTGGCGCGTCATCGAGACGATCATCATCAGGACAACACAGTCGAGCAGAAGGGACTGATTCAGAACCATTTCCAATCCCTTACCATGCTCCTGGAGCTGATATAACGTGAGTACTTGACTCGTCGCTTCCTGGATACTCGTTGTGACTGAGGCTTTGAAGGCACGATATATACAAGTGGCATGCAGACAAGAGCAGAGGACGAGTTCGGTCTGCTTCCTTCGCCGGTCCAAGCCAGCAGCCTGATCCCGCCTTCGAACACATACATGAGCCAGGCGGATTTAGAAGAAACTACGTTATTTTACGCGCAACAGAACAAGGAGCTGAAGAACCCTTTATGCTCAATAGTTTCATCGATTTCTTATACATTTTTGGTCACTTTGTACGTTTCCACCCATACATTTGGATACTGCATGATTGACACGAGATTTGCTATAGGCTGGTGAAGACCTTGAGGAAGAGGAAGAGGAGAAGGAAGAAGACATAGAAGAGGCAATTGCTGGTCCCTCTGAGATATTGCCTGCTGGGTTTGCGGACACTGGGGAGACAACGCCTTTAATTCGCAGGTCGCGATCAAGGTCGCGTCCTAGTCGACGACGAACCTCTGTGGGTCCTCGTGGAACGGCAACCGTCACACAGGCCGTTCTCATGGTATATTCTACATTACGAGCACCATGAATCCGTTTCTCAATCTCTGTTTACAGTTGCTCAAATCATTCATTGGAACTGGTGTCCTATTTCTGGGAAAGGCGTAAGTCACGCGATAATCTGTCGCTTTCTCTAGGTATACTCAAGACTATTTCAGTTTCTACAACGGAGGTCTCCTGTTTTCTGCTGTCACATTTGTGTTCATTGCTGCCGTCTCACTTTACTCGTTCCTCCTCCTGGTGAAGACAAAGTCTGTAGTTTCCGGTAGCTTCGGAGGTACGTCCATGATCCAATTATAATTTGGTATTTGGGTTCATTCGACCCTTTGATTCAATTAGATATGGGTGGGGCCATGTATGGTCCGTGGATGCGGTATCTTATCCTTGGGTCGATTGTCGTTTCGCAAATCGGGTTTGTCGCGGCATACACAATCTTTGTGTCCCAGAATCTCCAAGTAAGTGGCCCACCTATGCACGCCCGCGATGTATACTTATGCTCAACTACAGGCATTCGTCATGGGCATCACCCACTGCATCAAGCTCATCCCAATTCAATATCTCATCTTAATCCAGCTCATAATCTTTGCCCCACTTGCCCTGGTCCGGGACCTGGCGAAATTAAGCACAACTGCTCTGATAGCGGATGCATTCATCCTGGCAGGGCTGATCTATATCTTTGGAAGCGAGATCTCAATCGTGGCTAGCAATGGCATTGCGGATGTGAAGATGTTCAACCCGAAGGACTTTTCGTTATTCATCGGGTGAGTCTTTCGCAAATTGTATCTTGTTTCCAAGTGTTCTAAGTAGTTTACGAAGAACTGCTGTATTTTCGTTCGAGGGCATTGGACTGGTATGTACACACTGTGATGTCATCCACAAACTGTAACTGACCTCGGACATAGATCATCCCTATCACGGATTCGATGCGAGAACCTCACAAGTTCCCAATGGTTCTTACGGGCGTCATGATATTCCTCACAAGTATGGTCCTTTTCTTTCTCCTCAGGAATGATCTAACATCCAACCCATCTTAGTTCTATTCGGAGGGGCGGGTGCCTTGGCTTACTTGACCTTTGGCTCCGAGATCCAAACCGTCGTCCTTGTCAATTTAGACTCAGACAGCTCCATGGTTCAGTCGGTACGTTTCTTCTACCTCCACTTTCATTCTTCTGCTTCAGTTTACGAGCCATCCATCATCCAGGTCCAATTCCTTTACTCTCTCGCCATCCTGCTGTCCGTTCCGCTCCAGTTCTTCCCGGCCGTGCGAATTCTGGAGAACGGTCTGTTCACGCGCAGCGGGAAGGCCAACCTCAAGGTCAAATGGTTCAAGAACATCTTCAGGTTCGCGATGGTCATGGTGTGCACTGGGATCAGCTGGGCTGGCTCTGCGGATCTCGACAAGTTTGTTGCGTTTGTTGGGTGTTTCGCTTGGTGAGAGCCAGCTGTTTATTTGTAGCACATCGCACCACCGAAACTGAATATGGCTTCTTAGTGTTCCCCTCTGCTACGTGTACCCGGCAATGCTGCATTACAAAGCCTGCTCGCACACTCGGAAGCAGAAGATTGCGGATTTCGCTATGATCTTCTTTGGCCTCGTCGTTGCTGCATACACCACTGTACAGACCATTCGGGTTCGTTGTCTATTTCGAAGCCGTAACAAGCAATCACTGAACATCTCCACTCCAGCTGATGATTGAACCCGACAACTCTGGTCCTCCCAAGCTGGGCAACTGCGAACCCCCGACATAATGGCCTGTTCTCCCCATTTCGGAGCAGGTTGAGCTACTGACTGATCAAGAATCCCCTCATTTGCATGGTTCGACACTGGAAGGGCTGGCAAAGTTTCATGGACCACGCTCTCTCACACACTTAATCCCATTCACTATTAGATCCTACCTGCACATATATGACTAATGATTTACTGCAATACATCTAGGTTTCCCTTGTCTTTACTGTGTTCGACACCACTCAGGTTCTCATGGGGGTTTAACGATGGTAGGGCAATGCTTGCAGCTGATCGTTGTTTTCGACATGTTATAGCAAAAATACAATAATATAGTACCAATCTACAGGAATAACACGAAGGAAACTACCTCCTTACACAGTTGGTCGACGGATAGGCTCCTTGACACGCAGACGGCCCACCTCACTCCGGACATCACAATCTTCAGTCGCACCAGTGGGACTAACCCCCTCCTCAGTGTCATCATCCCCCCGCTCGCCCTTAAACCCAATCACTAATACCTGGCCCACCACCTCTTCTTCCGCCTCCGCAACCGGCGAACAAAGGCCATTCTCACTGACACTAACACTCCCACCCCGCTTCTTCCCCATCACCGGCCCAAACCCATACCCGTACCCAACAAACGCACCCCTTCTCACATTCTTCCTCTCCTTCAGTCTCTCCAGACTCCTCATCCGTTCCCTCATCCACTCGTCCTCCTCTTCATGCGTCAGCTGCATCTGCATGAATGATGACCGCGCTGCCCCCTCCGTCTTTACGCCAGGCTCCACGGAATGTCGCCGCCGTGCGCCGAATTCTTTCATACTGGTTCCGCGCTGGAGCCTCATCTTGTGCTTGCTCCCGCTCCCACTCCCGACATCCCACGTATAGCTCTCTGCAGTGACGGATGCCTCGGGATGTATTATAGGCAGCGGCACGTCGATCCCCGCTGCCTCGAGCACGTCCCGCACAGGCGCATGCCCCTTCGTCGCCTGCATCCGGTGTGCGAATGTACATGTTAGTCTAACAGTGAGTTGGACAAGGAAGGATCAGCGTCGACACGAGAGCAAACCAGGAAATAAAAAGGCGCTTACCCGGGTCCAAGAACGAACTCTCCTCCAAGCTGGTTAATATCCCCACCCTTCTCCCATACCGGCATCCCGATCTTCACTGCCCTGAGTACAACCATCGCGATTCCGCCTACGAGCCCGTGCTTCACGTACCCGCCGTCCAGCACCTCTGGCTTCTGTCGTCGCAGTTTCTCTTCTGGGTTCTTTCGTGGCAGATCCCCCTCTACCTCCGCCAACGCATGATCTCCATCGCGCCCCATGCCGAGCGCAACGTACAGAGCCAGGGAGGGGTCCGTGTACATGCTGAACGGCAGATTGAAGAGCTGTCTGTACTTTCCGATGAACGCGTGCGAGCCGTTGCTGATCACGACCAACTGCACCCTCTCTTTCTCTCCCTTCTCCTTCTCCTTCTCCCCCTGCTCCTGCTCCTGCCCTTTCTCCCCCTCCCCTCCCCCTCCCGCCGAAGCATACATCATATCCGGATGCGCAAGCGACACGAGCGACGTCATATAATCCTGGCACAGCGGACACCAAAAATGGCGGATGAACACGACGACGGTGCGCTGCGCCGCGAAGAGCGAGCCGAACGAGACGCGGAGTCCGGATTCGGCGACGACGGAGAGCGAGGCGGCGTAGGCGAGCTGGAAGGGCGTGGGGAGCGACCATTCGGTTTGTATGGGGAGGAGAAGCGGGGGCGGGTGCGGGTGCGAGCGGGTGTGGAGGTGTCGGAGGTGTTTGTTGTGTTGGTGGTGTTGGTGTTTTGGTGGGAGGCAGGTGCGGTGCTTGAGGAAGGGGGAGCCTGTGCTGGCGCTGGTGGAGGGGCGGGAGGGGTGTGGTGTGGGTGCGGGTGCGGGGCGGGGGGACGTGTAGGCGTGTGTGTCGTCGGGGGTGGAGTAGCACGTTGAGATGGAGGGGCTGGATATGTGTACATAGGAAGAGGAGGAGAAGGAGTGCGTGCGGGATGGCGGTGGTGGGGGCGTGGGCGTGGGCGTGGGCGTGGACTCGGGTGAGCGGATAGGGTTTGAGGTGGCGGTCCGCGAGAGGGCCTCGGGCTGTGAATGGTACCCTTCAAGCTCGTGTGAAGGACTAGGAGCCTCGGATGTGACGAAGCGGCGGAGTGGAGCAAGGGGTGGTTCTGGAGTGCGGAGGTCGTTGATGGAATGTGAGGATTGGAAATCGAACAGAGGATCGAGCTGCTTGATCTCCGTTGGGGGAGATATGAACTGCTTTGCGATATGCTTGACCGACGGAGCACGTATGCGGAAGGGGTTCTCCATCGCTGTGATGCTGTTGCGGGTCTTCTTGGGAAGAAGGAACCGTGCCAGTCTAATTGGGGTACTCGGCCGTGAAGGGAGTTCTACCTTGTTACTCGTTGGCTCGACGTCAGTGCCGCTGCCACTGTCACTCGTGTTGTCGGTGAACAGACTCGGCACGGGGTCGGTGGTGGTAGTGGGACGCGCATAGATCCTCCTGGGAGTGGACTGTATGCTGGGAAACGCAATGGGTGAAGACAGCACCTGCGTCGGCGGGGTAGACTGCGAACGCCGTCTATAGTGGCTCTCCTTGAGCCGTTCGAACGGTGGCAGAACTTCGTTTTCCAAGAAACTGGGATACAGCTCGTACGAGGGTTTTCGAGTGATACCTCGAACGTTGTCCTTGCCATGAGCCAGAGAGAGCGCAGGGTTCGAGGAGCGGCTGCGCAGGACCCAGAGTGGCGCAAATGGATCGGCTGGGTCGGGCGTTGGATAGCGTTCGTCGAAGAGCGGTGGTGGCTTGCGCTTTATTGTGCGAGGGGTAGACATCTGGCAGAGAGAGCAAGTCAGAGCATGGGAGAGGGTTTGTGATAAGGCCTCTGATTACAGGGCACGCGTTTAGAGGGTGGCTTATAACTGATCGCCCGTGAAGGAAACAAGCGTGCATGAGGCTGACGGCAGCTCAGGAATGTTCCTCGATCCACGTGTGGGCTTCTTTGAGGGCCCGTTCTGAGTCACGAACCGTACCATATCCGCATCCTTCGCGATTCCCTCTCCCCGCGCGCGCGACGATCTTGTTCAGATTCGGGGCAACGACGCGGACGCCCAGCACGCGTCCTACTACATCCACCTCTGCGTCGCGCTTTCCTCTTAGCATGACCCACCTCGCAGTTTATCACCAGCATAAAAGAACCCCAAGGCAGGCGGGACCTGAGAAGCTGAAACTGATCGGGTTATTCACGGCATTCGAAGCAAGTGGATTGGCATTCAACAGCTAATGATATCCATGGACGCATGCCACCGCATGATACTTATGTCTCTGCACGCTGGCACACAACGGAGCGCTCTTCCCATCGACACGACCAAGACACGACGAATCAACGAGGCCTTGCATGCTGCACGACCGAAATGCTCATTGCAGAAGATGATCGATGACGATCGGATGCAAATCTTGCCAACCCTAGACCCTCCGATGCAAGCATGCATAAACAACGGGTGTCCCAATCAGGACGAGCACTGGACCAGGACACTACAAACGTGTCTGGTCTGTCCATTACCGCCGGCATAGAACGCACCGCTCTAGAATGTTTGCGTATGCCACTGACGTGTTTTTGTCTTTCACTGTGATTCCGCCACCACCCTTCGCGTTTGTTCTGGAACAACGAGCCAGACACTCTGACGTCATGTCTAACACCTCACCCATTTCTCACGGTCCTCCCTTAAATCCCTTCGGAATCTCGACTCTGTGAGCCAACAAACGATCTAACGATTAAACATCATGGCTTCTACTTTATCTTTCAACACGAAAGTGAAAGTGAGTGCGGTGGATTTCGAAACGTTGGTACTTGATCTCATGTTGGTTCTTTCAAGCTTAACGATGGGAATGAGATGCCAATCATGGGGTTTGGTAAGACATCTTGTTGTATCTACTGGCTATGAAGCGGGATTGACGATGCTGAAATTTAGGAACGTACGAGATGGACGGTAGGGATGCATACGAAGCCGTAACCTGGGCACTCGAGGTACGGGTTTATACATATCATATGACCTTCAAGATCAAAAATCTAATCATGCACCCCCCAGGCCGGATATCGCCTCATCGCAAGTCACCCCTTCCAACCCATGTCCCACATTAACTAACTCCCCCTCCCTTTCCCTCTCATCCAGGACACAGCCGAATGGTACGAAAACGAAAAACAAACCGGCCAAGCCATCCTCAACTTCTGCAAAGCCACCGACACCCCGCGCTCCGACATCTTCTACACCACCAAGCTGAAGAACAACAACGGGTACGACGCCTCGCTCGCCTCCGTCAAGAAGTCCGTCGAAGAGTCCGGACTCGGGTACGTCGACCTGTATCTCCTCCATGGACCCATTGGCGGGACGAAGGCGCGCCAGGACAGCTGGCGTGCGGTGGTGCAGGCGAAGAAGGAGGGGTTGGTGAAGAGTATTGGGATTAGTACGTTTGGGGTGAAGCATCTTCAGGAGATTTTGGATTTGGGGATTGGCGTGCCGGCTGTGCATCAGGTGCGTTTGTGTGTGGGGGTATCGACGGGATTGTTTGTGCTGAATTTTTTGGGTAGATTGATTTGCATCCGTTCATGACGCGGACGGCGATCGTAAAGCTCTGTCAAGAACAGGGAATCACTCTCGAGGTAAGCCTGATCTCCTCCAATTCCCCCCCAAAAAAACTAACATAGAAACATTTCACAGGCATGGGCACCGCTCGTCCGTGGTCTCCGCTTCGACAACCCTGTAGTCGCACAGCTCGCCGAAAAGTACAAGAAGTGGCCCGCGCAGATCCTCCTTCGCTGGTCCCTGCAGAAGGTACTGTCCTTTTTTACTTTGGTTGTCCTTTTCCGGTATTCTAAACATTCTCAACGCCAGGGCTACATCCCCATCCCCAAATCCGCCTCGCACAAGCGTATCGTGTCGAACACGCAAGTGTTTGATTTCGAGTTGACGGATGAGGACATCGAGGCGCTTGACGGTCTTGATGAAGGTTCGTTGTGTGGAATATTTTGTTGTGATTTCGCTGATTGTTATCTGAATAGGATTGGTCACTGATTGGAACCCTACCGAATGCGATTGAGGGAAGGGACAGCGGAAAGGGAAATCTATGAATGGAAAATGTAATCAATCTAGTAACCGTGTATCTTGTATCCTGCCTTGCACATACGTACAGACATTGCTCTGTAACTCGCTAATGCATTCAATGTGACCTATTTTTTCACTCATTGCGCCTTACTAGCCGGCGACATCAAACAACTTCAAGTAAGGGAAGTATGCACACTGAGTACGTCCAGCAAAGAACAGCCTATGTATTCCAACAACAACCAAAGGAGGGGATTAACGATACATCTGCTCTGCTCCGCTGCAAGCGGGATGTTTATGTGCAAGATTACAATTGTGAATGAAGATGAAAAGATCGGCGGAGTCGTGCAGCAAAATCCAAAACGTAGTGTAGAGTCGTAGAAAAAGTAGAGTCATCATGCCCAGTTATCGATGAGCGAATCCCGCATCTCGCCAATAACCGCCGACGAGTCGTGGCCTTGTAGTTCTGCAATTTCAGTCATTAGCAAGGAGGGAAAACAAGGATCGATGCGGAGGGGGGGAAGGAAGGAGGGATACGCACTAAATGCTGCCTCGATTACACTGATTTCTGTCGCTGTTGTCTCGAGACCCGTAAATGCACACCAATCATTCACTACCAGTCCCGCGCCAATAACGTCCGAACCGCGATTCACAGTTCCAGCCTGCAAAGCAAGATAAAAAAGATCATTGAATGCCCGCACCAACATCCCCCCCAAGAAGAATCACGCACCACAAGCGGAATCTGCAACAAACTGCTCAACTCATCCTGATCCTGTATACTCGTCTTCGGATGGACGAGCCCGCCCTGGTTGGTAATCGCACAATAGCTCCCCACGAGCACGTTGTCCGCGACCGTCTGCCTGAACACTTCGACCTTGAGCACATCCGCGATGATCTCTTCTGTTTCGCGGTCGACGTCTGGGTGCACGAGCGCGACGTAGTCGTTGCATGCGATGACGTTGCCTAGTGCCGATAGCCGTTCCTCTATGCGTTGGATGGCGACGGTGTCGGGGAGGGCGTTGCGTAGGTGTTGGAGTTCTTGGTCGGTCGTTGATGAGGGGACGAGCAGGCCGTGGCGGTTTCCTATGTGCGATTGTATATAAGTCATCAGCAAGACTTTTCGATTTTCTTTTTGTGAGGAAGAACGCACCTGCAGTGAGACGCCCGATGATACGAGTGCCGCCAATACTCGTGTGGACGATGGGGATGACGTCGCCGAGCTCGCTCTCGAACGCCGAGTAGAAGTTTGTGCTGCCCTGGATGGCGGCGAGGCAGTAGCTGTTGGTGAGTTTGGCGAAGACGCCGATGTCGCTGTGGTTTTCGAATTGGAGACCTGTGTGTGGAGAGATTAGATAACTGGAATTGAGATGAGGAAGGGCATCAGATACGCACGGGTGGCCATGGCTTTTGGGTGAGATGGGGTGAGATGTGGTTTGTGGTTTTTTTTTGGGAAAGGGGAAGGTAGGGGATGGAAGGGTGTCGAGGAGAGCGAGGAGAAAAAAGGTGATCGATGATTACACAGTCGTCGATCGGCTTCCCCTTTTTAGCTTCCCTGACCTGTCACATTTTGTCACTCAATACGGTTCCGCTTGCTGCAAAATTTCTTGGAAGAGGACAGTCAAGCTGACTCCAGGAGTCCAGGTGCTTTTTCGCAGTGCAGTCGAGTCACGTAGAAGATGTCAATGTGCTCCAGTGCGCTCCGTGCACGGCACCGTGTTCTATCCGGGCCGTTGTTCGCGCACAAACAGCATCGCATTCCAACTCTCTCTCAGCGAAGCCCACGGGGACCGAGACTGTATTCTGAAAATGCAGTCCCTCCACTAACGAAAATCGAAAAACTCGTCCTGGACAGCATCAAAGTGCGTCTTGGTCTCCTCCGCTCCCCAACATTTCATTCTGACCCAAACACACACACAGGCAACCGGCCCCCTCCCATTCGCAACCTACATGCAACTATGTCTCTCCCACCCCACACACGGCTACTACATGAACTCTGCCAACCCCGTGTTTGGCTCTCGCGGCGACTTCGTAACGAGCCCCGAAATCAGCCAGGTGTTCGGCGAGGTGATTGTTTTGTTTCCTTACAATTTGGGAGGTGAACGTTGGAAGTAACGAGCCTGCAGGTGCGCGTATAGCTTGTTGGGATATGGTTCCTGTCGCAGTGGATCGACGCTGGTCAGCCCCCGAGCATCCGGCTCATTGAGCTTGGGCCTGGAAGGGGAACGCTTATGGATGATATTCTGCGGGTACGTTTATCGTGAGTGCACGAAGTTGAAACGAATTTAACTTTTTCTTGCAGGTCATTTCCACGATTACTTCGAAAGGCAGACATATCAAAGACATCCATCTTGTGGAAAATAGCCTTGCCATGCGTGAAGTGCAGAAAGCCAAGCTCTCGCACGCGGCGGAACGCGCTGGATGCGAACTTCATTGGCATGACCATATCGACACTATATCCCGTTCAGATGCATATTCAATGGTAGTTGCACACGAGTTCTTCGATGCCCTTTCCTTTCACGTCCTACAGGTAACAAATTATTGTACCTTCCAAGTCTTCACCTGCAGACTAATATTCCTCACAATAGAAAGCCGAAACGGGCTGGCACGAAGTGATGATAGCCTCCAACCTCGACCCTATCCGAGACCCACGCGCAGAATCCGCCGCATCAGAACCAGAACCAGTACCACCATCCGCCGAAACGGCGTTTCCACGCCTGCGTCGCGTCCTCTCACCGACCCCCTCGGCCGCATCGACCCTCCTCGGACTGTCTTCCCCGCGTTTCCAGAGCCTTCCCACTGGTTCTTTCATCGAGGTGTCACCTGCGTCGTTTAGGATCGCACGCCAACTCGGGGAGCTCCTGACGACCCACCCTCAGTCGCCAGAGTCAGACACAGCGGGGGCTTCACCGGGACTGGGGGGATGTGGACTGATCATCGACTATGGCGGTGATCATGTCTTTGGGGACTCATTCCGGGTACGTCTGACTTGCTCTTGTTTTTGATAAATGTCGACGTCTCATATATTTAATATACGGCGATAGGCGTTCAAAGACCACAAAATCGTGGACGTTTTTCACAGACCAGGAGAATGCGATCTCACAACCAACGTCGATTTCGCTTTCCTGAAAGAAGCAATGGGAGACCTCGGTACGCCTTTCTCCCTTCATCATTCCTCCCTTATCTCATGACATGAACAGTGACAACACACGGCCCGATACCTCAATCGACGTTCCTCGAGAACATGGGTCTCCAGCTGCGCGTCGACGCACTCGTACGTAATGCGAAGACGGAGGAGCGCGGCGCCGCCATTCGGGATGCGGCGCAGCGGCTTGTGGATCGCGCGGGGATGGGGAAGGAGTATCAGGTGCTGGGGATCACTAGTTCGAGTGGTGGGGAGAAGAAGGCGGCGGCGGCGGGGGAGGTTTGGCCTTTTGTTGAGGTAAAGGATGTGGAGGCTTAATTGCTGGGTTGAAATACTTTTGCATATTGTGCATCTCTGATGCGGTAAATAATTCATGTCAAAGGCACAACACTTCGTCAGCCCCGGAAAAGCAAAGTCTGGCCTGTTCATAGTGTTCGTTCGTGCACATGGATGTCCAGACGGATTGCTCGTCTGGCAGGAAAAGAGTGTGTGGCAAGAAGTCTCTGATCTGTCTACCCGTCCTCCGTGACATGAGGCCGGACGACAGGGGTCGGAAAGAAACCTGTCAAAAAAAATGGAGCGAGTTCTATTTTGTCATAAGACAGATGGGTGATCCACGGCTTGGGAGATCAAAAAATGAAGTTCTGGAATATCGACAAAGCCAAATAAGATGGTGGAGCGAAGAAGGAAGTAGTTGATAACACGAAAACCACACACACGATACCCGCGAATACCTAAAAGCACAAGTCAAAGACCGGCTCTCGATGGGTGTGGTCTACGAAGTTGTAGGCATGGGACTGCGTCGTCGAGGGGGATGACTCCGTCGTGGTGACCGTGAACGCGAATTTCGTCGTCGCCGTCGCCTCTCACTCTCCTCATCACCAGAACCACGGTGTTTCCCGCGCCGCTCCCGTCCACCATTACCACTTCCACTTCCACTCCCATCAGCCGCACCGATCTCGACATCTGCTTCCTCCGCCTTCACCTTCTCCACACCCCCTTCTCGACCTGTCTCATCTTTCGAAGCAGATTTCGGAGCACCTTGGTCCCCTTGAAACTCCACCCGCTCCCTCTCTTTCTCCTTCTGCTTTCTCCGTTTCCACATGAGTTTGTCGATGCACTTGGGGCAAAGCACCACTTTAACGAGGGCAGATTTGTTCTCGCCCTGCTCCACGTATGCGAATGGAAGCTCGAGTGTCGTTAGCGAAGGCTTGGTATGTGTGTTCGTTTGTTGTAGGTGATCTGGGATATGGTGGTGCACACAACGCGTGTTTCCGCATGTCGTTTCGCCTGCGCCGGATAGGACTTCGTCTTCTGTGCGCCAACGTAGTGCAAACTATAGGTATAGGGATAATGTAATAAGATGGTGACGGAGAGAACGGGTTTACCGAAAGCACAGCTCACTCACGTTGCCAGACTTGTAATGCTTCAAATCACACACCGCAAACTCACGATACAGACTAACGTAGTACTTGGCCGCGAGCTGCTCGTCCCATGAAAGGTTCTTCTCATCATCTTCGCCGCGCAGAAATCTTGTCAGTTGCGTTGAGGCTCAGAGTTACGTATGTGGGGGTAAGAAGAGGGGGCTGCACGTACTTGTGTGACGCTTTCAGGATCTCGAACTCGGTTTTCCCGAGGCGTGGTGGGGGGGCTCTGGATGTACTGCCGTATTGGTATTGCGCCATGGTCCAGGTTGATGCAGATGGAGGAGGAAGCGGAGGAGAGGTGTCGGAGTTCGGATCAGGGTCGGGATCGGCAATCACATCAGCGGACTAGAGCAGCAACCGCCAATCGTAACCCTTCACCGTTTCATGATCAGTCGGATGTTTTCAATTTTCTCAGCGTTCAAAACACCCATAACCGACGAGAATGAGCGCTGCTCGGTGTTGCGCGGTGCGTCGCGCATGGGTTGGGCGGGCGCTCAGCGCTCATCTTGCGGTCTGCCCTGGATGGTAACAGAATTCGCATCACGGTGTCAAGATGTTCCCGGGCCTTGTTCTGTTCTCTTCGAGTCTGAAAAACCGGCACTGTCTGCCCTGGACCGAGAGATGAGGCGGGCAGTTGAAATACTGGCCAGGCCTGCGTTGAAATTTGCGGTTTCTAGGTACACCGTTGGTAAGTACTGTAGCCGGGTTCATGGGCAATTAATTGAAATCCTCAACATGTGGTGATTCGTGATCACAATGATCCAGTATCTCTCATTCTCATCGAAATCCCCTTTCGCGCTGAGCGCACTTGGAGCTATGTAATGAAACACTCCGATGGACGATTTCGCAAGGTCTGTTTACCCTTCTCTCATAGCACCTTCACCGGGGGATGCCAGATTCGAGACCCGACTGCCTCAGGCATTTGCTTCGTCTATCGATCATGGAGCTGCAGGCTTCGCTGTCGAGAGACGAGGGGGCGCAGGAAGGTGCAGGACAGGTCAAATGTCGTGTTTGCGTGGTCGTATCAAGAAGTTGTGTCATGTTCCAAACACATTCGAACAGATTTCTGTTGGGCCAATGTGGGCTCCAACTTGATTGTTCTCCCTACGAATTCCCATGTCATTCCCGTGGACCTCCGCCTTGAAAGCGCTCAACATCAGAGAACATTTGGCCATGGGTGCCTGCTTTTTCTTTTGCAGTCGAGACTGGGACCCATGATGATCATGGAACTCGTGGTTCCGGATATTTGAACTATTTTAAGATTTGATGTGATGCGGAAAGACGCGAGCGAGGATGGCTCGAAAGCTGCAACTCAAGCTGGAGCTCTCCTCATCGCACATTGGTATACTGAGGACGCGCTGAATAGAAAAGGTAGACGCGTTTTGGCTCACTTGGCCTCAAGAAAAGCCTCCGTATGTAGGCTGAGGAATTTGAAATGAAAAATCCAAAAGGAGATAAGGTGCACCTATGTGATCGAGGTTCCCCACTGCCTTGGCACCGGCAGAAAAAGTATCTCACGACCTACAGACTGCCAGATGTCTCCACTTTCCGCCGTCTGCTTCCGCCTACATAAGCACGGCAATTCTAACAGTGTTGTCTTTCTTCTCCCCGCCCTCGCTCTCCACTGCGTCCCACCCCGATCCGCCTTTTCAACAGCTTCCTCCTTCTCCAGACCCGGTGACCCGCCTCGCCCCTTACCTACCGTCACGCTCGCTAGCTCATGATCATCTGGGGTTGACGTATAGTCCTATTTAGTCTCCCTCTGCTCCTCCAGCCAAACTTGATACCCCATGATGACCACGGCAACTAACACCCGAAGGTTCCTCGGAGACACTGGAAGCCTGGCATCTTTTCGTGCCAACGGGACGCCTTCGAGTCCCCCTTCTCTCAAGGCCATATCGTTGAAGGGAAAGAAATCGATGGGTTTAGGTCTGTTAGGCGTCAAGCGTGGAACTCAGAGTAACAATGGTGATGTCCGGAATGGAATCAGGGAGAAGGACTCCAATGTCGCACATCCTCAAATAGTTGTGAGTCAAACGACCGAAGAGGTGCCTTCCACGAGGTGAGTTAGGATTAATTGATTATCTACCTGGCTGAACATTGCTTCAATAGGCGAGTAGAAGATACCACTTCTACCACAGAAACCAAGGCTCAAAATCAGAACAGGAGGTGTGTATTTTTCCGAATTTAAACATGCACGCCTTTTCTTATTCCCTCTCAGCAATCCTACCCCTCCTCCTAAGCCTCCAACCAGAACACGCACAGTGATCAAACTAATCTCCACTAAACTTCGGGCCCGCTCACCTCCAGGATCCCACCCACCACCAGTTGGCCGCCCGCGATCACCGCTACCCATATCAGGCTTTGCATCCAAGGAAAGTCGGGATGCTGCCTTGCGCGAACGGGGTCTCCTTCCACCGCTGAAACCGAATATGGATCTAAGCCGCGCGGAGCAAGAGCAGGATCAACACATCCCTGTCCTCCCGCCGCCCACGAACGAGCAAACCCTCGCGGTTGTTGGGAATATGACTAGGAAGGTCTCTGCGGCGTCTCTTATCAAGCAGGAGTGGGAGGCAAAGAACAAGACTTCGAAACCCGTCTCGACCCAGCGGGAACGGATGGATAATTTCAAGTTCGGCGGATTATCTTCCCCCGTGATACCCCAAAAGGACGGGCTTGCGCCACTCACTGACTTGACACCAGTTGCGGAATTGGACACACCATTGCCGTCCCCAGAAATTCTGCAGAAAGACGGGCCCATGTCTGGGCCATTGCTTGATGGAGCTGAACCTGCACCTAAGCTGTTGTCAGATATATCTCGACTTCCTGACGAAGAGAACACCAATATGACTATTAATAATCAGACTGCTCTCGTCAAGATACCTTCTTCGCTTTCTGAATTATGTCTTGTGCCTCTCCCTCCGTCTCCTTTACCTTCGCCCAAGATATTGCCACGCGCCCCTTCTGGTAATGACATCACGACCCACATATCTGCCTTGGCTGCCTCCGCAAATCCTCTATCACTGGCTATTCCTAGCATATCACCTTCGTCGACACTCCAACCTAGTCAGGCTCCTCTAATTTCTCTTTCCCCACCTACTCCAAGCTCGCCAGGAACTTCATCACAAACCGATGCTCCAAACCTCTCACTTTCCCGCACCCTCTCCAATCCTTCCCAGCTCGATCGTGTCTCCTCGGAATTGACTCTTTCGTTAGAAACCTCGTCGCACACGATGACCGTCTCGACTTTGCACACGTCCGAGTCCCTGCCCAACATGACACGGCCCCGGACAGGTGCTTCGAAATTGAAGTTTGACGAACCCACTAGCAACATTCCCGTCATCATCGAGAGCCCCGTCGAAGAGTCCTTCATCCGAAGCTCTGTTTCCGAAGGCACCATTCCCCATAGACCCTCCGAAGCTAGCGAGTCCAAGTCCCCCCACACGCGCACCGGCCGGCCGCGTGGAAACACCAACCCCACACGCAGCTCGACTGAACCGCCGGTCGAGCGACGGAAGACGCTCAACCCCTTCAAGCGCAGCCACACTGCCGAATCACCCAACCCCAACCTCTCAGCGTCCTTATCCTCATCCTCCAGACCCCTGCGCCGCATTTCAATGGCGTCCCTCCGCGCTGTCGTCGGCTCGCTGTCGCGCTCCAAGACGACAGGCGTCCTTCAGCCCCGCGCGGGAGGATTCGACGCGTCGCATCTCCCCCCGTCGCCAACTATTCCTGCGTCATTTGCTGACCATGCCCGCAGAAGTCCGGTGGCTAGCCCAACGCGGGTTGTGTTCGGTGGGAGTACAAAACCTGCGCCGTTGCCTGTGCAGAGGCCGAGCGCGAGGCAGGGGGTGTCGCCGAGGCTGCATAGTCGGGGGAGTATTTTGATTGAGGCGTCGATGATTGAGGATGAGGAGAGTCGACGGATGACGGAATTGGCGTTTTTGGGGTAGCTGCGCCAGGCTGATTGCCTCGGATGAGGTGCGGCATTGGTCTCACCTCGATGCTGATATTGATGCCTATATGAGAATTGGGTCGGCATTGGCATCATTTTCTTTCTTTTGGGGTTTTGCATTTTTTTTTTTGCGACGCTGAGATTAATTCGCTCAGTCTTGCAGCTCACGCACACCTACACACTCATTCATTTTTTTTATCTCATTTCTCTTACTCTTCATCGGGCTGCATGGATTATTCCCTCGTCGTTCGTTTTGTTGTCGATTTTCTCACACATCGCACCGACCTCACGTCCCTTGCCATTACCACATACATACATACCTCGTGAACAACAAAGTACCCCAATTCTCATGTATCTCTATCTTTAAACTTATTTCTTCATCTCTTCCCGGTGTATCATTTTTATTCGATATACCCTGCATTACACATATCGGTACAAATTTAATGACAGTGCTTGCAGACGGAAAATTATCATGAACGAATGAGAATGGAGATGATAAGAGGGGCAGGGCCATACTGCAAGGGGATGCCTGGCCTCGAAGATGACGTCCCCACTCTCCTTTTGAGTGAAACCCTACATTAGTGGTGCAGCCTTGCCATTGGCGGCACCGAGTGACCCCTAAATACTCAAAATAGCTCACAATAGCCTGCATTCGTCGAGATCAAATGGAGGATACGAAAAGATGCGAATGTTACTGCAATGTTCAACAGTAAGCTGCTGTTGAGATATCCAGAATATGGGTCCGGTCCGCGCTAAAATGAGGGTTGGCCCGGCCACGGCTGCACGCGCAGCAGTGGTGGTTTCGAGCTTCGGTATACATATGCACGATGTTCAGTAAGCTTGAGGAATGAGGTTCCGACGCCCAATCCGGAACGGCCAGATCGGAAAGGTTAAGGGAAAAACAAACTCAAGGTGGCGTTTACACCTCTGTATCACCTGGTGCACCATATCGTCGAAGCAAGAACTGCTGACCATCACTCGTGTCCAGATTCTATGAGAAGAAGGTCTCTCAATTCCTGATTCCACGGCTTTGTCCTGTTCAAAACAAGTCTGGGAAGTACCGTTAGCTTCCCAAATACTGACTGGTCTACATTCGGAGAAACTCACGCAGCTGTTTGTTTGATAGCAAGTGTCAAAGATACTTACATCTATCCAGCGTGGCCGGGTAGATGGGTATGGCATGTGAGGCTATGTCTGTCTTCTAAATCTCGAGGAACGACCCTAAATCCGTGATGGAAGCAAAAACGAACCAGGTGAGTGGAATGGACGAACTTGAGGAGGACAATGATAACAGGGGCGTACTATCGAAAGAACGAGCATTCGCATAGATCCGCTAACCTGCTCTAACTCCCGCGAATGATACGTCGAGCTCGTCAGTGCCGCGCGGCATTTTGAATTTGAGGGATGGAAGTGCTCACGAGGTTCTCTTTCTGTAATGCAGATATCTCCACCTGTGGAGGCATGCCTCTCACGCAAAGGTTCGCGGAGTTGTGGCAATACGAATATGAGAGCACACCTTCCCAATGACAGGTACGACAGGGCCCAAAAAAGGAAGAACAACATATTGTCAAATAAACATCCGCACAATGAATGTACTGTGTTATCGCCATATAAAGGTTTTTCCCCGAACAGCGAGATGCCCTTCCGCCAATGGCAGTTGCTGAGGATTTTTTTGGTCTCAGATGGATGGGAAGTGCCGCGGGCTCTTCTTGATCGGCGGCGATGACCTGATCTTCCAAGTACAGTTAAGTCTAAGAGCTGTTCACATCAGCCTCCATAAGCCAAGGTTATAATGCGGCCAGTGCTTACAATTGCCTACGAATGAATCGCGTCATTATCTCTGTTATCTTCGGCGTTGGATGGTGGGGGACCCTGACGGTGCAAGTTGGGTGGATGTTTTGACATGTTTGCCAATGCACGAGTGTGGGGTAATCATGATCGCTTGTCCTCGTGCCATTTTTTGCGGGGAAGCTGACGGTGCAAGACGATCGAGGAACGGTGGAGTTTCAGCTATTTCCATTTGCAATTGCGGTTCTTGAACACAGAAAAGACTAGGAGACATGGTCATTTTTGCTGGGTTGCAATGCCAGAGCGTTGGGTGACGGCTGGGCGTCTCCAGACTGGAGGACCAGCCGGCATCATGGTGAAGCCGGATTCTTTGAATGAGTGATTGTGCAGTTGGTACTGCGGTGAGATGGATCGGGAAAGCAGGGTGTTGAAATAGTAGAATAGATACCGGCACCGTGTAAAGATGTTGCCAACTGTAGCGGGTGAGACAGCTGCTGACTGGGAGAGAGGTCTGTGCGTGTGGAGATCGAGGGTGATCGAGTTGTGCCCAGAAACGGTTAGACCCGGTTTAGAGTTGAAATGAATTACATGTACACACCGCCGTAGCACGTGCTATAATGCTCCATCCCGTTATAAAGATCGTCTGACTCGTACTCGTTCTTTCCCTCTTCCCTTCATCTCTTGTCTTACCTTCAACTTCTACAGCTCAATTAAATGTCCAACAATGGTTCCGAGAGGGAATTCGTCAAACCTTCAGACCCGATCGCAATAAACACTTCTGCACGCAGATCCCGTTCTGTCTCAGTCTCTTCCGGATCTTCAGGCTCTGACAGCACTCCAGAGCTTCAGACTCCTGCTTCACCCTCCCCTGCGAATTCCCACCGTTTCAGTCTTCCCTCTCCCGGCAGTTCGCCCATCTTGTCGTATTTCCTCGGCCAGTCTCCTACGAAGGCCCCGGGAACAGCGACCTTTCCCTTCAACCGTAAATTCGGTCCACCACCCGTATTTGAAGGTACTTCTTTACCGTTTACCATCTTTCCGTTCCAGCCAACAGATCTCACAGATGAGGAAGAAGTAATTCCAGCCACCCACCAGGCTCGACGTGCGAGCACCGTTGTCGCCGGGCGCTTTGCCCAACCCCAATCCAATCCTCTACCTGATCCCCAGCTTGAGCGTGGGTCAAATCTTCTCCGTAGGCTCTCACTGAGCAGCCCACTCGTAAAGGCAAGTCACTACGATGTCTTGGTGTTTCCATTGCATATGCTTACGCACTGGGGCCGCTTTCAGCCCCAGATGGAACCAAGCCATCGTACTTCACGGCCCCCACCTAGCCCACCCCCAAACACAGCGGTTAATCCCACACCGAAGAGCCTTCCATTTGCCCGTGACAGGAAGCCCGCTCGCTCTGCTACGGTCAACGAAGGGCCTAGACCACGCCGAGCACCGTCTCCCATGGGCGAACGCATCCTGAAGGGCCACTTCGATGGCTTCAACTGATTATCCACCTGTCTTCTTTCGTCTAACCTTCGGATTCTTTCGCTCAAAATCCTTCACATGTTTCCGTTCTGCGTTCTCGGCAAGATACCCGCAACCGCTCGTGAACTGTGTAATCGAATCATCTGCTATGGAGCTCCCCATATCCCAGAGGAACTTCATATCGCAACCATCGTCCCTATAATCCGCCGTTGTCCTATAGCTTTTACCGTCCAACGACACATCATTGTATCATTCCAAGCACCTTGCTCAGTTGTCTCTCTATAATGCCTCGACGGCTCGATCCTTTCGCGTTCTTTCTTTCTAGCGGTGTACACATAATTTATGAAGGTCCGTTCGCGTCTTCTTGCGAATCTTGGCTCTAACTGACATGTGTTCATTTCTTCCAGCAACTCTGAAATTCATTTGTATACAAGCATGTATCACAGAGTCCATACTCACCGCGTTGGACTCCTTCTTTCCCGCTATGTACAGGGCTGTGTACCACCAGATATTTTTTTTTACCAATGACAAAAAAAGCGATTGGCATGTCCGTGTTGTACGTATGGAATCTGAGATATCGGAAGAAATAAGGACTTAGCCACCAGAGCTACGGGTTGTGCTGTGTGCCCAGATTCACTACTGGCATCGGACGTTTTGAGAAGACGATCTTGCGCTTCACAACGGCAACGACGTCCCATTCCACCGTCGTTCTGATCGACACCGTTTCCTGAGCTCTGGTATCTGCGACGTCCGCCATATCATCATCCATATCGTCATGCTCATCCTCTTCCGCTGCATCCCCGTTACCAACTTTCGCTGCCGCGGGACTAGAGCGGTGTAGAACCGCGAGTGGTTTAGGCAGATTCGCAATCTTTCCTTCGAGAAGGTGGTGCCCGATGAGTAAAGTTGGTTTGTTCTGTCGAATTCACATGTCGAGATGGTGCCATATCATATGAAAAGTCAATCGCATGTGCAGAGAAAAAGGAAGGAAGGAAGGAGGAAGAAGGGCTCACGGTGGATTCGTCGATCGTGAGCTTCCCTATGAATTTCCCGTCGCGTTCGCTGGGGTGGTTGCACTCGACTTCGAGCGAGCCTTGCAGCTCGATAAGGACGATTTCGTCGTGAGAGATTTTGGCGAGGGAAGGGGGAAGTTTGGGGTTGGATGACGATGACGATGAGGCTATGTTTATTGGGATAATCATATTGCTCTCAACTGTACGGAGGTCGTTAGTTTTTGGAATTTCCGGGTAGACGATTATTGGAAGGAAGTTGAAGGAAGACGCGACGCGTTGTTATGTTTTATTTACCTGGCTTGCAGAGCCAAACACTGGCACCAAATCGTCTGTGCTTCGAAAGTTGTGGCAGTTCGTGCAGTGACTCGTCTCTGTCCATTGCAGTTGCCATCCACTACACTTCCTTGCCACACTTCTTGCTTTCTCTACGGTGCACTGTCAGAAGAGCTTTGTGAAGCTGACAATATCTACCATCTCCAAGGGTTCTCCCATCCGTGACAAATTGGTGTCCGATATCATTCTGGTATGCATGCCTTATCGCCGTTCACCCATTCATCCTTTCTTCATGTCCATTTGATGCAAACTTCACACTGTTGGAGAGAGACATCTCGTTGAAACCCCAGATCTGGCCGTTCCTGGTATATTTTCTTGTCCAGCATGGAAGGAACCGTTAGGGTCAGGTCAAGAACGGAAATCTGACTGGTTTTTCTTCATTCAACTCTCAATTTTGTACTTCGCTGGATTACTTAAATGACCTATCTCTTTGCAGGTGCTATGCCTGATGTCCTTGGCTATGCATTTTATCATCGAAACTCGTACTTTTGTTTGCGGACCATTTTGCAAGAGCTAGAGGTACATCCAACCCTCGCCTATCAAGATGTCTTCTCTTCCATATTTCGCTGATCTGCGATATATTCAGGTTATGGATGTCAACCATCGCAACTGAATCCGTGGCGCATGAAATCCCTCAGAGCCCGAAATGCGCCCACACTTGTCTCTTGATCCGTTGCTATCAGTTCAGAGCTTTTATCTGGACTTGAATCCGTGGCAAAGGCCCCTTGGTGGGACAGCGATGCTCAGACCTTGCAATGTACGCCTGGTCTGGGCACTTGGCCAACGCGTCTAGGGTCTTACTGGTTCCTCCTGCTTGAACATGTTTTGCGAATTCTATTGAATTGCCTCCGACTCATGTTTCCAGTCTTGTTGGGGGCTTATTACCCCTTGGTGGTTCTTCGAGCGAAGCAAACCATGATACGCTACGTAGACAAACTCTCAGGCTCTTGTTGCGGCGAAAACTTTCCAGGATAAATTTACTGTGGGCAAGCGCGACATATTACTGCAATCACGACTTATCTATG
Source organism: Hypsizygus marmoreus (assembly GCA_013433165.1). NCBI lineage: Eukaryota > Fungi > Basidiomycota > Agaricomycetes > Agaricales > Lyophyllaceae > Hypsizygus > Hypsizygus marmoreus. The sequence goes on along the minus strand of CM024092.1, from coordinate 1,769,576 downwards.
CGTGAGGAAACTGAGGTCGAATTCAAATTCAACGCCGAATCGCAGGCGTCCCTTGGAACCTATTCCAGCCTTGTGAAAACTTTATGCTCAAGCAGTTCGTCACATTATCTTCCCATGTCCAGAATGTTCAAGGAAGCATCGGCATGATTATATCATTCCACACCATCACGTTAAACACCAGCTTTAGACCCGAACTCTCAAACTCGTGACCTCAAGTTGAACTTCTTCTCTCCCGAACCACATTGTTGCCAATACGCGCCAACCCTTCAACGCGCCCTCAATCTCTGCTTACTTGCTCACGTCCTAAGCTATCCTCATCACAACAGGACACGGTTCGTGGGAGCCATGGAAAATATGCTGAAAGAGCCTTTGACAGAAGAGTCTGAAGGATCCTTGCTCCAAGGTGAGAATGTTCTTGTTTATTTTTTACCCACCGCTGAATGTTGCCACTGTCACAGAAGATGACCAGGTAAAGTTCTGGGCGCAACGTCTATGTCCTATCTTCTTAACCGTTTATTGACAGGAATCGGACTACGGGGAAGATACGATATCACCTTTGGCTTGTCATCTCAACACGTATCCAGAACAGTGTGAGAACTATGGGCTTTTCTCCTCAATACCAGGTCTGATTGCTCTTGTCTCTCCCAGTGCGACCTCCCCTTGCGCAACTCGCATCCTATAATTTCTCTTCGTCTTCAACGCCGCCATCGTCGGGAACCAAACCTGTAAAGCGAAAGGCTTGCGACCATTCTGGGCTATCCCATAACGGCCTAGATGGTAGATTAACCAAGAAGCAAAGGAATTCTTATCAAGGACCCGGCACAATCATCTCCGACCAACCATACATCATTGTAAGGCATTAACATATTCCACAGTCGTGTTCTTGTTGCTCAAATTCAACAGGCACACTCTCCGACTATCCAAAACTTCCCTGGCTTGCCATACGGCGTCTTGTTTGAAATGGCGCGCTTGATCAGTTTGAATAAGCTTCCGTATGAGAGCATATCAACACAACACTTGGAGCTTATGAAGGGACGCAACGTCGAATCTGCACCTGAAACTGGGAGGACACTCTTCCCCCAGTTGGCTTCGTCCTCTACTCAAGACCCAGCATTTGCCCAAGAAATGGCAGCTCAGGTATGTCTGCAACTGTGGTTTCATTTGGTCTTTCCTGATCATACACTCTAGTCGCCCTGGGAGGAACTTGATAAGGAAGAAGATGCTCTCACCATTAACCCATATGCAGGCCTGGGGAACAGTCACAGTTTCCCTGGATGGTATGGCGGCAAAGTCGTGTTCAGTGGAAAGCTCTATCGAGATGGAGGCTCAGACAGGATTGTGTTGAATCGAAGTTATCTTGGCCCTTCTTGTCGTTTTACGCGACGTTTCGGCTCAAAAAACTTTCTTCGCATCAAAATCCCAAAAGAGATCTTCCACGCGCCAAATAACAAGTTGTTGGAATTCTTTCGCAGGCCTTTTGTCCTTTGGGGAAGCGTCTTCAGATCCTTTTATGCGAAGGACAAGAATGTATTCTTATTCAGGACAAATGAAGTCATGGAGGACGGGTACATCTACTCGGACCCGAGCCTTCCGGGCATGTCATTGCTGCAGTTCATTGACTGGCATAATCCCTTAGCCACGAACGCGACTTAAGTAAGTGTTGACACTCCTGTCATGGTTCTTGCTTAACGAAGTTTAGTCCATGACAAAATGGGCTGCCCGCACGGCTCTTGGCTTGTCGAGTTCGGTCCCAGGGCCAGTGATTGAACCCGAAAACATACTAGAAGAAGAAGACATCAGTACGCTCACCCCGACATCTCCCTTTGGTTATGGAAGCTGAAATCTAAACTGTTTCCAAATTACTTTAGTTTCTACCACAGGATCCGATATGACAGACGGTTGTGGATCTGCTAATCGAGCTACCCATCTACAAGTCATGCACATGCTGAATCCAAAAAGCTATCCAACCGCGATTCAATTTCGTTTGGGAGGCAATAAGGTATGGACGGGTACTTTTGTCCCGGTCTTGAAGCCGTTTTGAAGGTTTGGGCCCAGGGATTATTGACTGAGCGTGCCGACACATCTTCACGGGAAGAGCCCAAGGTTGGGATTCGCTCGTCTCAGACCAAAATTCGATACGCTCTTAACCATCATAATCCTTTGGATTCAACGCTTCGCACTATCGAGATTTTACGAACCTCCGAGATGAAAACTCCAGCAAGAATATCACCTGAAACAATCATCATGCTGGCCGAAAACGGGGTACCACACTCGGCTTTCCTTAATCTTGTTAAGACCTCCATTGAGGAGATTGTTGAAGGACTCACGAATTGGGAAGGTCCTGATGCCATGTACAAGCTCTGGGTGAATGTCGAGAAGGCTGGCTCCGTCATAGTTTCCCGGCGAGGGCGCGAGGCGGTAGGAGAGGCCCGTGTCAGAGGCTATGGTGACCCCGCAAGCTATAAGAATGATACCGATGAGGACGAGGAGGGAATGAAAGCCGATAATGGTGTAGAAGATAGGTCTCCTGCGTGGTGGGCTGACCAAACCTCAGGTTGTCCATCGTCACTACCAGAGACGGTCATGGCACTCCTCGACGCTGGTTTCGATGATTTGAACTCTCCCATCCTCCTCGAGAAGCTCAAACAGTTTACCACATCCAAAATCAAGACATGGACTGAAAGTTATCGCTACGATGTAGAGTGTAGCGCGAGCGCATTTGTTGTTCCAGGTCAATTGGGATCCACTCCTTCTCTGAGGTTTTACTGATTACACACAGATCCCTTTGGTGTTTTGGGAGTTGATGAAGTCCACATCAAGAGCTCTCGTCGAAACCTCAAAGATACCGAGGGCAAACTGACAGATATGATCATTGGCGATGTGTTGGTATGTGCAATCTCAGCTGTTTTCTTCTTCAGACAGATGACCTTATCGAAGATGACCCGCAATCCCTGCAAGCTACCAACTGACATCCGAAAGGTGTGTCTTTGTTTCCAAGACCTTTTATCCCGATAATAAATAGTAGGCGTAGCTTCGGGCCGTTGAGAATCCGCTGCTTCGCGACTACACCGATGTCATTGTCTGCTCAGTTGCTGGCCTTCGACGTCTCCTCGATTTCCTTGCTGGTGGTAAGACTCATCTCAACTCAGTATTCCCGGTATCTTTACAGAGTTTGGCTAGGTGATTATGATGGCGACAGATGTGTCGCTATATGGGACCTCGCATTTGTCTTGTCGTTTACTAATGCAGACGAAAAGTTTTCAGTTGCACCTCTCGGTGTCGCTGCATGTTTCACTTCTGATGGAAACGAGAGGGTTCACGAGTTCCTCGAACGTACCACGCCACAGCTGGATAGCGAGAAAACTCTCGCTACGCAACTATATTTGCTTGGTGCACTTCGTGATACGTCTGTCGTTGGTGTATATTCTGCATTGCATGACAATGCCCTTTACACTCTGGGACCACGTCATCCGTGTACCATAAGACTTGCATACATGTAAGCCTGTTTTCAGAAGGTTATTGCGATCTGACGTAGAAATCGTACAGCTTTAATTGGTGCCTTGATGGTGCAAAGACGGGTTTGCGGATCAGACCAGAGACTCTGAAAAAGGACAAGAACGAATTTCACCATGGCCGCAGACCCCGGTGGAAACCAGAAGACCCCAATTCCAACAGCACTTGTCTTGAAAGCAAGGACACGCCCTTCAACAAGGGTACGTTCATCATGGATGCGCTACGCACGGCAGTCGAGAAGGAGCGTACGCGAATATTGATCAGGATGGACACCGTATTTCAGCCTTTGCCGCCTAGGCCCGATCAACATCTCACTCAGCCATGGGAGGACGCAAAGCGACGGGCCGAGGGTGGAAGTAACCATGACATAGTGCAGGCAAAACGCAGAGATCTCTCCAAGATCGCAGTCCACGTGCAGAGGATGTTCGTCGAACACAAGTTAGAGCTTTCGAAGGATTTCACCGGGTTGCAGATAACTCTCCGCCAGGATGTTCTCCGGAGCTTATCGAAGAAGTTTTCTTCTGCGCCGCAGCCGGGCGAGATGGAATGCATCACTGATGAGGCTCTAATATCTCGACTACGTGCATCATATGCCTATGTTTATGATATGGAGCGACATGAGCAATATCCTAACTCGTTCAGCCGTTTTCCCTGGAACTTGGCATTCCGCGAGCTTTGTAGTATCAAGGCCAGTGCTCTTGGTCCTTACAAAGCGGTCACCAATGGCTTCTATGAACGGTTTAAACTCTCGCGCCGTTAGACATCCCTCATCATCTCACGATTTGGTACCACTCGGCGATTTTGCGCCTTTTCGCATGGCAGCTCCCTGTCCGCCCCCGCCATCTGCCTTACCCGCATTTCAGTCTCACCCGAAGTCGATTCGTTCTCAGGATCATCCTCATCAAAAATTTCACTCGAGTGCTCGTCGATTGCAGCAAACAGAGCGTACTCTGCTGTATGTTGTGGATCAATTCAGGTACTGGGTCTCCCGCAGTGGCAGGAGGAATTAGTGGAAGGTAGCCGACACTGTGTACTGTGTTACAATTTTTTTATGCCAGGTGCCGCACATCTTAGCACCATTTCTTTGTAAGATGTAACGCGTAACAAATTTTTTTCTTCAAGAGCGTTACAACGCACAATATGTGATGAAAAACTCACTTTTTTTTTTGTAAGCCGCTGGAGGCAGGGGAAGTCGGTTTTTTTTACACGAGTGAAGAGATTCCGAGATCGTAACGCTGGATGTGGGTCATGAAGAGCTGAAGAGATCATTTTTTTGGTAATGCGTAACATGCCATGAAGAGTACGGTCGACACAGTACAGTAATGTATTATCATGAAAAGTTACTTCGGGAGCAAAACAAGCTAAGCAAGGCCAAATCCGAGGTTCTCAGAGGCCCCTGGTTGCAATCTCATGTCGATATATAGGCATGTACTCCGGGAAGTGATGACTATAAAATCCAAAAGGCATACATATTCGTGTCTATTCGTGTCTGCAAAAAAAACCAATATAATAATACACCCTACTCTATGATCCACAACGGCTGCCAGTGGTATTAAGCCGCCGCTTTGAGGTAGGGAAATCCCCAAACTCCCAACTGTAGCATTCCTGAACGACCGATGAGTATTCTCGGCGTATGGATACAGCGAACAAAGACTGGACTTACCACACAATCGTCCTCCGACTTCGGTTCCGGCACCTCCCTCCCAGCCTCGATGCTAGGAGGCCACGGTTCCGATAACAACCGATCAATGACATTGACAATTCCGTGAGTGCGGATATCGACCGTCCACGATAGGTTCGAGACAGTATCGTAGAAAATGGATTTACCGAGATGACATCTGAAGGACGGAGCGGACTTGCGTATTAGTAACTGAAGGCAAATTCGAAATGTGGACAATACACGAACCTAGCTTCCATGGCGTATCCCGCAAGTGCACAAGAGGACAAGACGCCATTGCATGTGCCCATCGCAATGGGGTCAGCGGAATGGTACACATGTGTGATATGATGTGTTGAGGGCTGGTTGGCATGTAAGATTCAGAACAATTGAACAGGGGGGATGGAGACTTACAGGTGACGGGAGATGTAGGCGAGCTGCTGCCATCCGCTCTCCTGGAGATTCGAACGCGACCGAGGGCGCACCAAAAGTCGCACCAAGGAGACTCGCCAGGGCTCCTCCCATGGAGTGGCCGATGATCCACATAGTAGAGTCAGGACTGAGCATTGGAGGTCAGAACATCATTGAATGAGGTGGATGAGAGGAATCGATACTCAACTACATATATGTCAGATTATTGTATAAGTTCTGTTCCAGGTATTCAGCGAGGTTCAAGGATATAAGAAAAGGGAATGGCTGCTCACTGTTCCAATAGGATAGAACAAGCTCTCGCCAATTAGTGCATCCTCTACACAATTCTGGTCGCACTTCCACCCTCCCCGATAACATCCACAGACCGTTGACCACGACCAGTCCACCCGGGCACAGCAGCAGCTGAACAGCAAGTTATCGTTAATCTTGTCCTTCTTGACAGTCGGGCCCCCGCTACCAAACATCCCTGCCGAGGTGCCCTTGATGGCCAGAACAACCGTCTTGTTATCCGGCGTCGCAAAGACATGTCCACGGAACCCGTCTGCGTCTGGTTCCCAGCCAAAAGGATAGGACTGGCCGGGAAAGAAGATAGATTAGTGGCCGATTGACTGGGGGTTGAGAGATTAAGACTCACGATATTCCAGCGTCCGCCGAGGTCATACCATGCCCCATCGTCCGGCCAGACATACGCATTGTTCGTCATCTTGGCCAGTTCCAGGAGTGTTTGACGGCTCTCGACGTCAGGCGAGATGACCTCGTCTTCATCCCAGTCCAAGAGCTCGCTCTGACCGAATCTTGCTGAGCGCGTCCGTGCCTGTGTGAACGCCTCAAACGAAGGTGGCCGGAACGATGATATGGTCCGTGTGCGAATCGTGTATGTGTCGTCTTGCGGCTGGTGAGCATTGGACTGGGTAGATGGGGTTCGTGGAGGGACATCGGCAAAGATAACCTGGGCATCTTGTGATACAGCGTGGAGGTGCCGCAGCTCAAACTTGAGCTGTTGCGGCTGTGATTGTGATTGTGATTGTGGACTGGGCTCGTCGAGTCTACTGGGAATAAGGAGATTAAAGAGAGGGACGAGGAGACTCGTCAGAGTTGACGGGAGCATGAGGCATAACAAAGACGCAACACCGTCGTCGGCAAGACGTGCCCAGTGATATCAATTGCAAATGGCAGCGATCTGGCAGTCAGCATGTTCATCGTGCATACGTCATCACTGGCAGAGAAAACAAAAACAATTGCAATTGAGTGGTAATGATACAGGATGAAGGAAATAATTTTCTGGTATGAGATCTAAGGACGGGGAAACGTTGAAGGAAGGGAATACGAGTCGATGAGTGCCTTAAAGTATGTATATGAAACATATCAAAAACCAAACCATTAATGACTGTCGGAGAGCCGATTACTGTACGAATCAGTTCGAATATGCAGGTGTAAGTCTAGGGATACTTCAAGCCGTGGTGGGTGCTTCAGCTAGACGCTGAGAGCCTCCATCGCAAGGCCGAGAGGATCAGTCGATGGCAGGTTGGCACTCCGCAGGGATGCCTCTGCATGGGCAGCTGCGCCAAAGAATACCTCAGGGCTCGTGCAGGCAGCGACAGCACGGCGCATGTGGGTGGTCAGGAATGACAATCCGACTTGATAGGCAGCTGGAGGTAGAGGAACATGTCAGAACTGATAGGTGGCAGCGTAACTTGGACGCAACATACCATTCATCCAGCCAAATCCTTCCCGAGGAACCATCTTGAAGTCAATGCCTTGATTACCATATTCTGCATCCACCAGATGAGAGAGTTTGACGGCATCGAACTGCGATCCAGATATAACGTTAGAAACAATGAACATAGCAGTGCGCAGCATGCCAATCAACTTGCCTTCTCTGGTACAACTCCATTGAAGTCGACAAATGCCGTTGTCATCCTGAGACGCACGTGTCAACAGATGTACTTCTGCACAACGAACGTCCGAAACATACATGTAGAGGAACCTGTACGCAAGACGCTGTGCTTCTTCAAGGTAGCCATAACGTTCGAGTCCAACCCAGAGCATGATCTGATGTGGAGGCCTGCAGAGTTGCTTCAATCAACACATTCCTCATCAACAGAAGTGGAAGCATACCAAGCGTATCTATGGACAACAGTCAGATAGATGAGCTTCGAAAGAGAGTAGGAGTGACATACGGATAATCCCATTGACGATTGGGACGTTCGAGAGAGATCTTGCCACGAGATTCCTCCGTTCCAGAAACCACCCCACCGAGAACCTCGAACTTCTTCAACGAATGCGACCTATATCAAACACACATAGGATAAGCCGATGCTCTCAGATACATCACAACAAAGCCACAAAACATACAATAGCTTCCAGGCCTGCTCCTCACTCGCACAGCCTGACCACAGAGCCCAAAACGCTGTGACACTTTCATAAAGGATCTGTTTCTCCTGCACAGTATCGTAGTCAAAGAACAAGCTCTTGCTCTCGTTCCACAGGTACTTATCAATCATCTGCTTCCTGGCGTCAGCCCTGTCGAACCACTCGTCGCTCCTCTGCACACGACTTTTCGAGCTCTCCCTGTACGGGTTCGCATACGACTCCACCGACGGCGGGAATGGGGCCAGCGGGAACTCTTCCTCCAGCCCCAATTCGTCGTCAAACACCTCTCGAATGGCCGTCCCAATATCCACCTCATACTTATACAGCAACGCCTGGAGATCAATCGTCCCAAGGTTCGCACAACGCTTCTCGAATCGGTACGTGGTATCATGGCCCGACTCGCGCACAGCACGGTCATGCAGGAAGTACTCATCGAGTGCAGGCTCCTTGATGGTGCCATTGTTGTATTTCTCGCTGAACTCCAGCACAGATATTCCATGCTTCGTGGCGAAGGGCTCGAGGATCTGCGTAAAGTGCGTGGCTTCGGTCTCGGGTGGAATGCCGAGGCCGTCAGGGCGGTAACGCGACAACCCTGTCTTAGGGTCCATGCGAGGCTCGGCTACCCAAATGGTGTGATATTCCTTGATGGCGGCTTGGATGGCGCGCTTCAGCCACGCACGGTTCTCATCCACGTCAGAGCGGTCGAGCTGGTTGTAGATTTGGAGCGCCATGTCCGTGAGGAAGGGAGGCTGAGTACGGCAGAGGTAGTAGCTGCGGCTGCCATTCAGGATCTTGCCGTAGTGCTGGATCTCAAAGATGAAGTGGTCGACCATGCCTTTCGCCATGCTGATTTGACCGTCGACGAGCAGTCCGAGGGCGATGAAATAGGAGTCCCAGTTGTACAACTGTGTTTTGGTCATGAGCAACGGTAGGGATAAGAAGCGACGTTCGACTCACCTCATTGAAGCGTGCACCAGGAACAATGAAAGGAATACCCTTGAGTGTCTTGCCACCCTTCCCATCATCGACCTCATTCATAGCCAAAGCCAAAATACCAGGCTTCGAGTTGAGACTCTTCACAAACGCAGGATCGTCAGGCTTCTCAGGAAGAACTTGCACATCGAGGTTCATATGAGGCTTCTCCCTGGCGACCCTCCTGTAGTACTCCGCCATGGCAGGCTCGCCGTGAGGAACGTAGATACGAGGATTTACGCGTCCAGTCCTGTTCTTGGGGTCGGCAGTGATAATCTCAAGCCCATCGCCGTCGATGCGACGAGTCAGCGAATGCCAGAAAGAGTGCTTGATCATGCGAGATAGCCGATCGACGGGATTCTCAGTGAGACGCGCTTCATCGAGCACGATCCGCTTCCTGTTGTGATCGCGCGCGAGTGCGAGCTCCTGGAGCAGGTTCGACAACATGTATGTGCCCTAGAATGAACAGGATGAGACAAGTAACAAGGTCAACATGCCAGACACAAGGCATACACGGATGTCGAACGTCTTGAAGCCGTTGCTGGTGGCAGTCCCGAGCGCCATCATCTTCGGGCCCGCGTCGGTGACGCTGATCTGGAAATCACCATCCGTATCCTCCTGCTCGAGGACAACGCGGATGGTCTCTTCCACGTCAATGAGGAACCGCCGGGGCCCGGTGACGCTCTTCTCGTCGTGCGACATTCGGCGTGGCCGCAGATGCCAGTCTTCTTCGAACGCCGGAGCTTTCTTGGGCTTGTATCCATGGATATGGGACTGGGTGGAGCGTTGCTGTGAGTTGAGTCATGAAGTGGCGCGGGAGGCACTTACGTGGCTGTATGTCCGCGACCGGCTGTAGGACTCGCCGCCACCATAATAGGTGGCGGCATCTACGTCGGTGGCTCGTTCTTCAACAAAGGTGACGCCAGTGGGGTGACTCAATTTGGGAGCCATTCAAGTAAGAGTGCGGGGAAATAAGAGTGCGGGATATATGGTGTGGGGTAAGGGGAATATTTGGGGATCCTCGGACTCGGGCAGTGGGGGGTTTTTAAAGTTAAGATGGGCCTGCTAAATTGAGGCAACGTCAATAAATGCGAGCGGGTCATATTGAACCTAAGCCAAACCTGGCCAAAGTGATAACTCCGTGAAACGTTGGTGGCTGTCGGGAGCGCGATCCGGCGTCTGTCTAGCAGCGAAGTTGGTTGGAGTCTAGGAGGGGAAAAGGAGCGCTGGAGACCGACAACAAGGCGGGTCGATGGTGTCAGATTGGCCGTATTGAGACGTTTCCTTTGTTGCAATCCTTACCTGGCCGTGTCAATACGTGTAACACCACGGAATAAAATCTAGAGACTTGGTGGTCTGACTCTATAGGTGGATGTCAGGTCTAAGGTCAAGGAACGGGTTCAGAGCTGGCTAGAACACTGACGTTGGTCGTTTTTATATAATGCTCAGACAGCAACCTTCTATTACAGCACCAAATCATTTCGCTTACGGCATGAAATATCCGAAACGACCACCCTGCACTTCGATTTTCGTCTCTTTCGTTTGTCGGAGCACAGCTCCCGACCCACTCGGTCTCCTTGGATCGCGCAGACTATCCTGGCGCTACCTCTGCTCGCTCCTTACTGGCGTTCCTCGACGTGACTCAACGCGTTCCTGGCGCCTTTCTTTGAATGTTCTTCGCTGTCGCCGACACAATATTCCATCATTTGTGTCCATAAGGACAGGCTGACCCTTCAACCTCCTCAGGGAAGATCTATCGTATAGAAACCCTCTCAACATTTGAAGGCTAAAACGCTACTTTCCTCCCGGCTTCAGCGGATTTTTTCTCCGGACCGATCGATCGTTACTTGCTGTCTACCTACGATAAAAATGCTGGAACCTTGGAGCACCTTGAAGTACAGGATCCCGACTTTAGATCTGTCCCGCGCACTCTACCGTTCGGTATCGAGTATCGACTGAACACGATAAGACAGCAGACCCAATCAGAAAGCCAATGACGACATTATTAAATCCTTATCATTCACGTACTCTCTGCTTTCTTTTTCGTGGCCGACCCCAAATTGCTACAAAGGGTATGTGCATCCATCTAGGTCTACATCCGTCTGATATTTAATGTTTTCACGTCATAGATTGGACAGTTCGTATCAACGCATGAGGTACCACTGAGCAGGTCGAATCAGAAGCACCCTTCGACGCACTCCTTCCGCATCGAATCCTGACTTTTATCACCAACTCTGGACCGCGCATCATGGCTATCGGTACAAAGGAATGACATTCCGAATAGACGCTATCGTACATAGCAGTGAGAACACTGGGTATAAATGTAACAATCCAGGGGTGTATAATATAAAGTACAATATGTCATTGGGAAAGCACTTTCCATCCAAGAAATTCTAAGGCGGGCAGGCTCCAGTATTTTAGGGGTAGTGGGTCAAGCAAGCACGTCCAGGACGGACTCGAGTACGACTTTTGGTAGCAGAAGCATCCTTTGCTCCATAGTCACATCATCGTCCTGTGCCTCGAGGGACTCGCTCCCACGGAGACGCGTAGTGCACCTCAAGCCCAGCTCCGTGGTGGCGAGGATTGCGCCTCGCGAGGCGACGTAATCCCCGAAAGCGTCAGACATGCCGTTGGAATCGAAGGGATCGCTATGATTCACGGCAAGAACGTCAAAACATGTCGACATGATGTCTTCTCGCGTTACTCGCTCCAGCCGCGTGACGGATTTGGCTATCCGCCGCACCTGGTCACCGAAACGCAACCGCAAGCCGTCTTTCGATGTTGCTGTAGTGGTTTCATAGCTTAGGCATCCGGCAATGATAAATATATCGGACGACCATCGTAGGATGGTGTCGCAAAGGTCATTAATTGAGTATTCCACCAATTGAGGATATGCGACGTGTATTTGTCGATGTGTGAGGGCACGCCATTTCGAGGACGTTGGTTGAGGTTCTGTAACAGCCAGGATGATCAGGAATACATAATTTATGTTGGCATCAACATTTCGCACATACCTGCCATGAACATTCGCGAATAGATCTGAGAAAGGACAGTGTCGGATTTTGCTGCGAACCCCATGCAGAAAGCAGCCAAAGCTCGCGTAATGCAGATCGTAACACATCCCTGCAACGCAAGCTGGACAAGTATGGGGTCTTGCGAGTGGTCTCTATTGGATAGAATTCGGGCAAAGTTGGGACCGAGTCGGGATGACGTGTCGTGCATGGCTTGCACGGATCTTGACGAAGAAGGCCTCGAGTTCCTGTCAAAGGTACACAGTTCGGTGGCGGACGCGGCGAACTGGAGAATTTCGGAATTGATGTCGTGAACGGCCTGCAGGACTTGAGCACCAGACCATGCGTCTGTTCGTGTCATGTATATCTCAGTGCTCCGGATCCGCGCTCGTTCTTCATCAGAACCGGCGAGGGAGAGCGCTCGCTCCTGCTCGTTTGGGGTGGGCCGTCCGTTGGTGTAGCCATTGCTCAAGCCCGAATGGCGAATGTCCAACGAGCTATGGCGAGAATGCAGATCTCGCAATGGCGCGTGTGGCTGGTACTGTGGTCCGACATCACTCCGGCGCCTTTCCGCCAGGACTCGTTCCTTCTCCCTTTCTCGCCTCATCTTTTCGAGCTCAGCGTCTCTGGCCCTCAACATATCCCGGGTCTCCTTCAACGTCTTCTCCAGCATTTTGCACCGTTCCCCCAAGCGGGCGACATCTGCTCGCGACTTCGCCAGCTCGGTTTTTGTGACATCAAGTTCGCGACGCATGGAAGACGGGGACAGACCTGCGAGTGAACTTGTTGGTGAATGACAAGCTGCATCCAATCTTTCACGTAACGGAGCGCACTCTCTGGACAAAGGGTCAGGGACGCTGTGGTTCGTGGGTATCGGGGAATTGGGGCCCGAGGTGTCTGAGGACTGGGCTCGAATGGACCAGGTGGGACTGTGTAGGGAGAAAAATTCGGCGGCGTTGTCGTATAAGTTTCTGATGTTCAGGTTAGCGATGGGGAGCATGTCTGGAGGGAATGACAAGACCAAACACCACGATAATCGCTGATTCAAGGTTCCCCGCTGTGCCTCTTTAGAGAACAGATTGTGGGGGCATGATCAAGATAATATCGTGGCAAAAATCAAGCGAGACTCAACTCCGACTACTTAGAAGGGTCCAGCAGGAGCCCAGAGGAAGCCCGAGGAAGGTTCCCGGGTAGAACACTGCGGCACGCGGGAAGGAGTAACAATGCTGAACACACGTTGGCAGCATGTTTGTAGTTGAATGATTCAGGGTCCACAAAACGATGAGAATGCGGCTAATCAACACGAGGACTCTTTTTTTCTCTCTCTCCTCCCTGCACCCGACGCCCGGCCTGAGTGCCAACTGCACCATTCTATATGGTCAACATGAAGTCTGCAACCGAGAACCGCAAGCCATATAGCGGGCTCAGTCGGTCTCTCGTCATCGCGATCGACGTCGGCACAACTTTTAGCGGGGTACGGATATAATCGTAAAGCCCGCTATTCGACCTCTAATACTCTCCGTCTTTCAGGTATCCTATGCGATCCTCGAACCAGGCGAAATACCCAAGATTCACGGTGTTACTCGGTGAGCAATCTCCTCGCTATCTAGACCACTTGGGCTCACAGTAACCCTTGATACAGATTCCCCGGACAAGAGCATGTAGCCGGAAATTCCAAGATCCCCTCAGTTATATACTATGACAAGCACGGAAAGATGGTGGCAGCCGGCGCAGAGGCAGACGCCGCCTCTTTCGTTTCCCAAGCTGAAGATGAAGGCTGGATCAAGACCGAATTGTACGATCCATTGATCTTTGACAAGTACATCCTTATCGAACACCCTCCCACAGGTTCAAACTACGCTTACGACCCCGGACGATGCAACTCAACATGAACGGAATGCGACTTGGCCCGCTCCCCCGTCGGAAGACCGCCGTCCATGTATTTGGCGACTTCCTGGCGTATCTATACCGATGTACACGCAATTTTATCACGGATACTCATGGAAACGGGGCAGCGCTGTGGAATACAGTGGAGAACGACATTCAATTTGTACTTTCGCATCCCAATGGCTGGGAGGGCGCACAACAGACTAAAATGCGGAGAGCCGCCGTGTATGGAGGATTGATTCCGGATACTAATGAAGGAAAGGCGAGGATACGTTTCGTGACAGAGGGTGAAGCAAGCTTGCATGCTTGTGTCCTCAACGGGCTGGCTGCGGATGTCCTTTCGGTACGTACCCACCAATTTACCTTGCTATCTGTTTGATTCCACGTCGATTCGCAGAACCCCTCAAAACACGGTTTCCTCATCGCAGATGCAGGAGGTGGTACCCTAGATATTAGTGCTTACGCTATTCGCGGAACTAACCCGCTTGTAATGGAGGAAATTGCACCTCCCGATTGTTAGTCTTTGTGTGGCGCTCCTTCGAAAGTATACTGAACACCAGCCGCCAGGTATTTTTGCTGGATCAGTTTTTGTAAGCCGAAGAGCAAGGGAATTTCTTGAAGGTACGATGGTATTTTCATTATGTCATGATAAATGTAATAATCCCCGTTGCAGAAAAACTCAAGAGCTCGAAATACGGAACGCCTGCTGCGCTAGACCATATTACACAGCGATTCGATGAGACTACCAAACGACTATTCCGTGACAGGAAAGACCTGCAATTTATACCATTTGGATCGCCACTCGATAAGGTCCTTCTAGTCACCCTCAACCACCTTCCAAAGACTAATGGAATCCTGTGAACAAAGGATTTAGCCGTAGGTATTCGCGGTGGCCAGTTGAAATTAACGGGGTGAGTGTCTTTGCCTTCCCGACAAAGCGCAGTCTGACAAGGGTTTCGATAGGAATGAAGGTCAGCCTCGGGACTTTTATGGAGTGTGCATAAAAGTTGACATCCAGTTTCCCTAGTTGCAAATCTTTTCGAGCCTTCAGTGGATGGTGAGTTAACCAAAAACCAATGACATTCCTTGTAACTTACCGCCATCTAGCTGCTGTGAATGCCATCAAGGCGCAGATAGAGGCTTCGCATGGCATTATTCGAGTGAGGATGATGATACTGCACGGGAGACCGAAAATTGACATTATTTATAGTCCGTTTTCCTGGTTGGAGGATATGCGGCCTCCCCTTGGTTATTCAAGTAAGTGTTCTAGCATCAACCGCTGTGTTTGCACATATGCTAATGTCCGTCCCAAGTCAACTACAAGAACGCCTAGCACCACTAAGCATCACGGTCAGCCGACCTGATACCCAAACGTATTGCTTTCTCGAGGTATCACCAAACCCACTGCTAAATTCCTGTATAGGTCAAAGGCTGTCGCTGACGGTGCAGTCGGCTTCTACTGTGACCACCATGTATCTGCTCGCATGTCCAAATTCATGTATGGTGTCGAGTTCCTAAGAGAATTGGATCCCTTAAATCCCGATCACATCGCGAGGAAGGAACGACTTTGCGAGCTCCCCTCTGGACCGAAACTTCTACCAGATGCTTTCGACTGCATATTGAACAGGGTTAGTTCTTGTGCGCTTTCGTTCTCCGTGTCTGCTTTGACCTGTCGCCTCCACAGGGTGTCAAAGTCAAGGAATCGACGGTATTCACGAGGAAATATTGTACAGAACTAACGAGCTTGTCGATGCTGTCTGTATTCGAAGTCGAAATCTGGTGTTATAGAGGAGGAAATATCGTTCCGAAATGGATAGACAGACAGGCAGGTGAGTATGTTGTGTGATCAGTCCCAAAAACGTACTCAATGTACACATACCTTGATTTTAGATGATTTTTCGACCCTATGCGTTGTTCGAGCAGACCTATCACCTCTCAGCGGCAGCGCGGAGCCTAAGATGGGAAAGAACGGCAAAACGTATTGGACTATAGTGTTCTCCGTGGAAATTCACTTTGGCTTGACTGAATTCAGGGCACGAATCAAGTGGGTTGACGATGTAAGCTTTTTCTTGGATTTCTTTCACAGCTACCCGCTGATAATCTTGTGTTCTTCTCTCAGGGTAAAACCAAATAGTACGTACCTTTGTTCATTTCATCTTC
The DNA here is from genome assembly GCA_013433165.1 of Hypsizygus marmoreus. Taxonomy (NCBI): domain Eukaryota; kingdom Fungi; phylum Basidiomycota; class Agaricomycetes; order Agaricales; family Lyophyllaceae; genus Hypsizygus; species Hypsizygus marmoreus. Next base: position 1,753,571 of record CM024092.1, on the reverse strand, counting down.
GGACCGTAACTGAGACAGCATTTTAGTGGCCCTGCTTCTATCATTTACAACGAGCGAGGACATCGCGCAGACGAAGACGAACCTGACACCTATCCAGAAGATGATGTCAGAACGTCCTCGCCTCGTAACGATCGTCTTCGGTCAGAACCTACTTCCCGTGCGCTCACACCTACGGAGCACTTCTATCAGCCCCCAGGAAGTAACTATGTGTCTGAACCTCCCCCGGCACCGGAAGTGCCCGCCGAAGTGCCTCAACCTCACCGAGAACGGACGTCTTCGACGCCAAAAGGACGATCGTCGGCATCAACGCCGGCCCCACCTGAACCGTCCCGTGATCTCGCCCGCAGCGCAGAAGTGGAGAAGGAGAAGGAGAAGGAGAAGGAGAAGGAGAAGGAGAAAGAGAAGGAGAAAGAGAAAGCGAAGGAGAAAGAAAAGGAGAAGGAGGTTGTGCCGGACACAAGAAAGGGCAAGGGCAAAGAGAAGACGCCGAAAGGTACACCTAAAGGCACACCGAAGCTTGAAGAGACTCTTTCGTCGTCATTGGCGGCAGCCACTCCCGAGAAGGCAAAGACCCCGAAACTTGGGGACACCCTTGCCTCATTGTGGGGAACAGCCAATGCCTCAACTGAGTTGTCTCCTATCACCTCACCCACGGATACTAAGCTACCGCAAGCGAGCTTTGGTACTTCTGCTTCGTCGCCGAAAGAGAAAGAGAAGGAGAAGATTGATCCCATCTCATCCAAACCGTCCCCGGCAATCGGTCTCAACCGTTCCCCTCTTGGGATCTCTGAGCCTATTGTGGCTGAGGAAGTGGTTGCACCACCCGCGGCTGCAGCTGTCGAAACAGTTTCCCCAAGCATCGCCCTTACTCCTTCGAAGACCACCAAAAAGGGGAAGAAGAAAGGATCAAATGCTACTACACCCGTGGTTGAGCCAGTCACTGCAGCACCAGCGACTCCTAAACCTCCAACCCCAATTGCCACCGAACCCCTCACAGAGGTGAAACTCAATGAACCAGCTGGGGACAAGCCCGAGCCTGAACCAGCAGCGACTGGAGAACCCGCTGTCAAAGACCTCGTCGTGATGACTGATAAACCTTCATCATCGTCTCTCACCCCGCTTGCCCTTCCGGAACCTACGGAGCCAGAGAAGTCAGGGGCCGATGCCAAGCTTCTGACGCCCGCCGACGACTTCACTTCCACATTATTCTCGTCTACTGCCTGGGACAATGCCATTGGCGAGACTGACAAGGATAAGGACAAGGATAAGGATAAGGACAAGGACAAGGACAATGATGCATTTGGTGGCTGGGGGACATTCGGTAGCACAACGAAAACACCCACAAAGTCGCCAATCACGTCAAGCGGTTTTGGCTCAAAGACCGAAGGTATTTCGCCCAAGCCTGGAGCATCGCTGGGGTGGGGCGCTCCAGCCAACAAACCCAAGGTGGGCTGGGGTTTAGGAGTATCATCGTCAACGCCAAAACCTGCCGAGACCAAATCAACTTGGGGGTCGTCGACTACCCCAACGGCGGCCACGCCAGCGGCGAAATCACCTTGGGCGGCCAAGTCGCCGGCATCGCCATGGGGTGCGAAGCCTTCAACCACCACTACCGAAAACCCTTCCGCCGACGCTTCCAATCTAGATGCGACATCTAAACCACCCGCCGAGCCCGAAGCCACAAATCCTGCCCCTGAAGCTGATGCTCCCAAATCACTAGACAAAGCCGCTACTCCCATTCCCACGTCAACTGAACTTCCAGCTACGACGGAGAATAAGGAGACCACTGAGGCCAAAGAGAACGGGGAGACAAATGACATTGGAGAAGCTGCCGCGAGCGCTGACCTTGCGCCGAAGCCCACACCCAAAGCAGCGGATGCGTCTTTGCCTGCCGCAGGTGAAGACGATGGTGCCTCAAAACCTGATGCTGATAAAGTGCCAACGCCCCAACCTGAAGCAACGATGCTCGATACGCCCATTGAGCCTGAGACCCCTGGTGATGTGGCCAGCCCAACTGTAGAAGGAGCCGAAGACGGAGGTGATGATGATGGGAAAGAAAAGGAGGAACAAGAGCAGACACCTGGTGGTGGGAAGGGCGCTAAGAAGGGTGGTGCAGGTGGCGGCGGGAAGGGGAAGAAAAAGAAAAAGAAGTAAGAGTTTTTCGGCGACAGGACCTGTATGTAGATGCTTGCTTTATGATAACTATTTCATGATACAGTACTTACGATATGTATGTACGATCTCCAACTAAGCCTGCACGGGTAAGTATGCCTCGGTTTTGTGAAACAGCGGCACCATTCTCTCATCCTTCGGCTGGTTGAGCCGGATCTATCTGACAAGGACAACCATCATCGATTTGTGCGGCCGCAGTTGAGCCTACCACCTGCCTGCTCTCTTATTCATTCCTTCAACCTCAACCGTTTGACCACAGTATACCCCACAGATACCAGGGTATCCAGCAGCTCAAGATGCCGGAATACCTTCCTGTCGAAATCTGGCTTCATATAGCCAACTTTATTCCAGAGAAGCACTTGCGAAATATGCTGGACGTAAACCGCCTCTTCTTCGACATTGCAATGGACATTCGCTATCGGAAAATCGAGTTCAGCTCGCAAGATCAAGATACCTTTTTAAAAACCCTTGCTCCCCTGAGGTAAGCGATGAGCTCTGCATTCTCGATATTCGATATTGACGAATTCATGGTTGCAGAGAGCCAGGAATCGCGAAGCGTGTCAAGAGCCTTCAAGTACAATTCAATCATCCTGCACGCAATGTTGAGCAGCCAAGATTGACTGTGAGCCGAATCGCCGGGGCCTTACATCTTCCATACCTTTCCCGCTCCTCCAGGAAACGAGGTCCTACTCGGATCCCATTCGAGGCCATGGTAAACAATCTTACCGGTATATTCCCTGGTATGATGAACCTCGCCGAGTTTTCGGTCATTGACTCCTGGAATTGGCGAGAGGGATTCAATCTTGAGCCTTTCTTCTCTGCTGCATGGTCAAGCTTTGGCAGAAGTCTTCAGAAGTTATCGCTGAGCGGTAACATAGAGTGGTTTGGGTCCCTTACAGCCACGAAGCCTGTGCTTAACTCCCTCCAAGACCTCGAACTCGAGTTCACTAACAGCCTTTCTCGATTAGACACAAATCTTGATTCCATCTCGACAGACGTCGATACACTTGTCCACTCCGTTGCTCCATTCATCAACCGCCTTGCTCCCAAGCTTGCAAGGTTCAAAGTCTGGTCTTGGGCATCCGCGGACCTGTCTGAATTTTTCAAAGGAGTTGGCCCACTACCCGTTCTACGTGCCTTTAGCATCCGTGCAGCTTTTGACAGATCTTTCAGAGATGCATCTAGCCTGACACAGTTCCTTAGTCACCATTCCGCTACACTTAAGGATATGGAATTGCGGCTCAACCCCACGGGGTTCATTAACCCATTGACGGACAGACAACCAACTGTCACAGTTGGTTGTCTGAAGTCATCCAGGATGAGAGGTTCGCGACTGGCTTGCGAACCTTTCAGTTATACCCTTCATCTTCCGTCACGGGGTTCAATTCGCTCGTTGTCTGTATCCAGCGATCTGCAGATTCACTGAAAAGGCTTATCGTGCGAGACCACTATAACCATTATGAAGAAGTGGTCAGAATTGCGACGGCATTTTCCTCAACGAATCAGCTGAGCTATCTTCGGCTCAATGTCTGGTTGTCCGGAGAACTCTTCGACCTGCTGGCGAAAAGTTTCCCAAACTTAAAAGAGCTTACCCTTAATGTCTCCGAGGACGTTACAGTGAGTGCAGATGACGTTCTGTTAATTATAAAACTAACGTTGTGGGTGTAGCAGCAGGAGTTTGCATCACAAATGTCGAGCCGGAGATACGACGATTGGAAATTGTATGACCTGGGGATTTGGCAGAACGGGGCGGAGATGGATCACGAGAGTATGCGATTGCTGGGAAACAGTATACCCTCTGTAATTTCTTTCTGGGGCGAGGGACCTTTGATAGTTGGAGGAGACTGAAGCAGCCTTTGAATGACTAAGTCGTCTTACTCATCCTTAGTCACGTGTGCATCGGAAGTAGCCGATAGAAAGTTTTGACCCGCAACGTGGATGCGTCAGTCTCTTCGACCCACAACCACCATCTCATCGTCCTGCATTCACATCCAAGCACTTGCGTGAAGCTTACAATCTTCACAATTTCGTCAACCCACTCCCCCAAAATCCCTATTACCATCTTCTGTCAAGGCAGAGGATTCATGCTTCGACCTCCAATTGCTATACCAAAGCATAAAATACCGTCCTTTCCGCTTGTTAGTTTTGTATGTGCTCTTTTTCGCATTCGAACGGACACTCTGACCTGACTTCCTCTTCTCTAGCGTTAATTCTATATCTGCCCAGCATGGCTTCCGGAGTTGTAAATATTCGTCGCGACGTCGATGATAAATTCTACCGATACCGGTGAGTTTAAGCCATCACATCACTATGGAAAAATGACTTATCGTTCTGCATAGTATGCCTATCCTCAATACGAAGATTGAAGGCAAAGGCAATGGCATCAAAACGGTAGTGCCCAACATGTCCGACGTCGCTCGGGCCCTAAGTCGTCCCCCAACCTATACCACCAAGTTCTTCGGATGTGAACTCGGTGCCCAGACTTCTTTCGATGAGAAGAACGACCGATACATCGTCAACGGTGCCCACAATGCTGAGCGCCTCCGCGAGCTGCTCGATGTTTTCATTGACAAATTCGTTCTATGCCGCTCCTGCAAGAACCCCGAGACGGAGTTAGTTATCCTGAAGAATGGCAGGAATGAACATATCATTAGGGATTGCAAGGCTTGTGGAGAGAGGACCGACGTCGACATGCGGCACAAGCTGACCACGTTCATCCTGAAGAATCCCCCCGTAAAAGTGAAGAAGGGCAAGGGCAAGAACGCTGGTGATGCAGCTGATGGCATCGGAGGAGGCGCCGGTGCGGAGAATGGTGTGGATGCTGCATATGACGATCAGGGTGCCGAGAGCGATGACGAGCTGACGAAGAAAATCAAGGCCGAGGCTGCGGAGCTGAACAACGACACTGCGCTCGCCAAAGAGGATTGGTCCGCTGACACATCCCCGGAGGCGGTCAAGCAGCGCATCAAGGCCCTTGAAGGCAGCATGGCGGCGGCCGTCCTGGGAGGCGACGACGAGGGTAGTGATGAGGATGCCAATAGTCCCTACTCTCAGCTCGGTCAATGGATTGAAGACAATCGCGAAATGCAGGAGGATCCCAAGGGGTACGCCGTCGCAATTTTCAAGCGAGCTGAAGAGCTGGGTATCGAGAAGAAACACAAAACACTTCTTGTCCTCGTTCAGGCCTTGTTCACTGCTAGTGTCGTCGCAGAAATTCCGAAGTATGCACCGCTGCTTATCAAGGTATGTTCTTAACTTCTTTGCATCATGGTCAATTTTAACATTGCGTTAAGATGGTCACCTCTGAAAAGCATCAGAAGTCTCTTTTAGGCGGCATCGAGCGCCTTGTTGGAATCGCTCATCCAGACCTTTTGCCAGCTGTCCCCAAGATCTTGATGGCGCTGTACCAAACTGATATCCTCGACGAGGAAGTAGTCACCCAGTGGGGAACGCACGTCAGTAAGAAGTATGTCGACAAAGAGACGAGCAAGCGGGTGCGGAAGGCCAGTGAGCCTTTCTTGAAGGTTCGTCTTCAGCTTCTATGGGATTCAGTGATATCTGACGTCGTTTTATAGTGGCTCGAAGAAGCAGATGATGATGAGGAGGAAGACGAGGACGAGTGACTCGTCGAGTCTGCCAGTGTTTGATTTGCTGCTACATGTATTACTTTTCTTTACTCCATGCCTTTTCGTTTACTTCTGCCAGGGCCCGATCCTGCCGCGATTACCATACAGTTGCAAATATAGTGGTTCTTTCCATTGTTTTCTTCGGTGCCTTGCATCGCCGTCCACGTCGCGGAATAGGTTCGCATACCGCACCGGCAATGAGCAGAGTCTCGATGCAGTGTTGCCTAAAATCACTGTCCTACTCTAGGGTAGATTCAAATGTTTATTCGCCCACCACTAACCGTTTATATACGAGAACAGGGGGCTTGCCAGCTTGATAGCAGTTGATCCAAACCTCCAAGACCACAACAAATCTTTAGGGCCTGTTCAGCTCAGATTATTTCTCAGATTCTCGTGCCAAACGAAAGAAACCAGATTCTCAGTTTATTGGTTGTCAAATGTGACTGATGTGACTGATGATATTGATGATAGTTGGATCTAGACCAGGTCGTCCCCGACATCCGTGCTACCACGATCAGGAGGGGGGCGCGGGTGTGCTCGCGTAGTCAAGAAAGCCCCGCTCGCTGTTTTCAATGATGAGTAGGGCCATTCCAATGGTGAATCAATGGATGAACAAAGAGAAAAAAGGAAACCAAAACACATGTAGGATAGTTACAAATTATGTTCATATGGCTAGTGCACCCTGACAAATGAAATGCACCATCTTTGAACCCAAGAAATCATGGTCATCGCCTCTGACAGTGAGCGGGCACTAATCAGGCGGGGAGCTGATGGTGAGAGTGCTGAAGGAGGTCCATCAAATGATTGATCGCGAGGCACATCAGTTTACATAACGTCACGAGCAAAGTAACGGAAAAGAAACTGAGAGAGAATCGGCGCAGAATCTGAAAAAGAATCTGAGCTGAACAGGCTCTTAAATAAAGGCAGATGACATTCAAGTATTGGTCTTGACATATACAGTATCATTGGATTGGCTTGCGATTGCAGATGGGGCCTGGAAAATGAATGGTAAATGCGCCAATCAAATTTAAAGGCACCATTGGATGTTGGACTTGTACCTGACTCTTCATTGGATCGGAGCAGTCTCAAATCTTCGGTCCTGCGTCAACTTTCTGGAGCGTCCTTTACCACTGCCCTCAGACTAGCAACACCCGCCAAACGAGACAAATGTGTGAGTATGTCCATTTACTAAACTTCCTCCTTCGCATAAGTGCGATTCTGCGATAGGAGCTGATGATTCAGTAAGTCTTTAATGACTTACTGTTTCCATGCATTTTTGTTGACGGTTCTCGGACCAGCCTACTCTGCATAATATCTCCTCATTTTCTCTCTTTCTTTCCATGTCATTACATACTGTAAGTAGGTCCACCGAGGACGAGAATGGTATTTTTATAGATATTCTGCACTAGAATTTGATTAGAATTCTGCAAATCGGCAATGCATAACTTGAATGGGAATGGTGATCTCTGTCGACCTTGCATTCCTGTGCAGTGTGCACATAGGAAGTGATTAAGCGCTTATTCAAAGTCTGGAAACCTTCCGTCGGATGGCGGCATTCAAAGTTACGGTGTGCGCCTGTTTGTGCTCAAGGGCTTCGACATCGCAAGATCACCGCGTACAAACAACTTTCGTACCCGAACCAACACCAACTTCGCGTCGCACGCTCAGAACTTACTGACGTACAGCCATGGCGGACCTGGTGGATTCCATGCTCGACTTGATGCGGCGCCTTCCGCCAACTCGTACCGAGGAGAACGTAGCGGCGCTTATTGGGATCTGTCCAGATTACGCCGACGATCTCCTAGGGAGTGTCGATCAACCACTACAGCTGAGGACGGATCGGGCGACTGGCAGAGAATACCTTGCATGCGATTATAACCGGGATGGGGAGAGCTATAGGTGAGCTTTGATAATAGTTGTGGCCGGGGAGGTGAAACGTGGATCTGGCGTCTCGAGATGGGTTGTTCGACTGGGCTGGGCATTGACACATTCTGCTACAGATCACCTTGGTCCAACGAATACGACCCCCCACTAGATGATGGGACGGTTCCTACACCAAAGCTTCGGAAGCTTGAGATCACGGCAAACGAGGCCTTCGACACTTATCGAGAAATGTACGCGTCCATTACAATGCTTAACTAAGCGGAATCAATATTTTTTTCGTATCAGGTATTATGAGGGAGGGGTTTCTTCCGTGTATCTCTGGGATCTCGACGATGGCGGATTTGCGGGGGTGGTATTGCTCAAAAAGAGTATGTTGTTTTGATCTGTGACTTGGCGTCAATTGACACACATTTTATCTTTATCTTGATGCATAGTAATGACACCGATGACACCATATGAACCTTCTGGGTCTTGGGACTCTATACATGTCTTTGAAACAGCGGAGCGGGGACGACAGGCCCACTACAAGTTGACGTCCACCATCATGCTGCAACTTGTTACGCGGAGGGGTTCAGAACGTGAAGGTGCTGAAGGCGATAGGAAACACGACAAGAAAGACTCAGAGGGGTGGAAGCGTGAGGGTGAAGTTAGTTTGAGCGGCAGTATGACACGTCAGGTTAGTTCTCACACTTGTTTCCTTCGACGAATCCGGGGTCGATGTTAACGGGGAATTGATGCCGCTTTGTAGACTGAACAGGATTGGCCACTGCAAGACAGCTCCTCGCACATCACTAATACCGGAAAGATGATCGAAGAGATGGAGATCAAGATGCGTAATCTGTTGCAAGAGGTGAGCGCTCAACCTCCGTTATACTGGGCAAGGAGCATAGGAAGAGTTCCAGATAAGGCCGATGCAAATTGGCGATCCTGTCGTAGGTTGACCACAGCATGACTGACTTGTTGTATTCATAGGTATACTTTGGGAAAACGCGCGATATTGTATATGATTTGCGCAGTGTCGATGATCTCGAAAAGGCTCGGCGACAGAGGGAGTTACAGAAGGAGCTCGTCGGATTTATTAAACGGTGAAACATGTTGCAGACTGGCAACGGCCAATGGATTTGTATCGAGTTACGAGGCCACTGCCTGCCATGATATCACAGAGACTCGGCAGTGAATGGGACACGGAGGAGACTACCTCCATGGAAATAGTCGACAAATACTTTCTGTGAAGTGCCGTGATGCTAAAGCTGGATATCTGCCATGCTGCATGGCTGATTGAGGAAGTTCCTATATCCTTGGCCTCATCAGCGTCGCGATACGAGCTCCGCATCTGCAATGGGGTTCGCGTGGATGGTGACCTGCACAAGGCAAAGGAATCCAACAGAAGATAATCAATAGATTGAGAGTGTAACCGCGAGAGAGAGATTTACATGTGACAATTTGATCTCGCTAAGAGGTCGATTTTTGTTATTGACGGGTACTCGTTCCATTGCATCGAGAGTCGAGTCTGCGCCATCGATAACCTTGCCTATGATAGTGTATTTACCATCAAGATGGGGTTGTTTCGCGTATGTGATGAAAAATTGAGATTTATTGGAGTCGGGACCAGCATTGGCCATTGCAACGACACCACGCGCGTTGAACTAAACATCCATATTGGCATGTTAGATGCAAGAAGGAATGTCGTGATCAACTGACTGACTTTCAGAGTTGATCTGATTTCGTCTGGGAAAGGCTTGCCCCAGATACTTTGACCGCCCTTGCCTGAACCGGTCGGGTCGCCTGTCTGGATCATAAATCCTCTGATATTACGGTGGAATATGCATCCATCATAGTAGTTGGATGCGCATAGTGCAAGAAAGTTCTGCAGATATATTACTATCAAATCGGACACGGACGCCGAACGAAAGGATACCTCTGCTGCCTTTGGCACGGCCTCACAAAAGAGTTCGATCTGTTACACAGGGTGTGTGAGTAAAAATGTCCGAAGATATAGGACTTATGTTACCTTGAGTTCACCATGACTGGTATGTAAAGTGACAGACTAGGTGAAATTAGTCAGTCAGTAAGTATGTCGACAGGTGATGGGGAGGAGAACAAGTACCATTTTGATTTGTGACAGCTGATGTGACCAACGTGGTTGCACTCTTATTGCCCTGACTCTCGGACTGCCCTGACCAGTTTTGATTCTCTCTCCACCATCATACTCCGAGCTTGAGCAATGCGTACACCGTCGCTCTACAGCCAGGATGACCCCATTTCTGCCGCGATGAAGCCTTCGCCAATGGAAACCGAGGCAGAACGCAATGCGCGACTCGCATCGGAGGCGGAGGCGAGGCGTGTGTCGGAGCAAATTGATGAAGACCTCAGGCAGGAGCGCGAGAGGCTGAAACGGAGTAAGGGAGACGTCAAGGTTAGCCTTGACCGCTGAATGTACATTCCCCGACGCATACATTGACGGTTATCTGCATTACACAGTTGCTATTGCTCGGCCAGGCAGAGAGCGGCAAATCGACCCTTCAAAAGCAGTTTCAGCTGATGTACAAGCCCAACTCTATTGATCAGGAGCGCATTTCCTGGAAAACTGTCATTTACTTCAACGTCGTCCACTCTCTAAAGCACATCCTAGCTACCCTGGAGGCATGGGATGATTCTCTTGAAGAGGAAACCGAACACTTGGATGACTCTGCCTCTATCTCACCAAATAAGTCTCGGAGCAACGGAATTGCCCAGCAGCCCTCGCCTTCCACGTCACTGATGAATTCCTCGACGCTACCCAGCGGCTTGCCTGGTCCCCCCATCAGACCAGAATCAAGAGGACCTAATGGCTCCTCGAAGGAGTCTGGGTCCATACAAATTGGCAACCTACGAAGGAGATTGACACCGCTGATGGCTACAGATGCACCGCTTGCGGACCGCCTCAGCGGAGGGATTACCGTGTCCGGTTCGGGCAAAGGTGGTGTTTACGTGCGCAGTGGATGGCAGGCCCGCACAATTGAGAATGCGCTGGGACGTATGAGAGCGAACTACGACAACGACTTCAAAAAGGGTCGTGATAGCTCATTTAACGACGTTGTGCAGGATATTCTGGTTGAAGACGTTGGTCGGATGCTCGCTTCATCCAAGGAAGACATCAAGGAACTATGGAACCACCCCACTGTCAAGGGCTTGATTGCGAGGAGAAAGCTCAAGCTGGATGAGTGGTCCGAATTGTAAGCCTCCGTTCACACCGTTGGCGCTGGACTGACAGCGTGTGGCAGCTTTTTGAGACATATATCTCGAGTCGCAGCGCCCGACTACATTCCAACCACTGGTGATACTTATCTCTTAAAATCTCTTCGCATATACTCATCCTCGCGCATTCCTAACAGATGACATCTTACATGCGCGTATTCAGACCATGGGGGTGGCTGAACATGTCTTCGACGTTAATATTCATGGGAAAGCCGTCTCCTGGCACCTATTCGACGTGGGCGGTGCCCGCGGTCAGCGCCATTCATGGGTTCCCTATTTCGATGATGCCAATGCGATCATCTTTGTTGCACCCGTCAGTGCGTTTGATCAGGTTTGTGATCTTCTTCGCGGCACCCGTTTCCGTTGCTCCGTTTGGGTTTCTCTCCCCATGTTATTACCATTCCTACTCCCTTCTTAACTTCGTTGTTCATTACCGTTGCCACTAGGCTAACACTTACTATTAGTACCTGGAGGAAGATCCAAGGACCAACCGCATCGATGACTCCTTGCAACTATTCACGCAGATATGTTCCAATGCCCTGTTGAAAAACGTCCACTTGGTCCTATTCCTTAGTAAGTACTTCATTGACCGCTGCCATGTCAAGATGTTCATTATTAATCATCACTTTTACAGATAAGACGGACCTCCTTAAGGCGAAACTAGACACGGGGCTCAAAGTGCGAAAATAGTAGGTGGTCCCGATAGACTGGTTCTTTCTTCTAGAGTAATCCTTTCCCATCAGCATCACATCCTTTGGAGAACGTTCAAACGATTACGACACCGTTGTTCAATATTTCCGTGCCCATTTCCTTCAGGTCCATCGACGGAACAATGAGAATCGTCGAGTGCTATATACCCATTTCACAAGTGTCGTTGTGAGTGCTATCTTGTATATTTTGTCGTGCCTTTGCCTATCTATCATGAATCTTCTTAGGACACGAAAGCCACTCAACGTATCATTGGGAATGGTACGTCGCCAGCGATCAATGTCAATTATGTTCTAACTCGAGAACTTTTAATTTTTTTCAGTTCGTGATTCTATTTTCAGAGGATATCTGCAATCCGCTGCTCTCGTCTGAGCGGTCATCCTTTCCTGTGAAGATTCCACCATGCTTTCGAAAATCTCTTCTTATAAGTGCATACACGAGGTTATATCCCACGCCGTTTCACCAATTACCCCCTACCATGCGGCGCTTTGTAGTCCTAACTTAATTTTCCTCTATTCCAACGGTCTTTCATCTTGGTATTCCCCACAGCAGACTATGTGTCTGATGTTGTGTTCTTGTTCTCGTCATGGCGCCCCTCTAGAATCACTCCCGTTCTCTGACATCTGTATGTGTAAAGACGTGTTCCTTGGTACATTCATTCTTTGCCCTCTCCGCCACTGTACACCCTGCTACTCCGCCCTCTTTGGTGATTAACTTTATGAACCATCCATTGTAAATTGTTGTCCCTACGATAATCATGCAGTCTTCTTTTTAGTTTAATTCTTTTCTCGTTTGAGTTTGAAAGGTTGACCCTCCTACACTTTGTGGGACGCTAACCAGAACGGCATCGCCGACTTGTTACCAGAACCGTTCGAATAACATCGACTGCCCTGGACTCCGAGTCAAGACGCACCGGAGAAGTAGTCCGCAGTGCAAGCTCTGAATGGATGACACTTTATCTCACATATGTAGAGTAGAATGGTATTTCTTGTATCAGTTGTAGAATACTGAAACCTCTGAGCACCGTGCAGCATATCAGCGTCAACTCGTCCAAACAATCTCCATAGCCAGCACCAGAGAAAGGAGGTAGCGGAATGATGATGGAAGCAAGGGATTTGGGCCGTGAAAGATCAAAATACTCCCATTTTACCAAACTCACATCATGCGCACATAGATATAGATTGATTACGAAGGTTATAGTGCTCGGAGTGTTGTAATGTCCGGGGTTCCAATCTTGCAAAGACTCGACTACGTTGCAGATATGTCCCGCGTAAGTATCTTTTTGGTGACCTGGCGCTCATAAACAATAGTCGCCGTGACCTCCGAAACTCAATCAGCAAAAGGAAGATCTAGAAGAAGAAGAAAAAGGATCAGACAAACTGAGCACGACTAGAAAGTTGTCAAAGAAAACCTTACCAGCGGTTGTCTCCACTCTCAGAAGGCCCTGAGCTTGTAAGCCCCGCATTCCACTTCTTATGACGTCCAATCCCACAATGTCAGAATCGTCTCCCTCGGTCGTGTGAACTTCAAAGATAACCTCCGTGATACTAGTGGATGGTATCTGAGCAAATTCCGCATCCACATCCTGCCACCCTGTTATAGGGTGAGCGTCTGAAATAAGGAGACTCCCCGGTTTATCAAGCAGCATTACGACCGTAATAGTTTCGACGACGGCGCATGCACCTTGATGCAAGCAAGAAAGCAGAGTCTTCAAGACGGTAAGCCATGTCGAATACCATGTTGGAATGATGATCAGAAGTGTGCGGATAGAGGTGAGGTAATTGAAATTGGGGTAACCTCCTGTATATGTTGCCCCACCTGCGATAGACAGACCGTCCATTATATATTCGCCTGGGTGTGCTATCAGACCGCATCTCAAACATAGACTGAGTGAACGTACTGCATTCCAGTGCGAGCGTTTCCACGGTGCCACCGTAACCCCGGGTGTGGAAGACTTGGTTAAAACAGGCAACTGACTGCGAGCTAAGGGGTACGGAGAAAGCGAGAGTCTTGAGACACGAAAGATCTAAGTATGTCCAAATTCTGTCTGCTTTTCGTCCGACCTGGCCGAGGAGGTGGAATGAGACGAGACGTAGTCGAGCATTGGCAACGTGGGGTGTTCCATTTGGGAAAGGGGGTTGATCATGGCTGGCAGCTGGGCTAGCCGATGCTTCGTCGACTTCCATATGATCTGCTGGGTCGTTATTGGTCGTAAGGTTTTCCACCTGCGTATCCCTTCCTTCATCATAGTCTGCGTCGTCTTCATCATCACTGCTTTCTTCGTCTTCATCTTCGTCGCCTAGTTCTCCCGTCTCGAAAAATGATACAGAACATAAATAAAGATGTTCCGTTGCATGGCACAAGAAAATCGTCGACAAGGGGAACCTCATGTCCACGAAAGCGACATCGGTGACTCTTGACAGTACGCTTCTGATCGCGTCCGCTAAATCATTCCTATTAACCCAGTCCAATCTGGACAGATGAAGGGTGGTGAGATTTGGGAACATCTGAATAGTGCGTGGAAGATGTGGATCGTGAGAGAGCCCCAGAAGGAACGTCTGTGTAGAACTGCCATGTACGGAAAGACCAACGCGTTCGTCGTCGAGGAACAACTCTTTAACCATATCCTTGATATCCTGGTCAGCTGCAATAGCCTCAAGAAAACGAATCGAGACAGAATCAGTATTGAGATTATGCACCCGCATCGCATTGATGTAGACTCGGTGCCACTTGTATGGCCGACACGCAATTGCCAGAGCACGGCAGACAGCGGATAGGTTTCTGAGAGTCGGCAGATCACTGCGAAGGTTCTTGAGGACCAACTGGCCAACTTCGGAGGGAAGCTCCAACAGTCTCGATGCGGTGAATTCTGACATGGCACTATGCCGATAAGTAAAAGCAACTGTAAGAAGACATTCGCTCATTAGTGTAATAAGCCTCTCACCGTGAGGTTGTACGCTTGGTATGGCTGGGGCAATGTCCGAGGCCGCGAAACTGATTGCGAATATTTAAAGACAAACCGCAAAGCTGTGGACTCGGTCTGCCACTGCTGCGCGGGCAAAGGTGGTTGTTAACAGTGAGAAGGTTCCACCCCGGTCGATATAAATGAAGGAGGGAAGCGAAGATGGACAAAGCAACCTATCGCTGGTATATAACAGGTGATACCGTTGCGGTGCAGAAAATACAAAGCACTTATCGAATTCAAGCCATGTGGGTCCGGAAATCTGGTGTCCATGGCATCCGCAAGGGAAGCGCCTGATGCGGCGCTAGGCTGCAACGAACATAGCAACCTCGGGGGAAGTAGGTCCTTAGATGTCCAGTGAACTTGTTTGTGTGGGTGTCGGTAAGTTCCGATCGAGCTCCTCCTATGTCCAAAGTTCCACGTCCTAATGTTTCGGATGTTTGACGGTAAGTACAGACATTTTGTTTTACTCAAGATTCCTGCTGAAATGCTCGCAGCAATTTGAATGCATTGCATCTTCGAAGATTGAGGTGGTATTCAGGCGCAGCATCGGACTTGGATATAGCGTGTTCTGTATCGCCATATATCGCAAAGTGTGCCACCAGTATGTCCAACGAAAATCTCGAGAAATGACAGGGATCCGATAGGAGTAAACCACCAATGGGTTTCTAAACACCAAAGCTTCCGTTGTAAGACAGCAACCAAAAGAAGAGGAGCCTTCATTTCAACGCATGGGGGATGAAGGTGCATTTCCGTATAGTTTTCATCTCGTCGCCCCGAGATTCACGAGTGTCTGGCATAAACATGTGGCACTTTCACCTGACATGATTGACGCGCCATCGCAGATGTTTCGATGGATATAGATGTTCATCGACCTTTTCGAGGTCGCAAGGTTCAGGGACGCGGGGTATGCCCCGCAACAGCCAACCAAGCGCAACGCCTGTAAATACATACATAAAGGCACTAGGGACTCGTCTCGAGGAGATGACCACAGAATTCGAAAAACGACTGAGAATTCGGAAGGCAGAGCTAGGCATTCTATGCCCTGTAGAGTGCAATCCGCAGCGATAGCCAAGCTGCACAGGCGACATCCACACCGAAGAATCCTTGGCTCCAATCCGATCAGCTGCCACAAAGGTCGTCCCATGGCACAAAGCAAGTTGGAAGTTTCAAGAAAGCATTGTACTTTCTAGTTTAGTTCATGAATTCACGAGTGGTGGGTTCACTTTGTCCATGACTTTGGCGCTGTCCAGACGACTTCAGCCGGGGGCCGGTAATAGTCCAAGGGCCTAAAAATAGAGTAAGGCTTGCCAAAATTGAAAAACGATGAAGCCAGCAACAACGACAGAGATGGTTTGGCTACTCTTATGCGCTGAGCGCAAAGACCGAAAGAGCAGGACACTGGTCCATGGGCCCGGGGTGACCGCAAAGAGTTACAAAGAGGTACAACGATGTTCCGAGAGATCGGGAAAATCAGGAATCAGATTGCAAAATGGGTGGCGTCAGCAGGTGCAGATGGGCGGATGTGTTTTGGATTGGAGACTGGAGCATAAGGAGATGGAAGTACGAACAGTCAGTGGATGCTGTTGGAGGACATGTGGGCGGAAGAGACGGAGGAGTGATCGCTTGGAGAGGCCCGATTTAGAATGAGCCCCTGCCTGATTCACATGCAACAGGAGCTCGCAGTAACCACAACCAGCTTAAACATCGTCCTCACTGTATACAACGACGAGCTCGACCCCCTCGTCGCCATCTCTCCCAACGCATCCCACAATGAACTCGATGTCGCCGTCGTCCATCTCGTCGCTTTCATCGCTGCTCACTCCGTCCGAGTCGCATGCGTTCCAGTCTTTCCTTTCGTCCATCAATGACCCACCGTCGCACGAATGGAACATCGACATCGACGTCCCCAAGGACAAGCAGGCGCTGGCAAAGGCCACTAAGGATCTAATGGCCCTCGACAACCAATACAGCAGTCACTACGCCGGCGCTGGCTTCCCCATGCTCCCCACTGCACTCCCCCCATCTCATCTCTCACTCCTACTTCCCCATCGCCCAAATTCTGATTCATCCTCGCGCACTCCAACGCCAACGTCGGCGTCCCCTTTTCCCGCACCACCAGCGCCGACAGGCCGACAGTCTAGTCGACCTCGGCCGGCCCATCCTCAACCGTACCCAATTTCACCAGCACCGCGACAGCAACGGTCATATTCGCAGCCTCAGCCGCGTGCTTCTTCCTCCTCGTTACCTGCGCCATCTCCAATAAAGCAGTCGCAGTCTCAACAAAAGCCAGCTCTCCTCTCTGCGTCTCAGAAGAAGGCAAATCACATTCAATCGGAGCAAAAACGTCGAGCGAATATTCGCCGTGGGTACGAAGCCCTTTGCGAATGTGTCCCCGCTCTTCGGGAGGCTATCCGAGAGGAGGAAGAGGCTACCTCTGCCGCTGCTAACGAAGGGAGTGGGAGGGGTTCGTCCACGTCAGGGAAGAACCGAAAGTCCAAGACTTTGAAGGGAAAGGACGGGGACGAGAAGATTGATGGGAGAGCAGGCCCAAGAAGTGAGAACGTTGTTCTCTCCAAAAGTAGGTCTTCTTGTTGGCCACATTTATACTGGCAAATTCTTTGCTTGACCGCTTACAAGTGTCTGTTACGCTCATCCAGCGATAGACTACATTAATGACTTGCTCGACGAACGCAGTGCGCTCCTCGCCCGCCTGCATCGTGCTCGGAGTAGTCTGCCACCTGGTCATCCAGCCCTGATCCCGCTTTGTACCTCATATCCACGCAACCCGAACACCGGGTCCGTTCACGAGCGAGGGGGTGGGGGCGAAGAGGATGGGCCGCTATGGGAGCGTGAATGGAAAGGCGGACACGGTACGCTTGGCAATCTTGCTGATGGAGACGAGGATGGAGACGAGAGTTCGTGATGTTTGAATGGAGAGATGTCGACTATGGTCTCCCCATCCACCACACACGTCTCGGCGTCCTACACATAACTTATTCACTTCCATTATAATCCTTCCTCTACTTCCGCGGTTGCTCCGTCCGGCTCGTGAAGGGCACGTTGTCACGTTTGCTCTTTGCGGCCTTCCTGCCACACTCACTTCGATTACGGTCAGGCCGCCAAACTGCTAAAATCATTTTATCTTATCGGAAAGGAGGACAAGGGAATACGCCTTTGCTATCTTGTCGACGCTTGTAACAGTACATTTTATTTTATATACTCCTCCCCTATCCTGGATCAGCCAGCGTGCCCTTGTGCCCGGGCCCTTTCATACTTATACCTACATATACGTGTTTGACGTGGAAATGGGTTTCACCTTCGAGAATAATCGGAGGACAGTAAAACAGTACAGGTTTGAAGATGTTCCAGTCTGTCTTGTGTTTTCAGTCACATTCGTCGTAATTTGACACTTTGAACCGAACTTCACGCACACTCCTATTAACAATTTCACCGCTTCAAGACTAGCAGGTCCACAGATGGCTGAGGATTGCTGCCTGTCCTCGGTCGGGTTGTCAACGACGAGAGGGGTGTATCATTTTGGTGGTTGCCCATGTTACGTACGTCTTGACATTTCGAGGAAAACAAGTCGTCCATGAACGCTCTCTCGTCAATCCACGACTCTAGGCATCCACAATTTCGACTTTGGTAATCCTCTGGCACTCTGTTCCGCCGTTGATTGGCTGCCAACGAGCTCCTAAGGACTTCGACAACCTTGCCCTCGGTGCTCAATGCTGGATTCGGTCTTCTCTCTCCACAAGTGAATCGGTTGATTCAGAGTGGATTGACACTCATGCGCAGAATGCGTCTCTCTTGGCCCAATTTGTCGTAAAAACTGACGAATTTCTGGCATTGGCGTGAGCGTCAAGCAGCAGCACGAACTTGCTTTCACATAGTAATGACGAACGGGACCCCCAGTCGTCCTTGACCTGCGACAAGGCAATGATTGTGTTCGAACCACGGGCTGCTGGAAGTAAAGATAGTCGTGGTCCGTGTGTTGAATACGATGGCGACTTGGCGACTTCTAGGCTGTAAGGTCGATCGCGAGAAGTACTGGGCACATACGGCGAACCGTAAAGGCCTGCTACGCTAGCGCTTTCGATATACGATTGTGATGACCTTCCCCCGGCAGGTTGAACCACAAAAAGGGCCGTTGCTTCTTGCGTGCTATTTCATATCCTGATCGACGTATCGCTCGTTCCGACCAGTATACTGTCCACCCTGTCTTGCTCCAATGATCCTCGAAATTCTGGGAGGATGGCTTAGTTAAACCTGCAACACTGGTCTGGTAGCTCAGCGTACTCTCTTTGGTTGGGTGCATTGCAACTCTCCCTTCCCACCTGCAGGCGACCATTCTATCTCGAAGAATCGCAATTTTTACTGGGGGAATTGTCGTCCTTGAAGCAATAGTCACGGATGATGGAGCTCCAGCACGCCTGAGGATTGACTTTTCGTTGGGCCGTTCCTCTCTGGTGGTCTGCGCATGTGAATACATCCTATCGCAGCATCCCTGAGCAGTGAATCTCGAGCACCTCTGCGTCGTCATCGGCTGACATGGTTAACGGTGCCCATATTTGTCCAATGCCCTGGACCCTCTGCGGTGTGGCATGATCTATACCGAAGACTGGTTGGTACACTGCCGCTGGGTTTGTATCGGCATCCCATGTAGGCCCGAAGTGACGATGATGAATACGTGGCCGTTGACATGACGGTCTTTGTCGGATACATCGGCGAACATTGGGCTGTCCGTTCGACTGTCGGGAGCTATACTGCGAGGTGTAAGGTGCTTCGCCAACCTACCCCCTTCACCCTGGTCGATTTCAAGTCAAGAAAGGGATGAAAGGAGGCTCCATGGATGACACGGCGGTGATGGCGATGGCGATAACGATCCAATAGTATCGGAGCCTTTACTCGCGGCCTTGAGCGACCTGGGCTTTGGCTTATCCTTCGCTCGAGTGGACATGGGGATTTTACTCACACGTCGAATCCAACTGGAGCCGCTGAGTGTCAATGACTCGAGAGTCAATGAGTCGCTGGGTGTCAATGCTGTATCACGCCCAAGACGCCAGAATCTTTTGTCCCCTATCTTGCAGTTTCGGCACTGAATATATAGGCGTCGAAGCCCATGGCTTTTGATACTCTGAGAGTGCAGGAGAGTTACACGGCCAACAGTGACAGTGACAATGGCTATATGATGCGGCAGGCTGCGACTTCCGTTATCATGGTTGACTAATGACTCTGCACAGCGAGGCGGTCTTCAGGTGGTCTAGCAGCCAGGACGCAGTCCGCGAAGCAGGTTTCGCTCTCCCCGTATTTCTTCTTGCTGGTCTAGTACCTCAAATCTGTGTCTTCTCATGGTGCCCGACACAGTCGGTCTGGGCGCTTTTCTTATCACGGGTCCTCTTTAAATACTGTCTGAGAGGTCTCGCCCTCAATCTGAATTGGCGCGACTCGCCGCCATGAAGCAGCGCATGAAGAACCCCTAGAAGTCTCGAGTTCGCTGCTCTGACTTGACTTCATGAACGGCTACCACGAGGCTTTCTTATTAACTCACATTTTGATCAAGTGGAAAACCTAGAAAGTTTTCCCCGACCCTTCACCCTCCTTTGCCAAAGAAAAAACGGAAACCAAAAATACTGTCTTCGAAGGGCGGTGTGCGGCCCTACTTCGAACATAGAAAATGATATACCCATCTCGTTCGACGCTTGGAACTAGCGTGAGATGACAGGATCTCCGTCTCCTCGTTTCACAACCCCAATCTCATGTGCCTTTGCCCTTTCCCAAGGTGGATCCTACTGCACTTTGGCAGTTAAAGTTCAAGATCGATTGTGCCCTCCTCGCCACCCAAGTTGATCGGCGTTCTGTCTCTTGCTGTTTATTACTTCTCACCGAGCGGTATACCTGTGGAGTTGCCAATCGGCCGGATCTGAATGGACTTTCCAGAATGTCAGACCAGGTTTGCTGACATGCGTCAATTCATGCTTTCGCGGCGAGTTTCATGCCCCGCATGGTTCAGGACTTCTGTGAGCCAAATATCACGCTGGTGTCCTTTTCCTGGAGGGATTCAAACGCTCTCACCGCAATGGATCGGCTTAGGATGGCCGGTGCTGATATATTTAATCACATAGACATGGCGACCTGTATTGTTAATTGAGCCCTAAAAATGGCTACCCGCGAACCTCTTGCAGTTCCTCCTTACGTGGACCTTGTGGACCTACGGGTCCAATATCTTACGTGGATATCTGCAATGCCGTCGCACCTGAATCGTGTTGCTCCATCTGCCGCTCTTCGTGGCACAACTTGACCCTACTCGCACGTCCATCAAGCGATCTGCGCTCGGCCATTTAGCGAAAGCACATCGTTTTTGCTCTCCTAAGCTGTCGAAGTGTTCAAATGCAGCGGGGGAAAATAGCACTGGGTACTAAGCTACCTGAGAGTCCTGATGTTGGATTGAAACCTTCTGGTCGAAGTAAATAGTTACATTTGCAGTATACTGTATAGATGTCTTCAGCTCCCAGATTACATGCCAACACGGTTCTATAGTAAGTAGACGCTCAGGATCTACCTACTCCGGCTCCGTGTCGCTTGCTGTCCTGGAATTAAGTAAAGTGCTTTCAGGGATCTCGCCTTAGGGTCGCGCTGTAGTGGATCATGTGATGATACACTGAAGTCACGATGCAGGGGCGGCGCCCGGTGCCTCCCTTTGATCTGAATGTCGAATACGAAACGACCAAATCAAGCAACTGACCGGAGGAAGAAGAAATATCGTTCTGTGAGCAGAGCTGAACTCACACAATTTCCAATCTCATTTCCCTCAAGGACGGAACACCAATATGGGGCAAACGATATATTGACGGACCAGGTGTCTGGGTGAGCTGTAAGATGGTGCTTATTCTGGCTGGCCGACACTTATAACTCAACAATGGTCATCCCATACCGTGCAGGTGTAAAAGGGAAAGAAAAACAAACTGTCGGGGAATGTTATGAGTTATTTGAATCAGTTGGTAGATCATCCAAATGCCGTCCATACACTAACGTGATCGATGAAGGTGGCATCCGAACTTTGGCCAACGACTGCGAGCGGTCTGGGAAGCTCTGACTTAGAGTCATATGCTGACGAAGAGCTTTCAATTGAGGCTCAGATCGCTAATGAAGTATCTGCAATGAAGAGCCCAAAGACAGAGCCACGATTTGGTGAGTGTAAAAATTTTCACTCCAATCAGATGGACCAACCTTGCTACGCCTCAGTCAACTGTCAAACAAATACACCTTGTGGTAAGCCTTGAATCACCATGTTTCATTTTACCTTGACACACGTTCCATTCAGTGGTCTTTATCTCGTGCAAACCCCCGGTTGACCCTGTCAAGTTGATCACGAAATTCGTTAAAGATGTGGAGGACACAGGCATTGTGCGATCTCGGTCAGATTCACTCTTGCACCCTATCCTGCCTTGGCTCTGATCAGATCCACGTCAGATATATACATCGGTTGGTGCCAGTGTCAGGATCTTGCGTTGCGAACCTACCGGAAATTCAGGCTTTATGCCGCACTGTCTTCACACCCTTTTTTGCACAGCATCCAGATAAAAAATTTACCGTAAGTCCATTCGATTAGCCGCCGGCCCCGGTAAAGTAACGTGAACAGTACAAGATCGAGCTGCGAGTTAGAAATCATTCAGTGATATCTCGCCCAGTCCTTATTCAGAATATTGCCCAATGTGTTCCTGAAGGCCACACCGTTTCCCTCGAAAATCCGGAGATCTTTGTACTCGTGGAAGTCTTCAAGGTCAGTCATACGCCTTGGGACCTTCGCATGGTCTCATCTATCTATTTAGAGCGTCTGTGGCATCTCAGTTGTGGAAGACTATTATCGTCTGCGGAAGTTCAACATTATGGAAATAGCGAATAGAAGAAATGG
This sequence comes from Hypsizygus marmoreus, assembly GCA_013433165.1. Lineage (NCBI taxonomy): Eukaryota > Fungi > Basidiomycota > Agaricomycetes > Agaricales > Lyophyllaceae > Hypsizygus > Hypsizygus marmoreus. The sequence continues at coordinate 1,731,064 of CM024092.1, read as the reverse complement.
AGGAGATCTCACGAGTCATAGGCGAGTCTTTCTGCCCGAGGATCCCAAGTCAAAGGAGTATCAACAGCCACGCTCGGATTCCGGTGTCGAGAATATCTCATAGGGTTGTAGCGGTTGTGGTGACAATTACGATGTCACGCTCGGTTCATATATGAGGATGTTAAAGGACATGATGATGGTCGGTATATTAGAGAGGAAATGAATACATAGTGATGCTAATATGGGGCATGCCAGATTTGGTACAAGGCGTGTTTGGGGGGATCTCCCATTTGAGGTGCCACTTCAGGAATGTAGTTGAACGACGTGCCGTTCTGATGAAGGTGATTGGGCTGAGTTTCCAAATTGGAATCGGCCCAGTATTGGGTGTCGGAGTGACCAGTATATTCTTGATACTGGAAAGGAAGGTTCTTTCAAATGAAGTCATTAGACCAGCAATATCCCGAAGAGCGATGTGGATCTTACCTGATCGTAATAAACCTGCGTCGAGGAATAGGAAGTCGAAGGTCGGGGCACGGGCGCAACAATGGGCGAGTCAAAACTAATTATTTGAGATGGCGGGAACCTATAGAAGATGGTGATAGTTGGATCGACAGGCCAGTCGTGCGGATCTTGCGACTCTGTTCTTTTTAACGGGCGAAGTGGTATTATGCGTTGCTCGATGCAAAAATGTGTCAGGTCTATTATAAAAGATTCAATCGGTGTCTCCAGCGAGCGAGCGAACAGAGAGTGGACATCTACCTGAGTAGGAGCTCAGGTGATCCCATATTCCAGGCACCAGTGACGTCGCATAGACCCAACAAGAGTCGCCCAGCGGCCATGAGCTGCACGACAGGGAAGCTACCTCGCTGTGGAGTGGCATCTCGTTCCCGTCGGAATAAACCGAGACCATGCTTTGCTGGAGAAGCGGGCAAGGCGAATGGATGAGGATCGCCGGACTCATACCCGAGAGATTAGAAGGGCAGGCCGATGATAGGCTGGCCACTGCGTGTTGCGGCCTATAAGACGTCATCCGAATCTGAAGCGGCGGTGCATCATCAGGTTGCTCGAGGTATATCGTGGGCGCGGATGATGGGAGCGGGCCTTTATCTATGATGATGTCAACATGGATTGTAGGAGATGGATAGTTGGTCCGCTCATCCGTCGTGTCCCGAGTCGTCTCTGGATGTTCGCTACTCGTCCTACCAGTTTCCGCGGAGTCTTGAGCCAAATGTGGGGCAATGAGTTTGAGTACTTATGAGAGGGCGTGGTAAACCGACGGTTCGAAGATGATAAATAACGGTGGCACATACAGCGGACTTCTTTACAAGTGTCTTTGAGTTGCTGCAGTCGACTACCGACTTGTTTCGGCGTTCGATGTTTTCCGGTCGTCTCGTATATATGTTCAGAGACGAAGCGATTCCTCAGAGGGAAACGATTCAGTGCGGGTTGCCATTCCTGTTCTTGGTATTTTTCTAAGGCTAGATAAAAGCAGAAGAAGTAAGAGATGCATCCATGTACCCACATAGATGATACGACAGACCTTCTAGCAAAGCGGCCTCGCTGTGCAATCATTGGCCGTCAAAAGACAGTAATGTAATATCGTTTCCCAAGTCATTACTCACAGTTTTGGGGGCCAGACAGTTTCGTGACTCTTGCCTTTCAAAGTCTTCCAGCTGCGGCGTCCTGTGGCGCGAAGCTGGTGCTTATGAAGGGCTCTTTCCTTGGCGGATGGTTGATAGGACAGCGCATCGATAGTTGTCGTTGTGAGTAGAACGGCTGGGGAATTTGCTGGTTCCAAGGGCGATGCCACGGCGGGGCTGGGCCTCCAATGTTCGCCGTCCATGTTAAGAGGCGGGAGGTATCGTAGAAGTAGAGACTGCTAGGATTCAGCTTCCGCGTTGTTTCTGCGTTATACCTGCGAGTCAATTCGGAGAATGCCAGATATTACCGTGTCAAAACAAACAGGCCTTGCGTCAGATCGAGGTATCGTCCCACAAACGCCGAATAGAAGAGTCGATGGTCGCCGTCGTTCCTAGCTCGTAGGTCCTAGCTCCGTAAACCTATCCAGTTCATTGGGACAGAGTTGGTATCGGCCTTCAGCCCCATTACAGCAGAATGAGACGCAGTATTCGTTATCGGGTAGAGAGAGGCACGAAAGCCGATCCCATCGCCTCAGCCAAGGGACAGGAAATTCCGCTCCTATGCTTTACGAGAGTGCAATACTGAACTTGATCAGCAACGGGGACAAATTCTTTGTGTTTGCAATTCCCAATACAATTGCCCTCGAACCTGGGGAAATGACAGTCATGCCGAGATGCAAAAGTTCAGGACCCTGCATTCGTTAAATTTACGCAGCGCCGAAGAAAAATGAAGTAGACTCGGAGGTGTCTGTGTTGTATGACGACTTAAAGAAGACGGCGCTGCACGTAAATCCATGAATTCAAGGCTTTGGAGTATCAATATGCCTCAGAGTCCCTACAAAATGTCAATTGTGATTTATGTATCTCGGACATTGGTCAGGGACTAACCTTGTCGAAACGGAAGACACCGACCAGAATACCAAAACCGGAGGAGGGTTTGTGACGAGATCACGTGCAACAGTAACAGCACGCGTTCAAGACGGTTGCAATCAATCATTCTCCAAGAAAAAGCTCAGCGCGTACTATGTTCGGGATATGTCGAAGTGTCGTTGCGAGTTTCGAAATCACTCGGTACAGCTTTCACTCGGTTGTTGAAGCATCACAGCAGTTAAAGGAAAAAACAGAACATACACGTACTACGTGTATGTGAAGGAAAATGAAAATGGTTCCCGCGAAATACCATGATGATACAGACGCAGAGGCAGGTATGCCAAGCGAAGTAAGAACATCGATGACGCTTGATCGGGCCTCCGGTTTGACATGCGGGCGGGAAACCAAGGATGATACATGTATCTTCAGCCTCGTGTCGACCCCACGGAACTGAAAGTGTAATCTGCAGCAAGGGGGACGTACATGGCGAACGTGGGGTCCACACTTGCCTCGCTAAAGGTCAAGATCAAAAAGGACACAGAACAGCAACGCTTACCATCAGAACGTTACAACCGCGTGTGAGGCAACGAGGGACCGAAGTTCAAGGTGGTTCGTGGACCTGAAAAGCTAAGCACTAAAAAAAAACCTTCAATCCATAGACTCGCCTCATGAACTTGGAGTTATTGCGGTTAAACGATCCGTAACTTTTGAGCTTGCTCGCTGACGGGGGCGATTTTCGATGCGTCCAAGACCTGTGTAAGCTCAAGGGTCACCACTCGTTCAAGAGACATCATGTCGCCACTGGATAATCCGTCGGAAATGTAAGACGAGGCGGTGCCCCCAAGAATAGAACTGTTGAGGCGAGGAAACCATGAGCAAGGGCCGCATGAGTTGAAATGAAGTGTAAACCTTTCAACCCATTACCAGCAGGGACGAAGGAGACACACGAGAAGTCCGAAATCCGTAATCCGCCACTGGGACATAAAACGCAGAGTTAGGGTGCAGTGTGAGGTATCGAGAAACAATGTCAACGCGACCATGAAAGTATCCAAATGGAGCGGGAGTTGAGAAAGAGGATTCAACAACCAAACATAGTCAATAATATGAACAAGGTGTGGCTGGTATTATAAAACTACAACTAGGACGTTCGTGATAGGCTATGGGAGGGTGATGGGAGATATGCATTTCGGGAACCAAACTGTATGCAGGATCTAGGCGGACGACAACGAAGCAATTGTGTAATGAAGAACGGGGTGTGATGGCAATGATGGGGGCACACATGCGTTCAGAGTAGCACTGTGAAGTGACTCGGTTCTTGTTTTGGTTGATCGAGGCATCGATTCTGGCGAGGAAGAAGTCGGTGGGTATAGTAAGGTCGAAAGAATTGTAGTGTATGATGCATGCGAAGAAGCCCGGTCGGAAACTCTAGTTTAATAGATAGAGGAAGGGAGGCCAATGCGTCCATGTGTCGCACTGATATCATTCTGGCCGTTATCCCTCGCGCACGAGTGCCGGTGTGCGGTGCCGAAGGAATTTCTCCTCCTCAACGTGACCGTGCTGGCGCAAGTGACGAAAGTCTCAGACCTTGGGCTAATTCCGCTTTCCACTCTAGCCGTCTAACAGCTTCGGCATAGTCGACCCACTCTCTTCTCCGCTCGTTGCTTTCAAGCCAATCCTGATCCAGAGCCGCAACATCAAGCTCATAGAAATGGTAGGTTGTCGATGGTGTCGGTATTGTTATGACATATCGAGTGATTGTTCCGCGAACGCCCGCTGTTTGAGAAACAGAGTACAGGAAAGCGGGAGACAGTAACGAGGGAGAGGGGAGAGCATCAGGAGGTGAGGAGACGGAGAGAGGAACAGGTAGGACCTTCTTCCAGGGCCTCTCGTGAGGCTGCAGCCTCTAACTGCACATCTGACGGTTCCCATCCACCCTTGGGCACTGGAGAGAAAGACGAAGAAGGATTTGAGTCAGTCACCAAAGCAACGAATGTAAGGATTAGGAAGAAGTACACGTCAGCACCGTGTAGCGTATGCGAAGTGGGGGGGTGGGGAATAATGTGAGAAAATGGAAGAAAAACCACTCACAAACCCAGCTATTTGGTCGTTTGCGACTGGTGACGACGAGGACCTTTCCGGCAGCTCTTGCGATTGGGATAGCACAGCACACGACACGGGGCACACTGCGACCTTTAGTTCCCATGATAAAAAGTGATAGGTTTCTAAACAATAAAAGGATGGGCAACAGTCTGGTGGGTGGGTTGTCGTCGTGTCAGGAGGGCTGCGCCGACGATAACAAGTACGTGGACTGAGCCTGACGCGCGACGGACAAGGGCTGCGAAAAGTTCCGAAGCGTGACCTTTATCAACAAGGCTGCTGTGGACACGTTTCGAAAAAGCAGTCGGTCGCCTGGAATTAGATTTTAGGTGTATAAAAACTGTTCGGGGCAACGAGTATAGTCTGGAGAGCAAAAGGTTCAGTATTAGAGAGTTTGGGCGGACAAGAGAGACGAGACCTAGTGCGGGGCTTGTCTTCAGGGAAGCTGAGACAAATTGAGAGACAAGTTGAAGGGAAAGACAGGGGAGGGCAGAGAGTATTAGTGCAGTGGCAGACAAGTATTCAAGGAAAAAAGCGGCAGAGACGGTTGGTTTTTAGCAACAGCAGAATTACGTAGCATTTTGGGTTAGCCTAAATCATCCACGCACGTTCTTCGGCTTCCGCGGCCGCTCCTCCTGCCACCCTGTGAATTCCGCCAGTCGCGCCGTACGGCACCTTCAGGGCACACGAATCCCCGACTCGAGGCCAGCGGATCAGGTACCGACACAAAGCAAGATTCCTCTCAGCTCTCAGTAGTATTCTATGCCCATGCTTCTTCCTGTTGTCTATTAATATACAGCAAAGAATTCTACCGGTATGTCTTCGTGATAACTGTAACGTCCAAGAATTTCTAGAGTCTAGACGCCTGCGCAACGCGGTACCGACCCAAGATCCGAATCTATCTACACGGGACTGCCTACTAACATCCAGATTCATTGAATCGTCGCAATTGGATCGGGCATTCACTCATTCCATCTGACCGAACACTGTGAGTCACTGATTGGTGAACCTCAAGCAAACACTCACGCGACCAAGAACATGCACGCGACACCGAATGCCATTGCAGCAAACTGTCAGACGAGCATCCATTTAAGCAACAACAGGTGACTGTATCATAGTAGAAACTGACCTCACGAAGCGCCTGCTTTCCACTCTTACTCTCGGCCAGGAGACTGCATGGGGAAAAAGCGCCTCAGTATGATTTGCATGGGATAAAATGTGGAGACTGGGCAGGAGGATGCGAGATAACAGGCAGAAATCGAGATACCTACGTTGGGAGAACGGCCACAGCGCCTATATAGAGGAATCCTCCAGCCACGAAAGGTATCACCTGGAACACATACACATATATCAGCATCAACCCTATTTGACAGATTGAAATGCAAGAGAAAACTTGAGGCACGCGAAACGATGGTGCGTACCAGATCTGACCACTGGGCGGTGGTTCCTAATAGCCCGGTGGCATCTTGTCGCACACCAGCAGCAAGGTTTATTGATTGGGGCCCCACACCTGTAGCGGTGGCAGTGTGGACCGCGATCCCAATGAAGGTGCTGTGTCAAGCATAAGATCATGATATTCCGAGTCTGACTTGATGCGGTTCTCCCGGTTGATTATGAGAACTCACCCAACCTAGAAATACGAACGTGGTGAAAGGAATCAGGAAAAATTCATCACAGGGCACAGTGGGGAAACTTACAAACGCCCCTATGGCAGTCAGAAACTGCGATTGCATGGCTTGCTTCTTAGAAAAGCCGCTTCGTATGAGGATGGAGTAGTCTGCAATCTCATGAGGGATCTCATGCGCAAAACATGCAAGTGTTGTGGTTGCGCCTATTAGAGGTGAAGCATAGAAGGATGCAGCCATGCTGCACACCCAATGTCATGACCGTGCAACGGAGATACTAAATTGAACATACGCGAGTCCGTCCGTGCTGTAAAATTACTATGAGATTGGACGCAGGAGGCGTGCTGAACACAACGGCTCACATGTTGTGTACGAAGTCTCCAAACAGATTAAGGTAAGCAGATAATTTTGAGGGGCCAGTGGAGACACTGGCAGGCTCGGTAGGTCCATTAGCGGACTCCAGCTTCTCGGAAGTCCTAGCCCGAAGGCCGTTTTGCAATGCAGAATCGTCCACGCCTGACGCATGGGCAGTTGTAGGTTCGACGCTGTGAGAGTGCGAATGGGAATGTCCAGAAGGCTCATCTCCACCCCCAAGAACACGCAGCGTCTTTTCCATGAAGAAGAAGGTAGCGAATCCAATAAAGATTCCGAGACTAAAATGATGTGAGTATGACCGAGGTCTCGAGATGGTTCATGATTTGCCAGCTACCCAATTAAGATATTGCGTTTTTCTTCGACCATTACAAGATGGACGCCAGAATCCTGGTGTTCGCCCATAAATGAATGTGGAATGAGATGCAAAAACACGTCGGAGAGCAAGCCACCTGTCTGAGAAATTGATTTCAGTTGATTCGCTCAGCCTTGACAAGAACGAACGACTCACCGCAAAGGCCGTCATGGTGTTCAGAGTGTCGCCATGTATCTCAGCGGGAATGAATGCAAGAATAAAATTAGGAACACTAAGAGTTGTCAACAGTAGTATAAACCACAAAGAGAGGGTGAACGTACGAGCTGATATAAAATGTACCGAGGATCGAGTTCCACGCTGGGCCGAAAGGAAAGAGCCAGTTAAACACCTGGCGCAAGATGGGTGATTCTCCCTCCTCCAACGCTTGTTTCAAAGCGCCAAGCCTCCTGATGGGAGGACAATCCTGTACTTCTGTTTCCTGAATACGGGGATCCGAATCAATGGGTCGTCTTGAACCGCATGGTTGTCGAAAATCGTCCGAACTCACAAAGACCGTGGTAGACAACAAGTTGGATGTATCAAACTCAGATTTCACTTTTCCGCTCAACGGCTCGGCGAGTACACAGCATGTTAAAAGAGCGACACATAACAATAAGCAAGTAATACGAGGAGGCATTCTTTCCATGGTCGGAGGTGCCAGGTGGTTGAGTGATCGAAATCGGCGCCCGGCGCGCCGACACGTCTTGACGTCGCTTCCCGGATTCCGACTCCGGTTGATAGTCGGAACTCGGTCCTGGAAGTGAGAGCAACCATGAGCTGATCATTGAAATCTGTGGCCTCCTCACCTTTGCCAACAACAACCATGTACCCGACAGAAAACGAGAAAGCCGTGATTGAGGCCGCTGAAAAAATCATGGTCAATACAATGGCTCGATATGACCCGTCGCATGATGCATACCATGGTGAGTACACGTCGATAACGACGCGTCTAGAGAGGCTTGACGCGTATCTTCGTTCATAGTGCAACGTGTTCGAAGGACCGCCTTAAAAATAGCTGAGAATGTGCCTATACCGCCTGATATGCTAGTAGTTGAGCTTGGTGTGGTCATGTCCCACTCTGCATTCTCTCCAAGCCACTAATTCGATGAGGCATAAGCTGCTCTCCTGCATGACGTTCTGGACAAGAAGTACGTAACGGTCGCAGAAGCTGCAGATCCATATGCGTTCTTCCTTCCTTTTTTCGAATCTATGGCATCCCAACATGGTATAAATCTCGTAGAGGACGGCCGGGGTCGTCTGATCGCGCAGATCATGAACAACGTCTCGTGGAGCACAGAAAAGAAACTCAAGGAGAAGGGGCTGTGGACAAAATGGCACGATGTATGCGTCGAGCTGCATTGCGTTCAGGACGCAGATCGCCTGGACGCCATTGGAGCCTTCGGTAAATCGGAACGCTTGAACCTTCATTACCACTGTATATGGTCTCTCAATGCCAATGAACATAGGTATCATGCGTTGCGCGGCTTACAGCACCGCTACTAATCAGTAAGCTATCGAGGAACATCTGCACTATCTATTATTTGACAATTTTATTGGCCGCAGCACGCTTCACGCACCTCCCAACGATCCCCAACAACCAAGTTCAGCCATCCAGCATTTCCACGACAAATTGCTCCACATCCAGGACAGGCTCAAAACGGCATATGGACAGCGTCTTGGGCTTAAAAGACATCAAGTGGTGAGGCATTCGCGCTTGGAAGTAGTCTTTCGTCACCACTTTATATGTTCCTTTCTAGCTTCTTGACTTTCTGGCTGCTGTTGACGATGAGTACGACATCACAGCACCTTCTTGAAAAGCGCCATGCTGGGATCGAAGTCATATTATCAGTCTTCATTTTGGGATCATGTTCCATGCAATATGGATGTATATCATGATGATACATGGTGTCCCGCTAGTCAAAAGCTGACATGTCCATATCATAAAAGAAATGCTAGAGGTCGATCAGTGAATAATTAGGTTCCGTCACGACGAAAAAAGGCTCACTTTATACAGACTCATTACCTTCACGACCCATGCCTCAAGGTGGTAAATTTTTTTGTTCCCATTGCGCATTCGAACCTCCTATGTATCAACCAGAAACTGAGCGACGTCGCTGGGATAAATCATTCGCGACTCACGTAGAAAGCAGCCCAATGCATCACGTCTGCTTTCAGACTCTCGTCGACTCTTTCCACCACACGTTCCGCGACGGTCTGAGAGAAGGTCAGAGGACAGAGGGAAGCAAATAGTGATGTCACTGACCTTGAGGATGACCGTTGGTGGTATGCAATGGCTCAATAACTCATAGAACTTCGCACGGACTTCCATGACCCGTGCTGGTGTTTGCTCGCTCACGATGAGATCAGCTACCTTATGACAGTATGTTTCCCAGTCTGGCTTTGCAATGGCGAGGGGACCAGTCAGGTCTGGTCTGGAGAGTGAATTTAGACAACATCGACTGAGCCATAACTATGGGCTTACGATTGCATCTTCAAAGCTTCAAGCACAAGGATGGCCTTTCGAAGGTTGCCGCCCGAATCATCGATAATTTTCTTCGCTGCTTCGGGAGGGAGAGTAAATGGGGCCCTTTTCGCAACATACTTGAGGACGATTTCCATCTACATTTCTCATAAGCAACAAAAATGACATCGGACAAGAGAACCTACCTCTTCGGGATTCGGCGCAGCAACTCGCATGAGTAGACAACGACTCTTGATTGGTGCAATGAGTCGACTTGTGCTGTTCGCACACAGGATGATGCGCATGTTAGACATGTACTTCTCCATAGTCCGACGAAGGGCTGCTTGTGCATCACGAGACAGGGAGTCAGCTTCGTTTATGATAACAACTGGAAACGCTTTAAGGACATCAAGTGCATTTAGCCAAAGGCACACTAACCTTTGAATCTTTGCCTGGCGTTGAGATCGACTTGTTGTGTTTGAGCAATTTCTTTCAGTAGCTCCTGGATCACGACTCGATCATAATTCCCTGCTTCGCTGAAAATATTATTGAGTTAAGTATGAGGCGGAGGGGCATGCCATACCTCGGTGTGATTTCGAGGTGGAAGTTGCTTTGTACAATGTTGACCTCCAGTTTTCGCTTTGAAGGTGAGAGGAACACTCGTTGGTCAATTTTTAGCTATTAATTTAATTAGTGTCACTCAGAGCTTGATCATCAGTAAGCCACGCACCTTTTCCGCCCCAGGACCAAATAGTTGTCGCAGAGTGCACGAGATTCGAGTCTTCTTCCCTGCACCAGATGGACCGTAGAATAGCATATGCGGAAAGTCTCCGGATGCCGCCTGTAGTTGTTATCGGTGTGAAGCTCACTCGCGAACCTTGATAGGATAGCTGACCAAAGACTTTAGGCGTTCTGAAAGGCCGCGATGATAGTGAAGTTCATCGAGGGCCCTTGGCCGAAACTGGGGTATGACATGAGGTGAACGTCATCACCGACTGACATCTGATACTCACCTGATCTACCCAAAGAGCCATTGCAGGTGGAAGTAGATTGCTGGAGAGTGGTTGGTAAGTCTGGTCGCAGTGGTGGAATTAAGACCCTGTCGCGTTACGTCACGCGTTTTGTGACGAAGCCTGACCGTGACCAAGCCAACGCGCCCAACTCTCGTATCCAGACAATTTATGACATGTCCTGACTTCTGCTCCACAGAATCGGCATTCCTGAATTTCAAAAATACAGTACATAGTACATACAAACAGAACCTCTTCCAGTACAGAGCCCTTACGCCTCTTCAACTCCTTTAATTCCCAGCTCCTGCGCGATTATTACCGCCGCCTTTTCTCCAATCGCCAGAGCAGTATTGTAGGTGTTTGCACCGACATTCCCGGGAGATATGCTGCAGTCTATTTAATGTATTAGGTTCAGGTCAACCATGTCTCGTAAAATTGGAAATACCTGCAACTTTCAGATTTTCTATGCCGTACACGTTCAGTTTCGCATCCACCACTCCACCTTGCTCGCGAGGTTTCATTGCACAAGTTCCCATCTATAAAATATCCCGTAAGTGAAGTACCGCGCAAGTCACCGTATATACAATACACACAGAGTGCCACGAGGTCTCCACTAAATCACAGACGGATGAACAAGCTGAAGCAAGTACAATTTAAATCACACACCGTTCTTTCGATGGTATTCGTCAATCACTTTATTATCTTCAGCTGAGTAGGAGATATCGGGGGATGAAATCTCTGCCGGTTGCGCGGATCCATTGACAGCAGCTTGACTGCCTTCAGGATACTTGGGATGTCCGAGTTCAAACTCTCCGCGATAGCTATCCATTCGACGGGCAAACTCGCGAGTCTTCTTGTACGCCCACCTCAGAACGCCGAGATCTGCTGGCCTGAGACAATGATGCTGTAAGGTGGATGGCTAGATGAGTATGAAGACAAAACGAACGGACTCGTTTAGATATCCAGGCTCGAAATCAAGAGGCGCATATACATCAAGCCCAGAACTGATATGCACCCTGCCAACAGAAACCGGATACTCCTGTGATGCGGATCACCGAGCTGCTTTTTGAAAGTGCAGGCATAAATCACATACCGTAAAGTAAGTAAGGGAAAAATATTTGCGACGCGGAGCATCAGGATTGACTCCAACGTATCTAGTATGAAAAGCTGAGTTGATTGCAGAGAATGAGCTCAAGGGGACTCACGCCGCAAGAGTGCCGAACCATACGACGGGTTTGTCAGGTGCATTCTCGAAATAAGTCTTCCATCTTCCTTGGAACTCTGGTCCAATCTCTTCCAAGTCCTGTGCATTTGGTCTTATTTTAATACCCGCATCGAGACCGCTGGAAGCCGAAAGATGTAATGCTTAGAGATTGAAGTATCCTCAAGAAAAGTGCCTCAACTTGTGTGCCATCAGGCCTTTGCCGTCATGGAGCCACTGTTTCGCGAAGACTTGAATAGTGTATCAGCCGAGGCGACCAAGATGGCTAGAGAGTAAACCTACGTTCGATCTCTGTTTCCTTTCCACGGAAAATGGCGTCCAGCGTATCCGCATCATCGCTGGCAAAGTAGGGTGCAAATATGACGTTGTGATCTGCCAACATTGTACAGTAAAGTCAGAGGCAACAGCCTTGTTCTAATGGTGATCAACAACTTGCCCATGTAGTGTTCTCCCACTCCCGGGAGGTCGACGAGTTGAGGAATATTGTGTTTCTCAAGCACATAGGCAGCCCCAATGCCGGACCTAAATGTGAGTGAGAAAACATATGAGGAAATAGAGGAAGCTGCAGCTCGACACCTTTCCAATATAGCCGGAGAACCAAAAGCTCCCGCAGAAATAATGACAAGACGTGAAGCATAAGAGATCGATGATTCTTGTACACCCTTTGCACGTCCTACAACGTCACTGACATGCTCGACACCAACAGCACGGTTATTTCTGCATCAATGAACGCGAACGGCCCCGGTTAAATCGTGAGGAACGGATCTGAGAAAGGGGTAATACCCACTCAAAAACGATCCGTATAACGCGATGCCTATCCAAGACTTTTAAATTCTGATTTTTTGGCGAGGTATATATATAGTTGTGCGGGACATCCGAACGTCTCCCGCTGGTCGAATCCACGTATCTGCACGGTCGTTAGTGACTAGGTCGACACGACTTGGCGGACATACGAACAGGGGCCATCTCTGGACATGTACAATCAGCTCAAGTATTCGACGGTCCATCAGATGATTACTTACGCCATAGACATTGCATGAAAAGAAGTTATTCACGTCATCAGTATAACCGCGCTCCTTGTCATATTTCGCCGCAACTTGGAGGAACTGAGAGCCAACGTTGACTTGATCCTCAGCAAAGGATACCTTGATCGGGCCAGATGTGCCATGGGTCGAAGGGTCCAGGACGTCAGGTTGGTATGTTTCGGCCTGTGACCATTCAGCCAACTGATCAGATGACCGCAGACCGTATGTCACTTACTTTTTTCAGGAGTGGAATCAAATACTTGGATCCCCATCCAGGATTGTTGTATTTCGACTCCCAATCATCGTAATCAGAAGCAGCAGCACGGGTGCACATAGCAACTTGAAGGTTGAATTCAGCCCTACTGTATAAGATGAAGCCAGGAACTGCGCGTACAATTAACGCTTGAGCCACCACCAAGACATCTTCCGGTCGGAACCACAACAGAACGGCCTGCCAATGCTTCACTCGGCTTGCCTTTGTGGAGGGTAAAAGTTTCACTTGGAAGGATCAGATTACTGAAGTAGCGAGCAGGCTGAATGTGGTCTGGGAGATCTTGAGTATGAGGTCCTGTTTCCACAATCTGCAACCGAACGTCAAAAGATGTACGCGATTTGAGTCAAAGCGCAACATCTACAAGGATCTTTAATGTAGGATCAGCAGCAGCGAGTCTGCCTGCTGTAACGCATGCAGAAGCGCCACCTGTAGAAGTTGAGATGAATATCGGATGAGGACACTTGCAATCGCGACTCACCGCCAGCAAAGATTATATCATAGGTTGTATTGGGTGAAGCCATGGTGCTGAAAAACTGGAAGCGGATGGTCTTAGATACAGTTAAATATGCTCTACGGAAATCAGGAATGGGGATGCGGGTGTCTTCGGGCAAGGGTCGTCAAGTGATCCACCACTAGTTCGAGTGGGGCTATGGGATTGTCTTCCAGAAGACCGTTGGGGTTAAAGGGACACAGAAACTGATTCTGTGGTATGAAAATGGACGAGCGGGGATTCCTGCCAAGAGAAGCGTAAATCAAGCAAAGTGGAGCAAGCGGGACCAGTCAGCCTATAGGTTCTGATTGATGAACAAACCTAAACATAGACAGGTTTCGTTGGCTTTGTTAGATTCATGGGAACACAAGACCGATGCAAAACATGCGCACAATATACAAATTCACGTCTTTCGACGCTCATCGACATTAATAGATATTTCTACTTTGATACATCATAGCCTATGGTGATCTCTGGTTGTTCGACAGGTTCCGATTTCTCCGCTATGTCTGGTGTGGGGGGCGGTGACGGCAGCGCAGTTGCCCTCCAACCACTCCTGAAGGACGCCACAGCAGCGATAAGTCCAAAGACGCCAACCCATATCTAACAACACCATGAGTCTCGAGAACCGTTGAAGAGTCGCTAGAAACTGACCTCGTTCTTGAAGAGTCCTTTCTCCAAGGACCTGAGATTTTTTGTAAGTATATCGCCATGAGGGTTGGTTAGTCACGGCTCACCAATGGATAGTGAGGGGCAGATAGCCAAGATTGGTGATGAGCTCAGACCAATACCCGTCCCACCTTTGTCGCAATTCTTGCTTCTCCGCAGCTGTCAAACCTACGCCTTTAATTTTCCGAAGGTTGCGTTGCCGAAGTTGAAGCAGCTTCCTGTCCTCACGGAGGTGTGCAAATTGGAGCACCACGTAGAGTGCCCAAAAACGAGTTGACCAGATGCCCAGAGCGTTGGCGTCCAGCGTAATTGGTTTTGCAGATGAGGAAAACAGCGACGCGATGTTGGGAAGCGTAGAAGGAATGATACCATGAGAGCACAGGTATGATAAGTGCTCCAGAGGACAACAAGCAAGCATGGACCAGCCCTGAAGACGCTCAATTGTGAGCAGGTTTCGCGTCGGTTGCTGATTACGCTCCAGGGATATAAGCCACTGAACAATGGGGAGAAGTCCTTGGGGAAATGGGTCAGTTGACGATGCATACAAATTGATTTGACGATAGTACCCCATATTCTCCACAATGTCCGTGAATCGCCCAAAAGGCTTTCCAACTTTCCGTATGCAACGGCAGCCGCACTACTGGGATCTTTCCGAAGACCAGCGCGATATTGAAGTCGAGCACGAAGACTAAGAATCGGAACAAGCAGTTTAGCTATGTATTGAATGAGCTTCGGTGCAGGTCAGCTTTGGAAACATCTTTCAACATTCCACACACCATGAAGAGCTTGCTAAAAACACGATAAATACTCAATTGAAATCAGTCGAAGGAGATACGCAACTCGCTACCACTCCATGTACCCAGGAATCGCACAAGATGATCCAGGGTTTCGCTTGGTTGGAGGTGACTGAATGTACCGAGAATGAGATCATTCAGTCGAGCGAGCGTAAGCGGCTTAGAGAGAGACATTCTGAGCAGTCTTTGATATGGTTGTAGCAGAGATCTTGCGAGCCAAAAGTGACTGAAAACATTCTGATATTTCCATAGTGCAAGGTCGGTTGTCCCGGCCGACAATTCCCGTGTCCGTGATTCTGAGCCAGGCATCGTGGGAGTTGATTAAGTAAGTCCTGTACAGGTCCTAACGTATAAAAGCAAGGCACCGTTCGAACGGGTTACTTTGAACAAAACTCTGCGGACATAAAAGTTCGGGCTCGGTATAAGCTTTTCCGCCTCCTTGTCCGCGTTCCCGTCCTCTAGATCAAACCCAGGTGCCAAAGGGCGCCGGATGGTCGACCTGCTTCGATCTTTCTCGTTTTGACCTGTTCTTCCTGTCTTGGAGGCATCGCTTCGGCTGGTGCTCAGGACGTGGCAGAAAGGATCGGTAGAGAGATTTCTTTGCTTGGAAGCTATCTACACTCTTCCTCGTGACCTTATGTCTTTCTTTGACGATGCAATAGAGATGCTTTTTCAATCGCTATTGATCCTTAAAACCGGCCCCAACAACACGCGCCCGTGGAACTGAAAACCGCCCCGTCTTTTCCATGACTTTGTAGGATATATCATAGTTTACCCATTGCTGGTCTAAATATTCACATCATCTCCCATGCAGGATGAATCAAGTGGTGTGGGCTCGAGAGCTGAGTGGTGCGATCTAAGCACTGTTGGGTCTATATTTAAATCCATTTTCTCAAGTCTTTGGGAAGATCACTGATCAGACTATCAGTGGGCAGCCAAGGTATACCGGGGCTTATAGCCTGTGGGTTCAAAAACAAGACGAGAGTTCGCAGTTCAGATTTAATCTTGGTCACTGCCGAGATGATGCAGAATCTTGTTTCCTCTCTTGCTCTCCTTCTTCTCGTTCCTTGTGTCCTTGCCCAGCTGAATACCCTTGCCTTCGCTGCAGGGAAAAAATACTTCGGGACTGCGACTGATAATGGAGAACTCTCTGACAATGCTTACGTCGCACAGCTGGGCAACACAAACGACTTTCACCAGTTGACTCCGGTTTGTGTCATAGATGACTGGCAATCGTCGACATACTGAGATGGTGCATAACACATAGGCTAATAGTATGAAATGGGTATAACAAGTCCAGCCTGGCATGCAAATTCACATTAAATGACAAGTGCATCGTATTAGGATGCGACGGAGCCTTCCCGAGGGGTTTTTACATTCAGCGGCGGAGAGGCGATTGTTGCCCAAGCGAAAAAGAATGGCCAGCTTGTCAGAGGTGCGGCCCCAAACATGCGCTTTGTTTGATAGATACCAAGCTGCCCGTTCTAGGTCACAACTGCGTTTGGCACAACCAGCTCCCGAGCTGGGTGACGTCTGGTGGGTTCAACAACGCAACGTTAACAAGCGTCGTACAAACGCATTGTGCAACGCTTGTTGGACACTTCAAAGGACAGATGTAAGCTTGATCAAGTGATTCGCCTCTACTCTACCGTCGCTCAACAACAATGCATGACAGTCGTGCGTGATCCGTCCTCCATGTTACAATTTGTTTGAACCCTACTACGCGGCTAGTGTCCTGGGACGTAATAAACGGTACTTCCTTCCTGTCTGACCCAGGAAACTAGCTACATTAATGATTGTCAGAGGCATTCAATGATGACGGCACTTTTCGCAGTTCAGTCTTTTTCAACACGATGGGAACGTCTTACATACCAGTCGCCCTTCGCGCTGCGCGCGCTGCTGACCCTGCAGCCAAACTTTATGTGGGCTCTTCAAACACTCTTGTCCAAAATGCGAACTGAACACTTTTTTTTTGAAGATCAACGACTTTAATATTGAAGGGACTGGGCCTAAATCCACGGCGATGATCAATCTCGTCAAGTCACTGAAAGCATCCGGAGTCCCCATTGACGGCATCGGCGTTCAAGCGCATTTGATTGTTGGCCAGGTTCCGTCCAGTATCCAGGCTAATCTTGCTCAATTCGCAGCTCTCGGCGTCGAGGTCGCCATCACTGAGTTGGACATCCGCATGACACTGCCTGCGACACCTGCTCTACTTGCTCAGCAGAAGAAAGACTACCAAACTGTCGTCGCCGCATGTAAGGCTGTCAAGGGCTGCATTGGGATCACCCTCTGGGACTGGACTGATAAGGTCAAGTACCCTTAGCTTCGCACCACGATATAGGGCTGATATTTCTTCTTCTTACTTAGTTCTCCTGGGTCCCTGGTGCGTTTGACGGAGAGGGTGCTGCCTGTCCTTGGGATGAGGTGAGCGGCTTCATGTTTCGGTATACGTACTGCAGAGTGATTCCTGACCTTCAATCTCACAGAACTTCGTCAAGAAGCCAGCATTTGACGGCATCATTGCAGGTTTGAGCAAATGAAAGTGACCTGTATATCGTATATCGAATCCATACCCGCATGATATGACTGAGGCCTGAGGCCTGGGGGTTAGACGTAAATTTCAGTGTATTTTTATGATATGCGAGCAACCGATCCAGTCATGGGTCGTTTCACGCGCATTGCATACACTTTTCAGGAGGTCCATCAGCTCATGTTTGTTGGATCGAACCAAGATCTCGAACCCTTCCTCACGTCTGGCTTTCACCACATTACAAGAGCCTTCTGACTTCCCTCCAGTTACACCAGATATGGGGATACTGATTGTGAACGTGGCCGGCTACTAATAAAGCCTCGAGGCAAGATCATGTTCTGCGCATACTTGAACAGCATTCCTCGGATCCAGAATTCGTATCTTTTCTCACTACATTATGAACAACGACGCGTTTCTCGTGGAGGACGATTACCAGGAGCTCAAAGTTACTTTTTACCCACCGCTTTTCCTTCAGCGTCGCATCTGGGTTCTCGATATCCTGAGAGCAGAAAATGTCACCAAAGTACGTGCGAGCGGGCTGGTGCTGTCGGTTCGGTGATCGACCCCTCATTAGGTCCTCGACGTTGGTTGTGGGGAAGGGCAACTTCTAACAGTCCTCTGTCAACCAGCTCCATGGCTTGCCCCACCTCCTCCTGGTATCCTGCCTCCTCCAACGGAACCATCAGCCGCATCGGATACAATCCCACCTTCTCCAACGTATAATGACGAAATCCCTAACCTCCACATGACTCATGTTATGGGGCTTGATATATCCACCAATGATCTCCAGTTCGCAATTCAAGGCACGGCCCCACCACAGGATGAAGTTAATCTCGAGGAGGGAAGCGACCAATACCGATCACATTACACGAATGTTGGGCTAAGATGGGAGAACTTAGAAGCCAAAATATGGAAAGGAGGGTTGGAAGTTATCAACGAAGATTTCTTGGATATTGAATGCATTGTTAGCACTGAGGTGTAAGGAAATTCATCTTCATATGTGACGATCAACGGTGTTTAATTTGCGCACAGGATCGAGCATCTTCCCCCAGAGATCTTTCCTGCTTTTGCCCCTGTTCTCCTTGGGATCTACCACCCGCGCCTGTTCCTCGTCACGACGCCATCATATACCTTCAATGCGCGGTTCACGGCACCTGAGGCACCTCCGTCCGCACGTCAAGGATATCCTGATCCCACAGGACGTACCGATAGAATTTTCAGACACAGCGATCACAAGTTTGAATGGACAACTGGTGAATTCGACGCATGGTGTCGCGATGTCGCTGCTGAATGGGGCTATGCTGTGGACGTTTCGAGCATCGGTCATGCACAAGAGGTTGATGAATGGGGGCGAGATGCAGAGTTGGGAGGAGCAACTTCTGTCGCGGTGTTCAGGCGGCTAAATCTAGAAGACAGGGAGAAGAAGGCTCGCGCGGTGGTCCAAACTCTAGGATTGAAGGGGAAGTCACATGAACTCTTAACGAAACATGAACATTTGGCACACGAACAGTCACGGCGTCCACAATCTTTGAAGGAAATTTCTCTGGGAGTGAGGGCTAAAATGGAAGGCTTTCGAGAGACTATTCTGAGGGTCGAAGAGCTTTGGTTTGAGCGAGACATCGCCGTGATGTGTGGTGGATGGATCGAGGTGCTAGTGAGATCAGTAGAGGACTGCGAATTCTTGGCATTAAAGAGGGATGGAGATGGCGCGAAGAACAAACAAAGCATGTGGAATGTAGAACTTTTGGGCGGCATTACTGACTCCAAAGAAGTCTGGGCAGCGGAAGGCGAATCAAGCCTGGACTACATTCCAATGGATTGGATACCAAGAGAGGACGAAAGTGAAAGCGAAGGGGGGTGGAATGGTTCAACAGATATGGAGGGAGACATATCATGGAATGGCTCCGAGGACGATGACGAAGTTGAGCCTCCTCATTCCAGTGGATGGGCTGGCAACGGTTGGGGAGACAAAGGTGATATGGAAGAATGGGGAAACGTATCTGGGCGAGTATGGGATGCGGGCTGGAAACAAGCAGCCTGCGGGGACAACACGATGCCCGACAGTTCAGGCACTTCGACAACCGGGTGGGATGGTGATGAGAGTGATGATACCAGTTGACTTCGATTCTACTTTCGCACCACACTGATGCAAAGGCCACACAGTCTCAGGGACAAGGCATTATCTATTGATACAGACTGAGATCATGCTTCAGTTTCATTTAAATGTTACGGAAAAGGTGGAGCCTACCAGGTATATGTAGTACTCCGGGACAACCAGTCCAAATTGTGACCATCAGGCCTTCACCTTAGTGCGTACTGGAGCTGTATAACAGGATGTAAGAAAGAGTACACCGAATGGATACAACCTCATACCGATTAGAGGGTGCAGTTGTGCAAGATATGTAACCATCCAAAGGAGGTAGCATGCCGCGAGCGCTACTAAGAGGCTTGTTCGAATCACCCTACGTGGTCGTTTTGTCAAGACTCAGTGAACATAGCTGCGTGCAAACGACGAACATTTGCTGGGGACCCTTTGGCACAAAAAGTGCAGCACAGGCCATAAGGCCGATGACAACAACAAGAACGAAGAAAACGGGCAGAATGGACGCCATGGTCTGGTAGTCTAGTACTATGGTACAAGTAAGGGTGAAGCTAGCGCTTGAGGTCACTTCAACGAAATTGACCGTGGGAAACTTTACTCAAGAGGAATAATTAACGACAAGTTCAACAAAGTTGCAATTCGAAGCGCCATCTCCCAACTTCGCAACTCAATCTCGTAGTATTGGTATTGGGTAGTATTGAATACATTTCGGTTAGGCTCCAACTTATATTTTTTCTTTTTGCAGAGCATACGATTTGTATGACGTAAACCCAACAACAATGCCATTGTAAGCTGGTTTTTTGACCAGGTTCTGGAAGAAATGTCCCCATTAAAAGAGCCCTGACTGATGATTCAAGACAAATGGACTCACCGCATCCCAAGGAAGAGGAGCACCTTGACCAGGGAATACACTGGGCACCCAAGAGTACTGAAACGGTTCATTAAATGATGTCTCCTGAGTCGAGATGTTTCTCACTTTGTCCGTGTAGTCCCAAATCGTGACACCAATGCAGTCTGACACGGCTTTACAGGCTGCAATAACGGTCTGATAGTCTTTTTTTTGTTGCTCCAGTAAGGCTGCAGTCGCCGGTAGCGTCATCCGGATGTCGAGCTCTGTTATTGCGACTTCAACACCGAGAGCGGCAAACTGTGCAATATTTGCTTGAATCGTCGAAGGGACCTGGCCGACGATGAGATGGGCCTGAATGCCCACGCCGTCGATGGGGACGCCAGAGGCTTTGAGGGACTTGACAAGGTTGACCATAGCAGTGGATTTGGCACCAGTGCCATCGATGTTATAGTCATTGATCTCACAATTGAAACAAGGTCTTAGCTAAGGTCTCCAATGGACTAAAAAAGAACAGCTTACGTAGAGCTTCGCTGCAGGATCTGCGGCACGGGCAGCTTGAAGGGCAATGGAGACGAAAGAGGATCCTAAAGTGTTGTAGAAAACGCTGGTTCGCCAACTACCGTCGTCATTGAAAGGTTCTGCGCACAGGAACACGTATTAGCGAATGGTGATCGATAATCCATTGATGTCCTACCATTGACAACATCCCAACTGTCTGTACCGAGGAAGCTCTGTGAAGCGCTGTCCGGAGCAAGGGCAAAAAAACGTACAACTGAAGCAAACGTTAACGAACCTTCAAATCAGGTTCTAAGCACGACTTACATTTTCCCTTTGAAGTGACCGACAACATTCGTAGTGTGGGTTTGGATGATGCTCGTCAGTGTTGACGCATCGAAATTTCCAGCGGTAACCCAGCTTGGAAGCTGACTGTGCCAGACACATGTGTGACCTGCGAATCTGAAAGTCAGCTTAAACGTGTCCAAGCGAGTTGACGACTCAGCTTCATGTTACCTCTGATTAATTGTCCATTCTGCTGTGCGAGCGTAACAATTTGATCAGCTTTGGCGAAAGTAAAAGTCCCTTGTGTGCCTTCGGTGGCATCCTGTCGAAAGGAGAGTCAGGATGGGGTACTCGCAGAAATGAAAGCAAGTTACCCATTTCATACTGTTGCCCTGCTCTCGTATTAGCATATCATCTCTGCCCAGAAAAGTAATCGGCACAAACTGGTGTCAGCTGATTAAATTCCTTCGTATTGCTTAGCAGGTCCACATATGCAGTATCTGTGAGTTCTGGATTATCCGTGGCCGAGCCGAAGTATTCCTTCCCAGCAGCTTTAGCCACGACGGCCAGGCCTGCAGTTGAGCTGCCGGAAGGAAGCGCCGATGTTCCTGTACTTGTTGCAGTTGTTCCAGTTTCATTCTATGAAAGCCCAAGTGGATAATGTATCAATGACGGAGGCGGGAACAGAACAGACTGAGGACAGACCGGTAGACACTGAGAGTAGTATGGGTTGCTGTATGTGCAAGTATGTCCTGCAATACATGTCTAAGGCCACCGTATGGTCAATAATTGATTAGAATGAGTGTGCAAATACTTACAGCTGGCCCTGTCCAGTTTAATCCTCCGCCTAGTTCATTCATAAGCCAGAACAATGAATGGACATGACGACACTGGGTGCTGTCACTTACATTGTCCCCAAGCTCCTGATTGCGCAGTAGCAAGCGGTATGAGGGATAGCACAGCTACTAATGAGGCCGATCGTTTCGTCATGATGTCGCTGTTGCTTTGGGTGCGATTGAAAAATTCCTGGCCTTTTAATGTGTTATTATCCATGC
The DNA here is from genome assembly GCA_013433165.1 of Hypsizygus marmoreus. Taxonomy (NCBI): domain Eukaryota; kingdom Fungi; phylum Basidiomycota; class Agaricomycetes; order Agaricales; family Lyophyllaceae; genus Hypsizygus; species Hypsizygus marmoreus. The sequence goes on along the minus strand of CM024092.1, from coordinate 1,708,862 downwards.
ACCCGGTTTTCGTTGCTGAAAAACTTCGGGGACTTTGTGTTCACATGATGTCTACGATACCGTGCGAGCGGGGGAGCCTTCCAAGTCTATAGAGGTCTATAGTCCGCTACGGGTTGACGACGTATCGGACTCCAGTAGCAGCACGATCCATTGCCCCAAAAACATGGCGATATTTCAAAAGAAGCTTCGATTAGTTGGACAAGGATCACTTTCAGCCGCTGGTACCGTCCGCTGACTCCGCATAAACCTCGGCTGGTGAATCGTGTCCATGGCATTCAGATTGTGGAAGCAACAGCGCGATCTATCGCAGTTGACCATGGAGACCGTTCATCCAGTCGGACCGCCTTGACCACGAGCACGACCAATATCGGATAAATAGCATTGACTTGGTTGTTAGGTCGCAAGCTACTGGTCGATGGACCACATGAGTTCCAACCGTTGTGGGATGTTGAACCACAGACTTACTACTTCTTTCGTTGGAGAGGAAACAGAGTGGGGTTCGCAGACGGTTGTTCTTGTATGCAGAAACTCCGGGAAAAGGTCCAAAGTGTGGCAGATGCAAACACGTATTTCGGGTTCTGGGCTATGACCTGGAAGAAGCAATACATGTCAAGCACAGCGAACGCCACCAAGCTTTCTTCGTAACACAACGGATTGAGCCATTGGAACACTCAGGTCAGTCCAACTGCAAATTTAGGTGGCAGGCATATACTTGCGATCTCTGCGGAGCGCGAATGAATAATATAAGAAAGAACACACATGCGAGTCGATCAGGAGGTAAAGCCCGCAACAATTCCATCATATGCCGGTTTCTTTACCAGGTTCTGGGAATCCAAAAGCATCATCAGTTGAAGGAACCATCAACGTCAGTCAGGCTACGCACCGCATCCCACGGAAGAGCAGCGCCTTGACCGCTGAAAGTACTGGGAACCCAGGAATACTAATGCATAATGTTGTCATATCACAACCGTTTGATTATTCAGCTCGATGACATACTTTGTCAGTATAGTCCCAGATAGTCACCCCAATACATCCAGCAACAGCTTTACATGCACCAATAACAGTCTGGTAGTCCTTTTTCTGTTGAGCCAACAAGGCGGGGGTCGCAGGAAGAGTCATTCGAATATCTAGTTCGGTGATTGCCACCTCAACGCCGAGAGCAGTGAATTGAGCGAGATTGGTTTGGAGAGTCGATGGTACTTGGCCCACGATTAGATGAGCTTGCACACCGATGCCGTCGATGGCGACTCCAGCCGCCTTTAAGGACTTGACAAGGTTGACCATGGCAGTGGATTTTGCGCCCGTCCCTTCAATGTTGTAGTCATTTATCTATATTCATTTCAGAATCGCGCTTAGGAGATCAGGGGAGATGAACGCCTCCTACGTAGAGTTTCGCAGCAGGATCTGCAGCTCGGGCAGCTTGAAGGGCAACAGAGACGTATGAGGTCCCCATGGTGTTGTAAAACACCATGGAACGCCACGTCCCATCGTCGTTGAACGGCTCTAGAAAAAAGTTAAGTAGGATTAAATTGGCGAAAAGAATATTAATTAGTAGTAGTTACCGTTGACCACATCCCAACTGTCTGAGCCCGGAAGAAGATCAGACACTTGCCAAACTAAAAAGACTTTTTCACATACAACTGCAGCGCGCAAATGAGCACGATTAGAAAGGTCCTAAAATCGAGACCCTCACATTTGTCCTTTATAATGGCCAACCAAGGTTCCGCAATGGTTTTGAAGGATGCTGGTGAGCGTGGCATTGTTGAAGCCACCGGATGAGACCCAACTTGGCAGCTGATTGTACCAGACGCAGTTGTGCCCTGGAAGGCAAAAGGCTTAGACCTGAGAAGAAAAAGGAAAGTGACACGTTACCTCTGACAAGCTGGCCATTCTTCTTGGCGAGAGCAACGACAGCGTCTCCGCCGCTGAAAGTAAAAGTTCCGCGTGAGGGCTCCGTTGCATCCTTTTTGAAAGAGTCAAGTAAGTTCAGTGGACCACACCGAAGGTTGCTCGAGATTCACCCATTTCATACTATTTCCCTAGATGCAAAGTCAACCATCTTTCGATCAAAGAAAGTAAACGTGCACATACCGGTGTGATCTGACTGAAGTCTTTGACATTGCTGAGACCCGCGACGTAAGCCGTGTCCGTAAGTTCTGGGTTATCAGTGGCGGAACCAAAGTACTTCTTGCCAGCGGCCAAGGCAACCGTAGAAAGACCAGCGTTGGACGTCCCTGTCGAAGCTGGAGATGTGGTGGTTCCTGTGGAAGAAGTGGGAGTAGTCCCAGTTCCGTTCTATGATCATCATCGGCACCGGACGACGAAAACATGGATGAGGTAAAAACCTACAGGCAAACACTGCGAATAGTACGGGTTACCGACAGTGCAGGTATACCCAGCCACACAGGTCTGGTGCAACAAAGTAATTAGGCAAAGCTTGTGTCGTAAAAAAAAAAAAAAAAAGAAAACGACTGACTGTTGGTCCTGTCCAACCAATACCGCCACCTGTTTCAGAACGAGTTAATTACAGCTTCTGCATAATAGGAGAGAACTAACATTGTCCCCAGGCTCCCAATTGAGCGGTAGTAAGAGGAATCAGAGCGAGTAGTGAAGCGAGAGAGGCAACGAGTTTCATCACTGAGTACAGTAGGGGGAGGTGAGGTTATGGTTGTAAGTCATCCTGCCCGTTCCTTATAAACCTCCCTGGACTGCAAAATTTCGGAAAGACTGCTCACATGGGACCCTCCAACACATCCATGAGTTATGTTTGGGTAGAGACGCTTCAAGGTATGGAAACCTGATCTATTCTTGCCGCACCTCTTTAAATAGGCTGGGTCGTCAGTTATGGCCAGAGATTGACTGACAATGTCAGTCTCACAGGAAAAGACTCAGAGCGGCAGTACCACCAGGACTTTGAGCCAGATGCCAGAAGCATTCTTCAGTTTGCAGGGTTCTCTCAAGAAATGAACGAGAGCTAAGAAGAGGCCTGTGGAAGATCATCGGGCCTGTTGGGCTCAGATGATCTATGAATTTCGAGAATAGAAATAGTTCGCGTTTTATGAGCTATTTTGGTCGTCATTCTAGCTCTGCGATACAAGGATATGGATGTCTCTCACCAATACTTGATTGCTTTGAAGTAGTGGCGGCCCGTCAGAGGTTCCGAAGTCATTGCGCTGATGGAGAACGGACTCATCATCCACTTTATCGATGATACCATGATGCAAGTGGTTCATGGCGAAACGGTCTCCCCAATTGTCACGTAGGAGCTCGAAGCTTACACTGATGACAGTCACCGAAGTCCTGAAATCATTCTGAATCAGAAGGATCGTGAATTGAGGCTATCATGCTTTAAAATAAATTTGAACAAATAAGACAAGATGTTCCAAATTTGAAAGTACTCATACAAAGTGCTTCGAGTCCTACAAAAACAAAATTACAGTAAGTAGTGGGAGGTATAAATATGATATATGAATGTTTACTTGACCTCCTGAAACTAGGAAATGGAATCAAACCAAACCACTCCCTGCCATTCTGACGGTATCGGAGACAACGCGGACCATCTCTCCCCAAGCCCTGCCAAAGAGACCTGCATCTCTTGCGCCAGCCTGCAGTTGTCTCCGGGCGAGTTCAGCACTGCTCGCATTCCCTCCAGGAAGGCTAAGAGCCTTTTGCCTTCGGTGTCGAGCCCGGACCATCAACGAGATCACGGGTATTACGACAAAAAGTAACACAAACGTCGAGACTTTCGATGTCGTCAAGTAAGGCGCCAGTGAAGCTTTTATGAGGGCATAGGTGCTGAGATTAGTGGGTCGTAGCGCCGCTGCCTGAGGATGTGATCGCGGAAAGTTGGACACTGTGCTGGAAAAGGATGTGGAGGATGACTCTGTTGTCCGGGATCGCAATACAGGATGACCGGAACTTGGGCGAGGAGTGGCTGTCGAATCAGAGGATAGTGATGTTGTGGATGCGTTAGCTGGAGTTAAAGGGGTGAGAGTTGGATGTGAACGCGGAAGACCGCGGACAGTGGAAGGTACAATTGTATTAGTTGACGTTGTCGATAGCGAGGATGAGGAGGAAGATGTCGACGGTGCGGGGGAATATGAGCGCAAAGATGATTGGAGAGATGATGGGGATAAAGGTAACGAGTGGTTTAACTGCCGAGATGACATGACTTCGGCTTGCAGAGATTTGAGGGACTTTTTGAAACTCTGTTGACACAATTGAGCAACGGATCAAAATGGCGAGAAAATGACGGAGCATACCTCCCGGACAGTGGCAGGTAGCTCTCCCTCATATTCAAGAAACTCCTGGGCGTAATCCCATTGCTCCAGCTTGGGCAAAACCTGGAGGCAGTATAGTTCCAGCACCTTCTCATAACCACCTCCCTTTGCGTCTCCGACTGAGTCTGGCGAGGTATATTTATCTCTTCGAGAAAGCCAGTCTTCAATAATGACACGCCCGACATCTGGACAGTCGAGCCGAAGGCTTGAATAGACTAGAGTTATGAGAACTTGCGTTGGGAAGCATGCTAGACTCGCGTTCGAACTATTCTTGGTAGGAGAGAAGAGCGCTAGAGACCGAGAATGCATGCCATGGAGAAGAGCTTGCGGTGACTTGGTTTGATTCTCCCGCAGGTGTTCGGGTAGGGCATCGTGAGGGGAAGGCGGAGATGCATAGACGGTGGATTCCAACGTTATCCTGAGTATGTCCCATTTTCGTCGATGCTCTGCGAGGGCGTCTGGTACGATGCCTGGAGGGTGAATGACTGCGAATGCAGATTCAATTAATGAATGTGTAAGTGGGATGTCGCGCAACAGGAATGCTCGCGCGGCGCGGTTGTACAGAGAACGCAATGTGGCATTTGTCGTCGAAGGAGAGGCGGGGGCCGTGCCCTTGAGGGAGATTTGGGTAGAAATCGTTTTCTTCAGTGTGGTCGTCGCTGTTGGCATTGAAAAGCGTCGCGGCTCATGAACGAACAGTGTTGCCGCTGTATGAAACCCCAGACTCGGAATTCACATGTCCGATCATCACGTGCCAAAATGAAAAAGCTTCAGCCCGAACTCCCCGCTCCCTGACTTCTGAGCAGTGAGAGTCTTCAGTAATTGATATTTAGGACTGAACGGTGTTATAGGTGCAGTAAAATCTAGTGAAACCGATACATCCACCCAACCGTCGCGGCGCCTACAATCGCCAACCCTATGCTCAACTTTCCTCTGGAGTCATTATACTTTCCCTCCGTTCCATCGCTTCTTACAACGTTGTAATGGCCCCACCTAGGCCACCGCAGCCACCACCAGAATAGAGCGGCGGTACCTGTAATACCAGTCACTTTGGACTCGCGAATGTTTCATTCAGCGCACAAACGTACCTGGAAAAATACTGTTCACTTTCCCTTTCCCGCCTACACGATACCATGAGACACATTGAACGAAAACAGAGGCAGAGAGTCGGGCCTGGATCTTGCAATTGTATTCATCTGTGGCCGTGGTCGAAACGTCGATGGACAATAATCGACGTTCGAGGATTGGGCGGATGAGCTTTAAGATGTAGTTGATCTGTAACGAGGGAAGTCAGGCTAAAGTATTTCATTCCTTTCAAGGCCATCGCACCTGAACCTCTTCCGTAAAAATAACTGAGGTATGACCAGTGGATGTGTTCGGACCTGAATTAGTTGTCATCAACCTGAACAGCGCCACAGTCCATTTAACATACCGCCGATTACATAGAAATTAGGGAAACCTGGTACGGATGTACCAAGATATGCGGTAGGACCACCTTTCTGTTCATGATATTCCTGAATAGTCTGTCCCTTAGTACCCTGGACGATCAAAGGATACCGATCCTATGAAGGATGAGTACCATGGTGGAAGAATGACGGGGTTGACGTACTGCGGAATATCCAGTTGCAAGAATGACAGTGTCGAAAGAGAGCTTTTCCCCTGAACAGCGGATAAGTAGAAGGCTCCACTACAGGAACCGCAGCACTCACCTTGAGGTGTAACAATCCCATCTACTACCATACCCGCAATGCCACTCCAATTGACTTCAACATTATCCTGGTGTAGCGTCGAGAGATAATCGGTGTCAAAAATAACACGCTTGCATCCAAGACCTTGAACATGCTAGATTAGACGTGGGCAATTTGATTCCGATGGAGTGCGTACTATAGTTCGGGATGATCTGACGATGATATTTCGCAGGTGCATTCTGAAGAATATAGTCCTTGAAGAGCTAATAAAGTCTTGTAAGCATGAATGTTCAGCGGATGGGAACGTAATTCACTTGCCCTTTCCACTACTCGACGGGTTGAACTGTTACTAAAGATGGTGAAGTAGTTCATTTCGGTCTAAAATGCAATAAGTATGGTATTGATTGCAACGATGTTAAAGCCCACCTTGAGATACAGTATGAAGCGGGTGACCCGCATGTAAAATGGCACATGCGCGAACGCCCATTTCTTCCATGGCGAATACTGAGTTCGAATCTGTGTTCCTGGCATTCAGAAGGTGACGACCTTGGACAACACTGAATTCATTACAGGGGGGAGTATCCAATTTGCTGTTCGACAGAACTGAGTCACCTGGATGTCGGGCAGCTTGGATATAATGGGAAGAAATTGAGTACTACCACGCAAGTATCAGTATTCGTTCGATCGAGAAAGCCCAAGAGTGTCTTACGCAGATGCGCCGTTTCCAATCACGGCAACTCGCTTGCCACTGAGCTCGGTGTCAATCCAACGAGCCGAGTGAAATATGGTACCACGGAAGTCAGATAATCCGGGAATATCGGGATACATAGGAACCTCTAGGATTCCAAGCGCCGAAATCAGAATTTCAGCTGTTGTCGTTATCTGCTCGCCTGTCCTCGTGTCCTCGACGGTGATGTGGTAAAGATGAGCTCCAGCGTCCCAAACAGCTTTGACCACTTTATGACCAAAAACTATGTGTTTCTCAAGGGAATGCTTATGAGCTAATTCTTCCCAGTATGCCTGTATCTCTGGTTGAAATGGATGAGTGCACGTCCAGTCGGATTTCGGCTCTGTTGACAGAGAATAGAAGTGGATTCCGACATCTGAAGAACATCCCTGGAGAAATTTACGTTGAGAGTTACCGTCAGGCCAGAATCACGTCAAAACTGACAGGATAAACGTTCTCCTTCGTCAATGTGAGCGAGACGCGACTGTGAGCGGCGAACAAGTACATACCCTCCAAGTTCCTCCAACGGAGTTTGCTTTCTCGAAAATCTAGCAAGATAAATTTAGAACTTACGTTTATCAGGTCTATTAAGGTAAAACAAACCGTGAAATTTTCAAAAGCTAATTGTCGCTTGAGAGCGATGGCAAAAGAGAGTCCCCCGATACTTTGACAAGTCAATAAGCTCATCCAGGTATTTTCTAGCAGTCGACTTACCCGGCGCCGACAATCACCACTCTTGGACGCTGTGTACGGCGGAAAGAGGCCATGGAGTTGTTTAACGGTCAAACCCGTGAGATATGGAGAGAAATAGGCTTACCATAAGTGCTTCTTTGGAAGAGTTCTTATACAGTGCTAGTCTCCCTTCATGAGGATATCGGAACCTGAATTGTCACCCGACCAATCTTTTCCCCTATCGGTGGTCGTGTGGTGTTATCCAAAGAAGGTGCCAAGGACGTTTTCCACTTGTTGTTGACAGTCCCGTGAAAGGGAGATTGTTTGTCGGAGCCATCAAACTGCGGTTTGGCTATGCTCCCGCCTGTAATTTTTGGGCTTTATTGAAGCTTGAGGTGATTTTGACTCAGGATCGTACTTGCCACCCTGGTTCCAACTCACACGAAGATGATTGTGAGTCGAGGATGGTGGCACTTCAGCCCAAGTACAAGTCCAAGTACGCGCGAACGAGTCAACGGAGCACGGCAGACCTGGGGGATAGACGGAAATAGACGCGTATGCCGTAAACAGAAAGCATCTGTGATTGTCGCCGCAAGCTTCCGTCGTAGCCGAAGAATATCGTTTCCGATGGCCGACATCCGAGTCCGCCTTTGTTGATTTGCGTCCGTTCGTCCCGGTCACCAGTTCCGCTCCGAATGCTTTAGCTGTGCTCAGTTGATCGTTGTTGACTATCTGTTTCTGTCGTTCCATTACCTGGCGCCGGCTGACCAACATTATCTATCGACACAACCTGAAGGAGCCGGATAGTACTCTTAGAGCTGCGATGCAAAACTATGAACATCTATGCCAAACGGTTGCAGTAGCTTTCGGGGCAACTTTCGGGGCGTGGGGCGCGAATGCCGACATGTGTTTGTCAGATACGTATATATGCCACACCGATGCGGTCAGGAAGATTTCCCCATTTCTGATTCAGCACTGATGTTGATTGACATAGGACCGATCTCTCACTTTTTCGTAGTTGAACGTTGGAAAAAACTTTGAAAGGTCTCTTGAACGGAAGCAGACTATTTTTAAGTAGCTCATAAGGCGGAACGCTCTGCCTGCCGGCCTCAAGACACGGTGCTACACGGTGCTTAAAATCCAAATATACCATCAATTGCTCTTCCAATCATCCCAAATACTCCGCCTCCTCCTCTTTGGACGTGTCGCCTCTGTAAGTCAGCTAATTGTCGCATTATGTCGGCCTTTTCTGTTGCCGAGATAGAGACACTCTCCGCCAGGCGGCTCTGAAGGTCCTGGGTGTGCTTCTGGTACTCGGCAGCAGCTCGTTCTGCATCCCTTTTCGCAGATTCCGACAACTCCTGCAGTCGCCGCTCGAGTCTCCCTTTCTCTTCGTTGTAATCGGTGGCCAGTTTTTGAGAGTCGGCCTGCACCCTCCTCAGTTCAGTCTCCAGCTTTTTCGATTCTACTTCGAGCTCTTTCCTGCTTTCCTCGTCTCGGGTTCGCACAGCTTCTGTATAGAATGCGTCAGCAACAAGATGGCGGAATTAACAGCGACTCCGAACCTTTCATCTCTTCCTGCAAGATTCTCATTTCCTTTCGGTGCCTCTCAAGTTGCGCCATCATTTCGCGGTTGAGCTCTGCACCAGCCGCTGTCTGGGAGATATCCTTGCCCTCGTCCACGAGTTCTCGCTGGATACGGAGCGATAGGGGATGATTGCTAATCAGGTACTCAAGAATCCTGTGGGTGGATTCCCTTGTGTTTTCGTGCCGCTCTATCTTCGCACCTTTGTCGAGGACTGGTTTGAAGAACATGTCCTGGCTGATGAGTTCCGCTTCACGAGCTTCGCCCACTTGTTTGCTGACTTCGCCCCACATGTTTGTCACAATCACAACGTTCTTTAGACTGGTTTCCCCACACAGTTCCCTAAACATCTTGAAATTTCGCGTCGAGATACCGCCCATTCTGAAGTCGGAGATTCGGTGAATATAGATCACGCCAGCCAGCTTCTTGCCGTTTTCATATCTGCGAAAGTAAACAATGAGTGCATTGCAATACCCTTCTGTTGTTTTCGAAATAACGCACGCAGTTGCAAGGAATGCAGCAATCATCCTGAGTATATCGGCGTCGCTCTTGTTGGTATCGTCGAAGCCGGGCGTATCAATGAGAGTAACCCTCCGACCGGCCATGTCGAATGGCCTTGCAATCTGAACGATACTTGTACAGGACTGTAACCCTCGTCCTATTCTGAGATTCGACCCGCTCGCCATATTGATGAACTTTTGGTTTAGATGTTAGGGAACTCTTGTCATTTTATGAATTATATCACTGACTGTTGTTTTCCCACTTCCAGTGGCCCCCATCACACTACAAAGAAAGAGTAGATTGAACATAAAATCTGATAGCATGCGACCACGACGAGTACTTACGCGATGGTGACCTCAGATTCATCCACGATATGCGCCTAGAAAAGACATTTATTGTCTATTCCTCGTTGACATGGACCAAGGTATACCGTAAAGCTCCCATTCAATGATACGCTCCCGGAACTGTTGAATGTACCGTGCGTGTTAGGGAAGCAGTGAATGTAGGTCAAGGTGAACGAACCCAAATTCTACCTCCGAACCAGGAGGGAGATCTTTGATATTCACTATTCGAGGACTGGCGGTGGGGATGGTTGTTGAATCAATGTATCTCATATTGTCAATATACTAGTCCTGGTGGAGAGAGATGAGGACTGCGTCTCGTTGGAAGCTCCGTGGAGACCCACCAAGGCCTCGTGCTTACACACCTCATACACGTTGGAAATGCGCGGGAAGGCATCAGTTCTCCTTCTGAGAATTCACGACCTATAGCTTAATTCCCCGAGATAGTGGAATAATAACAGGAGTTGTACAAACCCAGTGCAATAATATTGGCATTCATGGGTGATGTAGAAGTACAAGATGTATAATTCTGATGATCAACATCGGCACAAGAAACAGATTTATTGACTACACTAAACAGAACGGACTAGTGCCTAGAGGAGGAGGTATATGAGAAAAGGAAACACCAAAAGAAAAATGACTACATACCGCCGTGACGGCTCAGGGTAAGTGTGGCCACTGAGGTGGCCAAGAGGTGCTCGAGATTCAGATGAGGTGGGTGGAATGGGAAGTCCGCGTATGTGGGGCTGAGGGTTCGGATAGAACTGCATAGGCACCAGAGACACTGGTCGTTGTGGAGGGTTGTGAATTTGAGGCTGCTGCGGTTGGACCGCCACACGGGAAGTCGGTGGTGCCACAGGTCGGCGTGGATATGCATGGTAATCAGGCGGTACATCCTGATCGGCATGGTGTTTTCGTTGGGCTGCCCTTCTTGCCAACGGCTGATGCTGCTGGAGCTCGGCATGGGTCCTGTAGCCATTCCTAGCGGCCCGTCTTGCCGCTTCATATTTCGCGGCCACCTCGGCGGCCGCCTGGCGCCTTGCATCCTCATCCCGACGGTCTTTGAGCTCCTGTTTCCGCCTTGCATCCTCCAGCCGCTGATGCTTCTGCATAGCGGCATTGGCATGTTGCGGAGGGACATCGAAAACTCCATCGCAATGGAATCCTGTGTAAAAAAAGGCCTGGCAAGTATATCTCCCAGCCGCAACCTGGGGTGGGTTAGGAAATTGGCATTTCGCCGCGCTGCACTTGAAGTGGTGGTCTGGCCAGTTATTTCGATGCGCGGTCGATTTGGATTTAGATTTGAAGAAAACTAACAAAGGGAGAGTCAGTAGGACGTTAATAGGCAGTATGTTATCTCCACGTACAAGACATAGAAAAGAATGTGTCGCTTTGTCAAAAAGAGTGAGATGCGAGCGCGTAACAAGCAGAGAGATGAGATGGACTGACGGTAGGAAGAAACCGCCTTTTAAATCAGGCAGGCCACCAAATTGTAGGCTAAAAAATGGCCACGGCATTCTAAATGTGGAAGCTATGTCAACAATGGCACTGGAGGGCCAAAGCGTTTTCCGACGTGCCTGAGGGGGTTTGGACGAAACACACCAATTCCAGGATCAAGTGACAGAGAGGCCAGGACGTAAGTTATGCACAATGAATGTTGGAGCTAAGATACAGTGGCCACATTCGAGGCCCATTGTCCACCTCAGGAAGGAAATTTAGGTTTCTCGAGGAGTGAAACACCAGTGTCAGAACGAACGCGAAAGCTTGATAAATGATAGGCATTTCATTATTGTCCCGAAGAAGAATGCATGATCGAGACGCAGAGAGCAGTGAGCACCAGGGGGTCACCGTTCTGAACTAGGAAACTGGCAGGCATCGCGGGGATAAAATTCTGACAAGTACTCCTCGTTCTCGCAGATGTACATCGGTCAAGACCAGCGTGGAGGAACGTCAAATGAGCTGGTTCTAGCTCGAGAGATGAAACAATCCCAAAGCGAGTTTGACTTTTCTTGAGTCATCGCAGTTCTTTGTGAAGCCGGAGCGACGTGAGGTTCAAAGCCAACTGCAAGGGATTTCTAGCGCTCTGTATACGTTGATCCTGAATGTTGAATTCGAACCTATTCGAACAGTCGGACGCGACGTTGTTTGTCAAGGCCGTGAACAAATCATAACCGTCATGCTTCCCACTGGTCACAATTGCCAAGGACTGTGTCCAGGTCCTCCCTAACGATGTCCAAAAGAACTATATCTGACCTCCTCAACGATGGCCACATCGATGCTGGTGAATCAAAACCGCACAACAAGCCCAGGTTAGAAATTCAGGACGCCATGCCCCAGCGATCTCTTTCCTATCCGAACACTTCACAACCGACAGCACAACAAACACCATTTCAGCAACCTACCCAACTCATTTCTTTCTCGTACAACCCCTCTCGCGAACTGGAATTTACAGACTCTGCTTTGAGATACTTTGTCGATCCTCCACTGGGTGCAAAACTAGGCTATGGATACGAACGATGGGTCAGGCGACCGGAACAACGAGGCAGACTCGATGGTCTGGTTCAAGCCTTCTCTAAAGCCAGAAGTAGAGACAAATCTAGTCTAGACGATGTTGGAGTCGTTGCCTGGAGAGGCGTCATGACAAAGTACATTTGTTCCTTCATCAACGTGTTCATTAAGCTGATGTGGTTTTCGATTGAGAGAGGATACTGACTTCTCCGTATGAGGAGAAGGAGGGTTGGGAACTCAATGTCATGTTCGTCAACGGAACTATGTACTTTGAAGAACATCTTTCAGAATCGCGTCTAAAAGAGAAGTAAGTATGATTGATGTTCAGTCTTCTTCTGGATGCATTTACTCATGGCATGTGGTTTAGAAACGACATGGAACCGAGGCATCGTCTTCAGTCATATTACGGATATGCTTTTGAATCCTACTGTACCTCAGACAGCCCAACACGCCAGATGGTTTCATCAAATCCGAGCAATCCTATGGGGTGGGGCGGTGATGTCGACACCAACGTACAGTGGTGTAGTGTTGTACGGACAAAGCTGGGAAGTACTAGGCTAGTGATCGGCGGCGAAGTTGACTGTGTTCGAGGTCAGTCTTGACCCTGAGAGGAGTATGTTCGATCTCATCTTCAATTTCCGACTTTACCAGAGAAGTACACACACCAAACTGACACTTTCGTCGAGTTGAAAACCTCCCTCGCTATCCGTGGACCTCATGACGAAGCCAAGTTCGAAAGGTATGCTGTATTTGATGACGAGCACAAACTTGCAGTCGCTTACAACTTTCCAGAAAGTTACTCAAGTTCTATTTTCAATCATTCCTCCTCGGAGTACCTGTGAGTTCATAGTCAAGATGGTCCTCACATCCATTATTTAACTAGTGATGCTAGGAGATTTTAGTCGGATTTCGAACACCATCCGGCGTCGTGACTACAATTCAGTCATTCAAGACAATTCAAATACCACGTTTAGTTCGTGGAAAGCCAGGTGCATGGGACCCGCTTGTTTGCTTGGACTGGGGAAACAGGTTTCTATCTTTCCTAAAGGATGTGGTCAAGAGGGAAGTTGCTCAGCATGACGCACCTACACTGGTCTGGCGTGTGAAGTTCGCGCCGAAGGCGGGGGTCACTGTCCACATACTGGATCCGGGTGGCATCGAGGATGTTGAAGCGGGCGAAGACCGCGTTGGCTTTCTACCTAAATGGTACTGGGACGAGCTACACCCAGACCGCGCCCACATGGCCTCCCCAACTCGGACAGAAGAAGATAAGCAGACGAGCCAAAATCTACCTTCAGAAGTGCCACCGACACTGTATGCTGGTTGGCAGATATGAAGTATACATGCCCTGCCCTGTACCCTATGCGATCAGAAGAAAAGGTACGGTTCTTGATTACCAGGAGAAATCATTTTGACCTTGAGGTGTTGAGGTCATTCAGGTGGTCATCTGATGTGATGTGATCGGAGAGATTTTCCGAATGCGGAATTCAAGACAATATTCGGAGCATTTGTCTCGGATTCGAGGGAATAGTGCGGACGTGCTTGGGGATGAGAATCGCGTATCATGAATGCACGCAGTGGGCTGCGTGCAACGGCGTCGGTACCATGTTGGCAAAGTACAAGAAATGTCGAATAAGATGTAATTCATTAGGCGAACGGAAGTCCGGCACTGGATCCGGCAGGCGCTAGTAAGCCGAAACCCGGAAGAAGCCGATACGCGTCGTCGCGTTTGACACAGGTCCCCAACGCTCCCACCTCTCTGCCGCCGTCCAAGACTCCGCCCTCAACGCGCCGAACGTCCCCCACCCCCTTCCCTCCGCCGTCCTCAGCGACGAGCCCCCTGTTGCCGGCCAGCACACATCTCCCTAAACGCCACGCGTAAATGGCGACCCCCTCATCCTCGGCCACGTCGCCATCGCCGCCCATGACCTATCTACAACATCCTCCTGTACCCTCACAACCCACTGCATCGGCGTCTATAGACCCCCTGGAGCGAGAGCAGAGACAGAAAGCTGTACAAAAGTTCTTGGCTAGGGCGGAAATCTCAATGGTAAGTTTTTCTCGCACCTTGACGCGTCGTCGGCGTGGGCGTAAGCTTTTGATTCCTCTGCGTGATCATGGCCTACTACTCAGCTGGCACTTCTTCATACATGTTCACTGCACTTTTTTTTGCCCCGACATGCGTCTGATTGGCCTGAGACCTTTTTTCTCTCCTACTTACCCAAATTTCAGGTTACCCGTGCCTTGCGGACGCGCCTCTCCTATGCATCGTACAAAGCCACGCACAATATCCCCAATGTACCCTTACGTGAATTGGAGGCACAAACCCAGACACACAGCCAGACCGCCTCCTTCTCCCGCACCATCGCCGCGAAGCGTAAAGCCGCTGGGGCAAACAACTATTATAATAACCCTGCTACACAGGGGCCCAACGGACTGAGCGCCGGCAGCAGCTCTCTACGAAGAGGTGGATCAGGGACTATGCCTCCTCCCTCTACAACCTCCTCTCCCCGGGCTTATTACCCCGCGGTCAATGGAAATGCATACGCCACAACGAGTCACAGTGATCAAGGTTCCAGTTCCAGAAACCCGAACCAAACCTTGTACTCTTCTCTGTTAGCTCCGCCGCCAACTAAGCAGGCTCGAACTATTCACAATGCAGGTGATCCGCCAGTGCCGGCTCCCTCAAGGCCTGTCGCATCACCACGAACGCGTACTCTGAAGCCGGCTTCAAGGAGCACTGCGGAGACGGCTCGTTCCCATGCCAAGGGCAGGAAATCAGACGTCGTCTCAGGCGGTCCAGCTTCCCCTGGCGTGCGCAAGGCCAAACGTGCCTCGCTGGATAAGGGGAAGCGGAAGCAACAGCCGGGCACAGAAATGCAAGTGGACGCCGATGGAGACGTAGATATGAAGGCCGCTGCCACTCTGACATCCCTCCTGCTTCACCACAGACCCTCTATCACAGGAAGTGCTTCGTCACCGAGGTCCAGTATTGATGGATCCGAAGCAGGGTCAGCTTACTCGTATGCTCATTTTGCCCAAAGCTCTGCCCGCACCACTACGGCAACCAGCCCTCCAGCGCCTGTTTCCGCTGCCGCGTCCACATCGGCTGTCACCGACCGCAACCAGACGCCCCCACCAGATACAGGAATGCCACATGCAACAACACCGCGTCCCGCTCCCGCAGACAATGAAGCCGCTAATCTGATGCTCTTCCTTGCCACCTCTCCCTCACCTGCACGGCCAACGAACAAAGATTCCAAGGATCTTGCGGCATATCGAGCGCTAAGTGGTACTCCTGGCGCCTTGCGTGACAAAGGTCGAGTTCTGTTTGCTCCGAACACTGGAACGGAACCACCAGACAATCAAGCGTCTTTGAAGGGACAGTCCTTGGTTCGCGGGGGCGACACGAGCTTCACGTCCAGTATCTCCAGCATCGGACCCGATATGGGCGGAAGTAACACAGATTCTACGGCTCACGGCATGCCTACTCCATCACAATTATTGCCACCTCCCTCTCTTCCCTCACAGAAGTCAACAACCGGAAGCCCTTCAGGTCAGAGGGATCCGAACGAGAGCCCTCGACCAAACTTTACTCAGGCACCCGTGGATTTCAATTTTAATGACTTTATTCACGCATCCCCTTCTCCGTCTCGAGGTCCCATCGTTCAGGGACCTAAAGCCAATCTCGGCCTTCGCGCAGACGTAGGCCGGAAGCTGTTTGAAGAAGAACAGATGCGGCATGCCCTCAGTGGAGCTCATAGCCCTGGGAAACGGCAGGACGACAGAGGATTAGGGGCAGGAATTGACTTGGTGCAGAGTTAACGCACACAGAACATCTTTTTCACACTTCGAGCTAGCATCAGACAGAACGATGACATAGAGCACAGGGCGTCAGCCATTCGGGTCCACGACGCTCTTCCCTCCTTTTTCTTGTACTAATCAATCGGAGCCGATGCACGTTGTAACACCACCACCACCAATGCTCCGAACTTCTCCCATTTGTACTCCGACCTGTTTCCTAGCATCCATCCAGCAAGTATCACCACCAGCAAACATCACCTATCTATTCGACAGTCTTGTTCCCTCCACGACCAATACGAGAAATTTATGATCTCTATCTATATGTTATTTCGTGACGGCGTCGACAGTTTTGTGTTTGGCATTCCGAGGATGGACGGTCAAATTTCCTTGAAGCCTTGCAGCCTCTCTCCACTTTTCTCCCCGTGTCTCTGCTTGTATCCTTCTTTTACTTTTTCGCTGACGCCTGATTCTTTTCTGTTTCCTCACAGTCAACGATCATTTATTCCTCTGATTCTATTATTATCCATCTGTCTCTACTATCATGCCAATGTTATGCCATAGCTTTCCTTCTTTCCAGTTCGTTACCTTGATATCGATGTCCACGATGTATAACAGTAATACATTCGCTCAGCCCTCATCAGACATTCCATCCCAAACCTCTTGTTTCTTTTTATTTCTCCTCCTTTATTTGTCTTGTTTTTCCTCCGTTCCGATCCAATACACCTTTTCCCGGCACACCGAGGGCTAGGTGACTGGATGTCAGGAACGCGTTCAGCATTCAGTCTCCAATCACTCTGGCAGCAGTACTTATCACATGCAGCTGCCCAAAGCCCCCAACTCTTCTTTTGCTATTTTAAGAGCCATGATATCCAATCCATGGACTCCTCAGGAATAAAATTCGTAAATTCAAGGCCACAATCGTCGGGCAAATTGTGGCGCCTCGGGTGCGTCTGCTCTTCGGTATTCGATCCTTGGTTTATTCATTCCAAGTTCCTGCAGCCTTCGATGCAATTATTGTGGCTTTTCATCCTGTTGAGCGCGACTACCGCCCGAGCGTCAGACCCCACGCGAACCTGGGTGTTTTATCTCAAAAGCGACGAGGAGTTCCTCCTGCTGAGCAGGCTACAAGAAATCATTCACTAAGGCTGTCTCCAATGATATTCCCGGCCCGATGACCCTACCTGGCGGCAACACTGTCATCAACTTCTCGCACCAGAATACACTATATTACTATTCTATCCCATGACCAGTATGCCGATAGCTAAAACCGGAAGGGTCTTCGAAAGTATGAATATATCGCGCTGAGTACTTAACGCCCTGCACTCCAATTCAGCGATATAGGTTCACTACCTTGCTACTTGCAATGACGCATCAACGCCAAAGTGTTTCTAGCTTTCGCAATGCCTACTTTCTCGCTGGGTCGGCTGCGATGGGGAGTATCTTTTACGGTTGGGACATGTGGGTAAATTCTTATCATGATTGCTCTTGAAATTAACTCCTCTCGCAGTGGATTGATTGGTGGGATCCTTGCTCTTGATTCCTTTAAGGAATATTTTGGGTTGGACAAAATGACCACCTCCCAACGTGCCGATCTCAATGGAAATATTGTCTCTGTGTTGCAGGCAGGTTGCTTGTGTGTATTTTGTCTCTTTGATATACTTCCTTACTGATTGAACCCAATGAAAGTTTTGGCCCTGTCCACAGGCTATTTCTCTGGTCGCTTCGGCCGAAAACCTTCCCTACTCGCGTCAGGAGTCATATATCTGGTTGGCAGTCTAATCCAGTCCGTCGTCGGTCTCGGCAGCAGCCAAAAAGTCGGCCTGCGAGTTCTCTATTTCAGCCGCTTCCTAGGCGGAATTGGCGTGGGGATGGTTTCGGCCTTGGTACCGTCATATGTGTCCGAGTGCACCCCTCGAACGATCCGCGGGCGATGTACTGGACTGGTTCAGTTTGCCAACAACATTGGGATTATGCTCAGCTGTAAGTTACTGGTGAACTCGTTGATAGAACGATCCAACTCACCTTCAGACCTAGTCTGGGTCAATTACAGCGCATCGAAGGACATTCCATCCAGTGAGATGCAATGGCGCATTCCTTTCATCATCCAGTGTGTGTCTGTTTTGCGATTGTAATGCCCGCGCATGAACTGAAACGTTGCTGCCAGAATGATTCCTGGGGTTCTCTTTGTTACCGCTATGGCTTTCCAGCCTGAGTCTCCGAGATGGCTTGTTGAACATGAAAAATATGATTCTGCCGCCAAGGCGCTGGCATTTGTGTCGAAAACACACGTCAACGACGTGGATGTCCTGCTGATCCTGGATGAAATCAAAGCCAACTTTGCGGGAAAAAAAGATTTACCATTCTGGAAACAATTTACGACAATGGGGGAGTCTCGCACCACTGCGCTTAGATGTTTTATTCCATCCCTTGTCATGTTCTTCCAGCAGGTAGGCTCGCCTGCTATAGAGACTTTTCTGGGGCTCTGATATTGTATCCTGTGACTACAGTGGACTGGTACAAACGCCATCAACTACTTCAGTCCCCAGATTTTTGCGGGGCTCGGGATTAGAGGCACTACAACAGGGCTGTTTGCAACAGGTACGCTTGTTACTCCCACTCCGATTGATAATAATTTAATGTGTTCTAGGTGTATACGGCGTAGTCAAAGTATTTTCGTCCTCTGATTTGGTATTGAATGCGGATGAATAACTATTTTTTAGGTTGTGGCAGTTGGTTTGGTTCTTATATTTGCTGTGGAAAGGTTTGGTCGCAAGAAGTGCTTGATCATCGGTGGCCTGGGCCAGGGAGCGATGATGCTTTGGATCGGCGGGTATAGTGGCATTCATTCCAGTAGCAAGGTCGTTCCTGCAAGCTATGTCTCTATCGTTGCAGTCTACCTCTATGCTGTCTTCTATTGCATCGGTTGGGGCCCATTACCGTAAGTGAATTTGAATGTATCCTCGTTTTTCTTTCGGTACCTAAATCGGAAACATTACAGCTGGGTTGTCGCCAGTGAAGTGGCGCCGAATAATCTTCGAACAGCGGCACTCTCGATTGCTGTCGGCGTGAACTGGTTATTCTCCTTCACGATATCGAAGTTAACCCCCATCATGCTTAACAATATTGCATACGGGACATTCCTAATATTTGGGTTTTGCTGTTTAATCATGGCATTGTGGGCGTATTTCTGCCTGCCAGAGACAACTGGACACGCCTTGGAGGATATTAAATATCTCTTCGAGAAGGATGTGATAATCAGAGCGTTGCAAGATGCTCCAGGAGGACGGATCTTCATCGGAGGTCGGAGGGCAGCACCTCTTGAAATTCTCCGCTACGAAAAAGAAGCACCATCTTCAGACGCGCCCTCGGTAAAGATAGAATAAGTAGGACATCCTCTACTGCAAG
Source organism: Hypsizygus marmoreus (assembly GCA_013433165.1). NCBI lineage: Eukaryota > Fungi > Basidiomycota > Agaricomycetes > Agaricales > Lyophyllaceae > Hypsizygus > Hypsizygus marmoreus. The sequence continues at coordinate 1,689,351 of CM024092.1, read as the reverse complement.
TACTTACTACTGCATACATTTTAGCCAGGTTTGAATTCCAATGCCGATCACGAGACCTGAGCAAACGTAAGTAGTGCCAAAGTGTTTACTCAGCAAAGGTTTGCCAAACAGCGCGAACCTGCATCAATGACTCAAGCGTGGCGCGGCTCTTGGACATTACACTATCACCTTTCTTATTCCTCATGGCATCATATTTTCGTGGTTGGCTCGCTGGGACACCCATAGCGGAAGAGAAACCACCCACATCGGTCCCTACGCTCCTCAGAGTTTCCCCGCCACCTGACGATGAAGGATCCGCTACCGAAACTGAGGGAGATGATGATGCACCGCCTGCATTTCCCAGTCTTTCAAGTGCTCAAAGGATGCGATCCTCAGCTCCAAGAATCTTAACAGACTCTGATCTAATGCCTCCTCCCCCACTTCCTCACCTCGCCCAACGTAAACCCGGCTCTGTGGCCTCTAGATCTGGTGGTGGAACTGCCTCGCTCTCCGTTTTATCGACGACAACACGGCCAGAAAAGCCGTCAAAGAAACGGGAAAAGGTAGCACTTGCTCCAGGACACAGTCCCTTGGATTGGGCACTTCTGAAATCCTCTGGCCAAGATCTCCGAGTATGTAACCTCGTCTCTCTAGGGCCTCTCACTCACGCTTTATAGGGCGTTGATACCCTAATGCGCATACCCCCATCTATGTTAAAGAAGCATAACAGGCGAGATGATGCTTGGTCTGCATTCCATGGCAAGGTCTACAATATAACACCGTATCTGGCTTTCCACCCAGGCGGAGAGCGAGAGTTAATGCGTGTCGCTGGACGTGATGGGACGCAGCTTTTTGGTATGTTGATGTTATTGTGTTTGCATAGCATTGTTTAACAGCTTCATTGTTAGCATCGACACACGCTTGGGTGAACGCAGATTTTATGCTTGATGCATGTCTTGTTGGCTTCCTTGTCCCTGAACCTTCGGTGTAGACAAACAGAAAGTGTAGGATTCTGCAGGATAGACATGCCGGTAGTGTGCACTGTTTGGGGGCTTGTTTTGGTGAGTGCTAGATATGCCATGTCACCACCATTCCTCGAGCCAGTCGAGATTGAATACAATATGCTATTTTCTACGTTTCAAGGCTTCAAGATATTAACAACAGCTGCACCATTGACACTGCATAAGATATGCCCGATTCCCACGACCGAAGCCTATGTTACTGCATCACCTCGATTGTTGCTGGCGGTATATTCAAGGAACTCTGCGACTCCTGGGAGGGATCAAATTCAACAACCCAACAAATCTTATCCCCAGCGTCTGCTGGTGGTTGACCTGCTGGACTCTCTAAGATCGGCATCGCAAGCAGCACAAAGACTTTGTCCACAAGGCTAGCCAATTGGATGAAGCGGACAACATTTTGCCCTTCACGAATGTACTCTGTCAAGTCCAATGGAGGTTCTGGAGGGTTCTGATGAAGATCTTTTAACACATTATCCTGAGGGTCAAATGTGTGAGAGGTACTAACCAGATGACGAGGCAACCAAGTTCTACCCCAACTTTTTGCTGAATTTACTTGGATCAGGAGAGTGCCTTGTGGGGGCCACTCAGATTTGATCCCAGAAAATGTGCCTGCGATCTCCTCAGCTGTTCCGGACCTGAGGCTAGAGTCATAAACAGCCTGAACAAGCTCCGTTGGAAGACACAGAAGTTGCAAAGATATCTTAGTCCCATGTTTAAGAAACAATTCTGAGGGGTTTCTGTATCCCAACTATGAGGTTCTATACATTACATGTGAAAGCAATCAACTCACATCGAGGAGCTCGGGATATTCCATTTTTCGGCGGTAATTCTATCCACATCAAAGATACATTCTGATACATAAGGGTGTTCATGTCCCATTTTCACAAACCACAAGCCAGGGACACTGTGACATGGATTTGAAACTTCTGGTGCAACACTCGGCAGTGACTCTGGGACGTGAAGATTGGACAAGTCATACTCTGGGCCTGGCTCAGATTTTATTGCAGGTGGACTGTGAGGTAACTGAGGAGGAGCATCATTTGGCATGATAACGGGTGTAGAAGGCTCGTGGTGTTCGGGACCAAGACTAGTAGAGCGGGGCTTGGGCAGATTGACGTGGTCAGGAGAACAGGGTACAGAAGATGTTAGTGTTTGAACATGGTTACGCTCGATGTGAAGACTTGAAGCCATGTTCTGTGTCTGGGGATGTGCATCTGGAGAGCGTGTCTTTCGTTTAAAGCCAGGAGACGATCCTGACCGACGGATAGAAACAGGTGGATGGTAGACAGGTGAACGTCGACGTGGAGAGGGTGAACGCGGATGATACCGAGTAGAATAAGGTCTGTCAGGAGGTGTGATGAGACGACGAGATGAAGGAGGCGAACGATATCTAGGAGGCGAATGGTATCTGGGAGGCGAATGACGCCTATAAGGAGGCGACCGATAGTGACGATCGGGAGGTAAATGTGGTCCGGGAGAGGGCGATCGGGGGTGGCGCCGAAACGGGGGGGAGCGAGAACGGCGAGGCGGTGAACGATGACGACGGGCTGGCAATGGAGATCGAGAAGGTGAGCGGAAGTGACTTGGGGGAGAGATAGGCCGATGGGAAAATGAACCACGTCGAATGGTTCCAGATATCGGAGGCGGTCGAGAATACGAACGGCGATGAAAAGAGGAAGGCCCAGGCGACGGAGAACGGCGACGGAAAGAAGAAGGTCTAGGCGATGGCGAATGGCGACGGGGAGGAGATCGAGCCTTGCGGGAAACCGAACGATTCGAGTAACGCGAATGGCTCGGAGAGGTTGCCCTCTTGTTGTCCTCTTTAGCACTGGAAGGTGGTGTAGCGAAGAATGCAGGATCCATCGGTATCGCTATTGCGTACGGGTCAAGGGCGAGGCCTGTTCGCAAGACCGAAAGCTCTAGGGCTTTGTTTGTTGTTTGTGAACTGTTTGGAGTTTCAACGGCATTAGTGTCCACTGGCCAGCCGCTCCTCCCCCTAGTACCCTCAGAATCAATTTCAGAGTCCTTGCTCCTCCAGATAAGACTCTCTTTCTGAAGAGAATTTTCAATGGTTGATCCTCGACCGTTCTGCTCGCGCAGTCGCATGGCGCGGGGAGCTTTAGGAGGATCGGAAAGAGGTGCTGATACTGGCGGCGTCGGAACAGCGGCTGAATTTCCATCAGCATAACTTGACCAAGGGACAACTGCTGAATGTGAACGTGTCATTGCTGGTAATGTTTTGCCTGAAATGAAGCTATTCGCCGAAGAACTGCTTGTATCATTGATACCCGTATCATCTGCTAAGCTCCTGTCCACTGGTTGGTAGTCTGTGAAGCCTCCTTCCGACTTGATTGCTTGCAATTGCTGCTGAATTGCTCGCACTTTCTCGGTGAATGAATGACAAACTTCGTCCGTCAAGGCTTCTCGAACATCGTCGTATATTTTCTCTGGGTGGAGCGTGTCATAGTTGGGACGGAGTTGTGCATTTTTCAGCACGAGAGGGAGTATAGCATCTCGCAGCATTGACTCTTGCGTCGGAGGGGGACTCTGAACTCGAAGATTCCTTTCACTGGGCTGCATAGTCGGCAGGGAGGATGTCAGGTCCCTTCCCGAACTCGAGAGCAGAGATGTCGAAGAAGGATTATGGTCGGTGGCATGCAGGAGGGTAGCAACAGTGCTTTCCGATAAACCAGAGCCTGGGATGGAGGCAGACGGGGAGATTGTCACTTTTGCAGCATCGGGAGAACTTCCAGGATATGAATGTTCGGTAGGCTCGCCGCTCAAGGGAAGGGTGACTGCCTCATTGTTCTGAAGAGTCAAAGAGGAAGGTTGAGGACAAGAGGTGATCAAAAGCGGGATTGAGAACAAAACAAATGGAAATGTCAAAGCTTACAGAAGGTGTCTCATGGTCAAGAGAAGACGATCGTGTCCGTTCTCCAATAGGCATCGTTGTCACTTCCGCCAACGCTGGTATAGCCTCTCCTTCATTGTTTGGACTATATTTTCCATTGACTTCTGCGGTATACTGCAAATCCGGTCGTTGTGTTTGCCGTTCGCCCTTGTTAACAGCATGGTGATTAGACGTCCGCGCTGTGGCATCATAAAAGGTGGCCGTCTCGTTATGCGCCTGATCCAGGCCCATGCGACCTAAAGGTGACTTAGGCGCCGGAATTGACGCTGAGTGGGATTGTGTTCTAGCTTCGGAGAAGAAGTTTGATTTGTTCGCAATGCCATTGGATCCGTTCTTGATGTGGATCTGTCGTTCACCGCTGTGCGATGGCAAGCCCGATATCATGTAAAAATGTCGCCAGTCAAGTAAGTAGAGGAGAGTGTCCTAAGTAACAGATTATGGGCAAGTTCAAGTCGGCTGAGGTCTTCGATGATCGATGATCGATCACCGGCGACGTCGACAAGGACCAACTCAGTCTCTTTGTAACTTGTCACCACTCCACTACGTACCCCTGCGCCGCTACCAACGGGTCATATGTAGCTCGATCGTCTGTCGAATTTATGACTCGTATCCACTGTCAACACAACTCTTCTCGATACACGTTGAAGAATATCATCATCTGAGCCAGCATGGAAATCGTGTTCCACTCTCTCTCGAGTCCTCGACCTTCGCAAGGTTGCTCGGTTCTTCTTCATGTCCTATCTCAACTAACGTAGTTCATTCGACAAAGAAAGCCCAAGGTGGTCTGCAGCATGACCAACCTTTGCATTGCATCTATAATTCAACTCTGTAATCTTTTGAACGAAGATATCGTTACGGTGGGGAGCGTCCACTGATACGAAAGGTCATGTCAAGGTTCCTGGCAAGCAGTTTTTATAACATGCAGGATTATCGGTTGACCTCCGCTCTGCATTAGGCTGGAACCATTCCGTCAACCTACAGTATCAACCTATACAAGGAGACTGGTTCGAGTCTAGCTCTCCATTTACTTGCAAGTTGCAGGTTCTACCCAAGTCCAGATGTCGTGGCAAATTGTTGAACCTTTTGCCACCATTTGCCCGTTATTGCGAATCGATGAGTTATGATTCGATTCGATCATGATCATGCCTTTGCTGCTTGTCACGTTTATCGAATCGCGCCATACCATAAGGTGTTTACGCCAATTGCTCGCAACTCCTCATCGAGAAGCCATGGAAGCACGTCTTGTGTATCTTTTCAGCGCTATAAAGGCACAGGTCCTTCTTTCGGGACTATCACCTTTCTCACCATAACGATCATCATAATGGCACCCGTCGCAGTCACCGAATCCTCCGCTCCTGCCAAATCGATTAAAGACATCAAAGAAGAAGCAAAGATTTTCAATCCATTCTACTCTCCATCCATCGGAGACGACGGCGACTCCAACTATGAGCACGCGCAGTATAAGGCAAGTTCACTTCTCGCCCCGCCACCTCTTATCATGCTCAAGCTATATTGTGCCCAGCCTTCGTTTCCCAACGTCTCGTGGGAGCCTTTGACAGAGGTCCAAGTGACAGAGCGTGGTCTTTTTGCGGACCCTTCCAAGAAAAGTCTTCTCAAGGCCGCTCAGACGGTCAAACATCTGACACCTATGATTGGGACCGAAATTATCGGACTGGACCTGAGGCAGCTCTCGGACAGCCAAAAAGACGAATTGTAATATCGCTTCGTACTGTCACAAACTCGAATAAAACTCATCGGTAGCGTACAGGGCACTCCTTGTTGCAGAGCGTGGTGTCGTGTGTAAGTCTTTCCTCCCAATGTATCAGACATGTGTACTGACCAGATTTGTAACAGTTTTCCGTGACCAACCTATCAATATCCACGAACAGCTCGACCTTGCTCGTTACTTCGGGCCGCTTCATAAGCATGCGACCACCCCAATCACGAGGAACGGTCTCGAGGAAGTTCATGGTCAATCAATAACTAATCTACTTAAGCCGTCTTCTCCTGACACCACGTAACACAGTTGTCTACAACGATGCTTCCCGTCGGCCAGATCCTGCTGCATTTTCAAAACTGGAACTTTGGCATTCAGATGTAAGTTCTTATCACTTTGACCTTTCTTTACTATTCTCAATGCACTCTATCGTCTGTTAGGTCTCTTACGAAGTCCAACCACCCAGCACGACTTCTTTGAAGGTAATTGCTGGGCCCGAGGTGGGTGGCGATACGTTGTGGAGCTCTGGGTGAGACTTTATGTTATTATGCCTTCCCGTGGCTCATCACTTTCATTCCCCAGATATGCCCTGTATTCTTCGCTAAGCCCGGGTTTCCAAGCGTACCTGGAAGGTTTGACTGCTGTGCACAGTGCGGTTGCCCAGGCAGAGGGTGCGAGGGCAGCCGGCCTCCCCGTTCGTAGACAAGAAATTGAGACCATTCATCCTATTGTACGAGTGCACCCTACCACAGGATGGAAGAGTGTCTATTTGAACCCAGGTATGTGGTGCCTTTCCAACTGTATTCCGTCTGATGACCTATCTTGCGCTAGGATTTGTTCGGCGCATCGTTGGGGTGCCCAAAGCTGAATCCGATGCCATCCTGACCTTCCTCTTCCACCAAATCAGCGACAATCCTGACTATCAGGTTCGCTTCAAATGGAATATCAATGACATCGCAATCTGGGACAACAGAGTATGCATCCATCATCGCGCCAATCATCGTAAACTGACTTTGCTTCCTAGGTTACCACCCACTCGGCGACCTTTGATTTCTGGCCTGCTACACGTCATGCACTCCGGGCTACGCCTCATGGAGAGAAGCCGACTTCGGTGGCTGATTATGAGAAGCAGACGGGCAAGCAGGCAAAGGACCGACAATTGGTCATTTGGGAACAGCAGGGTATCAAGGTCGATTTACCTACTAATGGAGTCTCGAAGAAACGGGGCTACAATGACTGAGGGCTCAGACACACTGTCACATTTGCTAATAGTAAATAAAATGAAATGTATGGATCGGACACACCGTATCTATGATCGTCGTTCCAAGTGTGATCTCTCTCTTCATCGATCGATCGTTGATGCTCTTCGATCGGTAAGATCTGGAAGGGCGGATGGTTCGATGGTCACGAAGTCAAGATCTTGACCTACAAAAAAAAGGTGCTCTTCAGGAAAACAAGGCATTCAGTACATGCGCGGGGTCCAGACTATGAGCTGAAGACCGTTTCACAGAACCTCAGATTGAGTAGGCCTCCATAATAATCAATCAAGTTTCGGGGTGGCATCCTCAACCTGAGCCGCGAGGACGCAGCAGAACCAGATGGATAGGGTAGAGCTCCGTCATGTACCCGAGCACATATGTCGAACTTCGATGGGCTCCGATGTCGGACCGTTGATGGATGATGGCTGACGGTTGGTTGTATACTGTATGCTCGCGCGGGGCGTGCATGTCAATCATTTGAAGCCTTTTCAATTGTACCTGAACGTCATCGGCGGAAGATTGTGTTGAAAAACAAAATACATTAGAAAAGGTTGGAGTAAAGGACAAAAGCACAAGTGCGATGTATGAACTAAATGATTACTACAAAGATTCTGCAACGAAAGAGATACGCCGTTATACGGGCATTTAAATCGCGAACGAAATAAGGGGCTGGCAGACCCGGGGCCCAAGAAGAATTTAGTTTTTATACCAAGGATGATGTTAAAATAGCCTGCCAGCAGCAAGAAATTATCCTAAATTACCGGGGTGAGGTATGGTGGGAGGTTCTCATAAAGGACTGGTGCTGAAGTTGGTCGGGGGCATAGCTGCGTGTACCAGGAGCAGAAGAGGGGACATTTGTTTGCCACGGGGGAGCAGGCGCCGCCATAGAACCACTCTGAGCCATGCCTTGGTGGGGCTGCGACGACACGCGATTGGGTTCCGCATGTGCGGAGGAAGAAGGGTCCTGAGGCATCATGGGGATAAGCTGGAAAGATCCTTGATGATGTTGTTGAGGGAGTGGCTTTCCGGACTCCATGGGGGATATCGGTTCAATTGACGGTTGCGAGCGCTTTGATCGACCATGAGATTTGTCCGCCAAATCGGCTGCCCTTGCAGATGCTCGCAATGTTTCCATGTCAATGCGGGGGACCTCGCCATTCGGTCCCACCGTTTTGTCCATCTTGCGTTGCAGTTTAGCGTAGTCTAAAATTATCTTCAGCATGAGGCGATGGTTGATAACGTTGCACTGCATAACTCACGCAAACCGCAGGCATTGCATAACGTCCTCGCCCCATCAGGTCCGCGCCTCCACTCGGGAGTCTCGCGAATGTTGCAAGAGTGGCATTTCCCTGGAGGTGTTGCCCGCTGGCCAGACCAAACCGCGGAAATCAGGGTCAGCTCCAGGGAGCGGTGAATGAGGATCAATAACTCACACTTCTTTTTCTGTATTTACTTTTCGGCTGTCCGGCAGAACCAGAGCCACCAGCGGTACTGGTCGCCCGCTTTGTGCGTATAATCTCCATGTCCTGCTCCGCAGTGGACTGGGCTTTGTCGGCGGAAGTGGGATACTGCTGCTGCATAAGAACCTCAGCTCACCATCTTTGAAAAATATGTTAGAAAGTATATATACCTCTGAAAATGTCGCAGATTCTGCTTCGACATTATCCTCCTGAGCCATATCCTCCCATGGACGTTTTGGCGGACGATGATCATCCGTTGGTGTGATCGCAACAGTACTGTTCAACTTCAACTGCTCAGCTTCAGGCAGATTAAGGCGTCGGTATTCCTCGAGTAGTCGAACGACCTCTCCAGCGCGATGAGACATTTCCGACAACTCCTCTTGGGAAGGGTATATCTCGGGCAGGCTTTGCTGCAATTGAGCTGGGAAGAAAGCTTTAAAAAGGGGAGCCTCTCAGGATGGGAAAACGTACCGTAGCGGCTTGCGAACGAGTACAAGACAGAACAGTGCTTGATGATCTGATTCGATCATTAGAAGAAGAAAAAAGCTAGTTATCATCTGTGGACATACCTCGGACATGGTGTTGTCCCGCGCCGAAGGTATTCTCTCGTGTTCACTTACGGGGTACGAAGACCTCGTATCAACAGTCGTCGGAACAATGGGAGTAGTCCTGGTAAAGGACATTTGTTGATGTTGCTGGACCTGCGGCTGGGCATGCTGCTGAGGCTGGGACTGCGGGTGTTGTTGTGCGTGAGGCGGCGGAATGGCCTGATGCGCTTGCTGATGCATATGATGGTGTTGAGATTGCATAGGAGGTGGGGGTGGCTGATGGTGTGGTATAACATGAGGGTGCTGCGCTTGCTGTTGCGGGTGCTGAGGATGTTGCGGAGGCGGAAGATGATGGGAATGCGTCTGATGTTGGTTTTGAGGAGATATGTGCTGAGGAGGAGGATGCTGGGGAGGAGGGTGTTGAGGAGGAGGATGCTGAATAGGCTGCGCATGATGAGGCTGCTCCCAATGTCCTTGAGGCGGTGGCGCAGAAGACGGGCCGGGAGATGGATAAGGGTTTCCGGGTGGAGGCTGCGGCTGATGAGGGGCATGCTGAGAATGCACCCGGGTTGACATATAGTGCTGTTGATATCCGGTGTAACTCGGATGAGTAGAGACTGGTACCTGGTGAGCATGCATATGTTCCATCGGTTGCCCCGGGTGACCTGGATGGGCCATAGGCGGCTGTATCTGATGGTAGTGGCTTGGCGGAGCCGGTTGAGGAGGTGGATATGAGGCATAGGAAGGCGGATAAGCAGTCTGAAGAAAAGGATACTTTCAGTTCCAAACGGAATATATGGAATGAACGGTGCAGACATACATGCGGGCTGCGCGCATCACGAGGAGCGCTCATGCTGACTGAATTTCTATGGAGCCGTTTTGACGAGGCATCGTCACCCCGAGTGCCCGGTCCGATAGTGACTGAGCCGGGGACAGGCGTCGACTGGGCCGACAACGGCATCCCAGGAGTCAAGAAACCACCATTATCTGCCTTGGAAGGATATTCGTGTTTAGCTGGTGGCGGTTCGTGCCCAGCAGATAACGGCGGGGTGTGCTGCTGCTGCTGCTGATGGTGTGGATGGGTTGACATCGACGATGGACTCTGAGGCTGGGGGTTAGAACGAGCCCATGGTTGGACATGTCGAACAGAAGGTTCTTGACTGTTGATCGAAGGCTCGACAGGTCCAGCGCTCGAGATCGAGTTATGTGGGGAACCGTCCTGCGACTGGCGGCGCGCATAATTAAAATTCAAGTCTTTAATGGAGGGCAAGCGAACTTCGTCGCGAGAATTTTGCGGGATGGAATGATTATAGCGGGAATGCTGGGCTGCTGGATGGTGTGTCGAGCTCGCCATGGGTCACAGAGACTGAGATTTGTGATCAGGAGATGTTTTTGAATCTGCGTATCTCCCGATGACGGCGGATCTTGAGCCTGTATGGAGACAGGACATGAACAGACGAAAAAGAGACAAATGACCAATGCCTACATGCGAATTCGTACAGCGGACCGATACCGAGAAATGCTGTGTGCTTCGTCTGCTAAGATGTCGACGATGGTGGCAGGAGGAGAAAGAAAGTTGACGGAGAAAATGGCAACAGTGCCCTGGCCGAGCTGGGTTGGATCTCGGTAAGGCGGAGTGCCAAATCTTAACATGACTGAGCCAGATCGGGATTTCATCCTTTTTGTCGCCAACCATTCATGCTAATTGTTATTTTGCATCCTTGCACGCCTCGTGTCCTCATTGCCAATCCACCTGTGGTCAGATGCCGTCAAAATATCATATATTGAGTCCAGCAAGGATCATTGAGTGGCATCCTGCATCTCACCAATCGCCGATCCAATTTGCGATGAGATCGATTCCCCACATGGCTCGGTCCCCACGTGCGAATCGCGCCTTCACGCGGCAGCCTCCAGTTCCTCCCATTTCCTCTTCTCTACATAGTTTATGCTCGCCATGAACACACGAAACCAACCATTCACTACCAATGTCTCTCACGAGCTCGCTGGCCAATTTTCCTCGCCTCCCAGTTCACGGTACATCAGCGTGCCTGACTAGATCATTCACTATGGATCAAGATAAGGAATCCAATGGAATCTATATCCTGCGAGATCCTACAAACTGCTTTTTAACCAGGTGGAATTGTTCGCGGGAAATTCAAGAGGAGGCCTCAGGTACCACCTGTCCACTCCATGGCATTCTGGGACACCAACTTAAGTACACGACCACCACCATTATTGCCTGTTCCCCTGCCATCACTTCACAGAGTCTACTTACGAGGGGCGAAAGAGAACCAGGAGCATGGATATCACAATATCAGACCACGCCTGAAACACGATTAGCGATTCGCCAGATGCCGATTGCATTAGACTCCACCCCGGAAAAGTCGGATAACCGAAATAGAAGACAGAACTTGTGGACAAAAGGACACGAGGCCTTACACGCAGGGTCGCATGAGGCGACCTGCTGCCGATCCTCTGAATGAGGTAGTGATTAATGCGATTTTACCCAAATGGTAGCCTGAAAGAAGGAAGTTCAAGGAACCGCTCACAATCCATGGATTGTTGAGATACGGTATGTTTTGAGGAATAGTTGCCGTACTTGATCGAGTTGAGATCACGATTAGACGTCATGCAGATGGGAGATGAAAGTCGTCATCCCAAGCCGCGAAGCCCTGATTGCGGGTCGACTGAAGAAGGATGAAGACATAAGGCGTAGACTGAGGCTTGGTTCCCAACGATTCGCCAAGGCAGAGTGTTGGCCGCACTTTCACTATATCATTGACAAATCCGAAGGTGTATAAGAAATCCGTTACACACCGTGTTGACAATGGTTTGACATTTTGATGGAATAGCGGACGTGTCGTGCAATCATACAGCACCCAACTTTCCTAAATGGCTTGAAGTAAAACCGTATGAACTGAGCCTTCTCCAACATTCACATCCGAGTGAAGCACCGTCGAACTCGTCGGTGTTTCAACGCCGTACGATTACCTTCAGGAGGTTTGTTCAGATTAGCATCTCGGCGGTCTAAAGTCATCTCGGACTAGCGCGGTTAGATACCGGCGGGTAGTCGAGCCCTTCCCGTGATTTACATTATCACAGCCTCACCGAGACAATGAAGCATATAAACAATATTGGGCATGGAGTATAGTTACACGAGGTTGTATCCGCGTAAGGGAGTCCTCAAAGATTCACTTTCATAAAGTATCTTTAGAGCTGCTATAAGTCGATCTTCAACTTAGCTTTGTTCAACAAAAAACCATGGAAAAGTACCTTTTTCAAAAGTAATAGATACGAGCGGGATCGTCGTCGGTCATCAAACCATCGGGATCAACATAATAGGAGTAGCCGTGTCCATCGTTGTAGTAATACGAGCCATCCGGATAGCGACAGTAGCTGCTACCGTTTCTGAGGCAGGAAGGTAGGGTTAATCGATGACATCACAAACTGAAGCCGAACACTCACTGGTTGGCGTAGTAGTACCCTTGCCTATGGCTGTTGGAGTCTAAGAATGTTATATAGTTGTTACCCTGGCGTAGAGATATATGCGTCAGTACTAGCGCAAGGAATGTCAAGTTGCGTGGTAGCTAAAGGTTGAACCGTACCTGGCTGTTGATGCCGCTATGCAGAATCTGGACAAAGAATTGTGAAGGCAATTCCTCCTGGAATATCAAACAAGTGAGCGAGACATGTTTGTCCGAATATTTGTAACCATCGAACCTCCTCGACATCGATAGGCGGAACCTCCTCCTCGAAATCAGGTTTGATCATGGTCATTTTTGTAGTAGTTGGTGGATAGAAGAAGACTTGAGACTTCGGAGTGGCTATCGGAAGACGCTGCTTCCAAATTGACCCAGTGACTCCGCAATTACAAATCAAGTCAGTCGTTCATAAGCATCGCTCCTGAGAATGTTTCATGGTGATCCAAACCAGAGGAAGAGAAAGGCATCAGATCTCGAGTAATTACTTGTCAACAAAAATTTGATTGTATTGTGTTCTGATAATGGCGGTAGACTCTAGAGTATACTAAAGCTAGAGAGTGCTAATCAGCATTGGCGGAGACGAGTAAGAAAGGAAGAAGCGCACCTCATAGAATTTGCGGTAACCCTTATTTGCTGCTCTTGGAAGAGCTGGACGAGCCTCCACTAGGGGCAGTGTAGCGCGAACCACTAGACGGGTTGTTGTAGTAGGTTGAGCCGTCACTATTCTTGTAATAATAGCTACCATCCCTGGAAATCACGATGATGAGACAAGAACAGCCAAGAATCACTAGGCGACACGAAGACTCGGAGTCACTCGGTTTGCGTTAGCAAGACGTGGAACTCAGGCAAATGCTTGATATCATGCTCCGGGAGTGCCTGCAGAAATGCACTTACTGGTTGGAATAGTGATATCCATGGCTGCCGGTGGTGCTATCTTGGCGGCTACAGTAGTGATTTCCCTGTGAGGGTCAAGAACCTATGCGGAGGTTTCGATGGGCGATGATAGTTAGGATACACACCTGGCTGTTGGTGCCGGTACCGGTGTAGGTGTATCCTTTATCGCTCATGTTGAAACAGTGGATGTGGTAATGAGGTTGGTGGTGATCAAATGCAAAGAGTGGGAAGCGAAACGAAGACAAAGGATGGCGCTTAAATTGAACGCGGTGTCGGAGTTTCAAAGAACTGATCGCACGTGAGACTCACGCCCCCGCGTCTGCTCAGCAGGACTCCGACCAAGGTCATCCACATCGAGTCTCTAGCTAACAGACTGACTCAACCAGATGAACCGTCTTCCAAAATCTCCCGACGCCCTGGGGATTAACCGCGCCTGAAAATATATCTCCAGATGCTGAAGCTTTTCGACCTCGCAACGATTCTATGCTAATGTATACCGCGTCTTCGCTTTCCTGTTTGGACTACAGATCAAGTTCATTGGGCAAAGAATTATCCTTATCAGTCCTGCATGACTAGGAGGAAACTTGCCCTGAGTTTCCCCTTCACAAGGAATTGAAAGGACTCTTGCACAGGTCGTGGCATCTAATACTTTTAACCCCTGGATCCATCATGATGCACGGCTCATGAAAGCCTACGCCTGGCCTTGCGCACTTATGATATGTGCGCCTCAGGTATATCTGATATTCATCTGTTGAGGCAAGTCGTACATCACAATATTAAACGAAATCCGTTCGGTATTACGAGGAATCGCGAGATTGATATATCATCTTGGATCTCAATCTGCCTTTTCCCAACCTCGACCTCCTCTTCTATCCCTCAAACTCCTCCGATTTGACATTCTGTGAGTGCTCTGGTATTCATTGCCCTGGGGGTTTGTGATTGAGAGGGGAAAGTGAATCACAGGCACCTGATAGATGTCAAGTTTCGTCAGTCATCGACATCAATCGTGTGCTCCAGGTACATACGTCTGTCTTTCATCAGCTGAGGAACCAAATGCTATTTTTCAAGAGAAAGCCAAAGCAGGGCTTGCAAAGCAATGGACCTCATCGCTTTTTCCCCTTCACAGTGTAGGGATTTCAGAGAATATTTTGCCTCATCTCGAAGTCGTAACCCTGGCGATATTTTTATTGCCGAACGCGTCTCGTTGCATTATGTATTTGAATTACGCACGCGGATTACTCAACTAGGGGCTGCTTGGTGGCGGATGCTGATGTCGACATCCTGAACATACAGTAAGCTGGCAGAAATATACTTTGTCAGTCGGGTGGACCTTGTCACGCAAGATGACCATTTCTCCCTCAATCGCTTTTTAAACCCAACCACCACCCCGCTTGCTGTCCAAAGATGTCTTCACCCGTCCATGATCCCCGCGACAATTTGTCCAGAATCAAGAGGCCTTCTCCATTAGGCACGACGATTTTTGTTGGTCTGCGGATGCTCGACCCATTGCTTCAGCACGCGATTTTGGCGCACAACGTAGGGTCCGCGCTCATTACGCGCCTCGGCGGGCGAATCATTCCCCAAGGTGCACCCATCAGTGACGTCATCGCCCTCTCTCCCTACCGTCTTGTCCTTCTCTCCATGGCCGCTGGCGGCGCCTTCAAGCAGATTTTCTGGCTCCTTACCGTCTCTCAGGAAGAAATGCCCGTCAAAAGTGCCATCGCCATCTCCGCCATAAACATCATCCTCAACTCCGCCAACTCCCTCCTCTTTCTCTGCGCCGCTACCACCACCGTCAGAGGTCGTGCCGAGAATTTATCCGACCCCGGGTTCCCTTCCATCCCTCTCGCTGTAGGCGCAGTGTCGTATGTCGTCGGAATCTTGCTTGAAACCATTTCCGAGATTCAGAGGAAACGATTCAAGAAAGATCCGCGGAACAAAGGCAAAAACTATACAGGCGGTCTTTTCTCGCTGGCTAGGCACATCAATTACGGGGGATTTACCCTGTGGAGAACTGGGTATGCGTTGGCGTCAGGTGGATGGATCTGGGGTGGGGTGGTGGGAGCATTGTTTTTCTATGACTTTGCGACGAGAGGTGTCCCGGTCTTGGACGATTACTGCCAGGCGAAGGTAAGCTGAACAGTCTCTTTCGTTGTGCATCTTGCTCAGATGATATTGGACAGTACGGTGAAGCGTGGACTGCTTACAAGAAGAAGGTTTCGTTCAAGCTGTTTCCTGGTTTGTACTAGTCGGGAGATCAAGGCGAACTTTACACAAAAGCAGGGCTCTTTCGAAATTATTTTTTTCTCTTCTCTCAGCCCAAGGTCTCGGGTCCACTTCGGACGTAATTGTATTCTGCACACTGCCTGATAACATTACATGCAAAGACGTAACGTCTGTAGTCATTTGCTGTGGACGTTTGACGAAAAAGTATCAAAGAAGCATCGCAAGTCATAGCCCAGTCTCGAAACTTTGAAGCCTCACCGGTCACCCATAGCAATGCGACACAAAGATCTTAGATGAGGACGCGACGCGACGCGATAAATGAGATTCATTCATCGGCACGTGGCTATCTTCAATCTTCCCGCAACTCCGAGCATCTTGCTCGTAACGTCAAGACTCATTAATCATTGTCAACGCCTCACCAGTGGAAGCCGATAAACGCTGCCATGTCCGAAATCCCTCAAACAGACGTCTCCCGACCGTCCGCCTTGCCAACAGCCAAATTTTCTCAGCGCGGAAATGTATCCCAATCCTCGATTGACCAGAACTCTGCCGAATACCTCGACGCAATTGAGGAGGAATGGAACAAGCGGGTGGATATGGAGGTCGAAACTCTTGTCGACGGAATGGTCGATCTTGTAAGCTTAGCTTCAGTGAGTATACCTTCGCCATCGATTAGATAGAACGTCCTTAACCTACTTATCCTTGTTGGAAGGTTTCAGACAAGGATAAATTCCGCATCGCGCAGGAATCATTTCAAGCGCAATCCAGAGCGGAGTCAATGGTGTGTACACTAGGGTCACCCGCTCCTGAAACCCTTACTGATTTAAATACAAATTGGCTAGGTTCGTGCAGCCAACTCGCTGCTATCCATCACGCACTCCATGAAGTTGCTGCTGTTGCTCTCCGACGAGGCGCAACTTGCACATAGACGTGATGCCGAACTCAAAGTCGTCCAGGAGGAGAGGGATGACGCTCGTCAAAAGGTTGCGGACCTCCTTGATGATATTTTACGGCGAAAAGCATCGTAACTTGGTGTGACCTCCCTACTAGTCCAGTTTCCTGGTGACGTTCATGTGGTATTCGCTCCACATATCGATATCGCTCGCTTTCGCCCAAGGCAACAATCTCTTCTGATGCTTCATAGACTTCGGTGGAAGCCAGACATTGTGGGGCTTCTCCTACCTCGACCTTGAATGTGGCCGAAACAGCCTACTGATCGACATCCAGTTCATTACAGTATGCTTCGTTCTAACGTGTATGCTACATACTGTGTACAAGAAGGCTGTACTAGTAATCTAAGCTACCCATAACGATAAATACAGTTTGAAATAGCAATACAACAAGAAGTCATCACCCAACAAATTACATCTTCGATTCAGAATCCGTGATCCCCAGGACACGCCTCATCGCCTCTTCCTCCAGCCTCTTCGCTCGCACCCGTCCCTCCTTAAGCCTCTCCAACCCATTCTTAATGCTCTTCATGTGGACTTCCACAGGAATCTTCGATCCCGTCAGTTCAGGAGCTGCGACCCGCTCCCTGATATCCTCCATATCACTGCTCATAGCCTGAAGAGACTGTAACGCGGCAACAACATGGGCAAGTGCCTTCTTGCGGTACATTCCCAAGTTCCTCAGCAATCCCAAATGTTCATCGAAGCCGCGCAAAGTCTTTCTGTTTCCTCCAAGCTTCGTCCACAAGTCCGATAGGACCTCAGCCCTTGCGCCGGAGATCGAGGAGTCTTCGCGTGATACCAGGTCGTGGAGGGTGGACAGGCGTTCCTCGAGCCGGTCGAGGTTGGCAAGGTTGACTTCGGCCTCGAGGATAAGACGCTGCATGGAGCTGGAGAGAACGTTCATGGCTTCTCCAAATGTTCGTGCAACGACCTCGGTCGCCGGCCTACGAGCTGTCCAAGGCATGAGGCCATAGGCATTGAGGATAGTAGGAGCTTTCACATTCGCTGCTTCTATCTCGTGCAGAGCGTAATCATTCACTGCCATAATACTGAACCAAAACACGTCAACGACGCGTCAAGAAAACTAAACTCGGAACTCACCTATCGACTGCGCCTCCGATCTTCGAGCTGAGTCTCTGCAGGTCGCGCCCAGTCTTCTTCGCATCGTCCACAAACTCACCCAGACTGTCCCCCAACATGTCTCGCGACTTCAGGTTGCTGACACGCACAAGCGTCACCAGGTCCGCCGTAGCCATCTCTGCCTTCTTGATTTCCAACGACAAGCCCGAGCCGCCCACAGATTCATCCAGGAGGTGTTCGAACGTGGTGCTCTGCACATCAATGAGCTTGGGGTAGTCTGCCCAGCGAGGCATTCTACCCCGCTGCTGCTCTGCGCCCTGGTCGCCGAAGCGACATATGCTTGATCCCGAGAGGCCGGGAATATAGCACAGAGGTGCAAAGGCCCCGCGCAAAGTGTGGGAGATCTTGGAGGATATCAAGGCTAGTAGCCACAGGAACACCAGGAGGTAGAGGGGTCTGCGCAAGAGCTTGATCGCTGTGCTGAATACATCGAAGGCGTAGTATATCGTGAAGCTTGCGCCTTGTAGTGCACCATCCACAATATCCTCGGTAGCGATAACCTTACGAGGTGGTCGAGGCTGTGGTTGTAGTTGTGGTTGTTTCTGAATGGGTGGAGTCGCTGGACGTTTGCGAGGAGGGGTTCCGGCGTAGGTATTCCGGTGTAGAGGTTTCCGTTTGCGAGGGGAAGATCCCACTCGAAATGAGGTTCTCGAAGGTGGTGTTGATGGCAGTATCTGGGAATTGTCTTTTTCTGCAGATATGTCCTCCCATGTGCCTTCATCGGAGGTGACATCCTGGGATTGCTGTTAATACGATCGACCGTTGCAGACGAGATAAGAAAAAGATCCATACCGATACTTGTTCAGCATGTCTGGATATCCTGGATGCTCTGCGCATAGTGACAGAAAGATACGAGTAAAGAGTTTAGGTTGGATCAGTGTCAGCACTACATACCCATGCCTAGCACGCGCGAACGAACCCCGGTGCGCATTCCAAGGGGACTGTTGAAGGTTTGAACAGAAGACGTCATGTCACGTGCCGCACCATTCATATCAAACGAGAAGGCGCGCCGACGACGCGTTGTTTGCTCGTTGCATTTCACGTTGATTTCACGAGGAAGCCCTAGGATGCCTTACGTCCAGCACATTGATCAAATATCTTTGCATTGGTGCTGAAATGAGTCCTATACATGGAAGACGACAACCAAAACATCATGTATCAATCACTGCACATCTGTCATATCTTCCTTTGAAGAGGAAGAGGGTGTCATTATGCTCTAGAGGCAACAAGAAAAAACCGTACTCGCCTCCTTGGTTCGCACCCGGAGAAGAGCCAGTACCTATCATTGCGAGAACAAATGTGAACTTCCTGAGGCACCCTGCACAACGAAAGACAGGATGAAAACCATGACCCACAGCTGTGTCAGCCAATGTCATGTACGTTGCACAAGGAAGAGAAGTGTTACTTGAGACCCTCCATCGAGCGCAGCGGCAAGAATGTAATTATGCTTGGCGAACCACTTGGGGTATCTTGTTCGCGACCACCACTAGGAGAACCATGCACTAGAAAAGTATGAAAGGATCGAAGAGTTGATTCCAACACAGAGCCATCCGATGTAGTAACTTGTGTGCTTCGATAGCATCCGAGTGATATGAGAACAAGATATTGGTGCACCAGATGACAAGGGTATAGAGGTAATCCATTCTCAACTTGGGCCAGAAGCGATGGGTGAGCCAGGATGGTATGGGAACGAAGAGTCCAATGTCATAAGCCCAAGCAACGAACTGGTATCGCTTTCCAACCGCAAATAGTTCGTGGCTGATGAAAACGTCAGAGCCAGGTTAACTTGCCGAGAAAGAAACAAACATGAGGCCACCTCATGCGATCGCTTGGAAATTGTACTGCTGTGGCTGCTTCTACGGAAAGCAAGATATCTCGCTGATTGTCAATGATCGAGTGCATTAGGACTGGAGGGCAAATGCGAGTCGTCAGCCCAAAAGTGTAAGCATAAAAAGCAGCGCAGGGAACGTACTGAGGGTTAGAACAGCTCCAAATACTTATCTGAGCGGTAAACGCTGCTCTGAGGGGAAGCTTGGTGTCTGTGGTGGCATGAAATAAGCATAAAGATAAAAATGGCGAGCACAACGCACATTGTGCAATTTTTAGGTCGCGCATCAATAGCTGAGCTTGGTTTACGGAATCTGCAGGTGACGATTGAGAACACAAAAAGCGGGAACTAGGATGATGACTTGTTGTAGCAGAACGAAATACATATTAGCCATGGGTGTTCCGGGATGTATGAAGCCTCCGACCATCTGGAATGTAGTTCTCTTAGGCACTCGATAAACAGGACAGCGCAGTTAAAGGTTCACCTTAGCAAATGGCTGAATATTGATCGCCAACCCAGTGCTATGGCGTGAAATAATTTAGTCTGTCGTTGGGTGCGCGGGAAAGCACACAAAGAAACGTACTGGGTTCAGATAGCGGAAGTATCCAGCCCGGGGAATCACAGTTTCGACGGCCACCCCCATTTTGTACGAGATGACAGCGAGGAACATCGTGGACACCAAGACAGTTTGCTAAACGCCCATCCAGGACTTCCGGCGTGGAAGAACAAGAGTAAGATATTCCAGGTTTAAAATAATAAATCTCGGCTAAGATTGCATTAGCACGAACATAAACTTGGCTAGAGGGAATTTTCCCACATCGAGGGAGCCCCCAAAAACTGAGAGTCCAATGCCAATCACGAAGGCGCGCAATGTCCAATGATTCAGAGATGCTCGTCGGTAAGACTAATGACATGGGTGATGATGTCCCTTTCGTTTTCGAGGCCGCCAAGATAACTGCCGCTGTGTGGATTGATTCGACGTCGACGGGCTTGAAGTCCGCTTTCTCATCCAAATGACTGGCATGCTTCTCGTCAAGCGCGGGATGCCTGGCGATATGGCTAGCCATCGGGAGGATGTCCGCGTAGTCGTTGCATAGCTGGCAGGAAGCCTGTTAGATGTTAAAGAACGGTTTATCGGGCCCCACAGCAGCCAGTGAACAATAAGGGGTCCCTGTGAATGCAACGCTCTTCTGAGAGCGACAAGGTGTGGTCTCCGAGTCTCTCAGAGGGAAAATAGCTCTGTTCTATGTCTGTGTTGGAAAATAATACATGGTCAAGAGACTAGCCGGGAGCAGTACTGGTCGACCTTCAAGAGATGCAGCCTCTTGACCATTCAAATTACATTAAAAGGCTGAAACAGTACAGGAGAGGATTCCTGGAAGTTGGTGGTTTTGAACCCGTCCGGACTCCGCGTTCTGAGGATCGGAAGGGTGGTGTCGTCCTACTAAAGTAGGTAGGATTACACAGAGTCATAGCTCTCAAGGCTGTCAAGATGACAGGAGCTCCAGAGTGTCGCGATTGGGCGGACAAAGGAATAGATTCCCGTGGTATCCCTGGACGACCTGACAACGATAAAGCCAGTGCGGGGTGCGAAACGGGGTGCAGTGCACGCGATGATTTGTGTTGGGAGGTCGCCGAGATCTGCCCGAGTGTTCTTGACAACATCAGTATCATGGAGTCCATGTGAGCCGTGATGTGCTATGGCTGGTTGTCGTTTGGGTACGCTGAAACCATGAGCGCATGGTTCAGGAACATGTGCGAGAAAGACAATAAGAGCAAGGTATGAATTTCAACAGATGAGGTCAAATCTGGCGCGAGTCACGTTGAAGTCACGCTCAAGCGACTCAATTAGGCAACAGATCGGGCTTGGCGACGAAGACAATAACGCTCCCCACTCATCCTCAAGACAATAAGAGCGTTCAACAAAATGTCTGACTTACTCGTCCTCCATTTTCGCCTTCCTGATCGTCACTGCCAACAAACACTGCCAACAAAACACTGGCTCATCATTTGCTTGATCATAACTCTCGACAACGCTAGAGCTTTTTTCTGGATTCGTGCTAAATGAATTCACTGGAACCATCTGTACGTGCTGAGCCGCCTCCGCTGGGTCATGGCTCATTTCATTTTAGTCCGAAGGATTGGAGGATGGACCGGCTGCAATGGACGTAGGTAGTGCAAGTTTGCTCGACTATCTTATTCTAACGTGCTACATTCTAGTCCTTTAAACGTGCTGTCATTCGTGCAGCACCGTCCAAATTCACGGTAGAAATGTTGGGTGCCGCCAAACAAGGTGAGGATCACCACATCACCCGTGGAGTTTCATCTGAGGCTCTCTGTTTAGGCGGAAGCTACAGTTATGGAATGCGCATATGTCCCATCACATCGAGAGATCGATCCTCCATGTCTTCTCATGGGTCCTACTCCGAATACGACGTCTGGCGTCGATGGGAAGATTGCTTGGCATTCCAGGGAACGCTTGAATTGGAATATCGTAGGATGGCACGTCAAAAGCGCCAACGTCTTCTTCGCGGCAAGGGAGTAAAAAAGAATGGCTTTTACAAGCAGGATCAGGCCTCTTCCTGGGAATCCTTACCTCCAGGTCCAGATCCCAATTCTGTTGCTCGCGATATACACGAGTATATCCCTTTGCTCACGAGGAAGGGCACAGTTTTTCGCGCAAGCCAGGCTACTATTGACCAACGGGCTGCAGAACTCAAAGCTCTCGTGGAAGGGCTCTTCAGAGATGATATGCCTGCGCTCGTAGATGAACTTAGGAATGATCGGATCGTCACTGACTTCTTTGGCTATTGGCGACGTGACCAGGAGCTACTGGAAAAGCAACGAAAGCAGCAAAAAAGCAGTTCGAAATCGCGCACATCTGTTACGAGCAGCATTTTCTCCATGTACTTCTCGTCCTCGAACCCCAGCGTTCAAAACGTGCATAGCTATCCCGAAAGCATTTCGACATCACGATCATCCTCGACATATCATGCTAATGATACAACGCACAGCATCGTCCCAAGGAATCGGAAAACCAGTTCTGATTCCAGTGACGGCTCCCCAGTGTGTGGCAACCGTCGACGTGCCTACTCGACGGGGTCTTCGAATGCTGAGTCGTCAAGTTTCTCACCATCGACGCCTTCGGAGAGGAGTTTGGACAGCCCTGAACACACCCATGTTCCGATGCCTGCTGTTGCAGACGATGTATCACCAATCGCGTTCGATCATAATCCTCATGCGTCTATTGGTGAGCGGCCGTCTTCGGCTCTCGCCATTCTCCCCGAGGGACGCGAAATGTCTCTCAAGACCGACACATCATCGAATCCTCCGCCTGTCACAAGGCGACGAGGAAAGAGCGCAGCTGCAGACACTAACCCTGCCCGAAACGGCAACGTCTTTTTATCTCCTCCATCCCACCATGTACCATCTCCTGTATCCCATACCGATGACCGATTTTTAGAAATACGTGCGTAATCAACACAATCATGCTATTCATCGCATCCTAACCTCCTTTATCAGCTGACCGATCTGTTCGTGACTCTTGGCAGACCATGGATTCAGCATCCTGCATCTTGGATGGCATGGATGTGACTCTACCTATATCGCCGACTGACCAGTCGAACCGCGCTTCCGTAGCTACTTTCATGACGGACTGTACCGTCGAAGGCGTCCTTCCCCGCTCGCCAAATAAGCCTTATCCATCGTCGCCCTCATACGGGGGACATCTTTCTCCTGCGAGGTCCCGTATCGTATCTGGACCTGTCTCTGTCTCGGAGTTCGACCACGATTGGTCGGACCCGGAAGATGACATACTTGACACGTTCTTAGCAGGTAAGTTCATTTTCATTACCTCGAGAACCGTTTCGCTTATCATCAAATGTAGACTCCTTCCCCCTTCCAGCCTTTGATGTTCCAGAAATCGTAGAACTTCCTCCGCAGAGTCAACCTCAAACCCCCTACCCAGAAGACGAGCAGCTCACCCCTTCGTGCCTGCGCGTCCCAGTATCAC
Source organism: Hypsizygus marmoreus (assembly GCA_013433165.1). Lineage (NCBI taxonomy): Eukaryota > Fungi > Basidiomycota > Agaricomycetes > Agaricales > Lyophyllaceae > Hypsizygus > Hypsizygus marmoreus. Next base: position 1,665,920 of record CM024092.1, on the reverse strand, counting down.
CAGTTAAATCAGCCACTTTTTCCGTCTCCACCACCGTGTCTACTCCTCAGTGCTTGACCATTAAGGCCGGGTACAATGACTCGCTTATCGTTCTTCGCGTACCATGCGATATTTCATACAAAGACCTCCGCCAACGACTTTATAACAAATTCGTTGGCCAGGAAGGTGTTCCTCTCTCGGACGGCTTCACCATATCTTTTTTGCAACCGGTTAGCACGCCAGAGCCTGCCCCAGCGGCCAAGGTCACGACCCGGAAACGTTCGAATTCGTTGTCCTCGGATCCTGTGAACAATACAATGTACCCGGTTGCTTCAGAGGCAGACTGGGAAATTGTAGCAGCATCCATCGAAGGTTCTAAACTTGCCCTTCGCATTTTCGACAAGGCCGCATCATAACACAGGCTTTACTTTCGTTTCGTTCTTCGTCGGGACACTTTCGCATTTCATCGGCCATTCATTTACGCACTCTTTTCCTTCGCATTTCTATACCAGTGTTTGGCCGATTATACACACTCCTTCTTCACAGCATTCGATTATTAGCATACGCTTCATAGCGACGCGACTTGTACATGATTCTTTTATACAGAGTACCAATATTATAAGAATCTATGCTCCTACTTCTGTCTGCGGTGGTAAAGCTGCCTTGGCAGAGGGTGCCCCAGCTGGTAAAGGCGTTCTCGTCCAATCTGGGAGGATATTCCGGGCGTTCCGATCCTCGAAATCCGCTGAAACATCCATGCTTTCATCAGGATCATGACTGGTGTTTGCTTCGTCCCATTTTTCTCGAGCAACTTCGACTCCTCCGGTTTTCAAAGATCTACAGCCAATGCCATCATTGATTTTGCATCGATTGAGATCAAAAGCGAGTATACACACCCTGCCAGCGACCCGCCAACCCAAGCTAACGTAGCGGGTGTGAATGCTGGAGCCTTTCCAGCATTAGCACGCGCTCTGTCCGACATTGGTTGCGGAGGAGAGGGGTTGTTGAGGATGGCGAAATAAGGTAAGAGTGGTCGAAGGGAGGCGTATCGATCATATTGTGGCGGCGGTGGCCTGTCTGGCCTTGTGGGGCGTCTCGGCGAAGGAGTTAGTGGTTCCAAAGCGCGAACTAACTCGGCATGAAGACGAGGTATGAATCCAGGGAGCATGGCAGTTCCGCCACTAATCAATATGGAGGATGCAAGAGTTTTTCGGAGGTCCACAGGTACCTAGAAAAGGCAAGTAGTTAGAAATGAAGAGATTGCGGAATGCGTATTGTGGCTTGCCTTTAACAGCGCGTCCAGGATAACTTCAGCAAGACTGCTTTCATCGACATCCCCGCCTTCGAAAAGGACCTCTGCAGCTCGCTCCCTAATCCAGCCAGGAATAATCAGCGTACCCTGACCCGTTCCCGTGGGTTGAGAAGGCGGCGGCTTCACACGCATATGGAGGTCGGTGGCACTTGAGTGCCGAGTGTATAAATTTGCAAGTGCTTGCAAGTGTCCCTCGCCGCTAAACTTGTCTCCTGGAACTCGACGAGGATTGGAGATGATGGAGAACTCTGAAGATTCCTGCTGTGACGAGGAGACATTGCTCTCCAACCCAGCATGCGAGAAGTCCGATTCCGAATGAGTGGTATCGCTTGATGGGGGAATATCGAATTCAGATCCATCATCATCACCCTGTGAGGAGCCTTGTGCATCGATGCTGGCACCGAGTATGCTGCCAACGAAACAACAACGCGTCTTGATTTCTTCAACCACAGAGTCAGGCAAGACCTCTTGTGGGACACGAGTCGAGCGGTTCGCAGCTGGCACGTTCACTGCAGCACTGAGAGAAGTTGGAGGTGGAAGGTATGTACCGAACATGAGAAGTAAGGCACGTAAATGAGATGTCAAACGCGCGCCGGCCAGTGGTGTGGTCCTAAGTTGAGGAAATAGCGGTCGAGCCGCAAATATCTTCTTGATATTCAGTTGGCGAAGCAGGGAACATGGTTGTCACGTACCGGTAACGCCACTGACTCCAAATGTCCACAATCGAGTACAAGCCCGGTTATTCGCCCAACGGCGAACAAGGAGAGAAGGTGGCTCGATGCGAAGGATACGGATGGCACCTACGTATTTTTTATAAGTAATGCATACACATTCCCAGAAGAAGGTACCGACATGGTTTTCAAAGAGGATGCGGGCAATAATGTCTTTGATGTACAAAGGTATCAGTGGATGTTCCACTAGGATGACTTTCCGTGCCTTCGGGTCTGTCAGAAGCGAACTTTTATATTTGGTCAAACACCATTCACACCATTAGATCAAGCTAACACACTCATGGAATACCGATCTGAGGCAACCCTGCAATTTTACTTCCAACAGCCTCTCCTCCTCTGATCGTTCCACCGGATCCGTCGCTCTTCGAAGATTCCAGAGGGACGTTCCTGAGTTCCCGTCTGCTAAAAACACGTCTCGTGGTCGGCCTTCTCCACTAAAGCCAACTTTCCATACTCGAGAACCGGGATCGATGATGACACGGTCTTCAACACCGTAAAGAGAATGTCTCCTGGTGGTTGAGTAGTGAGGAGAAGCTTGGATTGCATGTGAAGCTGCGACGCGTGTCGTTGCAGGAGTCGTTGGGATGAAGGAACTCTTGCCACGCGGTGTCGTTGGTGGTCCAGACATTGGTCACCTTGCTTGGAAGGTCCCACCAACTCGAAATTCCAAAACATGACAGCTAAGACCTTCCTATTTCGACGATTAGTCATGCTCTGTCATCTTCCCCGCCTCTTCCTTTCCAGTAGCGCCTGTTACCCTTCACCTGCTCGCCCCCAGTGTTCCACTTCATCTCTGTACCACTGCATAGGCTTGTTCTTCTGTTAGATTGCTGGGACAGCTCGTCGGGTTGGCCTCCCCGGCAATGTCCTCGATATGAACGGCGGTCGCACTCTCAATTAGTTTTCTCCGTACTTTGTTGGCCTCCGCGCCTCAATAAATGTACTACTTATGAGTTTACTTATTCACTTAAAAATAATGGTGGATTGAGTGTTCTATCAGAAGCTCATGTTGCTCTGCTCGCACCCAATTTCACTTGAGCCCAAGAAGGCATAGGCAAGCAAGGTGTGAGTCGCCCCCCGGCGGCCCCTGGTCATTAGTAGCGGTGGTAATTATTATGTGAATGAACCTGACCTCCAGTTCCTGTGTGATTACACATCACGTGGTTGTTTCGCGTTCGCGACAACCCTTCTGAAGTTCTGAGTCGTTGCGTGTTCCTTTACTAAAACTCATCTTACATTTTGGATCTACATACAAAGGAATATACTAGCGTCTTGATATGCGCGCAAAAAGGACCATAATAGCAATTGCCCAATGCTCAAATTGATCCTTGGACAAGAAGAGGAGGGCCTGTGAAATGACCGCCTTCGTGATCTGAGCTTCCATTCCCTGTACAACCCTTCAATTAACATGCTCATTATCAAGACGAGAGCACCCACCTGGTACCAGCCCACAAAACCTTCTTTCTTCAATACTCGAGCCAGGATATGAAGAGCACCAGGATGAGGGTGGCTGGGATCCTTGTGATGGGCAGCCAATGGCTTGACGGCTAAGCCTTCTTCAATGTCGGCACTACGGGCCTGAATTCGAATTTTGGCCATGATGTAAGGATATGTCACCTTGAAAATGGATGAGCTTATATCAGTTTGCAATGAAGGAATTACTTACAACGGTGGCGAGTGTTTTGCTAAATGCGCCAATTACGAACGTGAACCATGGCGACAGCTTCGTGCTTGCGCTTGCACTTGCTTTCGCTTGTGCGAGCAGTACCAAGTTTTTCAGCCTCTCAAAAACCCCGTATGTAATGGCAGGGTTCACTGTGAGGACCAAACCAGGCCTGATCCCAAGCCAAAGTCCGGGAATACCTTCCTCCTCAATGATCTCGCGGGCGACTCCAAAGAATGAGTCGTCGATTTGCTCTTCGTCAGAGTTCCCGTTCGACGGCCGATTGGGACGGCCAACCTGTTGCCGCGTAGCGATTACGGCTACGGGAATCGTGAAAAGTTGTGCTAGTGCGCCGGCCAGAGCACCAAGTAGGAGCTCGGCCACGGTAGAGAGAGCAGGAACTTTTGAGCCAGGCGGAAGCTTCCGTGTGAGTCGGGTGATATAGGAATTCCGGACAAACGAATAGAAGAAAAAGTACGCATATTCTGAATGCTTGTGTTTGAATATCGGGATGAAATAGAAGTTGATTGGCACGCACGCATTGAGAAAGTGTTGAGCATTGTCGCTCCGAATCCTCGATAAAGCCCCGCGATTCCCTCCGTCTGATATGTCTTCAATAGAACCGAAAACATAGAAAGGTTTTCTTTGCCCTTGCCCTTTTCACTAGCAGAGAAGGCCTGAATCCGGGTCTTAGCTCTGTGGACATAGTTAATTTCCGGTCAATGGGGCATGCGTCTTGGTATTGCGTACACATCCAACGGATACACAACACTATAGAAGATGGTATCAGGACCGGCTGAACGATGAGGAGGACGATAGCTTACGCAGTGCTGAAGCAGCCTCCAAGCGCGCCAGCCAACGCCGACCCAAAAGGCGTCAGCTTCTGTACAGGTTTTGACTGGGCTGCCATAACTGAATGAGAATGTGAGTGTCAAGAGACGGACGGACGAGAACGGATTGTCTCGATAATAATAAATAGGAGGGATCGTTGGGGTAACAGGACCCGGTTGCGGGGCACCCTGGGGCCGGGACCCCTTCCGATCGGCATCGCACCCATGTGAATCTTTTCCGATGTCATTCGTTCCAAGCAAGAGCAAACAAACGCTTTCTGTCATCGATCATCACATACTTACGGGCGCCGATCATGTTCAACTTTCCTGAAAACTTGGACATCGAGCCGTCTGTCCATCCCAATGGCTCATGGCGATGTTCAGGCGATAGTGACCCAGAAAATGTCTTCGATGGGCCAGCTCAGCGTGAAGCTATCCAAAAATACGGCATTGCTGGAAGAGTGTGGTAATCATCTCTAGCTTATGGCAGGCTATGCCCCGCTCTCAGCTTCGGACTCATAGGGAGGCAGCCTACGCTCTGAGTCTATATGTCCATCCGCCACCCAACTTGCAATTTGATCCACCATTCGTCTCTCAATGGTCCTCGCGATCTCCCTTGACTATTCTCGAACTTGGCTCCGGAGCAGGCTTGACGAGCTATCGGATCGCGAACGTTCTAAACCCGCGCGACGATATTTTGATTGTCACTGACCTCCCTGAGGTGTGCTCATCGGCTACTTAGATGTTGCCCATTAATCATGTTCCTACGACAGGTCTGTCCTTTGCTGGAAAGCAATCTTGTGGCATGCGCACCATCTACACTTCCTCGCAACTCCCTGGAATCTCTGATCTTTGTGAGGCCATTGGCTTGGGGCAACGAGGCACATAGCACCAGTATTGCTTCAGAGTTGCTTGACGGGAAATCAAGTCCCAGGGCTCTGACGCATGTGATGTGCAGCGATCTGGTAAGTTCTTCCACCAGGTGCGAACCCTCACCTGTTAAACTTATGCACTCAGGTCTACTTTCCGGAGCTACTTGCCCCTCTACTGCGTACCCTTATCCAACTCACCTCCCCGCCCTTCTCCCGCGTTTCCGACGCAAACGACTTGGGTGTGACTGTAGTGATATCGTACAAAATTCGAAGCTTATCGAAGGAAACACCTTTCTGGTCAGCACTTGGTCTTTGGTTCAACTTCGAGCCTGTTCTCGTGAATGACAACACTGCGAAAGACGGCTGGCACCGGTTCGGTGCATCTTCAGATGACAAAACTTTCATCTTTATCGCCCACCGCCGGAGGGACTCCTTTGCTTGGAAAGTGCCGTTAGACGACCGAGATCTTCTTGCCGGGAAAGGCGCAAAGGGAGATAATTTAGCCAAGGCAGATGACACTTTCGAGACTATACTGTTTATGGCTCTGGATAATATGGAAATATGATTTATCGTACGAAGCGTGTTTTCGTGAGTCCTGTTGTTCATTGAAAAGATAATATAATCATAGCTATTGTAATGACAGTCCTCAAGTAACGGCGTTCAGTGCCCATGGTGTAGGAAGCGCTGATTACCATTTTCCAAATAGCCTACGGCATTGTTGTAATCCGCCTGCTGTGGCTTCTCATACCCTGGAGGTATGCGTGACCACGGTCGTATCCCCGGTGACTGTTTTGTGGCAATGATCACCTTTTCGGACAACAGGGTCGCATCACCCCACGGGGCAGATGCGCGGAATTCCGTTGCCTCGAGAGGAAGCATTTCCAAATGATACTGTTGTGAGTCTTGTTCAGCTGTGTCCCAGCAGTGATATCGTCGCTACTGACCCGAACGGTGAATCTCGGGAACGTGAAGCTGGGCTTTAAGGTACTAGGGACCTCGAGTTCGCCTTCTAAAGACCGCTCGCCATCCTCCTGTTTCGATGGCCAGAAGCAAGCCTGGCCAGAGCCTGATTTGAAGAAATTGTCTGATCGCCTCGTTTCGGTTTCATCTGTGGCGTCAGAGCCGGTCGCTATCGATCTCACGAGGTGTACGCGGATTGCTGCAGGGACCGCAAGAATGTCGAGAGCTTGCGTACTCTCGCTTTTCAGTGTGAGGTTCAGAGGGATCGGCGATCCAACTGCATAGCAAAGCTTCAGGTGGAGTATACTGAGTGAGTCGCTCCGCCGTGGAGATTCGCAGCTTGCTTACGGGTTTCGCTATTGCAAGCTACGCCCATGGCTTTTAGCATTGTATTTCATCTTGTTCCGAATCCCTGGACGACATACCGTACATTCCACTGCCACCTCCTGTGCTTCAAATAGGATGCCCTTGATTATCATAGACGGGAGCACCTTCCATCCTTGCGGATCCCCGTCAGGGCCCAGCATCGGGAATGCCTCTCGGTAGGCCTGTTGTCTCAGCTCTGATGGTGGGTCGGGGACGACCTTTGGAAGATACGCAAAATTCGTCGCCAGTCTACAAGACACATGACGATACGTGTGCTTCTGTCACCGTGAAGCAGACCTGAGAGAGAAAATACGCAAGAAAACTTACCTTTGATTTACCCTGAACGCCCCACGTTTTACAGTGACCACCAACCGGTAATCGATATAAGCTGGGCTCGCTCTCTCAGAAAAATTGGGTGGAAGTCGATACATCTTCTCATCTTTCCCTTTCCCCAAGGACACCGGCACTTGACTGGGAAGAGCGAATTCAAATGACCAAGAACGTCGACCTTCCAATTTTCCCGATGTCCTCCTATCCGACATGGTTGGGCTCCATAAAGTCTTCTTAATTCTCAGAAACGTAAACTCTTCTTGGCCAACGGCAATTGTTCCTGCTTCTACCTTTTCTTTCCGCCATCGACATCAATCATCCAAAGCCACGATCTTCACTCGAAAACTTACCGCTATTGTTATCGCTTTTATATTTTCGATCTTCTCGAGGTTGAGTTCAACGCGTCCGGATATCTTATCGCCTTCTTCAAAAGCAGGCAGAGCTGTAGACCTGTTCGAAGCTCGGCTTTGCACCAGAAGGGAGATCCATTTCTGTCCCTTGCTTTCTAATGAGTATGAATGCTCCGAACCGGTTTGACGAGCAGCATATTCAGGGAGCTCTGAATCTGCCATGGGACGTTAGTTTAGTGGGGGAGGACAGAAGATAACTGACACTTTGTCTCGAAGGAGTAACATGCTCACACGTACCAAAGGTCGGAGAACTTTAGTGGGCTGGGCACGACGTGGATTGTTGGTACGAAAACTGTGGTGATGATTAGGTATATCTAGATGATGCTCGGATACAATGCAATGGGTAAATGATAGTGCTACAAAAGATGGGTATCATCATGGCTAGCATGGTGACCAAAGCGAGTGGGCAAGATAGCATGAGCAGAGGCGTTAAATATCGTCATCACTACTTAGAGGGCCCCGCTGGAGAGGGGCGCGTAATACTCGTTGGTTGGTCGTGAATTCGAAGCGTACGGGGGAGGAGAGTATGCTTGTGGACGTGGTCCTTTGGCATGCATGGTCGCAATTTCAACTGGTTCTGATAATAATAAAGAGCGATTTTCTGAGGCAAAGTGTGGTACGTCGAAGGGGCGCAAGACCACTTGATACTGTGGCAGTAAAATAAGAGAAGCGAGACACTGGGATAGGATGATATACGTACAGAGATGCTGAAGTGACCAGCAGATGTTGTTGGTCGCAGGTCTTTCCCAAGTTTTATCTCTCCTTCAAGGTGGCGGGCGGTGGGAGTGCTACCCAAACTTGCTGAAGGCCACCACACCGCAGTGCTGACCTCTTCCACCGTTTCGTGCCAAGCAACATCCATCCGTGAATGCGACGGTTTGCTAAAGTACCTTAGGCGGCGGAGTAGCTTTACAACGATGGCAGATGGAGCAGCGAAATGGTCGAGCAATCGACCATCGCTGGCCTGCAAAGTTAGATAGCAAGGAATGATGGCCCCGCGTGTGTAGCATGACTGAAAAACGGTGTAAGGGCAATTGATGACTTATTCGAAATAAATAATACTGACAGGCCGGGCCAATGAGAGCTAATATATTGTTGATCAGGGATCCATCAAAGCAAACCCACAAGTGCGACTTACGTTGCATTGCACCTCAACCAGTTGGCTATGGTACATCATACCACGGGCCACAATGGGGCGCAGAGTGTTCCAACCTTCTGGGTCATGTTGGGGCCCGACAAGGGCGGTACCCTGCTGGTAGGCGAGCTGTCGGAGCATGGACGGTGCCTCAGGCCGAGAGCTTGGAACATAACCAAAGGCCGTCTTTATTCTATGAGGGTGATTGAGTTCACGTCCTGCACAATGATTTTTAGAGAGGAGACGTACTGGCTGTCAGCGCGAAGCTTCCCACGAGAGATGACGATGGCGAAATCGTATTGAATACTCGCAGTAGTGTGTCGTTCCAAGAAGGTTTCCGGCAACCGACAGGTCTCCACCCCACCAGTGCCATTCGGCACAGATACGGTCCTGGGCAAAGGTATTGACAGCGGCCATTCGCAGTGTCCAAGTAGTTTGCTTTTAGAGGCTCCCTCAGATGGTGACGGTACTCGAGGGACGTCAGTGGATTTGGACCATATAGGAAGGGACAGGCTGAGAAACGTTGACGAGTCGTGGACACTCGCGCCGGTAATGATACGTCCCGTAACCTAATATCAATAATCTGAGAATTAAGACGTGGCGGCAAGTCCTAAATTCATACCAAGGCCGTGATCGACTGAATGGAATCACCCTTGTCGGCGTTAATCTCGACAGAGCCGTTGATGTTTTCCTTTTCGAAAAAAGTCGGCAAAGATTTCGACGATTTAGCACTGCTGTAGAGCTTCAGGGTAACCCAGGGCCTATTCTTCTCAGTCAGAAGGTATACATGCTCCGTAGGCTCGCGTCGAACGAGGGGCTGCGCCAGGGTATTGCGCCGGGTATATGGTGGAAGCTCGTCAGTGGACCGTGGTACCAGACCAGGCCTGACTGAGGAGAACCTCCGATAGCGGGGCGGGGACGCGACGTCCATTAAGGATGGAGACGAGGACGTGGGGCAGGAGCAAGGCCATACTATATACCTCCAGAGCTTCTGAGCATGCCAGGGACACAAAAACAAGCTAAGTTCCTATTGTGGTTGTCCCCATGTCCAAATATGGAGGCGCGATTCTGTGGCATGCGGATGGGAAGGGCCAATTGTTTGGCAGAGCGGGGATAGCCCAATTTCAGGACAAACGGAACCACCTATTCGGCCACAGTGCAAGTACCTTCGGTGATCTGCACGCTTTGAGAACAAAGACCGTCCGGCTTTCTGCTTTTCGACGACGTCCTCCTCACGTGACCGTAGCGTGTTCGTGCCTGTTCGTGCAGAAGACAATAACGTCCTCCTCCCATCAACCTCGAGGTCTTGAGACTTGATACTTGTAGTCGAAAGGCGTCTCGACCTGTCAAGTAAACAATAACAGCAAACCTTGGAGTTGATCCAGTCTGCGTACTGTGCTTGCTGTGGTAAGTCCCAAGAGAAGATATCTATAGGAATAATAGATAGTGATGAGAGAGCCGTCTACATGAATGGAGCAATGACTGAAATAGCTGCAACGTGATTCGGAGATTTACTGGAGGGCGTACATCTCGTAACCAGAGTCATGGGTATATATGTATAGCATCTAGGCCAGAAACGTATCGGGGACATGGAATGACTGACTTGCCACAGAAGTGGAGTACTCCTCGTAACCTGGAGGTGCATATGTTCTTGGTCGGGGGCCTGGTCCGTACGAAGTCGCAATTTCCACGCCTAACATGCATAAGGGCTGAGAACTGGCAGGTTCAAAGGTAACTACATCAAACGGGAAGAGGACAATAGTGTACTTGATAATATGGATTAGCTGGTGAGAAGATTCGTGGTAGTGCGTGCGTACCTCGATACTGAAATGAGCCATTGCAGATGTTGGCTTCGTGTCGGGGAGAAGATGAAGCTCCCCATACAGTCTTCTGGAGTTTGGGATGGCTCTGCTGTTGTTGGCGGGCGAAGGCCACCATGCAGCCAGTTGGGACAGGTCGATTTCGTCTTTCCATGGAATGGCAGATTCAGTGAAATGTTCATGGTCCGGATGGCACTTGACGGAACGGCGCAAGCGTAGTACTATGGCCTTCGGGGAGGACAACAAATGGAGCGCTTGTTCGTCAGACGTTTCAATAACGATCGAGCAGGGGATGACAGATCCTCTGGTGTAACAGAGCTAACGACGGAGAATGAGAAAAGAGACGTCATCGAAAGAATCGAACATAAGAAGCTAACTGGTTTTGCTAGAGAGAGCTGCATCGAAATATGAGAAATGAATCGGTAAAGAATCTCTAAAACACTCACAGTGCACTTGCCGTCAACAGGTCTTCGGCCAAAGATCCTTCCTCGTATATCTGCACTCCGGAGGGTGTGCCAGCCTTCAGGATCTTCGTCTGGACCCCACAATGGAGTGTTTTCTTGGTATGCGAGTTGGCGTAGAGCAGACGCAGGTCCTGGTCTTGTTACAGGGATGTATCCGAAGGTAACCTGTATCCTAACAGTTGTAGGGGCTTAGCAGAGAGCAGAATTTGGAGGTCACAACAAGTACCTATGATCTGTTCTTAACTTACTCCGTGACAAATGAAGAATCACTTCATACTGAATGCTTGCTCTCGTGTGACGTTCCACAAATGTTTGAGGAAGGTGAAATGTCTGTGACTCGTTCTGGGCTCCAACGCAGACGACCTCGCGAGGAAGAGGTATTGAGAATGGCCAGCAATAATCTCCCCGAAGCTTATCTGTGAACTTGATATCACTGGGAACGCTCGAAGGATTCCTAGGGTCGCCCAAAGACTGGGACCAGACGTTGGTTGCAATGTCAAGAAACGTGTATTGGTCTCCAGGGCTCGCACCCGTTATTATTTGACCCTTTACCTGGGACGAGGCATCATTGCTTTGAAATGACTAAAATTCGAAGAACTCACAGATACCACAACAGCTTGGATAGGATCTCCACTACCCAACAACAGGTTGACCGTTCCATTAAGGCTGGAACCCTCCAATACAACAGGTGTAGTATCCGACAAAGCGGAATTACCCAATATCGTCAAAACTGCCCAGGGTTTTCCCTTCTTCTTTAAGTTATAGGAAAACTCGCGAGTCTGTAGTATCCGTGGCGACGCAGATAATTCAGGTTGACGCGTGTATCTTGGAAGTTCAGATGCGGAGTTGAAGTACTGGGCTTCATCCACTTCCAATTCTACAAGTGGACTAAAGTATGAGGGTGGCGAGGAGGCGCTCTCAGACATGAGGGTTGTGGTCAAAGCAGCGAAAGCTCTCTAACCCCGCTGATCCGATCCGACTGGGAACTTTGAATGCTTAAGTGACAGAACGATGGCAGGTTTGCATTGCTGAGATTGATAGCAGTCAGAGGCGATTCAAAGGCTTGGAAAGGAAGAATTGGACGTTATCATTGCGTCATGCTGCTGGAATCGCTCACCCTGTCGATATGCAACGTAACCCAAATTCAGTTCTGCAGCGTCAGATAATGATGGTGTCCACATTAAATTAGGAAGCTGCAACGACAAAGCCATCCGTCTTAAAGGCTTCACGATCACCCTCCGCGAGAATGAATCCTTCGCATTCAACCCGGCTTTTATCCACGTCCACCAACCATAAGAAGAAAGTGCTGACGACTCCACTACCGCAAAATAGGACACGTTAAGAGACATGACCAGCGTGATAAGACAGGGCACACACAGGCCAAATAAGAATGCGAATGGCATATTGTCATTGTTTCCGGACGCAGAAATGATAGCACTGGATACAAATGGTCCTATAAAGGCTGATGTTTTGCCGACCTGGTTTACAAAACCTTCAGTATTGAATCGGACGACAAGGATAAGACGTACAACAGAAAATAGTGCGAAGAAGAGGAACCTGAAATTTTGGCGTCATGATATATAATTGAAGGAATAAATGATCACATACATTTGCGGTAAAGGCGAGACCTCGCTGATCATGGTCTGGCTGTACGCGTACCATGGACATACCATCAATCCATAAAAGACCTGATAGAGCCTGCATAGTCAATCAGTAAATGGGATATAAAACATCTTACGCAATAAAAATGCACCAAATCTCCCAGACATGTTTAAATCCAAACTTGGTGGTGTGGACTCCAATCAGCCCCCACACCGTCAGCATCTAAAAAGCAATTTCGCATTGACCATTGAAAGGGCGAAGGAGCCGTGGTACGGACTCACAATGATCCAGAACACATTGAAGGAAAGCATCTGAGTGCCGTGAGTCATCAAAAAGTGAACCTCAGGCAGTGGGTGGAATGGCATACAGCTTTGGTGCTGATTTTGAATCGTTTTTGTATGAGCCAGAATGCACTAGATACGATTGTTAGGTCAATGGGACAGACATGGGGAAAGACAAGCGGAAGCATACTAAATTCCAATTCCTTGTGCAACAATGCCAACAATTAAGAGGAGTGTCAATTGAAGAGTGGAATACGCCACAACACTAGAGTGAATGACAGATTAGTTATTCATCCTTTATGGATTCTGAAGAACGTACCTGTTCTGCAGGGTGGCGATGACCGTTCTACAGAAGCAAAATCTTTAGGACCACCATATTCTTGGTGGTAAACGGACACAAACACGGTCGTATTCAAAACATCCCCCCTTTTGAGTGTAAACCGCAGCCACATCGATGGGCAATGCCATACAAGCACTCACATGAGAAAATAGAAAATGAGGTATAAGAATGTCTGCTTGAGTTTCATGCACTCCCTCAAGGCAACATATACTTGCACGAAGCCAATGGTCAGAAAGTTTGTTCCAGGTGGACAACTCAAACCCGGACGCCGTTGTTCAAGGAAGAACCAAGGCAGAGCACATAGTACTGTATGTAACGTGGTCAGACAGAATTCCTGACATAAAGGAATATTCGCACACCAAACACCTCCAGAGAAGGCTATCATTATGCTGAATGCTTTGGTATTGTTCTCAGTACTCTGGTCTGATTTCACTCCTTTCAGGATGCCAACCATGATCGCAAGAATGATAACTTCGCCAAGGGAGCAGACAGCGAATGACATGTTGGATATGCGATTGCGCGACAGAGAGGCGAGCATTGCATGCTCTTTTATGCTAGATTGAAGGTTATTTAGATTCTTCTTTAGACCCAGATATCCCAGAGCGATCTTACGTTTTTTGGCCAATGTTCACCTCTAACGAAGATTCCTTGACAATCGGGAGGTCTCTTGCAAGGCCAGGAAAGGCAGCGGTCCAGAAAGTCAGAGCGCACTGGGTTATGAGGAGATCAGTTGCTCAGAGCTTGACTTTAGCGGAGAGGCACGAACCTGATACGCAATTACTGTATTATCACATCAGAAATTTAAACTTTCCACAGAAATCTTCAACACGCACATCCTAGGATATAGAGCGCGACTCCAGCTCGCCAGTGTGCAGGAGAATCAATACCAAGCCAAGCAAACGAGACACCAACAGCTAAGACAGTGAAGAAAATGGTGATATTTGGTCTGAGGGGTGGTCAATATTGATTTGGGGGGGTCCGAAAATCTAACCTCCAACGACCATAATCAGCCCACGCTCCAATCGCAAGTAGGAGAATGGCTTGGATAGCAAAACTTAAGCCATTGGTGAGCAAGACGATGGAGTTGACTGCAAGTTCAACTGTATCAAATGATTTGAACGAGAGATGTTCAATAGGACGTACTGTCGCGAACTTTGCCCAGGTATGGAAGTACACAACTGTTGTCACTGCAGGCAGCTACGAAGGGTTCTTGGGTTGGGTCGTATCCAGCCAGGAAGAGAAGATTTTGGAACTGCGAGGGGCCGAAATTGAATCCAGAAAGGCCATTGTTGCCCACATAGTACAAGTAATATGCCCATAACTCGTTTCTGGTCGTGGTTCGCTCGGCCAGATTGAGGTCATCCTGCTTGTCCTCTGACTGTTCAATCACACTGACTTTCGACATGGCTGTCGACGAAGAAGGAAACGATTCGATCATCAATTATCGACGGAATCACAAGAAGAGTTAAGAATAGCATAGGTTGGAACTTGGCGGCGAAAAGGATGAAGAGTTGGCGCGTGGCACGTGGTCAAGAAATCAAGCGGACAAAGTCGGACCAAACACTCTCCTCATCGTTTGCCACGACATCCAGGCTTTCAGTTGCTGGTCACAAGCTAGCCACAGGCACAGGATGTACCGTGCACTCCCCATCTCGAGGAGAGTCGCGTCCTCGTCCAAGCAAGGAGCTGTTCGCGTCATTCGGAGGGTGAGCTTATATATTTTACTTCACGTCCGCCACGAACACTGCGCTATTCTTTCCTGAACTGTGGCAGCTCTTGGGTCAGATTCTAGAGCCCTTTACCTTTTATCTGTCGACGTTCGTTATTTACTTGATACTCATTTCCAAACTAGCGCCTGGCAACAGAATCGGCCCCGACACCAATAGTGCCGAAGAAGAAGAAACGCATTGTCCGAAAAATATTCTGGACGACCGCAGGTCTCACCGGAACCTTCTATGTCGGAAGCACCTTTGCCGCTTTCTACAACCAACGCTACTATGACTTCTTCTCCGATCAAGTTCCACTCGGACAGTCGATGTTGGAATATGCTGAAGCGCATCACTGGGACACCCTTACCGTCGGACAGGTCGTGGAGTCAGGGAAGAATACCGTAATCACCGTTCAGCGCTTTGTCACCGACCAAATCAACCGCAACAAGAGCGCACAGGACATCGTCGATTCTGTAAAGCACGCCGCTGAGAAGACTGCGAAGGAAGCCAAGTCCGTGGTCTCCAACGTTGTCAGCGAGTCAAGAACGCGGGTAGAATCTATGGCAGCATCTGCGAAAAAGGAAATAGAGAAGGAGGCGGACAAGATAACTCAGAAGGCCGCTGCTCTTTCAAAGCATCGGTCTGAGCAGGCCGCTGAGGGACTTAGCGAGCTCGCCCGTGAGGCAGAGAAGGCCCTCGAATC
Source organism: Hypsizygus marmoreus (assembly GCA_013433165.1). Lineage (NCBI taxonomy): Eukaryota > Fungi > Basidiomycota > Agaricomycetes > Agaricales > Lyophyllaceae > Hypsizygus > Hypsizygus marmoreus. The sequence continues at coordinate 1,650,413 of CM024092.1, read as the reverse complement.
CGTTCCCAAACCCTTAGTTCCGGGTGACACCTCAGAGACGACCACCGAGCCCACTCCCCCAGAGCCAACCCCTCCAAGCACGGAATCCATTCCTTTGACACCCGAGACACCCTCCCCCTTACCACCAATCGAAATTTCGCAGAAGGCCGAAGACAGCCATGTGTATGAGGCTCCTTTACCCGTCGGTTTCGAACCTCCACCAGGTTATACACGACCTTCTCCGCTCAAAAAGCCGGAACCCGAACCCGTGGAGCCTGCATCAATTGAACTTACACCAGTTGCACTTCCTTTGATTGCACCAGCAGTGTCTTCACTAAGCACCTCGGAACCAATTATCACTCAACTTGCTGGGACAATCGACAACCTTGCCTCGTACATTGCTGCTAACCCTGATGCTGCGCCCAAGGTCTCCGACGTCCTAGAAACCGCGAAGACAGACCTGACCGCTCTTGCTGATCGGATTGAACAGGCTAAGCAAGAGGAGCGGGCCGTTTTGGAGGCCAGACTGGACGATCAAACTAGGGAGTATACCCTCAAGCTGTTAGAACTGGAGATGGAGGCACAGGACAAGCTTGACAGCCAGGAAGAGAGCTTCAGAAAATTCTTTGACCAAGAGAAGATGAAGACCATTCAGGCTTACCGGGCAAAATTGGAGCAAGAGCTACGGACTCAGACCGAACTTATCAATGAGCGGTATGCCTGTTCGCCTTATATTCCTTGCATAGACTTATGAATCAACCTGTTAGTCTCAAAGAAGAGGTCATTGCTCAAGGCATTGAACTTCAGCGTCGATGGATCCGCGAAATTAAAGTACGCGTTGAACAGGAGCGTGGGGGGCGTCTTGGAAAACTCGAGGAACTTTCGTCACACTTGAAGCGTCTTGAACGCGTTGCACTCGATAACTCGACATATCTGGACGAAAATATCCGAATCCATGCCCTTTGGTCCTCCGTACGCGCCTTGACATCCTCCGCACTCACATCCCCTGTACGCAAACCCTTCCGGGAAGAACTCCGAGTACTACGACATATCACTTCCGCTCGGGAAGATCCCGTCGTCGCTGCTACTCTCGAGTCTCTGGAAGCCTCTGATGTCCCCGACATCGGTGTAGAGCCATTCGCTGATCTTGCAACCTGGTTTGCCAGCGACGTAGCCCCCAAGGTATCTCATGTAGCCCTCGTTCCGGACGAGAATGCCGGCGTGCTGTCGTACCTCGCCAGTCATCTGTTGTCAGGGCTTCGCTTCCGAAGACAGGGGCTTGTTGTTGGAGATGACGTTTTGAGCGTGATAGCGAGGGCAGAATATTACTTGAACGAGAAGGATCTCGACAGCGCTGCGCGCGAGTTGAATCAGCTCAAGGGTGCTGCGAAAATCCTGTTGCACGATTGGTTGGAGGCCGCAAGGCGAAGACTAGAGGTTGAACAAGCATTACAGGTTAGTTCTACCGAAAGCTTTTGGCTTGAGTTTACGCTGACGTCTGCTCTAAAGGTTGTTCAAACCGAAGCGACGCTTGCATCATTACTGGTTGTATAGAATGCAGGGCTAATAGAATTTCTTAAATATCAAAGGGTTGTACGACCAGCTGGATTACCTGATATATGAACCAAGGTATGTCGATGATCGTCTGGTCTACATTGATCCACTGTGTGGAGGTAAAGGACCAGGCATGTCGGGCATTCCAAACTCATCTGGTAACACAGGCATTGGTGGGCCACCCATGGCGCATTCACAAGTCACCTGGGCCCTTCTGACGATAGTCTGAAAGGCAACTCAGCAATCTCATCGAAGTACTTCATCAGATATTTACCTGTACATTTTCGCCATATTGTCCATTGGGCAGAGGGGGACCTCTCGTTATCTTGACCAGTCCAGGAAAAATAGTGGCCCCAACCCTGTCAATTTCACCCCTTTCACTTCGCAAGCACCGCCTGACAAGCTCGATCTGTCGAGGGTACAGAGTACTCCCCATTTCCGGTACGAATGCACGATAGAACGCGTCACTAGCGCTGGCATTTGAGCCATGCAGCATCCGCGAGAACTCATATGCTGATTCAAGAATTGAGACGCCACCCGAAGTAGGCAATGCCCCGTTGAGATGCTTCATGAGTTCTGGAATCTGCTCGTAGAGGATGCTGAGAGACATTTCTGGCGTGCAGGTGTCCACCGCTGCTGAGAACGTTTGTCTCCTCCAGACACAAGCCACAGTTGGATTGCCTGTTTCCCAGAACGTAAATATTAGTACGAATGGGAAGGCACTTCGGGACGTACGGGCAAAAAGATGCTCATGGATGCGCGTCAACTGGACATTGGCCTCAGTAGAGTTGGTGATGATGAGGCAGTTGATAATTCCTTCCGAGATAGTCTCCGACATTGCGTGGCGAAGGTAGCATTGCGTCTGCATGGGCGTGGCATGCACTTCACTAAGATCCAATCCACTCACAAGGTCACTGAGGACTGCACGAGGAAGGGCTTCGTGGGATGTTGGAGGTGAACGAATAATGTCCGCCGCCCATCGGTTGATTAGTTTGTCCAATTGTGAAGCTGCATTCTGCAGATTGGATGGATTAGTTCGAATTCCAGAAAGATTTGGGATGCCCAAGGAAGACTTACCTTGATAGAGAAATCATCAATGGTGTTTCCTCCTCGACCAAGCCTCTGTGAAATAGATCCACCTTCCAAAAGAGCAATTCGCTCCCTCAACTGCGCAACCTGTCGTTCCTGCTCCTCGAGTTGTAATCGTTGTTGTTCGACCTTTTCGTGGGCTATTCGCTATGATCGATCATGGTCGTCTGTAAGATGTAAGAGGCTGAACGTGATCAACCGGGTACTTGCAAAATTGGTCAACGCGTATCGATACTGCTCGCCCGAAACTATGTCCTGGTAGGGCTGTTGTTGTGGATAAGCCATCTCTGTGGCATGCCTTTCGAGCAGGAAACCAGTTGGGTTTGTGAGGCACAAAGGGTATGTACTTCTCTGTAAAGATGGCAGTGCTTGCGGCCGTATGACTCCGATGTGTATGGATCTCCAGACCTTCCTCAAGCATCGAACAAACTAAGGTACAAGTTACAACCATGTTTCTAGAGGAACCCAGGGAAACATAGCTCTCCAATCCTTGACACACTACTTGACATCCAGGCGACCCATGCCAAGATCACCCCCTGATGTCCTGTCCAGATCATTAAAAGGGTCTCGAACGCTACCTGTCTTTGCGCGCCACAGTTGCGTATACATCGTCTTGATTTTTTGTAGCTCTGCGTCTAGTGCAGCAGTTTTGTTGGCCAAGGCGAGGAATGTTGCATGTTGAGCTTGAAGGGTAGCCGAGATGCCTTTGATGAGATATAAGTATCAAAAAATTTAGTCCCGGGTTTTGAATACTACCTTGAGGAGTTTGTGTTTGAGTTGCTGAAGATGAAAGTTTTCTTTCAATTTGCTGCAAAAGTAGAAGGGGAAATAAGCCAGAGTCGAGTTATAACCATCGAGGGATATCCTTGCCTCGATGGTTGATTTGTACCAAGCTAGTCTTTGTTTCATGTTGTCCGTGACACGGGTGAAGAATCTAGACTCAATTGTGTGAGCAATAAGAAGGATCAAGAGAAAAAATAACACACTCTAATGGAAATCCAGCATGATCCTTCAAATAAGCGGCACCCTGTGGGTTTTTGAATCCATCGACTATTCTTGTAGCCACTATCGTATCTTGAACGGCTTGTTCGACTTTGGCTTTCATATCTTTGGTAAAGTGGAGGTCATCGCGAGTCAATGTCGAGGTATTGACAAGTTCCTGGACGGTACTCGACATAAATACAGTGTGCAGCTTTCTGAAAAGACGACTAACCTTGTGGATTCCTCTAATAAGCTCTTGACCTTTCGTAGGTTCGTCGCCAAGCTTGCGTTGCTGGAGATCTTTGCTGATCTGGATACGACCCTGAATATGGGACCTGGTATAAAATCAGCGAGGGCCATAGAACGAAATATAATTAACTGTACTCTATACCCTCTAGTGTCCGCTTTAGGTCATCCGGAAGATCATTGAACTTGGTAGATTTCGAAAGCAAAGGAACATTGGACGGCATCGCGGAGGGCCTTTTGTTGAGAATCAGCATGATTAGCTGCAATGGTAGATAGACCTCCTGACCCAAAAGTACTGACGGGGTAGCAGAAAAGAATGGTCACAAATAGTTGGATCAATAAACTATGAGGACTCACCTCAGTTGCTGCTGCGGCTGCTGCTGGCCTCCAAATAGTGAGGTCGTCCCAAGCCCACCGCCTCCAAACCCCCCTGCTGGAATTGTCGCTTGGGGTTGGAGCGAAGTCCCGAATAACGAACCCTGTTGTTGTTGAGGTTGTTGCTGGGTTGTTGTGCCTAAGGACCCAAACATACTCCCTTGAGGCTGTTGACCGGACGTCCCGAAAAGTGAGCCACCGCCAAATGTGCTTTGCTGCCGTGGCTGTTGAGAAGGTTGACCGAACAGACCGCCCGCTGGTTGTGACGTAGACTGACCGAACAGGCCGCCAGTTGGCTGCGTAGTTGGTTGGCCGAACAAACCGCCAGCAGGTTGCTGTTGCTGTCCCGCAGGTTGACCAAACAGACCGCCCGTTGGTTGCTGCTGCTGTCCCGCAGGCTGACCAAACAGACCGCCCGTTGGTTGCTGCTGCTGTCCCGCAGGTTGACCAAACAGACCTCCCGTTGGTTGCTGCTGCGGCTGTTGAGTAGATTGCCCGAATAGGCCTGTTGGCTGCTGCTGAGCGGGTTGTCCAAATATACTAGTCGCCGGTTGTTGTTGCTGCTGTTGAGCGGGTTGTCCAAATATACTAGTTGTCGGTTGTTGTTGCTGCTGCTGCTGCTGTTGAGCAGGCTGCCCGAACAAGCCAGCGGGTTGCTGCTGGGTTTGCTGTGGCGCGCCAAATATTGAACCACCTGGTGGCTTGGGCGCGCCGAACAAAGAGGAGGACTGTTGGGTGGAACCAACGCTACCGGAGAATTGCAGGTTTCATAAGCACTTTCAGACGATAGAGAAAAGGCCGCACTTTGAGAAAGCCATACTATGAGTACTTTCTGTGATCAATGCTTCGGAACAAGTGAGTACTAAAATCCTGAAGCACGTGTTCGTGACAAACTACAAGATCGCGTACATAACCATAAACAAATGCTCGCTACTTCTGCTTTTCTCCATCAACCCAAACGTCCACCTTTTCATCGTAGAAGGCGGCATACCCCCTGATCGCTGCGCATTCCGGTGTGGGGTTTCGATACCACCACACGATGTTCTCCAACTTCTTCCCAGATGGCATCAGGACGTGGTAGTATTGGGCTTCACCCTAAAATCATGATGATGCAGTCCTCAAGGTTATCAGTAGTCATAATATAAACAGCAATCTGACCTTGTATGGGCACTGTGTTGTGAGATTCGAGGACTCAAGAAGATCGAGTCGGCAATCGTTCTTGGGAATATAGGTGCGTACACGAAGCCCAGTCTCAAACACAAGTCGAGGCATGCGTGTGTTCGCCAGCTCGACGCCGTCTACTTCCACGCGGATGTGTCTCGACGACTGGAGAACATCGACTCGCTTTGAAAGCAGGTGTGTAAACGCAAACATAACTTTAAATTGCTCTTTCGGTGATGCCCACCTTATAGGGGTCCTTGCAGTGGACGAATATCTGCTCTTCTTCCTCAAACCAAGCATCCATAGCATCGAATGTGATTGTAAACAAATCACCAAGTTCTTCTGTGCCTGGATTATAGCTTGTCAAAGCCGACGAGGCATGTTTGAGTCCCACAACAATGTCGTAAACTTTTTTATTGCCATAAGACTTCTCTCCTTTCAGGAACTCCGTTAGGGGAAGGTCCTCCTTGAGAAAAAAATAGGCTGGATAATATGGTTTTTCCCATCTGCGGTGGGTAAGTCGCGTTTCCCTAACCGCGGAGCTCTCGGACTCACACCAGCTTCGCTTTCTTTGTGTCAATGATGCATTGCCCTCCAAAAAGCACTCGAACGCGCTTCGATGAGTCCTCAATATATGGAAGAGTGAAAGACATGATGGCGGTAGTGGGTGTAAAGCTGAGTCTTACCAATGTCTGAGGTACGTCATTTTTCCCCCGTTCACCGGACCGAATGCACACATTCCCCCCCCCCAATGTCGGCCCGTAGTATCTCGCTTTTTTGCTTGCTGACGCGCAAACTAATGAGTGCCCTCGGCAGATATTCTCTCGTTATCACTCATTACGCCGCACCGATCGTTGCCCTGCAGGCCATAGCTGATTCATGCAATTTGTTCATCAACCATAATGTTACACTTCGAAGTCCGCGGTCTTCAACAAGCCTTATGATCTAGCGTGAACATTTACATTGGACTCCTTAAATGCTTCATACTTCCCTATTCCACATACATTCTCTTATCGTCTGAGCGCGAGCTCACTCCGTCAGACATCCACAACCTCGCATTAAACCTTAATCTCGGTTCTTTCAGCATGGTCTTGCTCAGTTCTCGGACGCAGAGTTCGATGCAGCTGGTATCGACGCACAAAATCGGTATCTCATTCAATCTAGAGCTGAACATCAAGTGGCACACACCATCTTTATATCTATTATCCTTGGACGTGAGTCTCTTTGCACTCCGCCATCAGCGCTTCATAGCACTGAGTGTTCTGATATTGATTCAGCCTATACCACAAAACCTTGCAACTATACATATCCCTTCGTGACTGTACGGTAGTTTATGGATTTTTTCCAAAGGTCTGGAACACAGTTCGATTCGAAGCCAAGGCTGATTTTTTGCCTTGAAGCTTACACGATTTGGCGACGCAGGGGTCTATAGGTTCCTTGAGCATTTAAACTCTCATGCCTCCACGGAACTGCTTCTTCAATCAATTACAACTGAGGTGCGTCAACAAACGATGTTCCGCCAATTCGAGGGGCTCTTCCCAATGCCTTCAAGTTTAAAAAACTATCGCTTGATTTTGACATCACACCCTTCTCATTCTCTTTAAGATCTGGTTTCTTCCAGGTCCATGGCGTGTACACTGCTATCGCCATACTCATACGCTGTCCTGCTGAGAATTCACAGATCAACTGGAAGAACTTCACGCCCCTCAACATCACCGTCACCAACTTCGGACCGTATCACATTCTTCCCCATCGTGATATTTTAGAATAGCATCTCGGCGATTGACTCGTTAATAGCTCCTCTTCCCCGGGGAATAGCACTCTTCCGTCCATCACCCTCAACAGGACAATTCCTCTCTCCGGTCCCGAAAATAGTGTTCACTCCTCATGGAGCTTCCTGATAATGCTACCGTCTATAACAATGCTTTCACCACGAATACTACCGCTGATCCAGCCGAGGTGCGTGGAGAACTTGTATGTCCATTTTGTCTGACCCGATACCCATCACAGTTCGCCGCGTGGCTTTCTTAGCTGAACACGACTTTCACTTCGCTAGAGATATCAATGGGACTAAGGCAACCACCATCCAGCCTGGTGGCGTCATCCACGGAAATGGCACGGCACCCGTCATAAATAACACAATACGGTGTATATATTATCCTCCTCAAATATGCTTTGAGTTTCCGATTCACCTGATTTCTTTTCTTTTTAGGTGCATTGTGGTAATAGAGGCCAACATCCGTCACACCTTTCAATTCCACTCTTTACCCCCATGTCGTTGCTGGGTCTGCTATGTAAACAACACGCCTCCAAATTTGTCGAACTGTAATTTTACAGACACGCTGGGCCTCTCGACTCTTAAAATTGGTGATAATAGTATCAGATGCGTACGATGCTAACGCGCGTCGCGTCTAATGCCTCTAGTTGGGAGATGTCCTGGGGATGCTGAGCGCTTTTTAACATCACCATTATCAGACCCAGGGATTGTGACGTGTTCCCTTGTTCACTATTCGCGTGAGGCATCCATCTGGATCGGACCATATTCGCCAAAACTCCGTCAGAGGACGACAGACATCCCCAAAATTTAAGACAAGAGAGGTTTGGAACCAGCGACTGATCCGCAATAGGCGAGGATGGGAGAAGTGTCAAAGTACGGAGGACTTCATCTGTGACGCTAGCGAGGCTGGCGTCTTCACAGTCAGCTGAGACCTCTAGGCATTGAAGGGAGGGTGAAGTGACCCGTAAACATTCCATGAGCCCTTCTGGTGATATGTCCACGTTTGAAAATTCCAAGGTCTCGATGGCACATTCAGAGCGAATGATCAAGTCAATGAATTCAGTCTGTGGCCAGATTCTTGGTCGCACTCCGGTTTCGAAGTAGCTTATATTAACAGAGAAAACCTTGAGGTGAGGTAGAGTAAGCTGGGTCAGCAACTCGCTGAACTGTCCGAGTGCGTGAATGTGTAATCTTTCCAGGTTCTGGTGGACGAAGGAGGGATGTTGGGCAGGGGCGTTTTCAGGGGATGATACCATGACACTACACGACCTCAGACCCGGGGCTGCATGTAGGATGGCAAGGCAATCCTCGACGAACAGGATGCGTCCTGTCAGTTTGATATGCGTAAGCTGCGCCCAGGGGATGTTAATTTCGGAGTGATGATGAAGGCTAATCCAGGACACAACGTGAAGCCGAGGGGCGCGTTGCATGACCTTTTTAACAAAGGCAATATCTGCTGGCTCGCGCGTTCCTTCCAGATAAACGCTTTCGAGCAGCGGGAACATGCCATCATCGGGAATTCCAGAAAGTCCAGGTAGCAGGTCCCAGCCAATGTGCTCGAGATGGAGCTTTTTCCAGCGTTGATAATGAGGCGCAAAGAGCCTCAGCAAATGCGTTGTCACCGCGCTGGACTGCTCAGGAAGCGTATCCTCACTTGCCTGATGGCCGGAAATCTTGAACGACAGAGGACAAGAGCTGGACCTTCTGAGCCACAGCTCCACAATACTGGAGTCAGGGGTGACGACGTTCCCAGTCAGTGAGACTTCTATGGAGGACCAAAGTCTGGGCGTGGTGAGGGCTACAGATCTCCATGCACTGCAAACGTTGCTGAAAAGATGAGGAAATTTGGATGGTGCGGGATGGATGAAATCCTCCTCTGATTGGCAACGGAGAAAAATCTCGCTGAGAACTTCAGGTGGGAGCCGACGAATGGGAGATAAGGACCCGCGAAGTCGTTCGAGAGTGCAATTCGTTGCATCACGATCACGGAGCAACTGTTCAATAATTGACCGACAACGTCGTACCTCGTCTATGTTTCCGTCTGGGTCATTGATGTGAAGCAGGGTCTCCAATTCAATCCGAGCATAATTTATCTCGCGATTGAGCCGGTCAAACTCTAACTCCTGGTGGGAGATGGACTCCCGAATGCTGCCTGTGTCTCGAGGATTTGAAGTTCGATAAGATGCAAGAATATGATGAGTTTCGTTTCTCCTCCGCACCAATTCCTTATGAACCTCCATTGCAAGCGCGATCTCAGCGTCTACGCCCGCTAACGCACGTTCTGTGCTTTCAAGTTCTTGTTTGAGTTGACGTGTTTCTTCCTCCGTGAGAAGGGCATCGAAAAACAAGGGTATTCCAGGAATGTTCATGAGAAAGCAATGACCTTGATAGGTGTATGTGCTGTCAGTTAGAGGGAATGATACAGTACTGAGTTGATCATCCTCACTTAAAGATGCAGTATAGCCAGCGATAATGAACTGTAAGTACGAAGTTTGAGGCCAGCGCAGGCCCCAAGCTCCGGGGCACAGCCACACCTCAGGCTCTATCAAAACCACCACAACATCAATTTACAAGTTTTCTTCCAATGCAACCGCTTGCATCTGCCTAGCTGCCACAATTGAACCTCTGAATCCCTCTTATTGTGGAGATAACGACGTTGGGGCATATTGAAGTTGGATTTACCCGAAGTTGAATGACTTATGGACGATGTGGCCTTAACTTTGGTTTACATCCTTTCGGAGAAGGTTCTACGAGTCTGAGGATCCATATTACTCCTACCTCGGGAAATTGTGTGCCCTATCGCGCTGGGTATCTGCATACTCAATTCACTCGTCACATGCCGCCGCGTTGGGTCCCAGGCCGGTTTGATGACTCTGGCAGTTGTCTCCGTCTTTCTGTGGGCAGCTATTGAAGACATTGGCAGAGTCTATGGCCTGTGTCATTGATGACAAGCCACTCGTTTCCGTCCTCCATTTGGATCATTTCTCTGATTGACACCTCGTTTCGCCACGGGCATGCCACTGACGAACCTCCATTATCACTGGACTTCTCTGCCAAGCAAACCTCAACCATGCTGCCCAAGTGGTGATTGTTTTTCATGAACTCGCCCAATTTGAACCTCTGTGAGCATCCCTGCCAATTTGTATGCTGCATTCGCCAAATCTAGCTATTCAAATGCGCCTCATGCTGTTAGTGCTCGGGACAAAGTTCACAGCTGTCTGTATGTCAATGTCAAGCGGCCTGAATGGCCCGACCGTAAGTCCCGACCAAAGGCACCCTTGTCATGCTATCCTGACTAAAGCTGAAGATATTGTCCCACCAACCACTTGGCAAGGATCCATTGCGCGAAGTGATGCCTATAGTTCCCTTGGGAGATCATCGATCATCGATCACGTTTATCCAAGAGCCCCCGTCCGGGAAAAGAAGTCGAAGATGATAAAAGGTCGATCGAGCCTTGCAATTATCGAAGGATTGTGGCATGTGGCGAGAAGAACCATTTCGGGGAATGATTTCCACGGGCTGCATCGACTTGAGTTGTGCGGATCATCGAGAACTCAATATCGCCAATAATAATCCCTGTGCGGGTTTTCACATCATACCCTGCTCGACCTGGACCTTCTCGTTCCCGACGTGTCAAGTTCGTCAAACAACAGATGTCCGATTTGGGCGTAATGCACCAGGAGATTGACCTCCACCGATAGATTAGGATGTTGAGGCCCTCGCTGGTCACCCGAGCTGGCCGAGAGAACGACTCTTGCCAAAGCATATCCTGTTATTCGGAGGTGCGAATATCTTGACTAGCATTCACAACTGTTGTAGTATGCACAGAACACATGGAGGGACGGACGGCTCGCATCCACTGAAACACTAGGCGGTTCTATTTTCCTTTTTTCGCGGACAGATTACCGATCAGTGGACGACTCAGGACAGTTACAGAAACTATTCAGAGATCTGGCCCAAGATGATCGGCAGAATTGTGAGAGACGACTGCCCATTTTAAAACATCCACTGCCCGCTGGCGGGAGCCCATCACATGCCCCGCCGAGCACAAACCGAGTTTTTATATTTTCACTTGGAGATACAGGCATACAGTTAAGTTGCCTTTCGACGGGACATCAAGGATGGTCAGCATAAGAAGAGCTGACGCTGCAGGAATTGCAGTCCCATCTTCACCTTGCATCGAGTTCTTCCTCAAGCTGCCCTAACCATCTCCCTCCTCGGCATCTTGACATGGAAACGCAAACCACCGCAACCCAACTATGCTCCTTATCCGAGTGGTCAGTACGACACATCAGGGATGTCTTCGAAGCACGGACAGATGAACAGAGCCTGCGCGCCATCTCCACGACCTTCTCCGACAATGTGCAAGCAACCGTGAACGGTACCCCACTCAGCCGAGAGGGAATCAGTCAGATGGTGCTTGCCATGCGGAGGAGCTCACCCGGCGGTTTGAAAGTGCATTGGCGACATGCGGTGGAGGCCCCTTCCGATCCAACAACAAATCGAGTAAGTCTCTGATGACGACCCTGGGCCCGAGTGCACAGACAATGTTTTTGCAATTGAATTGACTGTGGTTTTCAGAGTGGATCATTCGGCGGCGTATACGTCATTCGTGGGATCCAGAAGACGTTACCTGGGTCATCGAAAGCCATTGAATTTGAACGGGTGAAGACCGTCACCGTACGGTAAGCGATTCTGAGGCAGTTGGTGATTCCGGTCCTGCTCACACTATGTGCAGGATCGAATCGCAATCCTCACCGCTGCACTATGATAGTCGCAGAATCACTACCCTATCCTTCGTCGCGTCTGACAACAGGGTGGATCGCCAGGCGTCACTCTAATCATATCAAAGGAACGACCTGAGTGAATATCTCAAAACACTATAATTCATATCCTATGACATACGGATTGTCCATAGCCCTACTTACCGTACAACCGGAGACAAATTCGAATCAAATAATAGCCACAATTATAGCACCACATTGCTGTGTTCGATATCCATGGGGTCGTCGCCTTGCGCACCAAAAGGAATACAAGGGTAAGGCCCCTGATGCTTCCCGCGAGCGTGGACACCAGCGCAAAATTCAGGTAAGTGTTCCGCCCCTAGCGGAAGATATGCGAGTTTCACCTGTCCAGGTGAATGAACTGTGAACAGACGCAAGTCAGACTAAACACGGTATGTACTGGGCGTGGCATAGAGCTTACAAGGGGGATGTGGAATGCCTTAGTTCAAACCGACGGGCGCCTGAGGTACCACGATTTGGGCAAGGCTCCGCGACTAGCCCTTGGTTGTGGTCTACCTGCGGGAATCGTAATCCAGTGCCAATGTGTGTTGAATGGGGTCATAGCTATGCCATAACGGCAGGTCAATAGAAATGAACCATCCAGATTTCTCAAAGTGATGGTGTACCTTGATGGTGGATAGTTAGCCATGACTTGACGTACCTCTGACTGATTTTATCAGATGCCTTGCACAATCTCTTCGGACGTACCACGGTACCTGTGTGGATGTTTATATGGTGCCATCCTCGCCATGCGGAAATCAGCGTTAAGTGCTTGGTGGCCAAGTTCGTGGTTTTGTTGGTGGTCTCCTGCTGATCAAATGCTTTGAATGATAAGACCACGGTGGTGGTTCCCATTCCCCGATGTCCGAGTCGCGTCCCATTCCGAAGTTCAGAATCAGAAGCATCTAAATACAGCGATTGCACGTGATCGGGAAGCGTATTGATGGTGGGCGCGACGCGACGCGCTCTTTCAATCTTGTCAATGTCCAGCAAAAAGGCCTGGCGAAACATCACGTAGGAGACATTGACTGCTGGCTTGACGGTGATAGACGGTCAACCAACGACTGTTCAAGTTTTACTAAGCGTGAACCTAAGAACGGCCAATCGGCAATGGTTCGTTGGAGCCTTCAGGCTTGAAAAGGTCAGGTTTTCACGTCCTGTTGTGCATCCAGGAAGTACGAGGTCGGCGAAAATGAGGAGAAAAATGCCCCTGACTGGGAAGACGTCCACGCTGCGTTCGCCCATTGCGTGTGCCACCTTGCAGGTCAAAAATAATTCAACCCCACAGCCCACACGAATGGTGAGGGAGTATCAGGGGCTTGATCTCGGATGAAGAACGCTCCGCTGCGTGGGTGTGCCTCTGTACCTTCGAGCTGGATAAGTTCATCGTCATTCCGTCCGACAGACGGGCACATCAGTGGACAGCACAAGACTAACCAATACAGTCCAAACGCTCCCTCGAGCACGGAACCCCGTGCCGACTTCGCCCAAGGAGGTACGCGTTCGACGTCCCGCATGACCAAAACAAGTGGAATTGGCCTATGTACCCAGGAATTGAATACGATGTTCTGGGTCATCAGCCTGATTACGCACCGTCTATCGAGTGTGAACTTGTTGCAGTTAAACCGGCGAGATTGATGTCGGCGCCTGAGATGGCCATGGGGTTTATTCTGGTCCAGGGTATCAGGGTATCGGGCTCGGAGTCGCTGGAAGAAAAGTACGGAGACGTCGTACGTCAGTGAGAATGGAAAAAAGCGTGCCTCATAATGTCAATCGACTCACAACCCCATGCAGTGTAACTTGTCTGTGGGGTGATAGGTGAGCCGCGATAATGGAATTCAGCTCGTAGAATATTAGACCCTAAAGTCAGAGAGTGGCAGATTGTTCTGTGGATTACGATCAGTGGCAGACTCGATTTCTTTCAACAGTTTACCAGGGGAAGTGTGTGGGTCTGCGGTGATGCATGGGGTAGAACTATTGCGGGTGGGATAGAGATTGGAAGGCATAGCTGGTCTGTTCCGCCATCCAGAAATGACCGAATGCAAGCGAGTTTCCTATCATTTGAGGCGCCAATCATGGAAACGCCCAAGGACCTCCATTCTGAAATCGGTATACATACCAAGGTCATCCATGTAGTTTGATGGCGCTTGACCTGCACAATAGTTGCGAATCCACCCCAAGACATGAACCTCCACATGATGTGGAAAGCTTTGAAGAGAAATTGGACCCCCACTTTTGGAAGGCCCATCTACCATTCAAAAATGTGCGAAAAAAGAAGATTTATGTGACCTGAGTATCTCTGTGAGCTGAGTGTCGATCGAGAAACACCCAATGACCTCAGCTCTGGAGCTCCGGAATCGGTAAAGCGACTCAGATGAAACTGAGATTTCTGCGGAGACAAGAGGCACTCAAACTTACACATACAGCAACATTGAGTACTGCTGTATATGCATATAATGAGTAAAACTTTGAATAGTAGTTCAAACGCACTAGCTTTCGCTGTTTGACAGCTGAACCAAGCCAACGAAAGAAATCTACGAAGTATCATCGGAGACGTTAATCGATTAGTACCCAACAACATCAGCTCTGAAATTGATACAAATACGGTACCTGGCGCCTTTCGGTACCTCTGGGGTTCCTCAGGAGAGCATGGCGTTTGACACACACAACACGGCAGCGAGATGTCGATTCACATGACGAAGCTTGATGTGGCGCCGTCTGTTGTAGTCTTAGCCGTTCACAAAGTAATAGACGCTGGATACTCAGGTGCCCACGTGAATCTTGTTGAATCTCGACAGTCCACAAAAAAACAGTGACGAGTAACATTTAGCAGATAGGAGCTCCTAATTGAAATTCATCTGCAACGTGGGGTGAGTGGACGACGGAAGGAATAAACGTTGGACACACACGTGCACCCATTTTCTTCATGAATTCGAAAGACCTTGGGTTCCTGTATGCGCATGTTAACCAATCGAGGGTGTTTGCTATCTCAAAGGTCAAGTGAAGGGTTAAGTGAAGAGGCCATAGACGTGCACACATGATGCGATCTTAGGTAGGCATACATTTGGAAAACATTATCATTCACAGATATGGGACTCATGCGTGCATGTGTGGTGGATCAAGCTTGCGTGTGGAAGGAAAGGGGAGAGGAGTTGTTTTGCGTGTACGAGTATAGCCCTGGTCCGGGTATGGGTATGACTTTCCTGTTGCTGTAAATTACTTGTAAGCATGTGTTTGGCGTCACGAAGATGCAGAGAACGAGATGATCTTACAATTCACGTACTATGAGACGTGGTAGTGAGTAAAGAGAATGTTTGGAGCTGGGATGGGTAATCACCTCGGATAATGAAGTTTAACAGAACAGCGACGAAAAGAGCAACGCCGAGGACGACAGGTCCAGTGACTGCATCTATATATGCGTACTCGATTGTAAGTGCATCATAGATGGGTATTTAGGAAGAAAACGCACCGAAGTGACCAGGATCGCGGCGGCGGATCATGGTGATTCGGTATTGATACAGAAAAAATGCGTAAACCTGCAAAGAGCTCGGGACAGAAACGACAAGATGAATTCAGAGAAAGACGTACAACTACACATATACTAATCAGAGCATAGGCATATGCAAAGTAGGTGGCGACCTTGTCCTTGGATGCATTGAAGAGTGCAAGGGCAAGGGTTCCAATGATGACGGCAATGTTCAACCAGGCGACCCATGCTGAACATAAATACGTGAGACACGAAAAAGCCACGTTGAATGCAAGAGCTCACTTCTCTCGTTGGCGAACCAGACCTTGGCTTCGACCTTGACCGACGTCGGTATCTTCTTAGGAACGCGAACCTGAGGCGGAAGAGAGGTGATGGCATGGTAGTCGCGGACGTTGGGCCTCTGGCCGTCGTCACCGCTGGGGGCATCGGGAATGGCGTCTGCACGGTGATATCTGACTGGTCTGTTAGGGGCCGGCAGGGAGGCTAGTGCGGTAGAGGAAAAGGGCGTGAACATGTCGTGCATGACATGCCATGACCTGCGGATCAGCGACGAGGACTGTCTCGAGTCGAGTCCATCGTCGGATGGCTCGCGGGTGGTCGACGTCGAGGACATGATGGCTATGACGAGGGTGGCGATGTCGAGACTGGCGACGATGAGCAGCGACCGTGTGAAAACTCCATCGACCGAACTGGACCGAGTCGGGTGTCGGGCCGGGTTCTAGAATGATCGGGTGACATCATGGCAAAGACTAGAATGTCCCAGCAAGTGACACACGCGCCTGAATAAAAATCGCATCCAACTCAAGCGTCGCACTCCATTCATTTCCGCTATGGGCGCAAACTACTACAAGCTTCTCGGCGTCGAGAAATCCGCCACAGACGATGAAATCAAAAAGGCATACAAGAAGATGGTGCGTTCTGCTCTTTTCTCGTTCACATTTTCCTGATTCGCTGACGACTACCCCGCATAGGCCTTGAAATGGCACCCTGATCGTAACAAGGGCTCTGAGGAGGCAAATAAGAAGTTTAAAGAGGTATGCAACTCTAGCTCAACACCTATCATTCCTTTACTGACCCCGCGCACAGATTTCAGAAGCCTTCGAAGTCCTCAGTGACGGCAATAAACGTGCCGTTTACGACCAGTTCGGAGAAGAGGGGCTCAAAAGCGGAGGCCCACCCCCTGGCCAAGGTGGAGCTCCAGGAGGCTTCCCCGGCTTCGGTGGTGGTGCTGGTGGGTTCCCTGGAGGTGGTGGCGGTGGTGCGAACACATTCACATTTACATCCGGCGGTCCAGGAGGAGGATTTAGTTCCGGCACCTCTGGGTTCGCACCCACAGATCCCCAGAAAATATTCGAGTACGTCTTCTCTTTCCCCATACTCACCGACCGTGACTGACGTTTTTGTTCTCTAGACAAATGTTCGGAGGCTTGGGAGGATTCGGCGGCATGGGTGGTATGGGCGGTGGTATGGGCGGCACTGGAGGGCGAGGCAGTGGGGGGCGAAGAGGGCGGAGTATGTTCGACATGGACGACGACATGAGCGGCGGCGGCGGCGGCGGGTTCAGCGGGTTCGGAGGCGGTGGAATGCCCGGTGGAATGCCTGGCGGCATGCCGCGACATGGGTCTCCACACCCCACTCAACCACAATCACAATTCCGACGTCCACCCTCTCCAGCATCTGGCCCTCCAGAAATCATACGCCCCCTCAAAGTTTCATTGTCCGACCTGTACAGCGGTACGGTGAAGCACATCAAGGTCGGGCGGCGGCTACTGAACGGCTCGACGGAAGACAAGGTCCTGGAGATCCAGATCCACCCAGGGTGGAAGAGCGGCACTAAGATCCGGTTCCCCAGGGCGGGCAATGAGCAGCCGAGTGGGGAGTCACAGGACCTGGTGTTTGTCGTGGAGGAGAAGCCGCACGAGACATTCACGCGAGAAGGGAACGACCTGATAGGCCGCGTCCCGATACCGCTCGTCGAGGCGCTGACGGGTGGAGGTGGGAAGAAGGTGGTGGAGCTGCTGGATGGGCGGAAGTTGCAGGTGCCTGTGCCGTTTGGCATTGTGAAGCCCTCGCAGGAGACAACGATTCCTGGAGAGGGTATGCCGATCCGGAAGGACGGCGCTGTGAAGACGAAGGGCGATTTGATCATCAGGTGGGATGTTGTGTTCCCACAGAGATTGACGCCTGCGCAGCAGGAGGGTCTGAAGAAGATACTGGCATGAGAGGTTATCCCTGCATGGACGTCGCATGACTAGATACCCTTTGTTGTTGTAAAAGCAATTGTACCACTACCACATATACTACACTATCATATTGTTATGTCAAATTTGTTTCCTTCAATACATGCGAGGCGAGCCTCCAGAGTGATAAATCTGTGTTACAAGTCTACATGCCGACTACAATTTATATTACAGTAATGGAGTCCTATGAGAGATGCCTTACAGAGGAACAAAAATGAAGATAAATTACGCGAAGAAAATCTTCAAGCAGATGGGTTCCCCTTCTCTGCAGGCTTGCGTGGCGTGTGTTTGTGAGTGCCTTGCCCACCTTGTGCTCCCTGCCCACTCGTCGGAGTATGCTTCTGCGTCTGCTCCCGGTCAAGCTTCTTCCTCGGCCGTCTCCTCGCCGGCGTCCCCTTCTCACCACTCTGCACCATCGCAGCAGCCAACTGCGCCTCCGACTTGATTCGCTCCTCCTCCGCCGTCCACCACGTCAAGAAATCCGCCTCCTCTTGCAGCGCCTGCTCCTCTTCCTGGATCTCGCGCAACGACCGCTTGTCCTTTCCCGACCCACCCACGACTTGGTCCAGCTCGAGCTGCTGGATCGCGATGAACGACATGCCTGTCGTGGGCGGGGAAGGGAAGGCGAGTGTTTGGGACTGGGCCCATGCTTTGTTGCTGTTGCTACATGGGTGGTCAGGACGATCAGTAGTATATGTAGAAAGTACAACGTACGAGGCACGCCGGGTGGTGGACGGCCGGGGTGTGGACGACGATGAGGGTGCTTGTCTGGTCGGTGTAATCACCGGCCCCAAGCCAGGCATAGCGGGAGGTCCCGAGGGCCGGCGGGGCGTCGACGGTGGCGGCCGTGCACTAGGGCTCGAACCAGTTGCAGTCGCCGTCGCAGTCGCAGGGTGCGAGGGTGTCACAGGAGGTGAAGGGCGCGACGCTGATTGGTCGACGGTTGGCCTCCACCCGGGGGACATAGGCACCGGATAGGACGCGGAAGGACCTGCAGCGCTCTCTGCGGGTTTTACAGATCGCCGGAGATCTGGCTGTGGAGACTTGTAGCTCTCTGATGGTTGGGGGCCGGGGACGGATGGACCTTCGCGGGATCGCCGCGGTGCAGTTTCGTTGGCAGTTTCGGCCATGACAGCTTTCATGTCGACACTGGCGGTAAGACGGAGATAAGTTAGTGACGAGCGGTGTGGAGGTAAAGAGGGTTGACTGACCGAGGTATTGAAGGCGCCTTCCAAACGGGGGACGAACTGACAACGCCAATGGTCTGCGTCTTCGGAAGGGAAAGGGAGGCCTGTGGCAGTTGTTCTGTTGATAGCGAAACAGGCACATCTGCATCATCCATCGCGAAGATATCATCGCCTGAAGGAGGACGGCGGATAACCCTCTGTGGTCGTATACTTGGGCTTGACTGCGGTGAGCTTAAAGGGCCGAGTCGGGGTGTCTTCTTGTTGGGCCCCGAAGGAGACAGCTGCAAGTTTGCAGACCCTTTACGGAGAGCGACATGGTTCGACCGAGGTATGGTGGTGGGTATGTCCTGCAACGCGAGCCAATCGGCATGTTTTTCCATCGCTTCGTTTGTCAATCGACCTGATCTCGATATAGGTGATTTCTCCTCCTGTTTCGCTCGAATGAATTGCGCAAGTTCTTTCACCAGCGATATTGGAATATCGTCTAGCATTCCGCTGTCGAGGAAAAGTTCCATGTTGACAGCAATAAGACTTTGAATCCTTTCGGTCAACTGTTGAGCATGGAGATAGGTGGCGTCCGCGAGAACGTAGCAAGCGTTCTGAATATTCGTGTATTGGAGGATCACGGAAGAGCACAGGAGGATGAGACGGTCAAGGAGCAGCTCGTTCTATAAAAACGGGATCAGAGGACAGTATGGTCAATATGTCTTTAAACATACGTACAGCAGCGGCCATGACATCGAACATGAACTCCAAAAGTTCATCGACAGATTCAATGAAGTCAAGTGTGTCGAACAAGTCCTCTTCGCCGCAGCACATAAACCTCAACACGTAATCCATAACACGCCAGTCGAGGTGCTTCATATCAACGGCAATGACACCATTTGCATCCCAGCGCTTTACCGTCCAGTCCTCCTCACCGAAGAAACTAGCAAAGAACAGAGAGCGGGCACGAAGGACTACAGAATGGCAACGAACATCTCTGTCTGCCAGTTGGAGGACGACATCGGGTGAAAGAACAGATCGTGGTAAACCGCTATTGTCAGATTTCTGACACGACTGGAATAGATTACCCATTGCGGTTCCGAGGGTAGGGGCTGGAAAACGTTTGACGGGGGATTCTAGGGCGGATACCAGCGTGGGGAGTTCTAATAGCTCTGCGAGGGAAGAGACCTCAGCCTTGATTTGTGCAGGGACAATCTTCAACGCTTTGAACCTTTGCTCCAACGCCGTAGCCACCCGATGGTCCCAGATGGCCAGAATGTCGTCGGAGTATAGGAATGCAAGAAGTATGAGTAAAGAAGTGGCGTGACATCCAGCCACGGCAAGATGGATAACCTGTTGAGATTTGATGGTAGAAGTGAGCTCCAAACGGTGCAGGGAGATCTTTGACTGTTTGCCCCGCACGCTGGTAGATCCATTCAAGACATCGGACAAAAGATGGGACCTCGCTCCAAGAATGGCTCGGTGGGCAGGAAATGGTGCACCAGAAGGCAGGTGTATGAAGACATCTGCGCCTTGTGGAAGACACGACTCGTCGGACAAAGGAGGAAAACTGGTGAGCTTATTGCGGCGGTCGAGTACGGAGAGCAAGTCGGAGAGTTCCTGAACATCGCGTACGACAAGTACATCATCGGGATCATCATCATGCATCATGTGCGTGGTCTCTAAAAGAGTTTTCCGAGCGGGGTAACATGGCTGCTGTTGAGAGTCATCGAAGTACGCGCGCAGATACGGCTGAACGTCAGCCAAGTCTTGAGACAAGTTATTCCCAAAAACATCAATAGGCATAGGTTGATGCTCGACCCTGAGAGCGCCAAAAGCACCCGTGCTATTCGCACAGACTTTTGTAACACGTTGGAGGTATGAAACGCGTTGGAATTTGAAAGCTTTTCCAGAGGTACTTTGTCCAGCCTTCGTATTCCGTGAACGTATGAAAACGTGACCAGATTCGGTGCAAACGATGATGGAGCCATCAGATCCAAGCGCGACATCCTTCCAAGACCATGAATGAAAATGTCAGCAGCAACGTTTCACACACACCTTTACAGCACTGAACTTCTTTCTCAACGCCCACACACGCTGAGGTTTGAAGCCAGATCGTTCCTTTCCTGACGCGGCGCCGGCCTCCGTGGGGTTCGGGGGTGAAAAGGTGAACAATTCTCCATTAAACGATAGCGCGGCGAAAGAGTCCTCGCAACTTGTGATTTTTGCTATCTTCGCATCCTGGATAGCTTGTGGAGGTCGGTATGGTTGCATCTCCGTAGGAAATGCATGTCCAGGGAACCTGACAACATTAGAATGTTGGAGGCAGTAGGCTGGAGGAACATAACATTGCCTACATGATCTTGACGTGTCTGTCGTTCCAGATACAGATTACGTCTTGGGAAACCAGAAGGCATGCCATGGCGGATTCCTGGGAACATATAAGTTGAGGTTAGTTCAAAACATGTAGCACTCACGGTGATTGAAATAGCAACGACTGGCTGCGTAACCTTAGTGGCCTTGCGAGGCAGAATCTGGACTGGTTGAGCTGCCTTGTCATAACCTGTTGACAGTGGTAGGGATTATTCACCAAGCCAAAACCAACTAACTGCCACGTACCAAGTTGTCCACTGTTGGTGCCCCATGTATAGACATCCTCGTCGGTCCAACATGCAGATGCTCCTTTGGAAGCTGCGACACCTTTGACGATTTCTTTCCGAAGAGGTCCCTGAACCTTTCTGGGTATAGCCTGAATGGGCTCTTCTGTTCGTGAAAAGCCCTCGCCAGCTGATGAAGCGTCAACAACATATCCCAATTGTGAGAATCGATTCAAGCCCCAGCTTAGAACTTCGCCAGATTTCGTGAGGGCCATTGTATGGTCTTGTCCCAGTGCGACCGAAATTATGGTGTGCGACAATTGTGGTAAAGGCTTCAGGCTATACTGTGTGTGTTGGCCAGGCCCCAAGCTAATTTCAAGAAAAAATGAGTCTTCCCTCTCTCCAACGCAATAAAAAATCCGCACCGGCCCCCGCTGCCAAACCCACAAAGCCGTAGGTTACCTCCACTTTCGGAAGTGATAACAGCTGCACGATGGTCAACACGCATTCGGTAAGCTGAGATGAGCAAAATGACCTGTGTGGAGTTTCGACATCTGAATTTGGCGGACAAGGATAGGAGAAAATCTGGAAACAAGATTTCTCTTCCCTAAACCGAGAGCGTCGTCCTTTTGTTGGATAACTACTTGGTCAGGGTGAACTCTATCTCCTCCGTCGCCCAATCCAAGTGCGGCATTTCTGCGAACGGATTTAGCCTCGAGTTAATTGTAGCGGAACTGTGGCGCACCTATTCGTGCCCCATGTATATAGTTCGGCGTAAGGCTTGTCCGGAGAAGGTTTAGTGCCATTCAAGGTCGAATTGTATAAGTCAAAGGCCGTGTACCCTTCAAGGTCCTGCAGCGTCCTATCTGTGTCCGATCGCTGCAACAGCAATAGTCTGGAAAGCATATGAGCTAGTAATTAATGTCAGACATGTATTCCACGCACGCAATTGGGATATTCGCATTGTAGAGTGCTCTGTGCAGCGGCGTCCAGTGACTCTCCGTGTCGGCGAGGTTGACATTGATAGATGGATGACGGAGGAGGAGCCGGACGTATTCTATGCCGTCCGTAGAGGCGCAAGCCAAGTGAAGCACAGTTCTTCCCAGCCAGTCGCGGGCGTTGACATCAAAGACATTCCCAGAGGTCAATGGACTTGGTCTGGTCCACGACTTTCCGCCGCTACCACTGAGGCCGCTGCCGGGTTGTCCGCGGTCCGCACTGCCATCGAGCAAACGCTGAAACGCTTGCTGATTCCGAAGGTGGAAATGATCATGGAGCAAGGTCATGCAGGGTTATTGGTTGGACTGGGCGACCTCGGAAGGAAAACTTCCTCCAGAAGGTCGAGCTGCCCGAGATTTCTGCGCTCAACCAAGAATGAGCACAAAATGTAAGGCTGGTGTTGGTAAAGAGGTCCAGATAAATTAACGAAGGTGATAAATAATTAGGGCTGAAAAGTGCGGAGGCGAATTTCTCGAGTCAAACGTTTTCCGAGGGAGTCGTCACTTTACCGCTGACCAACGTGCTTGATATGAACGTTGTTGGTAAACAGGGCAATCGGGCAATCATCCTGCGATCAACTTACCGCTTTCCCGTCCTATATTCACTGATTGGACGCCTTGGTCCCGCATGATTACACCCCAATAACCATCCAAGAGACATCAAAAAATTCCACAAACTGTAATTACTAACATATCGCGTAAACTATACATTCAAAGCCTCCTGGGCTTGATCCACCAGTCTGGCCCATGGAATTTGGGACGTCGTGTCATCTAGCTAAGGAGGTTGTTGGAAGAAAGATGTCTCGTTCAGCGACCGACCAAACACCAGGGTTATAAGGGAAAATTAGATCTACATGAAATCGTCTGCGTGATTCCCAAAGTCGTCCAACGCCTCGTCGTATATATCCGTGTCCAGTCTTTCAGTGTCTGGTAAGCATTTTCTTTCTTGAGGAAAGGAAGCACTCACCTTCCAGATGGTTTTGCAGCACCCAACGCGGGTTTGGTAGCTGCCTTGGACTTTTTCTTCCCACTCGCCTTGTCTCTCTGCTCCTTTTGCTTCTCGTTCGCGAGGGTTGTCAGACCGCTCGCAGCCTTGCGCACCTCTACGTCTTTCAATGGCATCGCGAGTTCGCGGACGTGATGCTCGACAAAGGCGGCATAGAGCGGTTTGTTCTGATGTTGCTTGATAATGTATTCTATGATACGCGATGATAGTTTCTGGAAGTCCTCTTTCGTTCTTGGTTGGAAGGAAATCAAACTATCGAGCTCAGAAGAAGATGTTCCTGTAAAGAACCATTGGTTTAGTATAGTATTTGGTAAGGCGAAGACATAACCATACCACCAAGAGCAGCTGCGCCAAATAGTTCAGCTG
This sequence comes from Hypsizygus marmoreus, assembly GCA_013433165.1. Taxonomy (NCBI): domain Eukaryota; kingdom Fungi; phylum Basidiomycota; class Agaricomycetes; order Agaricales; family Lyophyllaceae; genus Hypsizygus; species Hypsizygus marmoreus. The sequence goes on along the minus strand of CM024092.1, from coordinate 1,626,601 downwards.
CATTGCTGAGATCAGCATTGAGTTCCCGCTCCTTGTCCCGTCGTGCCTTTTCCCGAGGATCCAAGACTTCATCCGAATCATATTCATCATCTTCTTCTTTTGCAGCCTTCCGTGCCGCCTTTTCCGCCTCTTTCTCAGCGAGTTTCGCCTTCAGAGTGCCTTTCTTCTTCGGTGGCGCAACAGGAGCGGGAGCTGAGGGTTTTTCATCTTCATCAGAAGATGCTTCCCAGTCGCTCTGTGGAGTCCCTTATTAAAGCGATTTTCTATAATCAGAATAGGAAGATAACATACGACTGGTTCATCTCCTTCTTCGTCTTCTCCTTCCCATTTAGTCTTCTTTGGCAAAGGTTTCGGTACTGGTTTCGGTGCCGGTGCGCTGTTGGTAGCTGTCACTGGTGTATCGCTGTCCGATGCTTCTGTTTATCGGCGTCCTACGGTGAGCCAAGATGTTCGAGAGTGAATGCTGAATTTTTGAAACATTACCCCAGTCAGACATTGTTGGTAGATGACTAGATGATCTTCGTACAAGGAAAAGGTTGATAACAGAACGGATCGGCCATTCGGATTGTCCCCGGACTCGTGTCCCGAATTCCGATGTTCCGCTGCCACTTCCGAGTCCGTCAGGCTCGACTCTGACAATGTCAACTCGGTAAGTTGGAAATGTACATGACTTCCAAGCCCTCTCAATAACTTTATGGACAAAGTTCGCGTCTCCTTCAGCATGCAATTCCCCTCATCAAGACGCATGGGTTCACCCGTGAAGCTCTCGCGCGCTCTGTCCTTGTGCTTCCATCACCTGAAGCACATCCCGAACCTCTCTCAGAAACCGCTATTTCTGCTTTGTTTGGACATGGAGACCTCGCTAGAAGAACACTAATTCGTGCGTGGCTTGACGACGGCGTTCAAAAGATCCAAGCTGCACCACCAGGCTCGACCATGAAACAAGTACTTCGTGCGAGACTGGAGCTCAATGAGCCGGTGTTGCAACACCTCCCAGAGGTATGGTTAATAAATAGTCGTCAAGAGACGGTAATAACTCGACTTTACACCAGGCTTTTGCTCTCCTTGCATCTCCAAATTCTGGTCTGCCTCCTCTGGACCCCCGACCAGCGTTTCAGCACGCGACAAAGATTGCTGACGAGGCTTGTTATGCCACGGGAGACGCGTCCTTACAGGTAAGTTGAGCATCAAAACCTATTATCAGTTTTTTTCCTTGACTGTCCATAGCTGGCTTGGTTTGCACGGCGAGCCTCCCTAGCGGCAATATATAGCACTGCAGGTATCTCATTTCCTGACACCTACTGCGCCTCGACATAACTTCATTTGCTTATTTCTGCAGAACTGCATCAGCTCACGTCACCCAAGACTGCCTACGCGTTTCTGGACTCTCTCCTTGACAGCTCATCGTCACTCAAGTCCACATTGGATGAGGTCAACCTATATTCCTCCTACTTTGTCAAGAGTTGGGCAGGAATTCTCAAGAGCTCAGGAGTTTTCTGATGGTTTTGGGCTCTCAAGTCCAAGAGTGGGAGAGAAGGACTCGGCCGACTTGGAGGAGCGTAATGCCAGACTATTCCTTTCCTCACTGTTTTTCTTTTCAGTCATGGAATTCACGTCGCTTTATTTCTCGTTTCGTAAATCAGTCTTGAAACTCGAACATTGAATGTTGAATGCTTGAGTGTTGAAGGTCGCAGCATCCGAGAAGACCGAGAAGCTATCATGACACGTGTGCAAAATGCATTATGAACGTTGACATGGACAACCACGACAGTTGAAAGCTCTTTTGCAAGCATAACCAGGGACAACCCGACAAACGTCTTGACTCCAAATCCTGGCTTTACTTGTCTTTTTTGTCTACATCCCCGAAATCGACAATTTGCCTCTGAACAAATATATGGATCCCGCCTTTGGACCTGGGTTTCAACCCAATTTTTTCTCCAACTACTCAGTTGTCCTCGACCACCCCATTGACCGGGTTTTCTCCGTTATCGGTACATCCGCAGGTCACGAAGGTGTCACCCGACTATCTAGAATGTGTTCGGGTTTTGAACTACTCGAAAAGGACACTGTCGCCATACCGGAGTCAACCTCGCTCGGAGACACCCATGTTCGCACTCGCACTTCAATAGGTGAAAGCATTGAACCTCCTTTTCGAACACTGCCCCGGCAATTCTTCAAGCTCAAGGAGACCGTGAAGGTCTTTTTTGGACTGATGAACATGCAAATCGTTCTCTCAGGAACCTTAACATGGGATGAAGCCGCGAAGCTGGCACTTTATGAAAGCAAGACAGAGTCCGGGTCTGAGGTTATGGTGTGGAAGCTGAGGAGGTTCGAAATGGAGGGCAATAAGACGAGGGTCAGTGAGCGGATTCAAGGCAGATGCCCGAGTTGGGTTAGAAGTATTGTCCAGACACAGGCGTCTACTGCACATGTGTAAGTGCAAGCTCCCTGTGGTCATCAGGTGTCATTTAATATAACACTGAACAATATCCCAATCCAGTGCACATATGTCTTTATATCATACACTTTTCTGAAATGTGTACCATTCACGTGTTCAGCGTTGAACTGTCGGCGCCATAGGCCAAAATGAGACTAAGAGCCATTAATAGCATGTAAGGAGAGTCAAAGGCACGGAGTTGCAAGGTATGTACTTACATCCGTGCACATTGTCATCTTGTCTTTATATTCAACCCCCAGGCAGGCTCGTTTCCACGCCAATAATCCCTTCGTGAAGCCCGCGATGATAAATCTCTGCCAATAAATCCTGACGAGAACTCCTCTCCATGGAGGTCAATTCGAGTCCAGGTGATACCTACCTCCTTTCGTGGATCACCTACCGCGCCTCCGGTTGATTTTCTCTCTGATTGAAAACGTTGAGATGGTGGCGGTGGTATATTTTTAAACAGCTGTTTCGAATTCACCTTCCTTGTGACATTTTCTCACATAATATTTCTCCGGAGCAGGAAAAGCATATCGACCGATCTATGTCCTTACAGGAGGATCCCACCACCTGGCCTTTATCTCGCGCAAACTTTTGCAAGACCGAGAGCCGGCCGACCTCATATATGGAGTCGCTGCGCACTCGCCTCCACGTGCAGATGGCGATGCTCAAGATAAGCGGCAAATCTATCTTGAGTATGCCTTTCCCAAGGCAGACCTCCTGACCTACGAGCAAGGGAGTTGGGAACGTCTCAACAAGTATCCGTGTCATCTAAAGTCACACCATATGTATATTTAACATACGTCCACAGCCTATATCTTTTGCCAACATATGTGAAGATATCTGTCTCTTGCGTTCTACCTCTCCTCCCTTCTCAATGTCACATTCACTGGAAAAGGAGAAAGTTCAAGTGGAAGACCACGATCCTGAAAACCACGAATTTGGAGCTCCTGACCACTTCGCTCAAGTTACGTCCGTGGTCGTATTTGAGGACTTCCTCCACCATGCAGCATTACAGAGGCACTCCGAAGACGGCTCCATGTTGCCCGTTACCGAGGGCTCCAAGGAAACCTGGTTCTCTCGCCTGTCCAACCATAAGGGGACCAATGTCAATGTCGATGTTCGTCACGTAGTCGACAGTTCCTCCTCCGGCTCTACAACTCCCCAATTGGAAGCCGAGCGTGCTCATGCCTTGCGGGCGTTGCGAACCGCCTCTTGGGCCTCCGTGTTTTATTTGATAACAACGGATATTCTTGGCCCTTTTAATGCACCATTTGCTATCTCTCAAGTTGGCTGGGTCCCAGGTGAGCACTCTTTCCGAGTTTCATACCATAAAGCTGACTATGTTTAGGCATTATCTTATATTTCTTTAGTTCAGTGAAGTCCTTATCTTTTCGATATTGGAGACGTTAACTTTTTCTTATGTCTACTTTCGGCATCTAGTGGGTTTGATCGCATTATATACGGGACTTATCCTTTGGAGGCTCTTCATCCGTTTGGATTCGTTGAAATATCCGGTGAAAACCTACGGAGACATCGCTGAACGTATTTTTGGGAAGACGGCGCGGCATGTCTGCACAGCTCTGCAAAGCCTGCAGCTGCTTATCAATGTTAGAACTCCCCTCACGTACCCGAGGTGGGTGTTAACCTTGAACGCTTACAGGTGGCCACAATCTGTTTGAGCAATGGCCAGGCATTGGCCCAGATTACGAGAGGTCATGTACGTTTTCTTGATCCCTGCACAAACATCCTCTGAGGAGCCTGGCTCTTGAATAGTTATGCTTTTCGGTTTGTATCGTCATATGGGCTTTGCTAGGTATGTTGATCGGACAGATACGCACCTTGAAGGTAATTATCTTTACTCTCTATGTCGCTCCTTCGAGGCTCTGATTCCAGTTCCTGTAAAGAATTACGGTTGGCTCGCAAATGGTGCTGTATGGTAGGCCTGGTCCATCTCGTCGTGTACCATAGCCTCACATGGTGATAGGATCAACCTAACAATCATCTTCATCTCCATGGGTGTTGTGGCGCGTTCCTCACCGAACTTTGAGGCTGCTGAGAAGTCACTTGGGGTTTCTGAGGGCCCAATAGTGACCGAGGTTTTCGGACATCTACAGCTGTTTCTGAAAGTCAGTACGGCCTATGAACCACCCCCCCCCCTCTCCTCATACTAATGCTGGATAAACCAGGTCAATGGCATTATGAACATGGTTGGTAAAGCTTCAACTCAATAAATTGAAATGCTCAAGTAACAATAGATCTTTGCTTATGGCGGAGCCATGATTTTCCCAGAGATGGCAGTAATGTTTTTTATGGATCTTGCATTTGTGTTGATGATTCACATATCAGATGGCTGAAATGAAGCGGCCAATGGATTTCTGGAAAGGCATGGTTGGCTTCATCTCATGTGACTTCCCACATCAAATGTTTCTTAATTGTTTTCGACCAGGTTCTGGCGCAAGCATTGATCTTCTCCGCTTACTTGCTTTACGGAGTGTTTGTCTATGTGCGTAGGCACTGGAATATGGCTCGCAAATTGCAATGCATGTTCCAGACTGTTAAACTTAAGCCGTTGATAGGCGTTTCAAGGGCAATTCACTCTCCCACTTGCCTATCAGGGCCTTAGCAAATTTGCATGGCAAACCGTTGGTGGGATCAACTCTTTTCAACTGCTGATACGGTATGAGTATTGACGTCGCTGATTCCAGGAAACGCGCTGTCTCTTGTGACAGGTATTATCGCGGCAGGTTTGTATGGAAATATCGGAATCAGTTGAGTGGCTTCTTAAGGATGCCTTGTTCAATCCTCAGGTTTCTGCAGAGGTGGTCTACATCAACGTCGTCGAGGACTGGCTCAAGGGACCTCACTTAATGTCTCGCAAAGGGAGATACCTGTGGTCGAGTACGTCCCATACAGTGAACCTTTAGTTCCTCTAACGAATGTGGTCTCAGCACTGGTGATCATGTACTGGGCGTTTGGTATGCGCCTGCTTTTCTCCTTGGCTCATAGTCTCAATCTCTTCAGCTTTCGTCGTCGGCTCTGCCATCCCGCAAGTACAGACGATAACGGGCTTGATTGCAGCAATCGCAATCATGCAGTTTAGTTACACCTTCCCGTTCTTCTTACGGCTCGGCTATGATGTGATTACAGACGCCATGGCATCTGACTCCACATATGTCCAAGGACAGGGTACCAGTGGTCGCATCGATGATTGGACTCAATGGTCCCGCTGGCGGCGGGTAAGTTATGGACATGATCCTGGAACGCAGGAGATTTAAAAATATACATCACAGGGCCTCTTCTCAGGGAGATGGTATTTTAAATTGTTTAATCTGCTTCTGGGCCTTGCTGGCCTCGCAATGGCATGTTTAGGTGAGTGGTGATCTCGGCCTTTCTGTCCAGGTTTTTGCTCACCATTGGCATCAGGTATGTGGGGGGCTGGAGAGTCGATCAAAGCAACATTTGCGAATTCTAAAGCTGCAACCTCTTTTGGATGCCGAGCGCCTGTATGATATGTGTAAAGTAGAGAGGTGTACCTTGTGGTTTCTTTTCTGGTTTCCATCGTCTGTGGCTCGCATATTATACTTGTACCTGGCCAGCTAAAATTAAATAAAATTAAATAAATTAAATCGAGAGAAGGGAGGGAGAGGAAGTTCACCTCACATCTCCTGCTCGCAAAGATCCTTTCTCGCGAAACCGCCGCATCCGACCCTTAACGATCTTATCATTTTTTCGGTGCGCCTTCGGCGCGTCCAATTTACTCACAGATTGATCTGTCGCGTGATCCGCGACGGGCACCTCAAATGTCAAAGCTTGATCCTAGTGGACAAAAATCCGACGGATTTACTCCATTCTTCGCCCACCCGAGTGTAATTGGAGTACACACAGCTGACAGACTGTGCTTCAAGCATTCAGTATCAAATGTTATTATCAAAAGAGCCAAAATCACTGTCTGACAGACTGATCAGGAAACAGTACAGGTTGTACAATTTTCTCTGTGATCCTTCCTACCTGGCAGAAATTTTTCACTCTTCAGGATTAGGGGAGTCCCATAGACTTGCTTTTGCTGGCAGTTTGACCACAGGATTTGCACAATTCTAAATTCACAGATTGGTGTAGTGTGATTTCTCAGTTTGTCATTTCCGAAGCAAGAAAGGACCTGGGAGACTTGAGACTTTTTCAGTAGATGAGCACCATTTTCCGACGCGTATCTACAATTTTTCCGGTTCCACTGCACAGTGAGCAACGTTGCAACGGTAGAATTTCGCGTCCAGCCACAGCCTTTGTTTGCACGAGTTACTTTTGTTTGTTCATAGTTATATTTTCAAACTCAGTTATGTCCTGGCTCAGGTGCACGCATAGAATGACTGCCTCGTCTGTTGTCGGGAGTAATCGCGGGCCGGTAGCCGAGCCCCGATATCTCAAAATTGAGGCGCATCCTGATCGAGTCAAAAACCTCACGCCTGACATTCACTGTAATTCAACCCTCGTCACTTTCTTCTGTTGGACTTGGCCATGTCGTCGCGTAAGAGACGAAAACTGGACACGGAAAGTAGTATCGGAGAGTATTTTGGAGAGCTAGTTGGGGAGCTCGACCTTGAAATTTCCCTCAGGCGGCGGTTGGCGGAGACGTTCGAGTCGAGAATTACATGGGCATTGATTTTGCAGGAAGCCTTGCAGAAAAGTGTGTACCATACCATGCAATTGTGTTGGGTCTGACAGCCTTTTACAAGGTAGCAGTGGTTCTACAACATCTTTCAAGGATGCTGCGTTTGACGCTATCGATGCTATCGAAACTCCTTTGGATATCGTTTTCGCTCGTGATATACCTGTCGTCCGAAACTCAACTCCCCCACAAGCCGGCAAGGTCTCTCGACCACCGCCCAAGCCGAAACACGTTGCGCGGAATCTGAATGCAAACTTTTTGTACATCAGGTCTTCTGACCTTCAACCCCCATACGACGAAAATCACGTCCAAACATACCTCTTAAGATGCCCTACGTGCCTTCGCAAAACTTTCACATCCCTGCAAGGACTCCTTAATCATGCACGGATATCTCATGGTTTAGAGTGGGGGACTCATGACGCATGTGTGAGGGCATGTGCTGTGGTGGACCCGGGTCTGGACACCGAGGGGGGCATTGAGGTCGGACTTGGTCCCAGCGGGATACTGCCAGGCCTGCGAAGCTTATTTCAAATGGCTGTTGGGGCGCATCAGCCCAAAGAGACGACGCCGACTGCAGAGGCTGAAAGGGTGTCTTTTCCGACAAGAGCTGCACAAGCCACCACTAGCTCACACTTGGTGCGAACACTCGGACTTCACGAGGATACGCCTGCCCTCGCTCCATTCTTAGGAAAACAGGCTACACGACGAGGTATCAAGGTCTGCGGCAACGGCAATGAATTTGTGGATATTGATGGTTTTGGGGACGAGGTTAACGGTCACCTAGACGGTCAGATGCCGAAAGAAACAGACAAGCTGTTTGAACCTCTGCGCCACGTGAAACACATTTGGAGAATGCGATTTACTCACCGCAATAACTATGACCCAAGTTCTCTCAGCGAGGAACCCATGGAGACACCTGAAGCTAGCTCAGCGACAAACTTCACCGCTGACCTTGCCAGCGATCCCCCTATGATTACTGAGGTGCCACAGATACAAGACGCGCAGACTTTGGCTTCGGTTCTGGAAGCAAATTCGCTGTCGGTGGGCGGGAGCCGATTTCACTTTGCGGCCCGTGTCATAGTCATGGACCGAAGTTTATGGATCTCACCTGGTTCGTTTTTCCGCTCCCATTATGAGTTTTTGTTATTCCCATTCCCCGGATAGTTGACACAGCTCTCACAGATCAGCGTTCTCCTGACAGTAAAGGCCACACACATAAATGGATGATATCAGTGGATTCACCGTCTTATGTGAGAAAGTTATCTGTTCTTGAAACTTTAACTCATTCATGTAAACGCAACAATTTCAGAGTCACCACATCACGACCATTTTGCAACGCCTGACCGTTTCCTCTCTCTCTGACCCTACTGGTGCTTCAGTGCTAACGACCAGCCGCCCTCCCTTCGTAGTCGTCGGCACAACAGACCAACCCTTCTTAGCAAGGGTGGAGTTGCAATTCAGTGGTGCTCCCAATGCGACAGGCGAAATGGTTGATCAGACGACAGTGCTAGAGCACTGGGTGGAGGTTTGTTTATCTCTCCGTTTATCCTGCTTTTGCCTGAATTGTGGTAGTTGGATCCTCTAGGAACCGGAGCCCCGGTTGCAGGCGATGAGCAAATTGTAGACATCGACCTAGACAAGAAAACCATGCTTTTGCCCATGCAAACAGGATACGTCCCCATCGGAACGAAATCACTCTGGTCACTGCCAACTGGCGTCATACAGGAAAGCAGTGGACATAAGACTGAATCTGCAGATGGTGATCCTCTCTTTCATTGTTGAGATATCGGACTTTTCTCACAATGCTATTAGAATACGAAAGCATTCTGAGTAGCCTTGTGGGCAATTTTCCAATGACGTTGAAAGGTTCGCGCTGTTCTGACAACTTGATGACCGACAGTTTACACCTATGCAAAGCAGATGTTAAGAATCCTCGGTCGCCGCCGATGTTGCCCTATAAATTGGTCACCAATTCTATTCAACTCGAGGGCCTCGTTCATGGAAGAAGAAAAGCGATTGAGGTAAGCTTATCCGCAAATCTAAGATTTTCGCATGATATGTAAAATGCATATGCTCAGTGGACTCGTGCTCGAGCCCTTCGAGATGCTTATACTCGTGAGATAGAGGAGCCGCGGTTGGCCTCACTCAATCCCATTCCGTTGACAACCGCGGATGTCTTTGCTTGGCTTGCGGAGCAAGGGCATTTGCGCAAGCGCGTTAGGGGCTCTTCCAAGGCACTGCAAGAGAAAACTGGTAAACTCACCAAAGACAAAGTTGTCGACACTTGGTGCCCTACTTGTGGACGAACATATGAAGCGCACACGGCAATACTATCTATCAAGACGGAGGGTACGCATCACACTTTGCAAGAAGTAGTCAAACGCGAAGAGACTACAGACGCAATCAAGCTATGTCCTTCGACAGGTCTTATCCCACACCTCTGTAACGTCACCACTCCAGTCACAAAACCACCGATGGTGAATGCTCGTGATCGTCTGGCTCGCTTCGTCCACTCCCCGCAAGTCCATTGCGTGCCGCCACCTTTGGATGCCAGCAGCTCTACAGTTGGAACGAATGCAATAAAGAAGCTTCGGGAAGCTGACCTTGTTGCTGTGTCCGACCCACAGCTGACACTGGCAGTCCGCAAGATCGTACAATCTCTAAAACTGCCCTCTGTCGCCGTCCCTTCTTCCAGCCACCAGAGTCTGTTATACCCCCTCGACAAAATCGGACCAGATAAAGATGAGGTTGATGCTCGCCTTGCGGCTCACGCTACCCTTGCGATATGCACTCAACAATTTCTGCGAGTCCTAATCAATGGTGGATTGGAAGTCGCCAGACAGGAGAAGGTCGCCACCATAGCCACCGATGGTTCAGCTATCAAGAAAAGGAGGAGAAAAGCAAACATTGTGAGCGTCCTGACACCCGCACACATATTGAGAAGCATTGGCCCGCGGTCGCAGAATAGTGATGAGTTGGAAATGGTTGTGTCTGAGTGTCTAGCACGAATAGGGGTTCCTGTGACTCCTGATACTTTGCTCATGAAGGATCACGACGAGCAAAGTGGACCCCAAGGAGAAGAACAAAACATCGTTGTGATCAAGCAGGAGGAGCTATAGCGAGCCACGATGCATCGAAGGTGCTTCTATTAGTAAGTTTTTGTCTCTAGGCTACTGTTCTGCATTTTAACTTGAGTTCTTTTGCATTCTTCATCCAATCGCATTTAGTTCACGAGCGTGGCCTGGCATTTAATATTACCCTGCTCCTCCAGCTCCGTTGCGCACCGAACACCGGAACAACGTTGTCTGACCCAAGAACCGAGGAATTCATATACATATGTATAACCTAGGTTCCTCCACGCACCTCCGAGTCGTAGTGAAGGATGTGTGAGAACTTTTATCGAAGCCGCAAATTCGAACTGGGTGTTGTGGACTGGGCGTCCTTCCTTCGTGCAGCATCTTTTCCGAGGTTATTTTGCTGGAAAATGATGTTCAAACATTCCGATTTATGCATTCCAAGGCTCTCTGTAACTGTTACTTGTCCATCGCAGTTATCGCGACAGCGGAACAAGGTCACAGCTCCGAGGCTCAAGCTGATCATCAGTTAATCTCGAGACCAACAACGTTCAGTGACGTTACTTTATCCTGCTTCCTCTTCCTCTTATTCCTCGGGCAAGGGAAGCCAATCGCAATTCCGTTCACGCTCGCAATCCGCGTATCTTGTCGAGATGTGTGGAGACGTTCCGCAACGGCCAGAACAAGGGAGTCCTGTGCTCGTTTTTGGATCCGCGATGTCTGGAAAGGTGATGCTAACTTTGGAGCCAACGTGCTTCTCGTTCGACAAAGCTCAAAGGTATCCACATGCCCCCTGGATAAACAGCCGGTATATATACAGCTCATTCGAAGGTGGAACCCTAGCTCAGTTGACAACCTTTCCCCTCTCGCCTTTCTGCGGGGTACCATGTTCCTTAGGAATTGCTCTTTATCTTTCTTTCTGTTCGCCCTTGTTCAGTCCACTGTAGCGGCAAATCATGGTTTGCGGGCCAAACGCTTGAATCATCATCATTGTCATCACCATGCGCCATCCTCGAACGGGAGCCTTGGCAGCACCGGTCATGAGGCAACCGTTGTTGCAACTACACAGACTACTACACAGTCTGCAGGCCTGCCCGCAACCCACACTCATCGTACAACTGTTCGGGCAACGACCTCCAATCTACCACCTCCGCCTGTAACGCATTCCAGTACCACTTCAGTCGGATATCCCATTTCAAGCACCTTTACCCAATCCCAGACCATACCAACTACCGTTGGAACTTCCGCATTGACTCCGAATGGTATCAAGGCTGGTATTGCAGGCGGTGATGCATATTCGTTCCTAAAGGACCATATTGGATGGTGGTATGACTGGTAAGGATTTTTCCCCCCAAATTAAAAAGTACATCTCAGACCTGCTGGCGCTCTACCAGGTCGCCGAAGCCCTCAAAGGTTGGAGTACCAATTGCAGTGCCAATGCTCTGGGGTGTGGGCACAGCAGATTCCACCGACGCTGCGCGTCTCGCGGATTTCAAGAAGATCAAGACCGCGCCACCGTTCGTCCTGGCGTATGAGGAGCCCGATTGTCCTCCCGGTTTTGGGTCGGCAGGTGTATCTGTTTCTGCTGGTGTCTCTGGATGGGAGTCTTTGATTGTTCCCTTAGGCAACCGGGGGACTTTGATAGGGAGTCCTTCAATGTGCAGTACGTTTTGGTCTCTGATCTACCATCCGATGATAATCAATGATTATTCGCAGAACAAGCAGACGAGACTTGGCTGGCGGATTTCAGATCCAAAATCTCTACCGATTGGGATTTCACCGCCATTCACATCAACAAAAATAACCTTGCAGGCGTGAAGAAAGACATTGTACGTTCATTTGCTCGTATCGGGATATGAAAGTAGTTAACCGGTGTCCAGGACCATTACTGGGAAACGTACAAGAAGCCAATATGGGTAACGGAGTTTGCTTGTGTCAACGGTAAGTCACCTCATTTCTTTACAGGCAAGAGCTTAAGTCTAATAGTCTAACGTCTCTCAGATCATAATGGTTTCGTCCCATGCACAGATCAAGAAGAAATAGACACCTTCATCAAGGAGATCGTTCCCTTCCTGGAAGCCAACGAGCATGTATATGCGTACGCATACAGTAACGGATTGGGACTGGGTGACGTGTGGCCACTGATGAAAGGAAACTCTTTGAGGTAAGCACATTAATTAATGCCCTTCAAAAGTTGGAATATATGACATCCCCATTCTTCCAGCGCCTCTGGAAGGACGTATCTTGCAGCCATCAGCAAGTATCACTAACCCACAGGCTGGGCCTTTCGTTTCATCATCTGTTCCTATGAACCTTCTGCCCGACAATCTTGCTCTGCTTACGTTTTTGGCATTTGGCAGGCCATGTCTTCATCGTTTACGTGCTTGCAGTACGTTGTACATGCCCAGCGTTGTATTCTTATCCACAGAGACGGTTGTTGTAGAAACACTGAATTCTAAGCATTATCACCCCCCAGGTTGAAGTCAGCAGGGACACAAGTCCGATTTTGTGACTGCAGAACTACGCCGTAGGTGCACAACCGATCTCCATCTCTAGCGCCTGCTTCGTTCGTCTCTCATTCTCTTCCATGATGTCTCTTGACATTTGGTCCAACCATTCCTTATTCTCCGAGCTACCGTTCTCCACTTTCCACGCATCGGGGTTCCGAAGCTTGAAACCCAACTTCCTTTTCACCTGTGCAACATATCCAACCTCGCTGACACTCCTCGCAACCTTGTCCATCATCCGTTGTTCGGGGGTCATCTTTGCCAAAACATGAGCGGGTGGCCCTTTATTGCTTCGCTGAATCGTCCGTCGCAGAATCTCCCCGCGGCGCTCTCGATTGAGCTCTCTTGTTTTATTGGCAACCTTCTCTTTCCGCGCCGCTTTGATGGTGGCCAGCATTTCTGGCGTGTACTTCATATTCTGTCGAGCCGTGTTACGGGCAAATGTTTCGTTGATCTCGTCTTGTGCTTCATTGATTGGATTCACTGCAAGGCGATAAGTTCAGGCCAACGAAGATGCACAAAATAGGAACGCACTCCAACCCTCCAAAGCGGACCCTCTAAACACAAAAGGAACTTTGTAGTCATTTCCAACATGCTCAGCCAGCTCCTGTTCGAATTCGGCCTCCATAAGAAGGTCCTGCATATTTTCCTGCAATTCATATAGCCTCAGGATCCGCTTTTCTCTCATGGCGCGTCTCTTTCTGATGATTTGGCTTAGAGCCCATGGCTGTGGCTTCAGCCTTGGTAGAGGTGGATTGAAGGCCGTAGCGCGCAGATAACCCCCAGTCATAATGGGTCTGTTGGCTAGCTTGATTTGCCAGGCTACTTCATTCCGTGCGAGATGCTTCCAGTACGCTTTGTCGCTCTTCGTTGCTATTAGGTCAGAGTATCTTTGGAGGATAGCTTTCTGTCGTTCGTCGCCCTGATTTGCTCGTCTGAAGGCCGCAAGAAACTGGCGGTGGTCAATGGGTGAGGAAACTGGGGAGACAAATAGTGGCTGCGTACCTTGTATCCCCTCTGTAGGCTTTCCTTGGCTACAGTTGGACCAGTCAGATGTTGTTTTTCCCGAAAGGCCATTCTAACGCGATATTTGATCTAAGTTGACACATCTGTTGAATGCATGATTTTTAGACTGAGAAGTGTGACGTACATCCTCCGTTGGTGCCTCCTTTAATAGACCTCTGTAGAGTGACCATAGTGTAGGGATCCTGTGCGCAGCAAGTTTGAAGAAGGGTACACGGGGGCGAACACGTCTCAAGGGCGATATGAGACGTGCCAGATTGGCGCGAAATGTCAGAGAGTCCGGAGACGGCTGATGGATTTGTTGCATGCGACTCGGCAGAAATAATTAATGCCTCTTGGGGGATGCACCTTTGCTTAGACAGGCTTGACAGTGCTAGAATTGGTGGATTACTGAGAAAGCAGAAACGGGACTGCAGACATCGTGGTTCTTGTTATGGTTTACATTGAACAAGATTTTCATGCATTGCTTTTCTCAATGTTCCGGCCCGATCATCCGTCGACGAGTCGTCTATTCTCTGAAAGTAAAGTATTGATTGCTCCCACCGAGCTCCCTCACTAACTTTGAAGTGTGAACACCGTGGATCAGTATTATCGCAATGCAGTACTAAATACAAATACATCCGCTCTATCTTAGTAGATGTAAGGGATGATGCGATACGGCACCAGCTTCTTGTACTTGTCCCAATCTTTTCCGTACCTGGGTTATGCATGTCAGAATACAGTAAATGGTTCTGAAAGCGCACGGAAAACATACTTTTTGTGGCACTTCTCATCGTCGCGCCTTTGTCGGTGGGCAAGGAGCACAGCGAAAAAGCAGACGTAAAAGTATGTGATCGGGGTATTGAATCCGGTCGGTAGGGACCAGGCGAGAGCCATGAGAAGGTCGCCTCTAGAAAATAGTGGGATTGGGTCAAAGTTCAGCTACCCTGATAGACGATATAAAAGGAAGACACTAACAAGTAGTTGGGGTGCTGGCAGAGGCCCCACCATCCGGACGTGAGGAGTTTCGACCCACTCGCTGTCGTGAGATATTGGAGGTCTAAAGTAGAAACATGGGCAGTAGAACCTATGTCGTCGAAATGTGGAGCGCACTTTTGGGGTTCTTCCCATTTCGGAAGTCATTCTTTTCACCGTTGGCATCTCGAAAGATATAGAACCCTGTGAGGTCGGTGAGAACGATAACCGTAGCCCAAACCGGACCAAGCTCAATATGCTTAAAAGCAAGATAACGTGCTTGGAGAGAATAAGTGAACGGCTCCCAGGCAATAGCAATAGCAAGCATAAATCCAAAGCCGTCCGTAGTGATGTCCATTGTTGTGAAGAGAGCGGCCTAAGAAGCACATATTCCGTTCAACAACGGGGTCAGCATTGGAGGGATGGGGACTTGCCTCGTTGTAGAGCGCGTCTGCGACATACCATCCTTGGAATGCTAATACCAACCACATAGAGTCTGTGACCTTGTCCAGGCCACCGCGGCGGACGGCTTGCTCACAGGCCATGCTGATGTTGACTAGAACCCATAGAATCAGACCTGGTCGGAGCTCGTTAAAGTACTTCAAGTCCAACGATCCAATGGAGGGATTCAATTCCCGGCCGATGAAGAACTGTGTAGATGGCCATCAGCACCGCACAATACACAGAGCATAAATAAAGATACATCATAAACGCAGTTGCCACTATTCCCACCCAGCGCCAACAGCTTTCCTGGTCGGAAAGAGGCACCATAGCAATACGTCGCTTGAACGAATGCCAGGAGAATTGACGCGGTGACAAATCCGACCCATTTCTCGTAGAGGAAGGTAAAAGATTGCGGACCATAACCATAGATAATTCCCGCGGTAAGAGCCAGGGAGAGCAAAAAGGTTGAGAACGCTAGATATACCAATTAGAGTAGGGTGCATGAGAAGCAATGCACTTCGTACCATTAATCTTATAGGTTTTCTTCTCGCCCGTCCGTAGTGTGGTGCCCTCCACGCGATCGCCAGGTAGAATGGCCCAGGCGACAACGCAGAATATGTACCAAGCAAGGTAGATAAGCGTAGCTTCAGTATCCCACAGGCTTTTCCACCATCCCGGATCAGACAAAGAGGCTGCGATCTGCCTGGGGATCGTTAGAAGATTGGGATGGCAACCTGTTGCCTCGGAGCAGCCAAAACAGAGGGCGTACATCACCGCTGGCACGATGACAATGATAAATAATGCCCCAGGGGGACCCAGGAACTCATATGTGGTGGTCCGAGGATTCAGCTCCGCTGTTTTTACTGCGACATTCGGCGACTCCATGGTGCAAAAAGCGGTGAATTCTCTGAGCAAGCGCGGGCAGATAGTTATGAATACTTACGAGAATGATTGTATGGTACGATTCTGATTGGAGAAAGTCTTGATTCTCCAAAATCGTATGATCTGCGTTCAGAATGGTGTTTATGTATATATACCAAACCTGCCAAGTGATTGAGAGGTGGGTGGGGCCTCTGTAATTGCTCTTTGTAAAATAACATCAGTGTCACCATTCTCTTCATGGCAAGATTTTGAAATGGACAAACGACGCATGCATCAACCATGACACAGGACTTGCCGGGCGACCCAAGAATACGCCTGAAGTTGCCGTCTACCACACAGCGTAACATGCAATCCAGGTGCATCGGCGAGTCGCAGCCTGTGAGAGAAATGCAAGGGCATATCGTTCTGTTACACAGTAACAGGACGAGACGGAGTAAGCGTGGTGTGTGGTTTTCGATGGCCACCATTTAAATGAGGTCTGCAATTAGTTTAAAATTGACTCATGTGGTCATAACACAGTACAAATCCTGTCAATTAGTAAATATATGGGATGATACGGTACGGCACCAGCTTCTTATATTTCTCCCAATCTTTACCATATCTGCGGCACGGTGAGCATAGTAACACAGAGAACATAAGAAACATACTTTTTGTGACAATTCTCATCATCACGTCGTTGCCGGTGGGCGAGAAGCACGGCGAAGTAGCAGACGTAGAAGTAGGTAATTGGGGTGTCAAATCCTGTAGGCAATGACCAGGCCAGAGCCATCAGGAGGTCACCGCTGCAATGTCATTGGATTGAGAAGACATCTTAGGCTGACAGACGTAATAGAAAAACTGACAAATAATTCGGGTGTTGAGAGAGACCCCACCATCCGGAAGTCAGGAGCTTAGACCCACTCTCTGTAGTGAAGAATTGCAAGTCTAGAAGCTTCAATTAGCATCGGGGGACGCGCGATTGCAATGTGGACATTACTTTTAGGGTTCTTTCCGTTTCGGAAATCATTCTTTTCGCCGTTCGCATCTCTGAAGATGTAGTATCCAGCGAGATTGACGAGTAGGATAGCTGCAGTTCGCGCATAGCCGAGTTCAACATGCTTAAATGCAAGGTAACGGGCTTGCAGGGAATACGTGAATGGAACCCAAGCCATATCTCCGACAGCAAGCATGAATCCAAATCCGTCGGTGGTGATGTCCATCGTTGTAAATAGAGCGGACTGCGTGAAACGTGCTTAGACAAACTTAACGCATGACGCGACATTACATACCTCGTTGTACAACCCATCAGCAACATACCATCCTTGGAATGCCAATACCAGCCACATGGAGTCTGTGACCTTATCAAGGCCACCACGGCGGACAGCTTGCTCACATGCCATACTGATGTTGATGAGTACCCAAAGAATCAGGCCAGGCCTCAGTTCATTGAAGGACTTCAAATCAAGAGACCCGATGGAAGGATTCAGTTCACGACCAATAAAGAACTGTCGAAGCGGGTATTAGTATGCTCAGCAGTAGACATACGCTCGCAAACGTACATCGTAGATAAAATTGCCAGAATTTCCACCAAGCGCCAACAGCTTTCCCTTCTGAAAGGAAAACGCGTAGCAATAGAAGGCTTGCACGATTGACATAAGGATTGATGCCGTGACAAACCCAACCCATTTCTCATAGAAGAAGGTGAATGCACTAGGTCCGTAACGGTATATGGTTCCGGAAGTGAGACCCAACGCGAGCAAAAAGGTCGAGAACGCTAAAAGTAGGTAGTTAGGACCACAAGACACGAGGGCATACGCGCTTCGCACCATTAATCTTGTACTTCTTCTTCTCACCAGTCCTCAATGTTGTACCCTCGACGCGATCGCCGGGTAGAATGGCCCAGGCCACAACACAGAACGCGTACCATGCAAGGTAGATAAGGGCGGCCTGAGTGTCCCAAAGGCCCTTCCACCATGCCGGGTCGGACAAAGAAGCTACGATCTGGTCGGGGATTGCGGAGAGATTTGGGCGACATCCTGTTGCCTCGGAGCAACCAAAATAGAGAGCATATGTGACGGTCGGCACGGTAAAGGTGACAAACAGTGCTCCTGGTGGTCCAAGGAACTCGTATGTGGTCGTTCGAGGGTTGAGCTCTGCAGTCTTCGCGACCGCTTTGAACGACGGCATGGTAGTAGAAAAAGAAACCAGCTCAGGCGTTCAGGTTCACAATGGTTCGATTTTGATGAGACAAAGTCGCATGATGATTCAGACTTAGGAATGGTCTTCTCACACTGAACCATCAACATCTCGAGATCTGTCCATGCTGTTCAAATCTGTTCAAATGCTTATCCTCCGAGAGCTTACAGTGCTGACCGTTCGGAAGAATTCCATCAGTAAATTGGGAAATAGTCTCCAGGCACATATATGGTGCATATATGTGGTAAAACCATGTACAACTCGTAAAACCTGACATAACGTTTCGATGAATGTTGTATGCCCTCGTCTTTGCTCAACAGGCAGGCTCTCTTTTCATAATCAAGTGCCCTTTCAAATAAAATGTTGTGGATGATGGACAATTTTTGCAACCCTTACTCGATAGTATGCGTTTGAATGATATGGTGTCGACATTGGAATGCCTTGTGCTCGCGTTTTCCTCATTTTCTGTTCTTCCGAGCTAACAATTCTCATAGGAGCAATGAAAACAGCGAAAAGGAATTCATTCGGATTGCAAAAGGAACACCATCATAACGGGTAAGACGATCTATGGCATAATCTCAACATTCGTTCGGTGAGCCTATCACAAACCAGGGACTGCAAGGAGATTTCTACCTGTGGACATTGATCAATAAAATGTCAAAATATAGTAGAGGTAACATACCTTTGATACGCCCGCCATAATACTACCGCGACAGCGGAGGCACACGTAAAAAAAGTCCGTATCTGACTGTCGACGTGGCTGGGACTACGAAGCCCATTGTAGTTGCATGCTGTGGCGTGGAACCGAGGTTGACGTGCAAGGTGGAGTGTGACTCGACCAAACTGAAGGGGCCTGCATTGCTCTGCATCGCAATGGGGGTGTCGTCGTGTTGCCTGTAATGCATACATGATACGTGAGGGTTAATCATCGTGCTTCAGTAGCAGTGCACACAAACACACCTTCATATGACAAACTCAATAAGAAAGCAACGACTCTCGGCGGCGTCTCTGAAACGAGAGCTACAAGTAGTACAAGATGTAGACGAGAAGGGTTACAAGCGTGAACAACCAGCCACAGACGGCCTCGCGCAAAGTGCGACAAAATAGTTCAACCCAAGTTACATTGGGGACATGAAGTTCATCCCTCTCGTCGAAGGACATAAGATTGAAGATGGGGGGGGAAGGAAAAGTTCAACATGTGTTGGCGGTTGTTTGGTGGATGTTGAAAACCCGGTCGGACTTTGCATCGACTTGGCGAAAAATAAAATCTCTTCGCTTCCCACTGGGCCTTTACGCACCAGCGGTAAGGAGGTGGTCTACGTAGATAGTGCTTTCTGGTTAAGATCTATCCATTTCCATGTATGTTGGATATCAGCCACTATTTACTGTCGACAGCCCGGAATTATTCATCCTGTGGCTCAAAATGAATGTTTATGAAACGTGGAGGGTATCAACCTTGGGCCCCAAAGGAAACTATCTCCCAAAAGTGGAACGTCATACAAGGTTCCTGCAACTGTTTCGGAACATCGTATTTCAATACCACCTGCCCGAATTGTTGAGAGTTCTCGCAACGCGTTACAACCACCTACAACCTTGCCGAAAGGTTTTCCTGACCCTATGATGCCATATGACATTTCGACATCCTTGCCAAACACGCACAACTGGAAAAACGTCTTACCCACTTTTTCCCAATTTACTGATGTCAGATACAAATGACCATACCCCCTGTTGACACATTTCCAGCCGCGCCTTGTTCCGTTTCTTTCTTCGCTTCTTTCTTGAGTTCTTGATTTTTTTCATGTTTGCACCATAGGTGCTATGGCTCTGGCCCAACATCTCGCTGAGCTCGCGACAGCCAATTCACAAGGTCTTCTCAAGTGAGTAGCACATTGCTGTCGTCGAAGCCGGAGTATCAATAATATCCATGCCAGCGATGAGGAATATCGTCTCTTACGACAGAATGTCTTTGAACAGCACTCCAATAGTATACTATTTCCTATCGAGATGCCCATACTGCCGGTCGGTAACCCTGGTCGTTCATGTGAGTATTCATCCGGCTCTCAGACGTTCATCTGGTTGACATCGATTTTATTATATCAGTATCATCGTCGTCCAATCCTCGTCGCGTGCGCGTGGTAGAAAATCGCATAGAGGAAGCACGTCCCCAACCGCTACTTAACTCCTCAAAGACCTCTGTGACGTCTGGCATGGCCAGTTTCATACGACGCGCCACTGGACGCAAGTCCTCAGGGTTCTCTCACGCTAACCATGAGCCTCCTCCAGAACCAACGACCGATTCTCCAAAGCGAGGAATGATTCCACGCATACTGCAAAGGAAAGCAAGTGTCCTGTTCTCCGGCCGCGCAGATGGTAAACGAGCTGCTAATACAGCTGCAAGTCTTCCCATGTCCCCACCATCCTTGTCAGATACTTCTCACCTCCATTCTTCCAATGCTCCTTCCCGATCTAATCCCCGCCCAGTTATTCCCACCTTTCCCTCAGCCCATGTCAGCACACATTCCTCTGTCGGCGACGTGTTCGACGACGGAAACCTTCAGACGAGCAAAGACATACGAGCGGCGATTATCGCAACAGAGGCGGAAGCACAGCGGCTTAATGAGGCCTTCAATGGTCTGGAATCGACGACATCATTCCGCATTCAACAGCAGACTGCTCGCCGCCTTCCTTCCGCAACACCTGCACACGCTAATGCTTTGATAGATGGAAGCGATTGGCGTGATCACAGACCTCAGCCGCCACCTTCCCCACTGGTATCCGACAGAAAACATCGACGCGTGCCACCTACGATTGATATCAGCGATGGCGCCTCAGTTCGATCTGGGTCGTCTTCGACCAAAACCAGTTTATCGCAATCCAAGTCAATATCTTCCCTGCGAAGTAAGCAACATCCGGGGAGTCCACTATCTCCTCGGTTTCCGCCATCCTCGCCCACCCTGATTCGCAAGAATTCAGCGTCATCTATCTCCTCGAGGAGGCTGGGGGTTAGCGGGAGCATCAGCCTGTCACGTAGTACAGGCCACCTGCCATTGAGCGTTCTCTCCGAGAGCGAAGGGATGCAGTCAACCGATACGATAGATTTCGGGAACGATCAACATCCAGAGGTTTCCGAAATTCAGAGACGTCGGGATGAGGTGATGGGGCGTTATGTCGCTCGTCTGGAGTTCCTCCAGGCGAGATTGAAGAGTGCAGAGCTTCATGAGAAGCTTCTTAGGCGGTAACGAAACGAACTATTCTTTAGATTTTGGGGACTAGGTTATGCCTCTTATAATGTATGTACTTCATCTCTTTAAATAATGCGCGGCATATATTGGATTGGCGGGAGCTGCAACGTGATCGGTGATCGGTGACGCGCCGCACTGTAGAGACGTTTGTTTGTTACGAACCTCCGATATCAACATAAATTATCACTGGAATTGACTTGACCCGATGCGCTTGGGGACTGCTTGGGGTCGGGTCAACTTTGAAGATTTGGGAAGGGATCTGGTCCCTGGATGACCTTAGAACTTGTAGGATGAGTTGACATGGAATGCATGTATCGCGTATGCAAGTGTCTGCAGCGCAACAATTCAAGGTGTTCGTCCTGAAAACAATTCCTTCCCACTTTGTGTCAAAGAGTTTGACTGTTCCCCCACCCCCGGTATCCGGAGGCAGCATTTGATTTCCAATGTGACTGTGATCGGTGACATCGGGTTACCCCGCGTAGTCCACCTGAAAATAACTTGAAGGCACTCTTCCTGGTCCAGCATCTTTCATACCCTCCAGCAACCATGGGCCGTACATTGGACACCCCGGAATCGAACAACTCCCTGACCGTGCGCGATAACCGCACCGGAAAGGTGTACAATGTCCCGTAAGCACCTCCCGATTCAACTTCCGGAACGGAGGACTAACGCGTCGGGATGTACAGGATTACCGACAATAGCATCCCAGCAACTGCCTTCAAGGCAATAGCTGCGCCCCGGGCACCTGGCGAGCGGGAGGAGAACGAGACAGACAAGGGGCTACGAGTGTCTGATAAAGGATATCTGAACACTGCTGTGTTGCGGAGTGAGATAACTTATATCGACGGAGAGGCAGGCGGTACGTCGCAATCCATTCAGACAGTGTGCGCATTGCTCACTTCCTTGTGATTAGTCCTCCGATACCGGTACTTGCTCTATCACGCTCTTTGTCCCATCACCATTTTGACGATTCGCGCGCAGAGGCTACCCAATTGAGCAACTCGCACTGCACTCATCACATCTCGAAACTGGTACGTCCGTAGTCCTTACTCGTGAGATGTGCGTCATAATAATATATCATAGCATATCTCCTCATCTATGGTGCCCTCCCCTCCACTTCTCAATTCAAGATCTTTCAGGAAGAAGTCATGCACCATGGTGTTACTCATGCTGACGCTGAGCAATTCTGCCGGTCCTTCCGGTAAGGGCACAGTGGTGCGATTTACAGCATATGTTTGACCATCTTCTTTTCCTTCAGTTATGATGCTCACCCAATGGCTATCTTGACAAGCGCGTTCGCCTACCTCGGGTCGTACTACAGCGAAGCGAACCCTTCTTTGCAAGGTAGATCGCCCGCCCTGTCGGTCCACATCATGCCTTCGTCACTGATAAACTCCATATCTACCTCAGGCCAGAATATCTTCAGCAAAGGGGACCAAGCCTCCCTCGCTTTGATGGACAAGCAGATTTACAGGTTGATAGGCAAGGCCACCACACTTGCTGCGTGAGTAATGTCCAGTGTAGTTGTCTATTCTGAAAGCAACTGAACCCACCTCTCTAGCATGGCCTATCGCGTTCGCCAGGGTAGGGAGTTCGTGACTCCCCCAACTAACCTCAGTTATACCGGATCGTGCGTCATCCCTGCTGCGCTATCTCCTTTCAGTGTACTAAGAATGGCTTCCAGATTCCTATACCAAATGGATCACCTCGGCGAGGAGAACTACGTACCCAACCCCGTCCTGGAGAAAGCACTTGATGTCCTGTTCTTGCTGCATGCCGATCACGAACTGAACGCATCCGCCACGACTGTCCTGCAGACTGGAAGTTCACTCGTAGACCCTTACTCTGCAATCGCGTGAGTTTTGGGTTGAATGAAAACATATGAGATTTTGAAGTAACTGACATGCAATACAGCGCCGGCTGCGCGTCATTATAGTGAGTTAACATTCTATACGCGAGTCCAATACGTGGCTGATGATCTTCCGCGAAAGTGGACCTTTGCATGGTACGTTCCCTCATGTCTCGTCCGACTCCTTCATCTGAGTTAGACATGCAGGTGGTGCCAATGAGGCTGTCATTAGGATGTTGATCTCCATTGGCAAGTAAGTCGACGCATCCACGCGCTCGAGACAAATTTAGATTTACTTTCTATATGCAAGGCCTGAAAATGTTCCGGCATTCCTGGAGGCCGTTAAAAGGCGCGAGAAGGTCCTTTCAGGTTTCGGCCATCGGTGCGTAGTTCCATCTCGGTATTTCTCAACTTCCTGAGACATGAAATAGGGTCTACAAAACTGTGAGGTGGAAATTTTTTGTGCCCCAAATCCTGCAATTGACTGGGGTTCTAGTCCGATCCTCGTTCCTTCATTGTCCGTAAAACCGCGGACGAGGTGTTTAAAATGTAGGGTTGTTTTCAATGCTTCTTGAATTTGTGGGGTTGACGGTGCACGCGTTCCAGTACAGGCAAGGATGAGCTGCTTGAGACCGCCATGGCTCTGCATGCAGCTGCCATGAAGGACGAGTACTTCATCAAACGCAAGCTCGCACCCAACGTCGATTTCTGGTCCGTCTTTTCACTACGTCATGGATAAGTCAGACATCTAACAATTATTTTGCAGGAGGTATCTTATCTTCATCAATCTATACTGATTCGGGCATCACTGACTGATTTTTCCAACAGTGGTTTGATTTACCGTGCCATGGGTCTGTGCTTGTTTTATGATGCTCCGGAGGAGTGATTCGACACTCATACACGTTACAGGATTCCCGCTTGATTTCTTCCCAGTGCTCTTCGCAGTTCCTCGGGTGGTCGGATGGCTTGCACACTGGCGGCAGGTGAGTTAAGAAGTCTATGCACCTTCTCTGAGGAAGACGCTCAGCGATGATCATTCAGATGATGCTTCAAGAAGGTGGTGTCAAAATTTGGAGACCACGACAGGTACGGAGCTTGGCACATGCTTCGCCGATGCTCCTGACTGAATGACCACCCTTGCAGATTTACGTTGGGGCTAGCAAGCGTGATTACGTGCTCATTGAAGAGCGCATTCCAGTGGAGGGACCAAGGGTGACACCCTCGCCCGTCGTGCACTCAGGGTGAGTTTTCTCCTTGGAACGAACGCCTCACGTCTGGCGTCTTGGCCGAGACGCTAGTGCCCATGACGACAGCGACTGATTGATTCACGTGCAGCATAACGAAGAGGACAAACCTTGCGTCGTTCAAAGGGAAGCCTGCGGCGAAGCTTTAAGCACGTATATACCAGAATCTGTGTGTACATATATAGTTGAAAGGAATAATGGACGGACGCACAATGGGCGGGAGTCAGGAGTCGTGCATTGTGCGTGGCAAGGCCCGGACCTGGAAAATGGACGTTGTTGGTGTGTATTTGGCTGGATGCCTTCAAAATCATGGTTGTAAATTTGTTCCCCATCAACGTCCCCTCCGTCCTCATTTCCACCGCGTGCTCCTTTTTCTCTCTTTTATAACGCCCCCTCCTCCAGACAAGCTCGTCAAGATGTTCCCCACACTCATTACCCTCGCGCTCCTTGCTGTCCCTGCCATCCAAGGCGTTCTTGCCGAGTTTGCCGTCAACTCCCCTGCCCTTACCCAAGTGTGTTTCACCAACACCGCGCCCGAATAACCAAACTTACCTTTCGTTCACAGTGCAAAGAGTCAAAGATATCCTGGGAGGCCACCAATGGACCTTACAACCTCATCGTGGTTCCTGCTGCGGAACCATGTGGTGACGCGCTGTACGTTGCCACCTCCGAGCTCCAGTCAAACGCATACTGATGGTCCAGACAGCGCTGACCTTGGCGACCACACCGGTACCTCTTTCACCTGGAAACCCGCTCTCCCTGCCGGAACTAAAGTCCAGCTCTCTGTGGAGGATGCTGATGGTGAGGAGGCATGGAGTCAAACAGTCAGTCTTCGTTCATCTTTTTCATTGGCTCGATCTCACCTCTTTCTCCAGATCACTGTTGAGGCTGGTGATGACACTTCCTGCCTTCCCGGTGGCGTCGTGAAGACGACGAGCGTGAGCTCGACCACAAAATCCTCATCCTCCTCCACAAAGTCTTCCACAGGATCTCCTTCCACGTGAGTGGTACAACCTATAGATCTAGGTTCCTGACTCTGAACGGCGCCTTTAGCCTCGTTGTTACCCCGACCACCACCGTAGAGATCCCCGGCGCAACCGACACAGTAACTCCCGAAGCCGTTGGCGCTGCTGGTAATGCTGGTGCCAACCCTCTTGGTCTCGGCAATGGTGCTCTCACGATGCGCCAGGCCAGCACCCCCGTGATGGTCCTCGGTGCACTCGCCGCCGTCCTCGCCATCTCCCTTTAACGATACCCAACGCTTTTTTGCGACTGGATGAACTTCGATGTTCATAGTGGAGCCGCCGGCTCTATTTCTCTCATCCGGTGCTGGTATTTTTTTGTTGTTTGATCGCGCTTGGTTCTGGAAATCCCAAAGTGTATGTATGTGTCGAGTTGTTGCTGCTGGTTTTTCCTCGATTGGTGGATGCTTGAAGTCGAAACAAGTCGAGCTGGGTGATATATTACAGCGACCTCTGATACAGTACTTGTGACATTACGCGCTGTTGTGCTTTACCTATCTTTATTGTTCATATACCCCGTGCCTCTGTTTTTCTGTTCAGTTTATGGAGAAGCAAAGTTTTCGAACGATATCTTGACGATAACTGCAAGAAAAAAGGGATCGCCGAAGATCGAGAATCGATCGTGACTGAAATTTGTCTCAACGCGATCTTTGTCGATGACCACCATGTCCGAATGGCACACTGTGTGAGGTTCATGCCTTTTGACCAGGCTTTTGGAAGGCTGATGCCTCTGCGCGTCAAGTACACTGGAAATTCCCTTTGCATCACACAAACACGCTCTCTATGCAAAACAAACCATCGAAGTCGATGCAGAGCTGCAACCCCAAGCTGTGAAACGGACCCTGGATGTGAAGGATAACATTTTAATCGGGTATGTGATATTTACACTGGAGATCGATCGAGACGTTCCTAACGATCCTTCAGGACGTTCAACACCTTGACGGTTCGGTTGGCGCGTTTAACAGTGAATGCATTCCTCGAAAATGTGGATCTCGTTGTGCGCACACTGGAAGCTTTCTCAGAGGAAGCCGACAAAGGACGTTCATGATAATTGTCAATGTTTGTCATTTATGAGATAGGTACAAGGCTCTTGTGCAGGAAGCCAGGTTCAAGATGCGTCCGTTTGTCTTGTTTCGAGAAAGAAAATATATACACTACAGATTTACTCTTTCTCATCTTCGCCTTCTGCCTTTGCCTTCTTCTTCTTGCTCTTCTTGCTTTCCCGCAAGTTCCTGGCAAGCGTCGCCTTCAGCTCCTCATCCTCGAGCTCCTTCTCCGTCCGGACAAGCTCGGGCTTGTACCAGATCGGGGGGTGCGTGATCAGAGAAGGTCCAGCGGCCAGAAGCGCAATCGTGAAGTGGAACCCGGCGACGAAGGTATTCGCGGGAGTATAGCTGTTACGACGGCGATCAGCACAAAGGTGCGGAATTCGCGTCGGAGAACTTACATCACTTCGTACGGCTTCACCAGGCTATGCTGGACGGCTTCTTGAAGACCCATGCGTGACCGCTTTTCGTCCTCGAGCGAGCGAATGTTGAAGGGGAAGGCGCCAGCCTTCCTCTGCACCTCAGAGAACACGGCACGAGAGTTCTTCATTTTGAGCTGGTACGTGATGGTGGAATCTCTCTGGTAAATCGTTGTCCGCGATTCTTCCAGCCGAGCCTATGTAGAGAAAGCACCTCAGCATTCAGTGTAAACAAAGCCTGATTTTTTCTGCGCACCTTGCCGTCCTCGCCGGACGAGATCAGGACGTCCATGCCGTACACTTCACCTCCGGCAAATACGGCGGTCTCGAAGTCGCGTTTCTGCTGCTCACTCGGGTTCAGAATAATGCGTTTTTTGCCATCGATGACATTCTGGGTCTGTTGGCACGACAGCATTCCTACCGGCCATGCCGTTAGTATGGTCTGAAACATATCAAACACGAAAGGAAAATCATTACCTTCGACAGGTTTGCAATCCCAGGTCGCGGCAATCGTGTTCACCGCCTCTGTAACAGCCCAGTTCTTGTTCCCAACCTTGATGGTCCGCATCGCGAGTTCAGCTGCATACCATGCGGCTTTCACAACATCGGCGCGGCGTCCTGTGGCGGGGTGCTCCGCGGTCGCGCCGACGACGAGGGTTTCGGCGCTGATGGACGCGAATCCATCGATGTGAGCGCCGAGCTGGATTTTGACGACGTCATCTTTGGCAAGAACCTGTGTGGACTGGGGATCCGATCTGTTTATTTGAAAGCGGACACCGACGTTAGATCGTTAAGGAATTTGAAAATGAAAGACGACCAGCGTACGCGAGAGGTGAAAAGTGCGCGACGGCGTTGTTGACAGAAATGCTGGTAGGGAACGCGAGGCCTGGAAGAGGGCATGAATTTTTCCGTGGCCACCCGTGGCCAAAAGAAAATTATGAAAACCACCTTTGTTGACCTTGACACCCTTCACGGCCTTGTTGTAGACGGCTCCCGTGCCCTGTTCGATGAGCTTATCGCCCTCGATGCACAGATCGATCACTTTCGCTCCCTCTACGGAGAGCTCGATGAGCTTTTTCGTGACCTGGTGGATGATGTCTGCCGCTGTCTGAGGATCGTTGACTTTGATTTTAGTATTTTTTTCTTCGGTGCAAAAAAAGAAAAGTTTACCTTGTACTTTGTGAGATCGGCCTCCACGGAAGAGACAGGCTTTTTCTCGTCGACGGGTGCGACTGCGGGGGGGTTCTCAGTGTCAGACATTATTGTTCGTGTATCACAGGCGTGTGCGGGTGCAGGTTGTAATCGTCGATCGAAGTCTGGAAGTTGGTTCTTTCCTTTTCGGGACCTTATCTAATCGCATTTCGACCATATCGTGTGCCAAAACCAAGGTGTATTTTCTACAAGACCTGCTTGGAAAACAGTGCTGTAAGGTATGAGTAGTGCGATGATATAAATATAAGTGTGTGACTAGAGCTGCGTCTGTATTCAATGTTAGATAATGGTTCCTTCCAGGAAAATAGTGAGTGTGTGCAAAATAATGAAAGCAAAATGCGACGAAAGCGAATGACGCGACAGAGCGGGAATTCCCACAAAAAGTCGCTGGCACTGGAGCACGGGCAGGTGTCGGGAGGATAAGGGCGGGTTACCGCTTCCAGGCCACCCAAGCACGCGTCGATCGGCATAGGTCCACCTCAGTTTTGAGGCCTGGCCAGGATGGAACTTCTGACCAAGGACTCGTTGCATCGCTGAGCTGTGCCTTCGCTACCGTTGATCGCCAAACCCGCCAGTCTGGACGGTCCCCAGACGGCTCGTTCCAGCCAAACTGGCCAATGATGGAACTGCGCATGCTAATGCGGTCAGCCATGTCGCTACGGCAAAAATGGCGCGTTTAGCGCTGGGTATTTGAAATGATGATAGCACAGGCACGGGGAACTCACTTTTGCCATGATGCCCACTCGGCATCGAAAGCTTCACGGACTGAGGTTTTGGAACGTTCAGCGATGACGCCGTCAGGCCGATTTGTCCGGATCGCCAGAGGTAGGATCACGAGAGGCGTCGCGTCCCCGCCGTAGATTTTTTGGTACTCTTCCCAAATAGCGTCTTTGCAGCCTGTGATGGTGCTGACAGCCTTTGCGAGATGCATGGTAGGCCAACACGAACTAGCTGAACATATTGTATCACCTGAAGAGCTCGACGCCCCGTCTGACTTGCAGGTAACTTTTGAGTATACAGATTCCCCATAGACGGACTCCGCAATGCCCGAGTCTCCAGAGCGTCTTAAGCCAGGCAGTAGAGGAGAATTTTCGCGTCCAGAATTCGGAGGGAGCCGTACTTTGAGAGGTGGAAAGGATTGCACATCAACAAAGGTCGACGAGAGATAGAAAGGGAGGACGGAAAGAAGGCTGGTGGCGAGAAACCTGGAGGCGAGCATCGCATCCCAGGCCGCTTTTAGTTTTGAGTGATCGCGAGGGTCTGGCGTTTTATCCGAATCGGCTATCGAGAGGCGAGGCGGCGGCGGGGGATGATGCACGACAGTAGCTGAATGAGAGAAACTGGGAGATTTGGTATTTGGTGAGGCGGACTTTGACGATCGTGTAGATTTTGGTTTTGCCGGGGTCAGGTCAAACCTTTCATCTAGGACAGCACTCCACGGGTCGGACATCAGTGTAGCGGAGCTTTTGCTAGAAAGTGCACTGGAGGGCGAAGGATCAAATGGTGGAAGGTCTACTGATATCGGCGATGGTCGTGCACGGCTACTGCGAAGCGGCCACGGTGGCGATGGAGCGGGGGGTTGAGCACATGGGAAGATAGGATCTTCCTCTATGAGCTGGAAGTGCAAATGTTAGACAAGAACTTCCTGATGCGGCTTAGATTCAATTCATGTACCTCAATAACGGCGCCAGATTTCATAACGCGGGCAACTTCCTATAAAGATACCGTTCAGTCGCTTAGAAATGTCATAGTTATTGTTGAGCTAACCTGAAGCACAAACTGCCACTGTGGTATGATGAGCGCATGGTACTTTTTGAAGATGAGGATGAACACACCTCATCCTCGGGCACTCCAAGACCAATATTGACAATTCGAACAAGGTCGAATTGAGAAGACGAGAATGGAAGACCATCGAGTCTCGAAACGACGCGTCAAATAAGGTGCAATGGTTAACAAAATGACATACAAGTTCCCATGCACCCATTTTACGCGATGAGCGATGTCACGGTATTGCTCAAACTTAAAAAGGTTGGGCTGAGCCTTTCGGAGGTCGTAACCCACAATCGTGCTCGTCTGTCGCACGTCGTAAGTTTGATAGCTGGGCGCTTATGACGCATTACTAACCTTCCACTCCTTCGCCGCCTCAATGGCCCAGTAGCCATTCCCACATCCCAAGTCAAGCACCACCGCAGGCGGTGTCTCGAACTGGTGCACTGTTAAATTTTGCAACGATCCTCGAATGAACATATTGTCCCAAGTGTCGCTGTTACATGTCAGTCAGGAGATATACCACAAGTTCAGCAACTCCACTCACAAGGTGGACATGGTAGTGGTGTGCTGCACTGGGTACGGCACATCTCCAGGCATTCGTCTGAAAACCTTCGCGTTCATGAGCTGGGCCTCCACATTCTTTTCGATGGGCGCGTCGTTCGTGACCATTTTGCTCGGGTTTAGGTTGGAACCTGGGTAGAAAAAAGGAAAAAGCCACTGGGAGTATGCCGGCGGGGCAAAGATGGGTATATAAGAGGCTGAACCCGCAAATCTTGAGATCTCTGAAATATTATTTGGTGACCCATGATGGCCGAGACGTTCTGGAAGAAGAGGGTCATCACGTCCGTGAGAAGGTTTTTCATTTTCGCGTGTCGCCACGTGCGGGGTGATTCGCCGCCCGTGTCCGGACATCCACCCGACCTCACCGTTCTCCAAGTTCATGACTACCACCGTCGCTATCCGCCGCGTCGCCGCCGCATCGTCTGCCGCCACTCGGCGAATCGTCCTCAGCGCAGGACGGAAATCACACAGAAGAAACTATGCAACGTCGACGAAGGAGGAGGTCGATCCTCAGCTGAATGGGTACCCACAACTGCCCTTCGTTTCGCGGCAGGAACTGCCAGCCCTCGGGTGGCAGGACCCACTTTTGCGACGAAATTTCGGGGATACTGTGCGTTCCATGCCAGCTTCAAACCTTACCTTTCAACTTACCGTATTTGTGGAGTAGTTACATGAACAGGATGAGCTTCTGTCCATGTGGGGACCCGACATCCCCCCTGTGTCACCGCAATCAGCCACCATCCAGTTCCTCATCGCTGTGTCTGGTTTTGTGGGGTTCGGGTTCCTCGTGAAGAATGTCCTTGCGCAAGAGCCGCCTGCAGTCCGCCGAGAGTATCCGTTCGATGGGCTCGTGAAGGAGCTGGGGGGTTTGGAGGCAAATAAGGTCTGTATTCGCTGGATTCTATGCCATTCCGACAGGCGCTGACAGTTTATTTCAGGCGCGGCCCGAGTCTTTGGAGGAGGACTGATATTTGTACTTGTGCATACTCGTTAAGAACGATTGTTGAGATTCGACTTCCATTCGCAGTGTCTAATGCATCCTAGCTCGCACACCACCCGGTTGCCCAGCAGTCAAAGTGTCAAGCTCTGAGACAGTCTCTCGCCACAGATTGCTGACCATTGGTACAAACAACTGCCAGAACCCTTGGCCGCTGTTGAATGTTCTAATGAATGGAGTTTGCGCATTTATATATCACCGCTATGCGACTGAATTGAAAGCAGGGACACGACTAGCAACGAAATTCGTGCAGGTCGCGAACCCTGGATAACTGAATGTTTTGATTGTCTTCCCGTGATCTCATTCCGTGTGCGATCAACCGACGGCTCAAATTCAAAAAGCGGCTGAGTGTGTGGATAGCAAAGAATTGCAGAACAAAAAAAAGGTAATAGCGGTATGCTAGTATCAGTCCGATAGCAGCAACTTGTTTCGATCAAGTGACCTCGGGGTAACACCACGTTATGGGCCCCGCGCGCTTCCAACTGCGCCATGCTGCTGTATGAGAAGTTAGCAGACTCAATATAACATAGTGTTTCCATACAGGACAAATCTTTAGACGATGCTGGTGAGACTCGGAAATCTTGGTCCAAAGTTGAAGATATGTGTGTGGTATTCATGAGGAAGACTTGGAGGATTGAAATTATGTAGACGGGCTGTGCGTCATTTGATCAGGATCAATTCACCAAAACTCCGTTTGGGTGCCTTGGCGGGAACGTCTTTGACATCGATCATTTTGGCAGCAACTTGGAAGAGCGAGCACTGTGAGCGAGAAGAGCTTAAGGTTGAGAGAGTGCTTCGGAGAGTACACGTGTAAGTAAGCAGGCATGAACCCAACTGTCTTGTCATCATCATCAACAAAAAATGCTGCAGCAGGTGCGGGGTCCAACGATCGCTTTACCGCAAACCACCACCACCGCCCACACCGACGGCGTCTCCAGCCTTCCTAGCCCGTACAAACAGAATCAGTTCGAGTTTCCGTCCATGGCCACTCAACAACAAAGGCCTCAAATCCAGAATCAGAATCAGTCCCACTCTCGTTCCTCGTCTTTCTTCTCATTTCGCAATAAACACTCCCTAGCAAATCAGCAACAGCGAACTCCTTCAATGGCAAACGAGGGTGATAGCAGCGCGGCCTCGTTGCCTTATTCGTTACCCCCACTCAATTCATCACCGGGACGAGCACCAGACAGCCAACCCCAGTACGCGCCACAGCAATCCATGACTCGGGCAACCTCTGCACAATCACCGCTAGCTCGTGCACCCTCGGTGCAGGGAAATGGTCAAGCTCAGTCTTCCTCTCCGCCCCAACCCCAGCCACCATCTCAAGCACAACCATCACCACCTCCACCTGGTCCTCCGCCTCTGCATCCCGAAATCCGTTCCGTCGTTAACCTCAATGTTGCTCATGCGCACAAAATCTACTTCTCAGGACCCCTCATCCGCCGCATCGAGCGTCAACCAGATGGTCAGCGGCCGCATAAAGATGAAGGATGGACCGACGTTTGGGCGCAGCTGGGAGGCACGACACTCAGCATATGGGATATGAGGCAGATACAAGAAGCGAGCAAGCAGGGAAGAGAAGTCCCACCAGCCTATGTCAACACGACAGATGCCGTGAGTGCCCTTATCACGAGTGCCCTTTATCTCTTGCTAACGTCAAACAGTTTGTCCAAGTTTTAGGTTCTGTAACGACCCCCGCGTCGGCGGGCAATCCTCCAAAGAAATATGCTAATGTTCTTACTCTCAATACGGCCGGCTCAAACCTGCTACTCTTTTCATGTCCAACGACGGCTGCGTTAATGTCATGGGCTGCGGCACTGAGGCTATCCGCCTGGGAAAAGTCACGTTTGGAGGAGATCTATACTGCCCACTTGATCAGAATTACGCTGAACAGTGAGTGTCCTTCTTTAATCAATCACTAAATGATCTAATCGATCTGCAGCACCGGACTCACCATCGACTCTTGTTCATGGGCAGATGGAGGGCTGGGTTCGCATACGCATTGCAGGCCAGACGGATTGGAAACGAATGTGGATGGTCGTGGCCGCCGGTGCAGAGGGCGGGTCTGCCGAACGCGCAGGCCAATCTGGTCTGGGGATTGGGAGCGTGCCCCCGCCACCGGCTGCAGGAGCAGCTGCACCCAAGAAGAGACGAATGTCCAGCCTGTTTTCGCGAGATCATTCGTCTCAGCATGCCTCTGGCCCTCTCATTCCCCTGATTTCTATGTACTCGTCGTCGAAGCAGAAAGATAAGAAGAAGGCACTTTTGACGATGAAGAACGTAACACAAGCGTTTGCAGTCTACCCAGAACGACCCGAGCTGATCAGCCGGAGTACACTTATCAAAGTTGAGGGAACATTTGGGGATGAGGAAGCTGCGGGGGTGATGAAGTCCAGAGAAGCGTGGGTGCTGATCATGCCTGAATTGGAGGGTGGGTTGGGACAAGCAGCGGAGATGCTCAAATGGGTCGTCGGTAAGTCTGATTGTTCTTTGTCACATCATTTAATGTCTGAAGGATTTCTTAGCCTTGCATGATGCCTTCGAGATGTATGGTCGCCCTGAAAGATGGACTTGGGATCCTCGCGATCCCATTTCCTTGATGTTCGCATACCCAGTGGGTCCGACGAAAGAGGTAAGCTACCCGCGCTTGCAGAAACCTTTTATTAACCTACTTTCCTCCAGTTACTCTTCCTCGATCGAGAGTTGGCGGAGACATTGGATCCACGCGAGGAGCGCACCTCCGCCATAAGATCACGACTCATTGGTATCCTACTCGATCGCATGCGTGGTTATGCACCGCCATCGCAGCCTTCGAGACTCGCCGCATCGGACACAGCTCCATCTCTTCCTCCGATTGGCGGTCTGAGCAACGACAATCCTCCACAGGTTGGCACAAGCCCGCCAGCTTCCTCACTTCCCCAACTTCCTCCGCTCAGCTTTGCCGGCACGGCTCCTTCTCAGCCACCACCGCCGGAGAAGAAACAGCTAACGCCAATAACAGAACGGAGCAGTGGACATACTAATGGTCGGGCTACATCTGCAGACGTCTTGACCCCTTCGCATAATGGGCATCTTGGACAAGACCAAGCACCCCCCTCGCTCCCACCATCGCAGGATGCTCCTCTGTTCAACCGTACACTGGCCGGGAGTCCACGGCCTGCGACCCCACCATCAACTGCGCCTGAGTTCGAGCCCCCAGCACGCTCGCCGCCCACACAAAGTCCCGTTATCAGTCCAGGCTTAGGGCGCCGTGGCTTCGACTCCCCGAGCACGAACAAAGGCTTTCAAGTTCAGTCAAGATATAGCTCTAATGCCTCTTCCGTTGCAACCTCAGACAGGACGTTCGGAGATGGCGCAAGCACTGTCACAAATCCCGCCAATGTTGAGCTCCCTCTATCCCCGGCACCGGAGACACGAACAATGTTTTCATCTCCGTCACCTCCTACTGCACCTGCGCCCGTGCCTGCACCCTCTCCACCTGTATCATACGCCGCTTCAGCACCTGCCCCGCCCTCTCCGCCCTCGCCAGTTGTGCCTTTCAAAGATTCACGCTCTCCTCCCCCTTCGGTCTTGACATCACCTCATTCTGATGCAGGTCATGGCGAGCCTGACCGCCTGGATTCTGACCGAGCCTCCGCGAAAACGTCTATCCTCACATCCTCTCATTTGCCGCTGACAAGGATTGAAAACCGTGGACCTTTTGCTTCCCGAGGCACGGCCTCACCCACGCTGCAAGGCCAGGCTGCTGCTCCGCCTCTGCCTGCCCCCCCATCAAAAGCCGAAGAAAATCATACTTTTTATAATGACGCAGGGGCTGCGCTTTACTACATGCAACAGTCTGAGCAGGACGGCACTAATTTCAACCAACATCGTCGTGTTCCAACTACCATCGCAGAGCAGAGTGGTGACGAGTCCTCATCGTCGTCGTCACAGTATGGTCCACCCCAGTCAAAAGCTCCGTCCGGAACCACAAGCCCGCAAAGTGGAAATGCTTCGGTTCATAGCAGATCGCCTCCAGTGCGTCAAAGCACGCCCATGGCGTTCATCGAGAGAACATCGTCTTCAACAAAATCCGCAACAAGTTTACCGCCGGGTGATCGGTTGAGCCCCTCGCGACAAGCGTTGGGACGTAAGCCTTCAGGGGCACGTGCTCAAGCGACACGGTCTTATAACGGAGATGGCATTTCTTCCTCTCAACAGTTCACTGAGGACGAGGAAATCCAGACCGAAGACCAAGACTACGTCAATCCTCCAAATCGTATGGAACAACCACCTCGTCCCTCAGCTTCGTCGGATGATCAGCATTTGGATGTGCTGGCAGCGCTTTCCTATTTGGACACCGAGGACAAACCTTCATCCCCAAAACAACTGAGGGTTGAACCGCTGAACCTCCGCTCGACGAATAAATCACCCCCACCTGCACCTGCTGCGCAAGAACCTGCGACGCAATTCAAATCGTCTTTCGCCCCCTCGAAACAGGCTGCGGAACGGAAGGCCAAGGCTCAGGCACAACAGGCCGCACATCATGCTGCTGTTCATAAACCGGGACGCGCGAATGGTAAGAGGAAGTCGAGGGTAGCAGGGGCGTGGAATGAGAGCAGCGATGAAGAGGAGGAGGAAGAGGATGAGGAGGACGATCAAGCTGATTCGGACACTGAGCCGTTGCAGGCGAATAAGGCAGGCTCGGGCTTCGGGTCGTCCAACACGTCTCTTCGCCAAAGCCAGATTCAAGCCGAGCAGGACATGTCACAGCAGTATTCTCACTTGCGGCCTCCTCGGACGTTACCTCAGATTCCTGGGAATCAGAACTATCGTAAGTCCGATTTTTCATATCTATTTTTGTGATCTCCCTGTAATGATAATGCATTCAGCAGAAGAATATAACCCTCCCCCGCGGCGCTTGGCTTCTGATCAGTTCTCGGAGAGGCGCACACTCTATGATGGCACCCAGATACGTACTCAGGCTGAGGTCCCTCAACCAGGCGCTGCTCGGCAGTCAGTATGGAGTCAAGTTTTGGATCCTGGACGTAATGTAAACATTGATACTCCGCGCGGCACCTTCGTTCAGCTGGACCAAGCTGAGACTATGACCAAAGCCTTCACTCCTCAAGGCCTTCTTTCCGCTGGTATGCAAGACAAGCAGGATCGTTCAGCGAAACGGCAAGAGGAACTGGCTCGCGAAACTGGTGCTTCACTCATCAATGTCCCCAACAAACCTCCGCCACCACAGATGGGTCTGCTCGGCGCAATTACTGCTCATGAGAGGGAGAGGAAGCGTGAAGGAGGCGTCGGTGCTGCGCTCACGGAGCGCGAGAGGGAAAAGCGTATGGCAGAGGACAGGCAGCGTCGTTTCGATGAACAGCAACGTCAGCAGCTGGAACAGATGCAGCAGGGTGGTTCGATGTACGGCGGGCAGATGCCTGGCTATGGCATGATGGGCAACCCAATGATGATGATGAACCCCATGATGGGCATGCCCCCTATGATGACTGGTGGCGGAATGTCTCCGATGATGACTGGGGGAGGGATGGCGCCGATGATGACCGGCCAGATGGGATACCCAGGGATGATGCCTGCTTACAACCCTCAACATCTCTTCGCTGCCCAACAAGCTGCCCAAGCCTATCAACAAGCCATGATGGCCTTCTCCGTCGCTGGCTCGCAGGTTGGAGGAGACGGGGCTGCTCAGCAGCAGCCGCTTAATCCGGCGATGACGGGTGGTGGCATGGGTGGATATGATCCTCGCATGTCGATGATGGGAATGCCGATGATGGGTGCGCCCCAAATGGCACCAATGGGCATGCAAATGACGGGAATGTCTGGGTTTGACCCAAGGTTCCCCCCCAATGTGAACAATTCGCCAGGGAGCATGAACGATCCTGGTCTTGCGCCGCCTGCCGGCTTCGGTGGACAAACGCAAACACCTTCCCGTAACAGCTCGCCTGCTAGTCGTGGCTCTCCTTTGGCGCGACCTGCTGATGCGTCACGGGGATCCTCTCGTCCTGCTAGCCCCAAGCCATAATTGAACGATGGCGGACGAGCAAAATGTCAAATTTCCTTATTCTCACACACTCATCAAAATCATCACACCTCTCCTTCTTTAGGTATACCGTTCTTGGTAACTCTTGGACTACTCGTTACAATTGCTCATATTCAATGGCTCCTCAGCAACCTACTTTACTTTCGTTGGATGAATTTGTTCTTGCAGACCTAAATAGACTTTACGTAATCACTCATGCAGACGGACTTCCTTTTACGATAACTTGCTTTCCAATATAACCTTCGCGTCCTCGAGCTCTCTCAAACGCGATTGATGTGCCTCGTTCTTATGGTGCTTGAATTCGATGGGTGTCAAGTCGCTATGGAGCCTGCTAACGCCAGTGGGTCGCCCGATATTGTTCGTGGTCCCTATGCCAGTTCACGTCGCATTAAATTCATTATTGCCATAGATTGGAAACCGTCGAGGGAAAGGTCATGGCCATTGACTCGAGCATCTGGATTTACCAATTTCAGGCTACCATGCGTGATAAGGATGGTCGGGCGCTCGTGAACGCCCATGTACTGGGATTTCTCCGTCGAATTGCCAAGCTCTTATTCTATGGCATCAAGCCAGTGTTTGTCTTCGATGGAGGAGCGCCTGTCCTGAAGAGAACAACATTGGTGAGTTCTTTATACGTGGCCTGGATCGTTTCTCATCATTGACGACGCGGCAGAGAGAAAGAAGGGAAAAGAAGAGTGGGGCTGCGGCCAGTCATGCCAAAATCGCAGAAAAGCTGCTTGCAGCGCAGATGAGACGAGAAGCTTTAAACCAAGCTGACCCGGCACGCGTTTCGCAGTATGTGGATTCGCTAGCTTCGGCAAGCGCGTATGGCTTACTTTCTTCAAATGCAGGACAGGCACATCAAAGGACAAGGGGAAGCAGCGTGCTGTTCCGGAAAATGACAACACTGTTTACCTTGAGGACATAGACCCTTCCATGGCTAAGACCCCTGCGAGAAAGAAACCTGCTACGCCGTCTTCCTCTTCAAAGAAGAGCAAATTTCATGACCACGACCCGTATCGACTCCCTGAGGTGGACTTGGAGGAAGCAGTTGCAAAGGCCACGCGGTCAGCTGCTCCAGATCCACGTCTCGCAACTGAAGATGAACTCCGGGCTTTTATTGAGGAGATGCGACCTGAAGATTTTGACGTCACGTCTCCTGCATTTCGAGAACTTCCGACAGAAGTGCAGTATGAGATTGTCGGAGACTTGCGACTCAAGTCACGTCAAACATCATATGCGCGTCTTCAAAAGATGCTAAGGCACGCCCCTACACCTCTAGACTTCTCTAAGCAACAGATCAAGAATCTTCGACAACGAAACACTTTGACGCAGCAACTCCTGATAACCACCGACAGTATTGGAAGCTCCCACTTATCTATCCCGGTCAGGATTGCAAGCGAGCGCAACAAGCAATACGTTTTAATGAAGAATGAAGGGGAGGGTGGAGGGTGGATCCTCGGTATCCGAGATGAAGGGACTCAACAGAAGCCAATTGAGATTGATCAAGACGAACCAGAGGTTGATGAGGGTGCTAGTGATGAGGATATGGAAGAAGTTCCTATGTACTGTCTTTCACCCTTTTGTGCTGTTGGTGGATCTCAAATAACTCCTCGATTTTCCAGATCAGGATTACCTGCTCCAGACCCCGACCTACGTGAATACCAACAGACTATGGCTCTCTCTGCTATCGGCAATAGGACACGCACGCAGCCCTCTATTTCAAAACCCATTTTCAAGAGGCATCCAACCACCCAACCTTTGTTCGACTTGGACGATGATGACGACCTCATGCAGACCGTTCCAAACATAGCAAACCTAGATGAAGATGAGGATATGCTCGCAATTGCCATTCAGGAGTCACTCGATCATGCTCATAATGTAGAGCTGGCTCGCCGTGAGCTGTCGTTGCCAGAAGCGGAAGCGTCCACATCGCAATCCTCATTGGATGTCTCACTTAGCATTGATGCTCAGCCCATTCGGCGTCCCCCCTCTACCCCTACATTAGCTAGGGAAGACTACCCGTTTGAATCCCCAACCCCACTAGAGACAGCTTTGTCCTTTGCTAACACTGGATCTTTACGACCTCGGCTGTTCCCAACATCCCAAGGCCCTTCATCATCATTATTTGGGCGTCCTACTCTTCTTTCTGCGTCTCTGCAATCTGCTATTCCTAATTCTCGATCAGCCTCGTTCAGTGGCGTATCGATGGACATTGTTCATGATCAGGGTGCTTTGTCTCCTTCCCCAAGTCGTCAGAAACACCTGCCCATTCTATCTGCAGGAGATGGTCACCCACATTCACCAATCACGAAAATACCTGTTGAACAAAGCTCTGATTCCGATGATATGGAGGAAGTCATATCTGCCGACGTCAAACATAGATCAGACATCCTTCGTACTGAGTCCCCAAAAACAGCCGCACAGCAACCCGAGTCCGGTTCCGAGGAGATTGAGGAGGTTATAACTGGCAGGATTGTAGAAAATTCTAGGTCTGCCGAAAGCGGTCACACAATCCCTCTTGAGATCAGTCTATCCTGGGAAACAACGGTGACGTCTACGCAAGAAACAACTCGATCTGCCTCGGAAATTACGATGAAGCCAAACCTAGCATCCAACACCCAACAAGCAGTCAAATCCACACCACCACCCTCAGCTCCTCTTTTCTCCGCTTCTCTTGAAGGCGAAGAGGAAGAACAATTCATACCCTGGTCTCGGTCGCCTTCCCCTTCAAACGAATTGCCCGGTGAAATTGCCACCCCTCTGCCCCCTCCTGCCATTGACGAATGGGATGCCGCTGAAGAAATGGATCCTCAAGCAGAAGAGGGTGAATATGCGCGGTTTATATCACAAGTTAAAGGGAAGAAGATCGAGGACGTC
Source organism: Hypsizygus marmoreus (assembly GCA_013433165.1). Lineage (NCBI taxonomy): Eukaryota > Fungi > Basidiomycota > Agaricomycetes > Agaricales > Lyophyllaceae > Hypsizygus > Hypsizygus marmoreus. The sequence continues at coordinate 1,586,154 of CM024092.1, read as the reverse complement.
AGGCGTGAAATTGATGATGAGATCGAGTCTCTGAACCAGCAAAGGAAGGCTGCCATGCGCGACTCTGAAGATGTCACCCAGCAAATGATTACTCAGATTATGGTATGGTCCACATTCTTCCATTAGTTGGTTTGCCATTGATTTTGGGTCAACAGGCAATGTTGCGTCTCTTTGGCATCCCATACATCACGGCCCCCATGGAAGCAGAAGCCCAATGTGCTGAACTCGTATCACTCGGACTTGTGGATGGTGTCATCACAGACGATTCAGATGTTTTTCTCTTCGGTGCGCAGCGGGTCTTCAAGAACATGTTCAATCAATCCAAGACAGTGGAATGTTTCCTGCTCTCAGATCTGAGCCGGGAACTTGGACTGGATAGAGATACTCTTATCCGGTTGGCATATCTTCTGGGAAGTGACTACGTCGAAGGTTTACCTGGAGTGGGCCCAGTTGTTGCGATGGAACTTTTGAAAGAGTTTCCTGGCGAAGGCGGTCTGCACAAGTTCAAGGATTGGTGGATGAAGGTACAGACCGGGAAGGATACCGAGGAGGATAACAAGTCGAAATTTCGGCGACAATTCGTGAGATGCCAACACATTCTACAGTCTTACTTTGGCTCATCCACTTTCGCAGAAGAAGAAATTCAAGGATCTGTATCTATCTGATGATTGGCCCAATTCTGCAGTGGTATGTAATTAAGTGTATGCTGGAATCACCTTTGTTGACAGCCCATCCAGAGAGACGCGTATTATCATCCCACTGTTGATAGTTCGGATGAGCCTTTCAAATGGGGACTCCCAGATCTGGACGCCCTTCGAGCGTATGTATACGCGATCATGTAACAAACATTGCTGAACATTACCCACGCAGATTCTTTCGGGAGGAACTCGGATGGGGTCAAGCTAAGGTCGACGAGATCCTTTTGCCCATTATTCAAAGGATGAACAAACGCGGCCAGGTGTGTTATGCTTCTTTCCCTATTTCCAACCACTACTAACTGACATGCACCTTGTCGTAGACGGCAGCTCTGAACAAGCAAAGCAACTTGGGCGAGTTTTTCGATGTTTCTGCTGGAAGTGGAAGCTATGCTCCCCGTAAACGGCAAGCCTACACCAGCAAACGCCTCCAAAACGTAGTCGACGAATTTCGGAAGAAACGTGCACGCAAATCGACATCACCAGGACAGAGTTCATCATCCGAAAGTGAAGGGGAATCGGCACCATCGAAGAAAAGGAAGAAGCCTGCTGAAGCCTCGAAAGCCAAAGGGAAAACTCGTGCGAGCACCTCGAACTCAACGCCCAAAAAGAAAGCTACTGGTAAGAAAGCCCGTGGCACGAAGAAAACGGCCACAAATGATGAAGATGAAGAGTTTCGAGCCGAAGGAGCGCGTGAAAATCTCGTTGAGATTCCACCGGATCCCCTTGTTGTTGCGCGCCTCCGCCCCAGGCCAAAGCCCTACAGGAAACCTCAAGAGCTAGAGACGGAAGCTCGTGATGAATCATGACCAGGAAGCTTGTTGCGTTCCACAGAAATGGGTTTGTGATTGCCCATTGGTCGGGAGAGTGAGGATGTATTAACTATTTAGTCTATAATACCTATTCTTATTTTATGCTGGAGAATCTCTATTTCTCATTTGGAGATTGTGTGGAAGAGGACGTATTGGTATTGCGAATTTCAGCCTTTGGCGCATTCTCATAGCCTCCAAATCCGAGGGAGTTCTGCACCACGTCCTCTTCTGCGTCGGGTTCTAACTGACCATGCGCGTTCCGTCGGGCACTGAAGGGGCGATTAATAAGTAATATGCGGAATTTTGAAAACAAGATTCACCGGAAGAACGTATATGAGAGAACAACGTCTTCGACATGTTTACATGATGGGTCCTCCAGCATGTCTTTGTCAATGAAGAATAGGAGAGGCATGTCGACCTCTTCTCCCGCCAAAAGTCTCTGTTCCTCGAAGCAGAAGCACTCAACTTTCGAGAAATATGGTGCAATCTGTTCACTGGCCGGTCAGCAGCTTGACGCCGCCTGGGAGAGAACATCGACGTACTCGGTCTGGCGTGACATTATATGTAGCGATACCAATAATGTCTTTGTCGGAATTATTTTTCGCTGTGTAGAAAGCCAGACTGGTTTCACCAGGGAGCACACTGACGAACTTCTGCTGTGGCGTAAACTTCCAAGGTAGCTGCTCAGACTTGTCCGCGTTGAAGTGGACTTTTATTCGATGGGCTCCTTCAACCGGTACGAGACGCTCAGGCTCGAAGCGGCCAGTGCCGACCTTGGGCGTTCCAGCGAAACCAGTTGCAGCGCAGAACATGCGATAGAGCGGGACGGCCGCGTAACTGGCACCTACTGCGACGAGAATCTAAGGTTTTATGAAAGGCTGTAAGCAGCCGGTTCTGTGAAGCAAGACTTGAGAAACGTACGACAGCTGAAGTATACATCAACAGCGCTCTATTCTTGGCCGCATACACCTCATTTCGCGTCCGGAACTGAGGCTTGGGAACCTCGACCTTTGGAGGTAATTGTGATTCCGTCGCAACATTTCGACATTGCCGCGGGAATGCAAAGCGAGGCCTTGGAGGACTCGCAAGCCGTACGTTCCTACATAAGGTGGCCTAAAGATCCTTCCCAGCCATTCAGCAAAGCATCACAGAAAGCTGAGGGCGCGTACCCGGGATGCCTGATGACCAGCCAGGATTCCCTGGCACAATGGTCGCAGAAGAGACATCGTTTACGTTGGCGTCGGTGAGTCCAGAGGCAAGGATGACCAAAGCACGTGCTGGCCAATGAATCAATATTGATCAGGCGTACTCTCTGCTTTCCCCACCATGTCCTCGTCGGCTTCCTCGTCGTCGAAGCCCGCGCCTGATACACCGCCTGCGACGCTCACAGATGCCGAGCTCGAGAAGCTGCTCAGCCGCGAAGCTTCTGCCTTCAATCGTGAAGTAGAAGTTGAGCGCATTCTCAAGGCATTCAAGCTCAAGTACGTGGTTTTGCACGGTTCCCATTACCATAGATTCTGACCTCTACGTACTAGCCCATATGATATCCTAGACATAGACGAATCCTCCACCCCGGAGGAAATAAAGCGTCGATACCGACAGCTGTCGCTATGTGTGTTGTGTCCCTTTCATTCCTTGAGACCTCAAATGACTAGAATTCTCCAGTCATCCATCCGGATAAGACGCCACATGCACGAGCACCAGAAGCTTTCGATATTCTCAAGAAGGTGCGTAACCCTTTGGTAGTCACATTAACCTACTCAGCAATTAACCACAGGCCGAGTCTGAACTCTCCGACAAGGATAAGCGGGAGGAACTCGATGCTGTCATCAACCAAGCCCGTTCACTCGTCGTTAAGGCTCTTGGTCTTCCCTCATCCACGCCCGACAGTGATCCCCAGCTCAAACGCCTCGAGCCACCGTTCAAGACTCGGCTTAGACTGCAATCCAAAGAACTGCTGATTGATGAAGAAGTGCGACGGAGAAAGTGAGTATCTGTTGCTTCATGAGTGAATTTCAATGTTGAAGCCTCTGCTCAGGGCCGTAAAGATGAATCTGGCGAACGAGGGGTTAGAAGCGAGGAAGAAGGACGACGAGGTTGCTGCTAGAAAGCGGAAGGTGCAAGAGGATAAACAATGGGAAGGTGTGTACTTTGATTTTTTGTCAGCGACATCAACTCACGAACGGAACGGGCCTCCAGATACGAGGGAGCAGCGTGTAGACAGTTGGCGATCTTTCTCCAAGGATTCAAGAAAAAAGAAGAAACAGAAAGTAGCAATCCTTGGATAAGGTTTCTCCTGTACCAACTTGTGTGTATGTATATCAGTTTTTTAATCCGTATGTAACATTGATCGACCCTTGCGTCGCCCCCTACCACGTCGCACTCCGTTCCTTCTGGTTAAGTATTACAATATTTGCATTATAAGCGCTGACTGAATGCCCAATTCAAGAAACCCAATGATACCAGCCCAAGAAGTTAAAGCCCTCCTCCGCCATCACCCCGCACACGTCCGTATATTCGTGGGTCATCCTCTCCCAACTATGCACACGTGTTGTAGGGTAGCTAATCAGAGTCAGAGAGATCAATAATATCGGACTCAGTCCTCGCCAGAATGGTGGGCCTGTTCAATCTCTGACTCAAACCTCCTCCCATTTCCTCTATTCGTCGCCGAACATGCCGAGTGGGAAGGGGAATGTTCTCTTTATCTTCACCACCCCCGTCATCAGAATCATCGTCATCAATCGTTATGACCTCGGGATGTGCAACGTCGTTGTTTGTAGCCATAGCCGATGATTGTGACCTTGCACTCGCTCCGGAGGAGGCGCCGACAGTCGACGAGGGAGGAACGGTTGCGACGCGACTTCTGCCACCATAAGCTTCCTGCTCAACAGCATTGATCGCCTCCAACGCGTCGTTGTCGAACATGAAGTCGTCGTCGCCAAAGTCATCAGAGCCGGTGTGCGCTCCTATGCCATTCGTGTCACTCGCCTTATGTTTTCCTTTCCCCTTGTCCTGTTCATTCGCAGACGTGGCTTTTACTTCTTCGATGAATCGAATAGCTGAATGCCCAAAGTCAAATATAAAACGATCTTCGCCGGAAAGGGACGCACGTTGTGCCTCGGATAACCCAGGTCTCCGATTCTCTGCATCGTGATCAACCAACTCGTCGTCAGACCAGAAGTGTTCGTCTTCGGGACCAGGGGACGGAGGCGGCGATCCTAGGAACAAGGGTTGGCCGACTCGCCTGTGAGGAGAAAGAACCAGGTCGATTGTTGTTGATATGCTAGATTTAGAACCCGCAGGAGCTGTTCGAGACCCTGAACCCGATGCAACAGTAGTTGCAAAGTAAGATGATGTGCTTTCAGTTCTTCGGCCAGAATTCGTCGCGTGACCAGTGTGTACGAGCGTGGACGACGTGGATGCGGTGGGATCAGGGACACGGTTGGGGACGCGTCGCCGGCGCGGTTCGAGGTTTTCATCATCATTTGCGAAAGGATCGTGGGGTGGTGATGGAGGCAGGGAGATTTCATGCAATGGCGAGCGGACAGCGTCAGGAGAGCGATTTCGGGCTTGTTGAGGTTGAATAGGCTGAGCCGCGGGGGGTACTGCGTTATTCGGCCCTGGCGGATTGTTCTCAGCTGTCGGAGGAGGTTCAGGCAATCTGGTGGGAATGGGTGGGATGAGGATGCACAAACATTTCCGGACGGGAACATGTACTTACCCCATCCGAAAGCGCAAACCTCTCGCAAAGTCTGTATGACGATTTTCGTCGCGATCATCTGTCTTGTGGCCCAATAAAGCTACAGTTTTAGGCTCGAGGAAGGCTATCCCTCGTCGAACATGCACGTCTTTTAAGAACATCTACGAAGGGTGAGCAATTTCGCATATTAAGAGGATAGGTGGCACGAACCTTGTAGCCTAATGGCATATCGTCGAGGTATAGTTCTGGAAACGATCGATATTCGATAGCTGGAAGAGTCGTGGTTCCGTCGGTCAAATGAAACTTGAGCATTCCACGGGGGTACTTCGGCATTGGGCCTTCGCCCTCGACCTCGATATCACCTTCCCCTTCTCCTTCATCCACATTGCCGTCTTTTATCCTTTCTTCTATGGCCATACGCGTTTGATTGAGGTTGAATGCGCTATGAGCGATCTCTGTTATTGACGCGACTTCGACGAGAATCCCTCTGAGTGTCGTAGTGGTGTCTGGTAACGCGACGTGCGTTGGGAGGCCAGTACCAGGAAGCATCGAGTCACAGAGATTGGATTCGAGTATCTGGTGTTCTATGGCATCTACAAGGCCTTGGAAATTCACGTCGGGATTATGGCCGGCTTCTGTGGTGAGCCATGCGTAGCAGTCATTCAACCACTCCTAAACGGGGAGTTAGAACTGTGTATGAGGCAGAGTTGAGAGTTGTTACGGGGTCGACGCGTGGTCTCTTGTACTTTCTATCTACCCAGTCGACGACGCGGGGTGGGACGGGCATGACAGGCGTCGTGTGCCGTAGTTAGGCTCGGTCAATTTTATACTTTATTGGATCGGTCGAACAAAGGGCTTGATATTTCAAGAAGCGCTCAACCTGGGGAAGCGCGTCGCAAGATAAGATTAGATTTCGATCACGTGTGCAATATTTTTGCGCTTCTCGTCAGTGCTCGAGTCGACTTTCTCTGGTTGCGCGATGATCCGAGGTCGAATATCCCACCCGATGCGCAAACTATCCACCGTCCCGACGAGGACGCGCCCCATATCCCTCCCTCGTCTTCCTGTCCCTGACCTCCACCAGACACTCCAGCGCTATCTGGCCTCGCTTGAGCCTTTCATGCTCGAAGACGAGAAAAAGGGTATTGCATCGTTCGACAGCTCCTACGCTCTTCGAGCCAAAAGGGTGCAGGCCTTCGAGTCGGGAATCGGTCAGGTCTTGCAAGACCGGTTAATAGGTCAGTGCTCAATTCTGTCCGCTGCATGCATGACGGGCTTACTGGCACCAAGCACTTGATAAGGTGTCTCCAAATAATTGGCTTGACGATAACTTCTGGATTAATAAGGCCTACCTTGAATGGAGAGTGCCGCTGCTCATTAACTCCAACTGGTGGCTCGCATTTCAAGACGACAACATGATTCCCGAGAGTGCCCTGACAGGAGAGTCTAGTGATAGCAGGGCTGGTATTACCGTCTGGCAGGTGAGACGGGCTGCGTGGCTAGTCCATAGAATGCTAGAGTTTAAAGAACGACTAAACACGTAAATGTTTTGGCTACTACAATTGAGACCGACGTTCACGCACATTCTACCTCTAGACAAGAACTGCATCCAGAAACAACACGAACAGGTCTGTCCGTACACCTGAATTCGAATGGAATATTTCACTCACCAGCCACCAACAGGTATCTGGCTTAGAGAAAGCACGTCGAAGATGTTCAATATTGGACGAATCCCGACACCCTTCTGCGACATCCTCTCCTCTCCCCCACCCCCCACCTCTCCCGATTCTAGGAAACTCCTGCTAATGCTCCATAATTGGTGTTACACCATTACTGTATACCATGCACCTGACTCATCGTCCTCAATATCCGAATTAATGGAGCCCCATGAAATAGAGTCCCAAATTCGCGCCGTTGTCGTAGACGTAGAGCAACGCCTCGCGAATAGGGAGATTGCGCTACCTATCGGAACGTTGAGTGCAGACGATCGTGATCGCTGGACTGCCGTATGTCTCTTCATTCCAATATAGAAGGATTGGCTGAACTTTGCGTGCGTAGAATCAAAAGCACCTGCTATCTATCCATCCTAATAATCAAAAGAATTACTACACGATGCTAAACTCTGTAATGGCCCTGAGCCTAGAGCACACTACCCACACCATCCCTCCCTCACCGAAGACGTCCTCCTGTCCAAAAGGCATCCCCCAACACGTTCTTGATGCTCACCTTCACACTATTCGTTCACATACCCTCAACTTTTCCAACCGCTTCTTCGATAAGCCATTCACGCTGATCGTCGATCCCTCCACGCGCGCTGGTGCGACAGGAGAACACTCGCCCTGTGACGCACTCGTGCCCAGCATTGTGGCCGAGTATGGTCTCGTGGAGGGCGTGGACGCAGCAGCCTTTGAAGCCAATTCCGATAGCTTGGATGACGCAGACCCAGGAGGGTGGGAACGGCTGGACTGGGTTGCGGATGACAAGATCCGGAAGGAATGTGTCGCTGCACATGCGAGAGCAATAAAGCTCATCGACGATTCGGATGATAGTGTTCTCTGGTTTGAAGATTACGGAACCGACTGGATCAAAAGCATTGGTGAGTGCCTTGCGTAACGCCCCACGGTTTTGGCTCATCTGCTACTTTGTAACTATTCAGCAAAGCTCGCGCCGGATGCCTACATCCAGATGGTGCTCCAGTTGGCTTGGTACAGAACACGCGGCGAATTTACGGCGACGTACGAAACTGTTCTCACACGCATGTTCAAGCATGGGAGAACCGAGACGCTTCGGACATTGACTAGGGATTGCAGGGCTTGGGTGCTGACCATGACTGATCCACAATCTTCCGTACGCTCTTGCGCTGCTTTCACCTCGCGACCCTTTGCTTACGAGCACTATATAGCCTGGCACCCGCTATGCCGCGCTGCATCGCGCTATCAAGACACACAGTCGCCTCACAAAGGAGGCCGCTACCGGAAAAGGCATTGACAGGCACCTGCTCGGGTTGAGAATGATGCTCCGTCCGCAAGAGGGAGAGCGCGCATTCTTCGAAGATGAGATATACAAACGGAGTCAGCGGTGGAAGCTCAGCACCAGCGGCCTGAGTGCGGGTCATCTATTCCGGGGAACTGGGTATGATTCTGAATCTCTCGGAATGGTACATCGATACTGACTGATAAATTTGTAGATTTGGAGCTGGATATGAGGATGGATATGGGGTCAATTGTAAGTCATTGTGCTCTGTTGAAGCAGTGCAATTCTGATGTTTTAAACTATGCAGATCTTGCTGCTCCTGACATGATTAAGTTTGGGATTGAATCAAAATTCTCAAGCCCACTCACATCAACAGATGGTTTCAAGGAGGCTATTGTCCAGAGTTTGCATGAGATGAGACTTGTCTGTCTATCTCCGGAGGTCATTGTAGGTCATGAACCTGTTGCTCACTTGTAATAATATGTAAAACTCAAACAAATCACACAAAATTCCATCAAACATTTTTATCATCCTTTGTATAGACAACTATTGGGTAACTGTAACCCTGACCCAGCTAGGATTGGTTCAAGCTTTGCCTCATGAAGGAAGGAAACTCAAAACTGATTCCAGAGCAATCTTTGGAATAGCAATGGATTATCAGTTCAAAGTTTCCTTCATTTATGGGGAAAATGTGAACACAATCCAAAACTTACTTTCTAGTTACAAACAAATATCAAAGTTTTCAAAACTTTCCCTCCTCAACATCTTTCATATCCAGCCATGCCTCTGGGCCTACCTGCTCTGCCAAAGTCCCAACCAATGTTGGTGCTCCAACACCAGTTATAAATTTGTGACTTGAGATGATAAACATTCCTTTCTTGCAGCGAGTAAGCATGACATTGGTGCGGCGCAGGTTGGTGAGGAATCCACATTCACGAGACCGAACAAGGGATATGACAATGTAGTCTTGTTCATTTCCTAGATATTCATAAGTAAAATGATGAAATGAAATGAATTGTGAATTACCTTGGAAGGAATCAACATTGAAGCATTTATTTTCCCAATTGAGGCCTGGAGTATTCTTCATTCTGGTCTCAATCATACCCCTTTGACCTTCATAGGGAGTGATGATTTGATACTCTTTCTGTTGGTCTTGGAGTTGTTGAGCTAGCTTGAGTACAGCCTCACATTCAAGAGCATTCTAAATTTCAAACAATTAGAAAATGAGAAGCAAGCCAGAAAATACACATACTGAAAAAGATACACCATCTACTTTCTCATGGCCAGCCACATCAATGAACCGACAAGCAATAATCTCATCAGTAATTGGATGTCCATCAAAGGATTTGAGGTTTCCATCATAGACAGCTGCAGATATTTTCTCCCCAATCTGAGGAGGCATTCTGTCTAAAAGTACATTTCAAGTCAGTATAATATCAGTCAAGACAGGCTCTGCACATACACTGAGTATCCAAGAAGAGTGCATGGTGGCGCAAATGAGGGACCTCAAATATACTTTGAAGGTCTTGCAGGTCCTCTTGTCCAAAAGGAGGCACTGTATAAATTGGTCAATATTTGAATAGACTATAGTCAGATACACTCACATTGCTTGTCATCTCCAATGAAACAAGCCTTTCGTAACTTAGTATGATGATGAGAAAATACTGTAACATAGTTTCCAATTTCAATTTGACTGGCTTCATCCACAATAAGTGTCTTGATTGGATTTTGAGAAGTGAATTTGCCAATAAATCGATTGGAGAGCATGCTGAGAGTGCAAAGCATAACTTTGCAGCCCTTGAGTGCATGTGGAGAAAGCTTCATAAATCGATCTGAGCGAATAACATTGTCTTCTGAGAGTTTGGTGTAGATGTGTTCATGCCTTGAGGTGCAGTTGAGTAACAAAGCAAGAAAGCAATACAAAAAGAACAAACCATTCATAGTGAAAATCATTTGAAACCAAGAGCTTCCAGTTCAGAAACCCAACCTTGGCCAATTTCTCAGCAATATTCTTCACAGCAACATTTGACTGAGCAACCAGCCATAGTCCATCAAACCCTGCTTGGATAGCCAGTTGGACAAAAGAAGCAATTACTGAGGTTTTTCCAGTTCCTGGAGGACCTTGGATTATGGTGATACGGTCAGAGTCAAGTGGTGAAAACATGGTATTCACAGCTTGTTGTTGTGAAGCATTGAGTTGGAGGACCAGACCACTAGGGGGAGGAGGAGGAGATTGGTGTCTGGTAGTAACTTGGAAGACAGTAGGAGAAGGAAGTGACCAGTCTTCTGGCCATATGAGAGATTCACCACCATCTCCTGGAAGCCAGATGTTCTTAATCCAGGGACTGTCACTGAGCAGTTTATCAGTCCCTTGGAGGATACGGCAGACAGTAGCAGCTCGTTGAGCCTCAGCTGTAGTTGGGTCATCCCGACCAATAGAAATGATGGTTGGCATAGTCTTATTGCCCAATAAGTGGTTGGTGGTCAAGACACCCGACTTGCCCTCAACAATAGCCATCTCACCACGGATTGCATATTCACCAGCACCAGTGCCCTGAATGGTTGCACGGATGTTCTAATAGGAGCATCAACCATTACATCAGTTTAGAAAGATGAATGAAGGTCAATGAATCATACCTGGCCAGACCGTAGTTTGTTCTTATAGTTCACAGACCTAATAACAGCCTGACCAGCGGCATCCGTGGTCTTCGTGAATTCATGCTTCGTTTGAGTCGGTTTGAGCTGATCGAGTCGGAGGGAATCATTCGCGATCTTTGCGATCATGTCCAACATCTAACATTGAGACTCGAGATCAGAACAGATCAAAGCCATGAAGTTCAATTCATACCTGAGCTGGCAGTTTCAATGTGTCTATCTTTTTAACCTTCTCAAAAATTTCTGCCCCATTACTGATCCCAGGAAGGAATTGTGAGACCCAGGCGCGCATCGCAAGGTCGTTCGAATGATTCCGTTCGTCGGGCTTGTAGACGGGATTACGGAACGTCTCGACGATGTTCTTCTCCATGATCGGCACATTATTTCCAATCACCTCCTTGATCGCCGTGAGGGGCTTTCTGTCGACGGCAGAGAAACCAGACTGAATATCGATCGCATTGATGATGCGCAAGGCTGAGTCACAGTACAGGGACATCGAGAGAGGTGCCATATCAAACGCAAAGATATCGCCCGCTGAGCGACAAAGAACCTGATCTTCAAGGAGTTGAAGACCGGCAGTATTGCGACGAGGAGGTGCCCTGGCGTTGTTTCTGCTAGCGCTTCGACCAGAGTCGTGCCTGGCGGGAGAGCTGACAATGAACTCAATGATACGGCAGGTTTTGTCGTCGGCAATGGCGAGGGCGACAAGCTTTCCTGTTGCCGAATAGCCAGGGGAGATGCCAATTGGTCTGGCGTGGTCAAAGACCAAAAAGGTATCTGAATTGATGTCCGACTCTTGGACTATGGTTGTGGAGATTTTCACGAGACTATAATCTCCTGCGATGAAGGTTTGCATAACATTCCGTGGGCGGGTATCGATGGCTGGAGGCATTCTGGCACAACAACAAGTTCTGTGTATGTCGTGAGGAGATCGAACCGAAGCTACATTCTATTTGACATCGATAAGAATTGACGCGCGACAAACCACACCCAACATTGAAAGCGCTCAAAGGTCTATACATAGGTCAGTGATGTCACAAAAACATTTCAATTCAAGTCAAGAGTGGCGAGTCCAACTACATATACTAAAACCGACCAAGGTGAAGGAGCAGAAAGTCCAAGATATACGATACTGTTACAAGGTGCGGAAGCTCCCATTATAAATCGCCTCCACTTCTACCCAACGCTCTGGTCCTAAAGCTTTCGCCAGTTTGCCTATCAGAGACGATGCCGCCTTCCCTTCCACAAACTCCCGGCTCGTCAAAATGATCATACTCTTTTTGCAGCGTGTTAGCATGACGTTGACGCGACGTGTTTCCTTCATAAAGCCGATCTTCTCCGAGCGAACGAGCGAAAGAATAATGTGGTCGGCCTCATTGCCTGTGAAACAAGTATGAGCAAAGCGATTCGCAAGGGCGATGCGACAGGAATCTTATGTACCTTGGAACGAGTCGACATTAAAGCACCGGTCCTGCCACCGGACTTTCTCTGCTTTCAAGCCGTTCTCGAGTTGTGAGCGCTGGGCATCATATGGCGTAATGATCCGGTAGGATTTTCCCGTCGCATGAAACAACCTTGCGAGTTTCAACGCGGCCCTTATCTCCTGAGTATTCTAAGGAGGAATTGTCGACAAAATTTTTGCATCAGGATAGAACAGACTATACTCACCACCCAACTGAATCCCTTCCTCTCCTCCCGGCCATTGGGAACGTTGACGAAAGAGCAGCATGACGCAGCTTTGATTTCATGGACGCTCTTCAACCGTTTGCCGTAAACATTGCGGGAGATGAAATTTCCAATTGGCACAGGCATGCGATCTGCAAATGTATGTTAATATACCCTGACAGAACGTGATTGAAGAACAGTAACAAACATTGAGTATCGAGGAAAACAGCACCATTCCGAAGATGTGGCTTCTCGAAGACGCTGCAGAGTCCCTCAACGTCACTTTCACCATACGGGGCAACTATTAAAGAAATTTGAGAACTCATTCTCACTATGTCCATCATTAACGAGAACTTACGCTGCTTATCATCCCCGATAAAGACAAGCTTGCGAAGTGTATGGCAAAAACGATGAAGTGGGGGGAAGTAGTCGCCGATCTCAATCTGGCTAGCCTCATCAAAGATCATGGTTTGCGGGGGAACGAGTCGAGCGAAAGTCGAGAGCCTGGCATGAGAGAGCATACTCAGGGTGCATAATATCACCTGAGATCCAAGCAATAACCTCTCCGTTGCGACAACGTCGTCCACAAAGTCGTCTGAACGGATTACATTCTGCTCGATCTGTTCATAAAGATGTTCATGCCTGCAAAACATGTTGAATGTAAACGCTCACGATCAGCAGCTATGAGTGGAATGGTCAACGTACCAGTCATAATGGAAGTCTTTCGAAACAAGCAGCTTAAAATTAAAAAAGTTGACATCGGCGAGCTTCTCCGCAATATTCTTCACTGCGACGTTTGATTGAGCTACGAGCCACACAGTGAGAGTCCGATCTGCTGAGTTCACGATGCTAGTGACTGCTGCTGCAATGACTGTGGTTTTGCCTGTTCCAGGTGGACCATGAATAAGTACGGTTCGATTGGCACTATCGCTCGAGAGGATGGCAGTGACTGCGGAATTCTGAGACCGATTCAACGCCCTTGGAGACGGGAAATATATATCGATCGCAAGTGAAGACGAAGGTATTTTGGCCCAAGAGATGGCGTCTGATGGAAGCCATATGCGCTGAACAAAGGGCTGTTTCAAGATCCTGTTGTCACCTTGTAGAGCTTTAAGAATGATACGTCCACGCATGGCCTCTGCGGTTGTCGGATCTTCTCTACCGATGGTGGTCACTGAGCGGATGTCACCCCGGAGGACACCTTGGAGAGAGATGGTCACGGCACGGCCGGTAACTCTCGTGGTATGGCCCTTTATCTGGTTCTGTTGCCCTGTCGTCTGGATTTCCATTGTCTGGGGAATGTCTGGTTAATATATGTACTAAGGTAACCGAGAGCATTCGTACCTGACTATTGCCAGGGCGCATAATCCTAGTCTTAAACCGACTACAGACGAGCTGCAGATTTCCGTGTTTCTGGCTGTAGTTATTGTCGATGTCGTTCTTAACCCTCGTTGGCTTGAGCGCAAGGAGACGATTGCTGTCCCGGAGAGTCTTGCTGAGTACCGAGAGGTGCTAGAAGCGAGGTTGAAAAAAAGTATAAACTGGATGCCAGATTCCGAACTTACAGTTTGGTGTACACGCAGAGTGTCAACTCGAGATATCTTTGCAAGCTTTTTTTGCATGTGATCCAATGAGGCAACTTGACAAGCCGCCCAAGCCTGCAGAACGGTATCCTCGAGGCGGCTGCCAGCATTCTCCTCGTGCTTGAACAACACGGAAACTTGGCTTTTGTTAAGCGTTGTCTCGCCACCAAGCGCCTGCAATACTGCCTCGAAAGAATGTCGGTCTGCTTTTGCAACAGATAATAGGTCGATGCCGGTGGTGATGCGAAGACCAATGTCGTGATGAAGGGCGACCGCTAATCTGTCCAATTTAAATGCGTATTTGGAGGTAGGGCTGCAGAAGACCAGGTCCTGCAAAAGCGCGCGTCCAGGAGGAATCTGTCTCCCTCGTTTGTGCCTTGACTTGGGAGATGAAAGACGGATGAATAGGACGTGTGAGGTGGATGCTAGAGCAATTGCCCCTAAGACACATTTCGAACCGTAAGAAGGTGCGACGCCAACAGCACCGCCCACAATAGTCTGCAAAAACGCGTCCAGCTGCGCCCTCCCTAAGTTGCTTTCGTGGAATACATCAACGCGAATCGGAAAATGTTTTTTCTTGAAGATCTGTTGGGCAAGGTCGAATGATTTTTCCGCCATCGTTGGAGGGAAGAATTGGTCTACGTGAATCTAATATATATAGACAGGGCATGCAGGCATCGCATGTCGCCGTTAGTAACGTGCATTCCGCTGCGGATCGCCTGCAGAACCTGCATGGAAAGCATATCAGATGCCTATAAAGGTGGCACTTGTTGTGACCAGGATATCGAAAAGGCGCCCGTTAGGCGGAAATGAAAAAAAGAACCCATTGAAAGCAAGACATAGCTTCTTGTAGGCCTTTCAGCGGTTTCTTTCATCCGGTATATAAAGGGAATCGTTTGAGAGGTTCAAGTTGAAGAAGAGTGTCGTTGCATAAGGAGTCAGAACGTTCATTAAACATTGGCAAGAGTTGACGAGGCGAGTTGAATCAGGCCGATCAGTCAATAACGCTTCTGCCGCCCCACGTGACGAAATCCTTTTCTTCTTCTTCGTGTTGGAAACGAACGCGAGAGAGTCATATGGCGACCCCAGTCATTCTCGGTGTCAGCGCCATTGCTGCTGCAGTCTTGGGGCGCTCCCTCATTAAAAAGGGACTGTTCGCTGGCAAAGGAGCTGCTGAACAATGGGCAAAGGGTGGATTCAAAGCGAGAATGGATCGGAAGGAGGCCATTGCGATCCTTGGGCTGAAGTCTGTGATTTCCTCTCTCCTTGTATACTCGGTTCTCACACTACTCACTTCTAGGGATGGGCCCCAGCTCCGTATGCGACTAAAGGATGCCCACCGCCACATCATGCTCGCAAACCATCCCGACCGCGGGGGCTCACCATACATCGCCAGTAAGATCAATGAGGCGAAGGATTTACTGGACAAAACGGACGGAAAGGGTCGGTGAGGCATCTGTACTGGTATGCACGTACTTTCTCTATTTCTCAAAGGCGCTCTTTTAACGAACACTTCTTCTTTAGTCGGCATTTCATTGTATCACTATCATTATCCTCTTATAATCAGCATTGCACTATTATCCCCTCTCCTACTTCCTTTCGAAACGAAGTTATTGTGCACTGCACGTGGACGATGAAATGGACAGTAGATCTACTGTACCTTTTTGGCCTAAGGGAAAGAACTTAGCCTGGCTTTGGTCGAAAATAATCCGTCGTCTTCAAATGTTCATTGTCCAACATTCAAGCTTCTTCAAGGTCTAAACTTTTGAGCTGCACGCCGAAGGTCGACCCATGTTCAAACTGTAATCAGCTTTGGACCGTGGTGACTAAGCAGCGACTACACTACCGCGGGGAATTCCTGATCAAATTGACAATAAATATTGTGTGACGGAAAGACCATCAGTTTGCTCTCTGATCTGAGTCCAAAATGAGGTTGTTTTGATGGAATTTGCCTCGATGTCATCGTGATCCTAATTTATTGTTCTATTTGTGCACACCAAATATCCCTCGATCTGTTGTTCAACCCAACATCGATTCGACGTCCAATTCTCAACGGTCCCACCGTAGGAGGGTTCGGAGCCAATCTGAACATCACCGCATCACTTTTTCAAAACATCTCAAGTGCGTCACGCCTGCCCTAAACCCATCAACCTTGTGCCACCTCACCATCATTCCTCTTTTCGTCACTTCGTTCATTCACCCCCACGATCCATCACTGCGACGTTCTCCAACTTGTCCCCCCTGGCCACAACCATTTTTTAGAATATTCCGGCACGACACCCCTCCTGTCTCGGACTCCTCTCGGACTCCTCGCTGGATCTCGAGCTTGTTTTCGCTGGAATTGGAGTTCGGGGTTCTTTGTTACTCTGGTGTTGGATATGAGAGGGTGTGCGCTGGTGACCTGTTCTATTTGCTCTCACTTTTCGGACCTATGGCACCTTGCAGTTCAGTGCATGTGCTGGCTTTCACTAAAAGTATTACATGTCGTGCTATACTTGTAAATCTTGCACTTGAACTCAATAAGAAATTTCGGGTCATAATTATCATTTGTATGTACCGAAATCCAACCAATCAAACAAATATGTAGCCGCAAAAGGCGGGTATATTTTTCGCAATCAAAAGTCACGTTTAAATTTCTCGACATGCATTCGAGGTCAAAAAGTGGTCGACGTCTGGGCGATGGACAATTGCCTGACTCGGTTTGACATCAGCCTGGATATCGGATCGGCAAATTGCGCTCCGACATGAGCCCAGGGTCCAGTCCCCGCCATAGTGTACATTTCTCGACCATGACCGAACTGCAGCCCTCCAAACTTGGCACGAAAGAACAGTACGTTCAGTCGTAGACTGGTGTCTATTCGCCAAGTCAATTCGCTGATAGTTGGGATAATGTCTACGAGGAGGAACTGTCGAATTTCGAGGAACTTGGTGATGAGGGCGAAATCTGGTGCGTGTCGATAAGATTTGTCGGTATGACTTCTAACCTAGTCCTAGGTTTGGCGAGGAAAGCGTCCAAAGAATGGTTGAATGGGCTGTGGAAAATGTTCCCCCCTCAGCAAATCCTTGCACGTTAGAAATCGGCAGCGGAAATGGGACTCTGCTCTTCGCCCTATTCGACGCTGGTTATCCTGCCACCCATCTATCCGGGATCGACTATAGTCCAGGTGCTGTGAAACTTGCAAAATCCATAGCAGCTACGCGAGGTCAGGATATCGCGTTCCACACATCCGATTTTCTCCAAGATGATCCGCCGGTTTTATCGCACATGCAGCAAGGTGTTGCAGAAGGTGTCTGGGACCTTCTCCTGGACAAAGGAACCTTTGACGCTATCGCGCTTGGGAATAAAGATGAGAACGGGAAGTCACCTGCTGCAAAATATCCTGGACGCGTCGATCGATTGCTCAAACCAGGAGGGTACTTCCTCATTACATGTGTGTCAAACTTGCCCCAATTTCAGAAGCTTGCTTACACAGGGTCATTGTAGCTTGCAACTTCACTGAAGAAGAATTGCAGGCTCAGTTCGTAACAAGTGACACAGAGTTAACCTACCAGTATGTGCAATGGTCTCCAAAAATCATGACATTTTCAACTTTTTCCATCAGTTCTCGAATCCAACATCCATCTTTTGAATTCGGTGGTAAAAAGGGAAGCGTGTGCTCAAGCGTTGCCTTCCGAAAGGCTAAATCGACATGATGTATCGATCCCACTCCACAAAATAAAATTCAGAGATTTGACACGATGTCAACACCAGTCCGCAAAGTGTCCTTGGCCAACCCACTTGCCCACTTTATAAGTTTCTCCAATCCTTCTTCCTCCCCAGAAAGATCGCGGAACGCCTCCGACAGAAAGTACACTAAACCCATGGCAAGATTTTGAATTCGCGTAGCTTTGATGAATATTTCTTCAAGAGCACCACGGTTTCGTGTTGTGGGGACGTCCTTTGGATTTGAGCTGATCATGGGCGTCTCCCTTTGGCTGCTGATGAAGATCTGAATCATCATTTCACGAAGAAACTCCCGTGTCTGAGGCTTTAATAATGTGAAATCAACAGGCTGTCGTGGGTTGGAAATCAGCGTGTGGATGATCTTTGAGCAAAAAACATGCAGTACCTTCAGGATCGCCAGGGTGACGCAATCCCTTGCAATCCACCAGCCATATGCTTTGGCTACGTTGCGCATCCTACTCTTAGAGATGTTTTGTAGGTCGAATCCATCATCCCTGTCTCCCTTCAAGGTCTTGATGAGTTCCGCGCCCCCGACTGACGTCTCTCCGAGGTCTCGAAGGAAGTCCCAAAGGCAAAACTGGAGCGTTATCTTGTAGGAATGTGACTGACGGCACAGGTGCTGACAGACAAGAGCGTAATATGGGTTGTACGTTTTTTCCTGCTGCCAAGTCAGGAATCAAATGGGTCGAGTGTTCGAGAAAACCATACATTTCCGCAACAATGCAAAAGGACGCGCACGATTTCTCGTTGCTGCACCTCGGTGAGGTTCAACTGCGACAAGCGTTCGCAAGCATCGATGTAATCCTGAAACTCCGCTAAGCATGGTTGAAAGAAAGCATTGAACATGACGTACATCGCTGCTCATAAGAACCACAAAGATGCTCTTGCGGATATCGGTGTTCATGCCCTGCTTACGCGCCAATTTACCAAGATCGCCAGCAGGGTCGGCAACTTCAGCGACTTTAGCAGCCTTGGCTTCGGCCTGGCGGTCGACGATAGGATCACCACTCCAAGCAGCGCCAACGAGCCACCACTTCCCTTTCGTCCCAGCAGAATGAAGGTCCCCAAGGGAGACGCGTAAAGGGTCATGCGCAAGAACTGCATAGAGCTCAGATCACGCCAACTCGGAGTATTTAATGAGAACATACCATGGCGCTTTTTAGAAAGTCCAGAAAGGAATTTCTTCATTCTTTCCACCGCCTCGGCCCCCTGATTCTGTGTTGCATTCCTCTTCAGCTTATTGTTCTTGAGGTTGGTGAGCGTTTCAATCATGAATCGAGTCCGCGAGCTGAAATAAGGGAGGTTAGCGACGGTGCGAGAGAATCGACATATGCTTACCTGAGGGCTTCATCCTTATCGGACACTTTGCTCTGGACAGTTTGGATGATGTCTTTCAGTGCAGAGGGATCGTCCTGACGAAGCTGCTGACCAGAATCTGCCAACAAGCTCAAGAAATAAAAAAAGAGCAGAAGCAAGCTAAAAACATACTTCTGACGATCTTCAGCAACAGTTCCACACCGAACTCGGTCAGTTCGTTGCGCAAGAGACCACGAATAACGTCAAAAACGAGAACCGACGAGATGACCTGGAAGTTGTATAGTTCGGAGAGCAGCACTAGCAGATTTGAGCACTCCTTGCCCTTCGTCTCATCATTAACCTGGTCCTCCGAAGTACTCGTTGCGTCAGATGATAGCGCAGCATAATACCGCTCATACAATGACACAACATTCTGCACGAAGTAGGCCGCTGAAACGGAAAATCAGATTAGGAGATTAGCTTGAAGTTGGAATCATCCCACCAAATTCGACACCGATGATTTTATGCAAACTTGAGACAAAGGCGGCATAGAGGACAACATATGAATCTAGCAGGGATGAGTGCGATGCGATACCCTGAATGATCAGATTCGTCAGAGTTGTTGTAACGTCTGGGCAGTTCAAATTTATGATGAGATCCGGAAGGGACTGGATAGCCAGCAATCATACCGTTGCGTCTATTGTCTCGATAAATCTCCTCGACACTATCAAGGATGGTAGCCATATTCTGTTCACTCATTCTGATGGAACAGGTTAACCATGGCTTACTCAAAGCGGAGTGATGTCTGCTCACCGATTCAGGAGGCCCTTGAGCTGCTTGGACAGTTTGACCATGACTTCTGAGTCTTTTTCGTTATCGCGCAACGCATTCCGCATGTGGGGAGGTACATATCGAGTGCCTGTGGTAAAGGGAGTCGTATGGTTGAAGAACGAAACAAAGCTGGTGGACAAACCGGTTTCTGCATTTCTCGTAAAAGCATGAGGTTCATCGGTGGGCGACTGTTCCTCGCCTCCCCCGCCGATCCCTTGCCATTCCTCACCAGAGAGACCTTCTGAGCTTCCATCATTTTCGAAACGTTCGTCATCGCCTGAGCTCTTGCCGTCTTCCGGGTTCTCGTCCGATGCCCCATCGATGTCTTCCATTTCCTCGTCCTAGAATCCATGAGCAAAAGTGGATTTACATGAAATGAAATGATCAATACAAGCCGATCTTTCGCTCCAAAAGAAGTGGCCCAATCCAACAAATCTGTACGGTCGAGTATCAGGTTGTCGGCTGCAGACTGTTGAAAGTTTAACTCACCATCCAAACCGTCATCCTCTGTCTCCTTCTGCTTCTTCCTATCCTTTGCATATCCGAGTTTTGATTCCAAATACGCGATGTACGAGTCTTCTTCCTCTTCCCGCCGTGTCCCCGAGGCCTTCGGATTCAGTGGATTGGACTTTACGACAAGTCTTTCGAGAGGAGTTCTCATCTTTTTGACATTGACGCGTCGTGCTGAGGGCTGCGCAGAATCCTGCGCCTTTGTTTCGGGTGGATTGGAAATTGCCTTTGGATGCACCGTACTACGAGAATCGGTCGACTGGGTAGAAATATCATGCCTGGCCTTCTTTCGTTTGGGAGACTCTGCATGTTCTTCTTCCTCTGCAGAACGTTTGTCTCGACCAGGATGATGAGAAACGAAATCTGCTTTATTCTTCTTGCGATTTGTGCGTTCTTCCTTCCGAGAGTCCTTTCGAGAGACTTTTGGTCGGGAAGTCCATTTCGTTCGCGGATGATTATTGGCTACAAGGGGGATCAGACTGGAAAGACAGCAGAAATTGGCCTAACCCACGAGTATTTCCGTCGAGCTCATCCCGCAGCGATTGAGGTAAACGCGTCGTGGAGGTCTTTTTCCTTACAGGCATCTTGGCTGTCGCTGAAAATTGGGACCGGACTGCTATAAAAAGGAAATCAAACTTCAATTGAACAACTCGTTTCAGGGATATGAATATTCAGAGCGGTGTGTTTCACATGCATTGATGGTGTAGCGGTAACATTGGGTCTTCCCATGGCCCAGCCTCGGGTTCGACTCCCGGTCAATGCAGCGCGTTAAGCTTTTGCGAGTTCTATTTAGTATTTTGTACAGTGGTGTGTGTGTCGTGTTCGGGCAGCGGGGAATAAAACTCAGAAATTAAAGTTCTGGTACTGGGAGCATTGTTCAGCAATGAGCATGATTTTTTGCCCTGTAAGGCTGGCCGCCTGAGGAGTCGCAATCCGCCACGGCCTCTGGGTTGAGTATCCAACGCCAATTTACGATAGTGGACATTAAATCAACAGCATCTCGATAGTGCGAATGTAAGATATGTCAAACAAAATCGTGAAATCGTAGTTGCGAGGGTAGCAACATGTAGAGACGTCAATAATTATATAGGCTGTCCGTCATTATCCATCCTGTCCTAAAGAAGGTCCAAGCAGAAGGAACGAATGTACCAATTGGTACAAGAGTTACACCGTAACAAAAGGTCGAAGGTAAAGGTCATCGTATATCTCGTTTTATGGCGACGGGCAATCAGGTATCTTGACGTTCTTCAACTTTCGGCTGAAAAAGATATCATGTCAGATGAGCTCGAGAGACCAGTTTGATTCTTACTCAGAGGTGAACAGACCCCACCATCCCTGAAATAAATAGGTCAGTCCAAATTCCCTAGGAACCGAAAACAGGCTAAAAAGCTGACCTCGACGCCGCCAAATTGTGCATCCTGCAAGAAAAAAATGTTTAAATCCCATCGAGCAATCAATTACCAGAACATACCTTCCAAGGTTCATCGAAGTACTTTGAACGACAATTCGTTAATCAACTTAGTCGAGAAAGATAAAATACAAGGGTACAAACTTCAAAGAAGAAGTATCCTGTGCCATTGGTGTTCGCTTGGCAAACGAAGGTATCCAAGAATGTCTTCCAATGCAGTGCATCAGCCAACGGTGAGAATATATGGATATTCACAATACGGCACCTGAAGACCAGATTCGGACGCAGTGCCCGGACCATTACTTTCATTACCCTTGTCGGATGATTTCTGCCAAGATAGATGGGTAAGTAACGGAACAATCCGCGAGCGCGAAGAATAGTACCGTCGGCCATCCTGACCGAAATAACAATCGTTGGTCAGACGGCAAGAATTAAGGAGGTGATCAACCCACCTGTCTCCGCGATGAACATCTGCGGTCTGTTGGACAAGGCATTGGCAACATCAACGTTGGTTGTCTTGAAAAAATCCGCTGTCCAACCCGCCGAATCCGCAGCGCTGACATTGGCAAACCAAGGATGGACGTTGGCCATCTATTGAATCCAACATTATAAATCGAGGGATGATGGATATGCGACGAAAAGCGTACCCCGTAGTCAACTGCCTCGAGGACCTTTGTGTTGAAGTAACTACCAGCATCGGAGGTGCCGACAGGGAGGGTCTTGCTCAAACTCAGGCTGCTAAGCATGTCTCGGGTATCCTGAATATTGGCAATAAGAATTGCAGCGCCCGTGTCCCCAATACTACTATCAGGGACCGTTCCACCATTGGCGCTGAGGTAGCTATGTCAACATGTCAGCTTGTTGATGGAGGCTGCTAAAGTGGAAAGGCAGTACTTCAACATGAACTCGTTGCCAACTGTCACCCCGCCAATGTGGTCCGTCCCGTAGGCCTGGATTGCGGATTTGATGATATCGCGTTGTCGTTCGTACGCTGCACTGTTGTCCGTGGAAATAACGTAGTTCCCAAGCCAAACGGTCATGTTGACCTTTGTCTGATTAATGGCTTCGAGCTGGTTTTACAGTCGTTAACGCAGAGATGAATGAAGTGACAAAGCTCCTTACCACAAGGGCCGACTGGTTGCAGTCTGCGCCATAAAGGCGGATTCGCTGTTAATAATGGTAAACTAGGCAAGGTGTGAAGATAGGTAACGGGCGACTCAACGTACTGTTGTTAGTTGAGACAAGAGCTGGAACCAGAGGTCAGTACCATGAGCAGAAACCGTTCAAAAACGTCCACAGACCTGGATATCCGTAATTACACTCGCTGGCGGGGAGCATTAGCGCATTTTGATGAGAAGGGAATAAATAACTCACCAAGCTTGCTTCCACAGTCAGGAAGTTGAGATCCCTCCGGGGTATATGCCATCCCATAAAATGATTGGTGTAGATTCGCATTCTTTGTGAACGTGCTCGGATCATTGGGATCTGTCTGGTTGACCTCTGGGGACGTCGATCCCGAGCTCGACCCATTCGAACTCGATTTTGAGTTATTCTTCGAGACCAGAACTCCCACAACAACTCCAATGACGATCAAGGCGAGAAGCGCGACCACTGATCCGATGACCTGTGCTCAAACATGAGAAACTCTGAAAAAATATGGCCAAAGGGAGCCGCGTACGATCAATTTGGACTTTTTGCCGCTCGACTTTCTGGTAGTCTCTAGCCATTGGTCTCCCCTGGCTTTGTAACTGGGACCCGCAGAGCGTATGCCTGAATTGACGACGTCAGTGGTTGAATGCATTGCGGCCTGTGAATACATCGCGCCTCCGTACGGCGCAGCAGCACCAGGTGGGGGAGCTAAGGGTATATGTTGATCTGAGTCAAAGGGAGACTGAGAATAAAAAGCCGGATGCTGCGGATGAACGAGTCGAGTTTTTAAGCCATGCGACGTGTGCGGACAGACAGAGGCGATGCTGCGGACATACCTGTGGAGGAGGGTCATAATAGTTGTGGGCGTCAGGCGTGCTTTGGGGATAGTCCCTGTACTGAGACATGTCGAGGGCGGGGCTACCACAGCTCCTGAATTGAAATGTTGAGCGTTGAAAGGAAGAGACGTTGGAAACCCATTCTGATGTTTCGAGCGCTATAATTATCCTGCTCGCGGCACGCACTGCACTGCATACAGATCAATTTGCAATCGATCATTTGATCCAGCGTGACCGATCTACAAGCCTTGTAAGTACACCTTGGACAAAAAGTCTGTTCTTCATTACAACAAATCGTTCCTCAACACATAAGAGTAGATAAGTATGTAGTACAGTAAGTAGATCAAGATGAATCCAGTGTGCGTTGGGTAAAAATATTGTCCTGGGTATCATAAAAGGGAGCACATACAAATACAACCCTAACTCTTGGGGATTTCGGGTGTTCCACTGCGGTGTGAGCCAGTCTGTGACGAGGCCGCAGAGATGCGCTTATGTTTCCGAAGGACGTGAGCCCGCTCTTCACCTTCGGTTGAGCTACCTTTTCTCCGCGATGGGAGAGTATTACTCCGTTTCACTCCAAATATAACCTGTCCATCCGGAGACTCCAAGACGGGTGAAAGTTCTACCTCAGCCAGTGAGCCTGGAGTATCTAGGCAGAGAAGAAAGCTCCTATGAGAGTTGAAAGAGAGAGGATTGCAGAGGGGGCCTACCACTGCTCTCCATCGTCGTCCGTCGGCGAGGCAGCAAAGGTCGATCACTTCCCCATCCGCCGGTAGACTGATCATCACCCGAGCTCGGAGCTACATTGCTGTCGTCGACTTCTGAGAACGTGGGCGGTGGTGGAGGTTTTCTCGGTGGCGGCGACGGAATGTCAAGCATGAACCAATCCTGGTGGGCAATCAGGAACTCTAGAACCTTTTGGCTCAAAGCGTGCTCTCCGGGGGACATTTCGTGATGCGGGTGCGAAATAAGACCAGGTCGAAATATCACCGCAAGATCTGGACAGAAAAATTTAGTTTAACAGGGAGCATAATATGCTGAGTACTGACTTGTAGCGGTCATTAAATTCTTGTCCGATTTCCGGGCAAAGACTGAAAGGAGATCCAAGACGTATAAAAGCAGATATTGATTGGCTCGGGGCATCTCCCATATTAGTCGTTTATAAGTTGCAATAACTTCATCTTGGTTGTAGTTTGGCTTTGCTGAGCGACAGTAAGCGCAAGCGTCAATGAAAGGTCATATGGAAATATCAGAGTCATCTGACCTAAAGCATCCCGAAACTGAATGCAATTTCGAAGTGTCGATTGGTTGTGGATCAAGGCAAAGGAAAATAAAACGTACCAGATGATACATGTCGTAGGGAATTACCGGTTCCTTCGGTTCGCATATGTCTGATTCAGCCTTGAAGGATGGCAAGAGCTGAAAACTTACAGGCATCTGCGTCAGATATCTTCGAAATACACTTGCAACGTCGTGGGTGGTGTACGTCTCCTTCGTCCAGTCAATGGATTTGCCGTACTACCGACTGCTTGAACTAAACGTTCCAGGACAAATGAGCAAGACAACACACCCTCGGAGGAGACTCGAATTTTGCTTGCAGTTCACGCATGCGTTTATTGGATCCATTGACACGAAATGTGCCCGGCACCTCCGTGGCTGTGAAAGTTTTGGTGTGAATACTGGAGGTGCGCGAAAAAAAAGTAGTAAGGTACCATGTTCCTTGAGATACATGCCGCTGTTCTAGACATCAGTTTTGCCCAACAGCACAGAAATTTTCAGCTATGCACCATTTCGCGACGACGACTGGGATATAGCCCCATACATAAAGCTCCCCATTTGCGCCGGCCGTCGATATTTGCACACTCGCATATCGCAGACTCTCTGAGAGTGGTTTACCGAACACAGGATGTTGGACCTCGGCTATCGAAGCACGTTCTTTGTTGAGCGGACCTTTGTGTGACCCCGAGACCAGGACCGACACACCTGTTTTCCTTGCCTCGCTTTCCTTCTTCGCTTTCTGTACAAAGGTAAAATGGCTCCACCAGGCCTTCAGACTCGCTTTCGTGGGCGGAGTGTTCGAGGTGTCGGATAGCATGGGGTCCGACTCAGACTTGGGCTTGCTGCGCGCTATGTCTGGGGGCACAGAGAGTTTCCGAGAGGTTGGACGGAGGAAGGCAAAGGGACGTTTGGGACGAGGTTTGGTCTGAGGCAGAGCCAGAACGGCTAGGCAGTGAGCAGTCGATACAAAGTTGATTGTGTGTTGTTCTTGAATGGAATGCAAGTCGTTAAAGTTACCCTCCACATGACGCGCGTGAAACAGAACACAGCCACACATACAACTCTTTCGTAACTTGACTCATTCCAGCACAATTGTCGTTCTTCGCCGCCTCTTGTTTCCGTTGCCATCCTTGCATGGTCTAGGACGCGTTTGACCAGGCGCTTACGTGGATGACCTTCTCGTGGCTTGTGACGGTGTCAAACGGGTCCCGGCAACTTTCTGATCGCGACAGACCGACGCCCACAATTCCATTGCTAGAACGAAATCTGAGCAGATGCGGGGAAAGCCAGTGAGTTGTGATTGTAATCTAAATCCCAAAGCTACTAATTCTTTGACAAAACTCCGTCGCTTTCTGCAAATGCTCTCTGCCTGGCCCAGCTTTCGTTTTTCATCGAAGTCTGGAAGTGGAATCACATGGAGCTGTATTTTGATCGTCAGATGATCACTGTTCCCGGACCCGCCGGCGCCCTTCCCCCACATTCAACCACATATTCACTGTTCGGATGCAAAATATATATCATTGTCTTATATCTTTACTTTAAAGTGCAACCCCCACCATCACTGCACATATGGCTTTTCTTGATCTCGCTCGCCTCTACACGCTCCTCGAAAAGCTCAAGATCACGTCGCGTGCTCATGTCTTGCTAGGCTCGGGAGGGCTTGCTGCATTTGTTCTCGTTCTGAGATACCTCTTGGCCAAAGATACGAAGTATATCTCGAACCTCGCAAAAGTCGGTCGGTTGACGCCTTCCGCAGGCAGCCCCGACAGGGAAAAGTACGATGTCATTATTGTCGGTGGAGGTATGTCGGTCATCAAGCAAGTGTGGTCTGCCACTCTTTGGGAACTAAACACCGGACTCCGAACAGGAACTTCGGGATGTGTTCTGGCTGCGAGATTGAGTGAAGATCCCAACATCCGAGTCTTGTTACTGGAGGCCGGTCAAAGGTTTGTTCCAGCGACATTGTTATGTAACCTTTCTTGAGACTGCTTTCCTTTAGCGGAACCGCCCTGACATTCAGCCGAACTCCCTCGCTTTTCGCGAGACTGTTCCCCACGAAACATGTGCTTCAACTTCGATCCGAACCTCAGGCAGGTGCGAAGGGCAGGACACAGTTCTGGCCGCGAGGTATTCTCCTTCTGTTGTGAGATGTTGTGTATCACTCATGTTGTTGGCAATAGCCAAGATGTTGGGAGGATGTAAGACGCTTTCTTAATGTGTTTTATTCCATCTAACTTTTGAGGAGGTTCTGCAATCAATGCTCAAATGTCTGCATTTGCTCTATTCCCGGTTCCAATCAATATTGAAATCCTTCTTCCAGGGCTCATTATGGATCCCCAGAAGACTTCGATGAATGGGCAGTATTCATGGGGGATGATTCTTGGTCATGGAAGAATTTCGGCCGGTATGCCAACCGTGACTTCCTCAGCGGTTGTCGATACTGACTGGTGTTCAGATATTTCACTAAATTTGAGAATTATCAACCACACCCGGACTATCCTCTCGTCGATGCTTCCGCCCGTGGAGCTGATGGTCCTATAAAGATTGGGTACTTCAACACCGTGACCAACACTTCCAAGGCCTTTATCAAGGCTTGCGTTAACGTTGGCATTCCGTTCACCCCTGACTTCAACGTGTCGACCGGCACTCTCGGTGTGAGCAGAGTAAGTCTGACTCTTATATTGTGTTGTGTTCTTTTGTCCATATTAATCGTTACGATATTCTAGATAAGTAAGTTATTCCTTCAAATCAGTCTTCTCAAATTTCCACCGACATCACACATGTTAAGTGACCTACATTGACGAGAAACGGCAACGAGTTTCGTCAGAATCTGCCTATCTCACAAAGGATGTCCTTGCTCGGAAGAACCTCATCGTAGCCATAAACGCACAAGCGACTCGTGTTCTCTTCGAGAATATCAACGGCGAGAAGCGTGCCGTGGGCGTTGAGTTTGCACATTCTTCAAACGGACCACAATACAGCGCCCTAGCCCGGAAAGAGGTCATCATTTGGTGAGTACCATGAACGTTGGCTCATCCTAAACGCGAGACTCATCTTCCTTTTCAGCGCAGGCGCAGTCCAATCGCCTCATGTTGGTTTCCCCTTTCTAACCGGAAAACTAGCTTATGCCTTCTATATCCGTAGATTCTCATGCTGTCTGGTGTGGGACCTGCTGCGCACCTGAAGGAACACGGTATTCCTGTTGTCCATGGCCTCCCAGATGTTGGGAAACACCTCGTCGATCATCCCGTAGTGGATCTCTATTTCAAGGACAAGCATGATAGCTCATCCAAGTACTTTCAACCAAATAGCCTGTCAGATGTTTATAAACTTTTGCGCGCATTTGCCCAATATTTTGTTCTGAATGCAGGAGGACCTCTGGCTACAAACGTGAGTATCAAATCCATGATCTTATCTTACCGTCGGCATCGCTTTGCTAATGATATAAACCTTGTGAAGTTTGGGGAATCGGCGGCCTTCATTCGGTCAGACGACCCAGCGCTGTTCCCCAAGAGCGAATATCCGGAGACGTTGCCGGACAGCACATCAGGTCCCGGAAGCCCAGACTTGGAGCTGTTTACAACCCCTTTAGCTTACAAGGTATGTCTCTCAGAGTGTCCACACACCGTCTGTGTTCTTACGCCGCTTTAGGAACATGGGAAAGTATTCTTCGACGTTCACACCTATGCGCTTCATGTTTATCTGACAAGGTACGGCTTTCAGGCTTGCTCTGGTGTAACATCATCCTGAAATTTGATAAATAGGCCAAGGAGCACGGGTGAGGTCCTTTTGAGGTCCTCAAGTCCATGGGATATTCCGAGTGTCAACCCTAAGTATGTCTCCATAATGTAGCCCTCTGGACCATTTAACTCACACTCCTCGCTTATTAGTTACTTGAAGGAACCAGAGGATGCCGCCAAACTCTTACGCGGAGTCCGTTTGTTGCTCAAGATAGCACAAACTGAACCTCTCACTGAATATCTAGACCAAGAGTTCAAGCGAGGCGACTTGGATCATCAGTCTCACCTTAAGTCTGATGAAGAGCTTTTGGAGATGATTAGGGAGCGAGTAGAAACACTTTATCACCCGGCAAGCACCTGTCGGATGGCCCCCGCGGATAAGGAGGGCGTCGTCGATTCGCAGCTCCGTGTGCATGGAATTAAGAACCTGAGGGTCTGTGATGCTTCCATATTTCCTTGGATTGTTTCTGGGCATACGGTGAGGCTTTGAGACATTTATTATGTGAGACTTCGTCTAACTTAGGCCAGGCTGGTGCTTGCTTTGCTATTGCTGAAAAGCTGTCCGATGATGTGAAGGCATCCTTTCATACATTGTAAATCTGTGGAGAGACAGCAATATGTATTATGCAATGACCAAATTCCAAGACATCTCCAAGTACGATTCTGGGTTAGTAAACGGTGTGATTTATCCATTGCTTACCTGGCCAGAGGAACTCGTGGATTCAAGTTGAAGCCCGTTCGAACTTCGCGTAATAGACGTCCATAACGATCACGTGATTCGTCGCGTGCCAACTTGAACCGCGTTCAACTTGACGCTCGTCGCTCTCAACTTCTGTTTCGCCCCACCATCATCGATACTAACCATGTTCAAGGGAATCCTTACTGGCAAGAGGATATCCTCCTCTGACTTTACCATGGTCACAAACTTTGGGGATTCAAACGGGAAAGAGAACGTCCCTGGTGGTGCGATGGCAGTACCTCCTGCCGTCAAGAGCTTCAAGCAGGCCGCACTAGGGACCAAGGCAAAGCAACCACAGGATAAGAAGAAACCAACGGATACTAAAAGTGGCAAGGATTCTAAAGAGCAGCTTGATGACGGTGTTGGGATGAATATGGCTTTCGATAAGCTGTTGGTAAGTCAAGCCAGCCATCGTCCAGTAGAAACATGATCCTACGTTCGTATACAGGATGACCTTCAAATACCACCCAATCTAAGACCAAAGCTTATTGGTATGGATGCCACGGTCAAGGCAGCCATGCTAAAGTCCTCACAAACCATGTCGCTCAATCCTCCTCAGCCAGCCTCTCCACCCGCCACCCCCCGTCCCAAAGCTCTGCGCAGAGTGCATAGCACCGAGTCCCTAGACTCACCCCGGTTCAGTCATCCATACATAGACGACGATCATATTGAACCTCCGCGTCCACCATTCGCCGGAGGTCAGGTCTCTGCTCTCTCGTCCGTTCGAGGCTCTCCGACACCAAGAAAGTCGAGTGGGCACACGCGTGGCATCTCATTTGATACATCGCACATGTTCTCCCGCAGCCAGGTCAACCTTTCCGCTTCTGCGTCGACCGTAGATCTCAGTGCCGGTAAACTGGGGAAGGATAAAACATTTGCAAAAAATCCTTCGCCAACAAAGTTCTTCAGCATCTTATCAGGCACCTCGAGTACTCAGCTTGATGTAGAAGACATCAAGAAACTGAGACTGCTGCTACGAAATGAGTCGGCGAGGTATTTCGGAACAGTTACTTCAACGAGATGTGACCTTACCAAAATCACTCAGTTGGTCGCAGGAATTCTTATCATTGGGGGGATATTCGGCCCTACTGACGAGACTGAACGAGATTCTTGAGGTGGAATGGAGGTGCTTACCTTGATCGTAGTATTGAGCACTTTACTGACACGCCGTCCAGGGAAGAGCAACATGACGATCAGGTGCTCCATGAACTTCTACGGTGCCTTAAGGCACTATCCACTTCATCTATTGGATGCTTCGCGTTACGCAGCTCGTGCCCTACACCGTTCGTGCAACTTGTGGCACTGTTGTACTCAGATAAGAAACCAGGGGAGGTTGCGACACGCCAGCTGATTGCTGATATTCTACTTGTTCTGTTCGAACTTTATCCTTCCTCCTCACTGCCGTCGCTCGGCAGTGGCAACTCTCCTGGTGCCAGGTCCTACCCACGCCGTGAAGCTTGGGATATCGAACCAGCTGCATCCGGTTCCAGTAAACTGATAACTCTTCCACCCCCGCACAAGACCCTTTTCTCCCTCATTCGCGCGCTTCTCCTCACACCCGCACCTGCACCCTCGGAATCACCTGCCGCGCCCGTTTCGCCACATGCATTCATAGAGTCTCTTCATCTTCCGAGAATATACAAGACATACTTGCAGGAGCTCTCAGATGTCTGTCGCGACTACTTCTGGGTCTTCTGCCATCCGAACAACACTATATGGGTCCTTGCCGAGACGGATGAGACCAAGGTCGAGAAACCGAGAGCGCCTGGTGGCATGACAGGTGGCGTCGAGTTTGAGGCAATGGCTTATTTGGTGGGGTCGCTTTCCACATTGTTGGAAAACTCTTGACGTCTTTCTACTCTCAGACAACACATTTGAAGCTCCTGACCGCAATTTCTAAAGCTGCAGCAGACTTGAACTTGCCTAAGGAACACGATCACTCCGCATACCGCTTCCACTCAGATCTCTTCCTGTCTGGCCTTGAGCGCATCATACTGGTATGTCGAATTCGAAACGAAATCTCCAGATGCTAACACACCTGAGTCAAGATCTCCCGCAAAGCATCCACCGCATATTATCCGACACTCCATCTCGAGTTGGCGCGTTACATTGATCATGCAGTTCGATCAGGATACGAGCTCCCCTATACCGTCTCCAGGCTTGTTGGACTTCCACCTCCAGGTCTTGGAAAGATCGCGTCATCTGGGCACAGCACTTCATCCCGCCTTCCTACTCCAACGAAGCGTGGCACTGGACCAACATTGCCGTCACCGAGAAAGATTGAGCCCATTAAATTTGATTGAGCTTATTCCTTCTTTAGGTTGTAATGTATTGTGTATCTCACTCATCCCTGCTAACGCATTTTCGTCGCTACAATTGCCCGGGACCTCGTAATATCGCCCCATATCGATCTCTTGTCACCATCACCATTTCGATGCAATTTTATGACTTGCTTATAACGATAATTCATTTACGTTGTTCCGATACTTGATTTACATGCTGGTCTGTACATCGCTATTTGCGATGCCGGCGAATTTGTCTCGCAGACTATGTATTCACGGACGAATACTCCTCCTTAATCATGTCAGAAAGCTTCTCAGCTATGGCCAATACAGCTCCCGCCTTGACACTGCATCAACAACCGCTTTCACTCTAGGAATGTCTTACTCACCGTGTGGCCAGAAACGATAGTGGGAAAGATGGAGGCATCGCAGACTCTCAAACCTTTGAGACCGTATACACGGAGTTGGGAGTTTACGACACCGGCGTCTTGGAGAGGTGCCATACGGCAAGTGCTCGCTGGGTGGTACAGTGTTTCCAAACGTTCCCGGACGACATCTGTGAGTTCCTCGTCGCTCTTTAGGTGCAACTGATGATCCAGCAATGGATTCTTGTTCTCTTGATCAAGACGTGATGCAAGAGGCTCAGTGCGAGCAATTTTGCACATAAGTTTTATTGCGCGTATGAACCGTTGAACGTCCTCTGGCGCTTGCAAATACCTGGAGTTAAAAAGTAAGCCTTTTTGGTATGCAGCGGGGCGTGCGTTCCTACTTACCTTGGGTCCATGATTGGATTGTCCCAAGGACTGCTAGATTTCAACCAGATGTTGCCAGTACTCAGTGGCCTTCATGATTCGTGAGCGAACCATCTACAAGTGGCTCGAAAACATGCACCTTAATAAAGCGACATGTATACCAAAAGTGTGGTCACGGAACATATAGCGCCCGTGCTCCTAATGAAAACAATAGCGTCAGCGTTTTGAGGCATCGATTTGCAATGGCTTGCAGACCTTGTATGCGAAGCATGTCGCAAATATTTCAAGGTCAGGACTGTCAGGCGCCGACGTACTGTCTATAATTTGTTCCGGAAAATCGCTCGGTGGAAAGACCACGGGATCGTCCACTCGAACAAAAGCCGCTGATTCCGCCACCTGTGAAAGGAAGACTTAACACGGCATGGCATAGTTGCAAAGTTCGAATATAAATATACATTAGTGGCGAGTGGGCCACTGCGGCTTGAGAAGTATTGTAAGATGGAACCCAGCAGCTTGAATGCTTCCAGGACGGAATGAGGCTTTATATGTTTCGGTGAATCGTTCAGCTTATCCTTGAACTGCAGATCAACGACTGGGTGGTCGATGAGATGCGATCCAACTGCAGGATGGTCGTGGACAACTGGGACCCCATGTTCTTTGAGATGGCTTGCGTCGCCAACACCGGACAGCATCAGAAGCTATGATATACGTCAATTGACGCCATGCTATCCAGTTGCCACACTTGCCTGTGGAGAGTGAACAGCACCGGCGCTAGTCATTAAGACCAAGGTCAGTCAAATTTTGTGCAGCTTCCTTTAGTATTGACCGTACGATAAAATCACTTCCTTCCGAGCACGGGCTCGATAGCGGGGACTGGTCTTGGACTGGGCAAATTCGACACCGATTGCTCTTGGTTCGCCGGTAAGTGAGTTGTCAAATAGAACCTTTGTGACCTGTGCGTGTAGGGCGACGAACAGGTTCGGTCGTCCGAGCACCTCTTTGGTGAGGTAAGCAGTTTCGGTCGAAACTCTTGTTGCGTTTTCATCTACATATGTCACTTCATAGCCGAAATTAGTGCATTGTTCATGAGTAAAAGAAGTTGCCTCACTAAGCTGTTGAAAGGGGTGATGGAAAATCAGATAACTGGTCAGGATGGCACAAAATCAAACTCAGTACTCTGCTAACACCGCGAGTGCCACTGGTGGTGTTGAAATCGAAATTAAAAGGGATGCCCAGTTCTGTGCAAGCAGTGACGAAGTCTTTGGAGGGTTGCGAAATCGTCGTGTGGTAGCCTACTCGTACTGGACCATCAGAGCCCTTCACACTTGCATCGACTCCAATATGAGTCGGACTGGGAACATATTTCTCGAATTTTCTGAAATAGCTGTTGAGGGTAGGTGGATGAGAGGGGAGTCTGCAAGAAAACACAGAGACCGACTGCTGAAAGTTGTGCCAAGACCAGGAGTCATCTCCAACGATACGTGCCCACTCGTCGTAGTCCCCAGGGGAACCGTATTGTGCCCTATAACTGCAGTAAGATAAATTCGATACATCCTAGAAAGTCATACATACATCTGTGCATTGACGGAAGAGCCTTGGTATTATCACATGAGAAGGTGTCCGCATTCTGTTCAACATGCCGACTCACATCCTCCCAGCATCTTGCCTGCCCACAAGATAAGGAATATTACAATGGATAAGAACGAGAAAAAAAAAACAGACAGACCTCGCGGCCAGTATCTCGATTTATTCCCGGCGTGCTTTTGTGGCTCAGTGTGAAGTTCGTAGATGTGCTTTGTGTGAAACAACAATGTGAAAGCAGAAGGTATACGTGTGAAAAGTAGGTTTTGACCACTTCAGCTTTGCGCTAAGTGGCTGACTTTGCGGAAGATATCACAGGGACGGACCTGCCTCCAGCTTCTAGGAGGAGTATGCGAAGGGACGAGTCCTCACTTATTCGAGATGCTAAAACACAACCGGCGGTTCCTAAAGCCCTTTCAGTGTCAGCAACAACCCTGCCGATATTCGTCGATTATTCATACCTCCTCCGATAATGATAATGTCGAATTCCTCGAAATTTGAGCTCGTCCGCCTGTCGTCGACAGTGCGGCCGACCTGTGCCAGATTTCTTACGAACTTGGGGCCGAATTCGAATAACCCCATCATGTCAAAGCCAGCAGAGGGGAACGACATTCAAGATGAAGATGAATGCCTTTATGTTCACTAGCGTGGACCGCGGAAGACAGCGTTCCGAGAATCACATTCCATATTTTGGGTCACAGGAGATGATCTCCATATCAAAACTGAAGAGCGCGCTGTGTACTACGACACACCACTGCAACCGTGTCAGGGAGCGAATGTTGCAGCGATCACATGAGGATCACAAGACTCGACATACGCTTTTCTAAAGGGTCCAAAAGCCGTCCCGGTTATTCGAAGTCGCACGAGCTCACGAAAAAAAAGACACGTTGGAGGTTTCCGTTCTAGTCGTCGAGGTTAAATAATTCGTCCATTGATCTAACACCATCCATGGCCAGTCGAGTTCAATTGGATGGACTCGCGCGGGCGTTGGTGCAATGGTCGTCGAATACGGTCGTCGAACGAGGTAGAAAGATTAAAAAGTCTTCCAAGTCAAGCAGCGAGTCAAAGATTTGCAGCGTAGAAAAGCAGGAACGACTGGTGCCATGAAGTTAAAAAGAACCTATTACATAGTATTGCGGGAAACGCCGCAAGTCCGGCCCGAAAGCCTAAGGGTCAAGACTCAAAAGGACTTCATGCAGAATAGAACGAGTACTCAGTTCTCAACCACCATGAAAATTATCACATTTTACTGAGATCCTTACAAGTAACAAGATTGCTGTTCCTCCCTTAACTTCTGAAAAGCCTTATTTCGTCCTGGGATGCAAAAAACGATGGAGAAATTGCCGTATTCTTGGCTGCGGAGGCAAAAGTTCCCAGCTACGAGAAACAAATCCACACATGAACCCAAAAGACCAAGAGGACAATCAAGCTCACCGGACGACGAGGTTACCTCTTCCATGTAACTTTCCCATCTCTCTCACAGGCATCCCAGCGCCTCTAATGCTGAGACTCCCGCTCAGCGCCTTATCCCTCGCATAGTCAATGTGAAAGGCCATCTCATCCCCGTCTAAACCTCTGATACAGACCCGCTTGGGATGGCGTCTGAGCGCGTCTGTCCAAGGAACCTGAACAGTAAGAAATAGATCATGGCGAACGCGGGAGAACCGGTCATGGGGCGCCTCCTCAATGATAAACGCCACGTCTTGAAGATTTCCATTCGGCTGTTCATGGCCCACTCCACGGCATAAGACTTTGGTACCTTTTTGACATCCCGACGGTATGTCGATCTCGATCATCACGTTCTTTGAGCGTCCCGAGAGAAGATGGCGAACGATGCAGAAACGACAATGTTTGCCAAGGAAGAGCTCTTCGAGCGTCAAGGTAAGGGAATATACCCATTCTCCTGAGGCGCCCATTCCCAGGGAACGGAGAGGAGGCCCTGGCTGCAGGAAGAGTGGGTCACTCTGAACATTAACACCATACGCAGGTATCGGGACTCTTGACTGGGGTCTGTTGGAATAAATTTAGCTGACGTCGGCTCAGAGCAGTCAATACCTTACTGTTGGTGTCGGATGCCAGTCTTAATTCGGTGTCTGTTAACTACTTGATTAACGTTCTGGGATTGTGATTGGGCATGAAATATTCGTGAGGCTGAGGTATTATTAGCAGGAGATAGACGGGATTCTGAGGCCAGAGCATGAGGTGAAGCGTGAATATTGCTGGGGGGGTCCACGTAATGTCGTGGTACTCGTGATACGGCATCCCTATCCAAAGGCTTTGGGACCCTTATGCTACCACCTAGACTTGAAGATGGAGTGGTCTGCGAACCACCGTTGGAATGATGTGATGTAAAGATCTGGGATGATGAATCGATGGAGGAGGAGGATTCAGCAGAAGATCGCGCGCTAGAAATAGGTGTTGCAAGGATTGCGCGCTCCACCGGTTGCACAGTGGGACGAACATCACGAATCAACAACTGATACGCGTTATTCACCTAAGGAGGATGCTTAAATCACGTCGACACCGTCCTTCCGAGAATGGCTCACCTGGGCGAACATATCAGCAGCATGCGCCTTGCCGTCTATATGTATATGTCGATCTGGATGCCATTTCTTAGCCTGATAGAAATATAAGTCGCTTGCAGCGGCTCAGAGCGTAAAAGAGAATGCACCATTTGCTTGTAAGCATGTCTGATTTCGTCTATGTTGGCATTGTCTGCGACGCCTAAGACCTCGTGCGGTTCCTTCGAGCTCATGAGAGAAGAAAGCGCGGTTCGGTGACGCGCCTATGGATAGGAAGACAATGGCAGGGATGGAGTCGGACTCGCAGCTTGGGTCCACTGGGATCCATTAAATAGAGAGATCTACACCGAAATTGGCATCAAGAATCAATCCAGATCAAGTGAGTGATGACGATTCTCACCATTATAGAGACATTCCGGGATGGATGTGCCTCGTGGACACCATGCTAGGTCAACGAAGACGGCAGATTTGCCGAGCTTGAGACTGCCCCAGGATTAAACGCGGGTACAAAGGGTCTCAGGGACAGCGTCAATGAGTTCATATTGATGCCTTGTTCAGTCATAGGGTGTCCCGTCGCGCACCCAGATTAAAAACCAGGGTGCTCTGGATGTGCTCGTATGGCTGAGGTTGAGGTGTGTCGGTGGTTGTTCGATCACAAGTACTTCCGAATCGGAGTCTTTCCTTCCTTTGGTCAACTTCAAAGTTATTGTTCACTGGGATCTCTCGTTTGGTGTGTCCTATCCAGGATTCTTCATCGATAAGCCCCTTCGTGCCTCCGCTATAAATCCTGATTCATCGCGAACGGAGCGATGTCGGTGGTTCTTACTAGGCTGGAACTCTGTCTCCTCTCGCCCTCAGAAACTTTGCACCACTCGCTGGCTGATCTCACTCCAGATACGGAGAAAGCAATGTCTAAGTGAACTCGTGGCTAGATGATATCGATAGCGTTAGGCGAAGATTCTAGGGTGCTACTGTACTTGTTTAAAAACCTGCTTCCAATGCGCTTGATTATAATCGACCGCGGGTCCCTTCATCTCGCTTCATCTGAATTCTTGTCCTTTGCCTGGCTCACCCACGCAATCTGTGGCCTTCTTGGACCAAATTTTTGGAGCAAGGTTGGTTGAATGGTGTTGGAAGCACTGCGAGTCTACGACGATCGCCAATATCCCTCGAGCGGAAGTTCCTTTCAGAGGGCTAAGACGTTCCCCTAGCCGATACCGGTCCTATGCGCCGAACATTATTTGTTATCTTAATACACATATATTCTGATAGGATGACATTCATTAACAGGAGGCACAGGACCGGATGGTGCCAGGACTCTTGGATTCTGGATCATGTTGTGACTTGTGCTACAGAGTCATACCAAGCTGAAACTTATGTGATGAGTCTTTCTCTTCCCCACATCCATCAAGGTTTTCACGTATCGCAGAATTACTTTCCTCATAGTGGGCATGTGGTCCCAGGATTTCAGTCACTTCTCTTGTCACCTCCCACTCTCATTTCGATGAACACTCTTCAAAATCTTCCCAAGCTCTTCCCAAGATCCTTCCGGCACGCATTCGCAGGTGCGTCAAGAACAATGTTTTATGAAGGAAATCTCTTGAGGTGTCCATTGACCTCGTGTACGAATGTTGACAGTTGCAATCAAGACTATTCACACGACTTGTCTATTGCACAATGTCCAAAATGCCGAATCCTCGCCTCTCGAATTTTCAGGAAGTCATCAGCAGAGAGCATTAGTGTCGAATCTGATCGGACGTGCAGGGTGCTTGTGGACAGCTCTCAGATGGAGAAGAGAAGTCTCGTACGGACAAAGCGACCGCCTTGAACCCTCGAGATTGTACGTCGGATGGTAAGCAGCCTGGGTTGGAAAGCGTTGACAAGCGACGGGTTCTCCATGAAATGGTAAGTAACGGATCGAATCAGTTTTCTGATCCAAAGTTTCATCACTGACTATTGCCGTTAGTATTTTGGGCTTGTGTTAAGACTGTCCATAGCCAGACACGATAAGAGAGATATGGATGCGTGCACCTTGGAAGATGATAACTCTACGTAATCGACGCATCCGGACGAAAATAAATCTCATAGGAGGCTCGCGGCATGTATCCCTACCAACACATTTCATCCGTTTGGGAGATACTGTAGCGAGAAAGTGGGCCATTTATTGACGAACTTCAAGAATCAAAGTCGGCGTGCACGCTACGCCCGGGCCGGCGGTTCGAGATGTTATTCCCTTCCATTATCGCAATATACTTAAAACTCGTCGTGATCTATAAACTATTCGCGTTTTTGCAAAACAAATGGCAGAGTAAGGACGAATGATGTACAACTGTAAGGGGGCACCCATTTTTGGCTGAGCGAGCAAGTTCGCAAAACGCGAGTATATGAGATATTCATGTGGCAGTCCATGGTTTGGTCGAGCAATTTGGGTGGGTCTAGAGCATAAGGATCCCGAATGATGGTGCGGAAGAGAGTGGCGGACGAAAGAGCTCTGCATTGGCTCTGCGGAGTGCATATGGAGCCAGAGGAATTTGCAAATGTTCAACGTTCAACGTTCAACGTTTCAGCGTGAGACCAAGGCGGTGGCGTCTGAAAACAACAAAGTCAAACTGGAGAACGTGCTTGTTGTGGCAGTGTGTGTTCTGCCACTGCACTGGGCCAAGAGTCCATTCCACTCGTCTCCACCGTGGATCACCTCACAACTCTTTCACGATCACGTCACGAACCTGCATGTACTCCTCTTTTTCAACCACCGTGTATCTCCTCAACTAAGCTCAGTCGCATATCTATCTTCTATCTATCTGCTCATATCCAACAATATGAATGCACGGTTGCTTTGCAGCCTTTGTATCGCTTACCTATTCTCGGACCGCGTCACTGCGTATGATGTTGTACCGAGGTACGTTCTTTTTACCTGTTCATTGTGCGGATATGGCTTAATGGGATTTAGGTGGGGGCAGGCAGCTGTCGCCATCAACAACGCACTCTTTATCCACGGCGGGAAGACTGACCAATATAACTCGTACGGGTACTCATCGGCACCAACCAACAACGATCTTCTCTATCTTCCTCTATCTGCCGGCTTCGATAGCTCTTCTCCTCCCTGGCAACTTCTCAGTAACACCTCAAATTCAGCTTCACTCTCCCAGAATCCAGCACTCTCCTGGCACACTCTTTCCGCATTCAACACATCACATATCCTCCTTTTCGGTGGACAGCCGGGCCCCAACTCACCTACAGTTATTGTTGGCTCAGCTGACTCCGCTGCTATCCTCAACGTTTACAATCGACTGCAGCCCGAATGGTTATCAGAACCGGTATCTTGGGCAAATCAACCCGTTCGACGCATCCACCACTCGACCGCAACGGCACCATCTGGAAACGTGTTCATCATTGGTGGTGAAAGAGCGGATGATTCTCGCAACGCGTTCTCGGACCATTACGTCTTTCAGCCCAATGAACCCTCATTCACCCGCCTCCCCAGTGACAATGGTCCTCCTGATATTACTGGACATGCATCGATCATCATGCCAGATGGTCGTCTATTGGTATTTGGTGGATATTCTCAGTCTTTGAACCAGATATTCCCGTTATCAACAATCTGGGCTCTTGATACCACACAAACCCCACCGTTTTGGACATCGCTGAGCGTCTCAGATTCGTCACTTCCTGCACCTCGCCGAGCCTTTGCAGCGACCTTACTTGCTAATGATAATGTGTTGATACATGGAGGCAGTGATGCTCTTCTGCAAAATAATCTCGATGATGGATGGATCCTCGATACGTCCCGAACGCCTATGGTATGGACACGGGTGGATGCCTTATCACAGCTAGGCGCCCGACGTGATCATTTTGCGATATCATATGGTAGTCAGGTTTTCTTCTGCTTTGGTTCGTCGTTTCAGCATCGCCTTTGCTTTGCGCAACTAACTCGGTTCCATATCTAGGGTATAGTGATGATAAGCCAGCGGATGCATCGTTGCAAATATACGACGTGGCCCAGGACACCTTTGCATCTGTTTTCACGCCACTCTCACCGTCTTCCACGCCGACGCAGCCACCTCCTGGTCCATCCCAGACATCCAAATTGACGAACACCCACAGTTCGACGGGGACACATGGAGCCGCCCATCCAACGAATACCGGGGTACCTGATCCTGAAAATCCTAGTGATGGTGGACACCCAGATAATGATAATGACGATGAGGGTGATGAGGGTGATGGTGGCAATCATACAATAGCGGTTGCAGTTGGGACAACATTCGGCATCCTGGGTTTGTTGATTGTTGGTTTGGGTGCTGCATACTACGTGAGACAACGAAGGCGCCAGAAAGGATCTGAAAGCAGGTTTATGGCCTTGCGAGGTGGTGACCACGACGACGATGATTCAAATAGCGCCCATCTCGAAGGTGACATACCTCCTGCGGGTGGCTTCTCCGAGAAACAATCCTTCGGTGGTCGTCATGGGTGGAACCTCGGAGTCCTCAACTCGTTGGGACTTGCTGGAGTTGCAGGTGCTGCCACTGGGACGAGAAGTGTTAGAAATATTCCAGAGAGGAGAGATATGTTGGCTGATGAGGATACTCGTGAATTTGGAGAGTGGTATGGTGGTAGGAGGCGTGATGGGACCGGCGGAAGCTCGTGGTCCCTGAGAAGCATTCTTGGTGGAGGTGTTCGAATGGTCAGTCGCGCACCCAGCAATGCCAGCACACTGGGAGGAGCTTCGTGGAGGGAGAAGGCAGACCCATTTTCAGACGGAGCTGCACTGATGAGGGACGAAGAAACGAGTTATATTGGAGCTACCCGGCCGCATAGTCAAAGACAGTCGAGCCAAACTAGCACCAGGAGCTACCACGATCCCTTCGCTGATCCAATCCAAGAAGAACCTCTGGAACATCGGTGGGATGACGAAGATCCTGACCAGACCCCCAAACATCCTTATCTGCACCCTGTGCCGCCACAGCTCCCCATACTTCGCACCATCCTTCCCATCTCTCAAGGAGGACATGCACTCAGTCCATTATCGGAACGTACATCCCAGAATACACTTTCTTTGCAGGACCCCGCTGCCTCTGTTTCTTCTCATACCAATTCTAACAACAGTCCATTCAACACCTCTTCCTCCCGCCTCACGTCTCACTCATCTTCCGAGAATGCACGATCTCCGGGTCTGTTCTCATCGTCCATGGCCACCAGTTATACTCCGACTCAACCCATGCGGCGCAGTGATTCTTGGTGGGCACGCTTCTCGCGTAGTAGTTTCCTCGATCGAAGAACAAGCGATGCGTCACGAAACTCTGCGGGGATGCTTGATATCAGAGACCCAAATCCTCCCCCACGACTTGTTGCCATTGAAGAGAGCGTGCACTCAACCTCTCCTGACCGCCATTCGCCGAAGTCCCAAGCTTCCACCTCGTCACAGCCAGGTGCATCCACATCGAGGAAGGCGTCGAGAGTGCAAGGCGCTCATAACAAATCCATGTCCTCCGTGAGGACGGCGGACACGGACGCGATTGAGAGAATGGCTGGGACAGTGGATGTTGTTCAATTAATGAGGACGAGAAGCCAGCGTACTGCTAGTACAGGCACTAATCTGTCCATCGACACTCGTCCTGAGTCTTGGATTCAACATAGAGGCGAAGATGGCGAGACAACGGAGTACGGGGATCGGGATAAACTCACGACTTTCACGTCGCCTGTTGATATGACCCCCGGCGAACCCTTTAACGAGCAGCCTCAGACACTTACAGAGGCCTCGACATCGACTTCTTACCGGCCACTACCATTACCTCT
The DNA here is from genome assembly GCA_013433165.1 of Hypsizygus marmoreus. NCBI lineage: Eukaryota > Fungi > Basidiomycota > Agaricomycetes > Agaricales > Lyophyllaceae > Hypsizygus > Hypsizygus marmoreus. The sequence goes on along the minus strand of CM024092.1, from coordinate 1,543,630 downwards.
TGTTTTCTCGCCGACATCGCCTGAGAAAGCAAGTCCATCTTCTCGTTCTGGTGCTGTGGCCGCTCGTATACAAGCATACGAACGGCGACAGTCACAGGAGCAGGAGGTTCTCAGTCCTACCAATACCAAGCAACACGAGGAACAGACGAAAAAGCGGACCCACGGGACTAACTACGGATTGATACCAAGGCCGAGCCTTTTCGTCGCAAACCCTGACCATAGGATGATACCTTCCGGCGACTCTTAACTTACAACTGTTGAACAGGATTATCTCTCATCGCACAACAAACACGATTCCCAAAACCGACACGCTATCCGCCAATAAACGTCATTGTTCACCATGGACATCTTATTCTTATATCGCCTTCTAACGACCGTTTACGTTTTCGACAGGTCCACTTACACACCTCCTTATTATATAACCCTTTACCACCACTCCCTGTATGTGGTCGGGTTTTCTTCAGTTCACTGCGGACATAACGATGTATTTCCATTTCTGTATTGTTCCATACCACGTACAACTGTCTTCCATAAGACATCTAAACTCGTTCCAGGTGCGCGGTGGCGTGATTTCTGGCACTCCTCTACTATGTCTGGAGAAGTTAACCAAATCACCAAGCTTTTCCCGAACAGAACAGCGTTGCGTAGCACCTTCCGGACCATACACAGCAGACGTCGATAAGAAACCTTATATGAATGATTCCGTGCGCAGCCGAATGGTACCCCACCACGATGTTCCTTTAACAGCATGTGGGATGGCTCGTAACGTGGCCTGTCACAACTTCCTTGGAAGATTCTACTCATGCATCGTGGCCGACGACCACATAGCCACTGCGCACGACAAGCCTCGCAGATTGCGGAAGGAAATTTCGAAGAAGCAGAGCTTGCTGTGATCACTGTATCATGATGAGAGACATGCTGTGGCCAGGAATGGGCATTTTGGAAGCTCAAGCGAAGGCACTATCATGTCAGGAAAGCCCTGTGCAGGAAACCGGTCCTGATGTAACCAAGCATAGACCCTATACTAATATCATCGTTTGGAAGATAAATTAGGACCACCTGACTCACATGCTCGGGTGGGGTCTGTGTGGCATGCCATCGAAGCCCACATCAAGCCACCATGCCGAAAGCCTTCTGCCTTTGAAGGCTCCAATGTTACTGGCATGCGCAGCGTAGATTACTGTCATATAGTATCTGGCGGGTCCGACCTCCAGGAAGTCTCAGGCCAAGTGCGCCTCCAGCTTACAACAGATCAGATCTCAGGGTATCATGGAATGACCCCGAGACGGATTGAGGTCCTTGTTCCCCAAGCAGAATCGCCCTTTGCGTAACCTTTAATTTTGAAACTGGGGGCCTCGGATGATGGCGTCAATGGGCGCTAATATGGTTAGATTGGCCGAAGGGCAAGGATGTCTGCTGATTGTCAGACACTGGATACGGCAAAGGGAAACATTAACAAACCCACGCCTGGAGGCTGATGCTCCAGTAGGGCTATCGGGAGCAGTCTTCCTCTGATTGTCCTCTGAGAACATATTTTTCACTCCAGAACTTGAATCCATTCCTGAACGCCGGACGATCGGAGTCGTCGGCATCTTCGCTGGGTTTAAAGATTCGTATGTACATCTATGGGTCCTTATTATTCAGGGAGGCTGAAGGCTTGAGCGAGATTGGAACAAACGGAAATACCATGGCAATACCAATGGGCTGCAAGCTCCCTCGAGGCAATCAGGTTTGTGCCTTACGCTGTTGTATTGTTCAAGGGCTGATGTTGCGCAGTTGTGGACACAGAGAAGAACTGCTATTCTCAAGGTATACATATGACTCGTATGATCGAACCGAACGGCTGGGAGGCCGTAAGCAGGACCTGTGGTTTCTGGAACCTCACGTACACAGCAAAATAGCCTGAAAGAGACAGATTGGACAGATAGCCCAGCGACCTGAGCGATGGAGACACGACTATAATCCGACGGTCAAGCATCTCGTTTTCGCCGTTTGTCTTCGGACAGAATAATTCCGATTCATATGTCAATATTCCGCCGAACCTTGTTTATTTTTTTCCAAAGTCGGGAGTCGCTGATATGGACAAGAGATGTAGGTAAGACAGCCTCTACCCCATATTCCTGAAAGCTTGAAACAAATTGAATGTTTGGCTGTACCTTGGTCCTTGTCAACGGGATATGCAATTCAAGCCAGGATGGGTTAGAACATAATGCACCGCCAGCCATGCCGAAACTTTACGACATGTGTTTTATTTCGAAGACAGATATATCGAGTCACCAATATCTAGAGGTGACCGAGGGTCCCATCTATTTTGTCCAACCTGGGAAAGACGCCCACAAACCCCTACTCTAAGCGCCGCACTACTAGAGGTACCCGTGAACGTTTCAAAGAAGTCTGGACTTGGATGGATCCTTCCCTTTGCCTCTCATCTCAGCTGACTGGTGTTGGGCTTTCTGATCTTGATGCTGTCTTGATGAGACAATTGGGGGGATTGGGTGTTGTCATGGTTTATCTTGGTTTATACTTGACGTACAATTGGGATGTGCGATGACAAGATACAGTAGATGTCTCTCTAGGCAGCCTCAACAGCCGCGATATGCTTCTTAGATTCCTCGTCGTCAGCGCGCTTGAACATCTAAGGATATCAATGGTGATGAGAGGCGAGACAAGGCAAGAACTTCCAGTCACTAACCTCAAAAAACTTCTCGACATATTTCGCGTAAGCCTCCTCGGCGGTTGTGCCCTTGACCTCAGTCCATGCATCCCTGGATTAAGAATGATCAGCGCAATCGACAATAGGCGAGGGAGATCGGCGATCGAACGCACCACTTCGCTTTCCCGGCAAAGTCGAGCAGACCAGGGCGAGTGGTAGTGTTGTCTCCGAATTTTGCTGCGTATCCTGTAAACACTTCTCCGACTTCACGAGATTGGATTCAGACTAACCCTGCTTGAAGTACTTGTAGAACTGGACAGACAGATCAGACCTTTCTGGGGATGTGTAAAAAGGAAAGCATTTCGCACATAGAGCTGATCATCTGTGGTTGGCTTGACCGGGCCATCCTTGGGAAGGCTCCCGATGATTTCTGCTGCTTTCTCGAACTTTGCTTGGCTCATGGTGGATAGAGAGAGCACAACACGATGGGAGGTGATAAGTTTGGGGTCGTCGCCTATCGATGAAGCTTCCTAAAGCGGCAGGTGGTGCCTCGAATAAAGCTTTGTCAGGAAATTGGGGGTGGAGTCGTCAGGCCTGCCGCTTCAGCGCTCAGCACCATCCAGCAAAGCAACAGCAGAGTGCTCTGGGATCGGGTCATGAGCCCAGAAATCAGTGCATCGCGGACCCTGTACCAATAGTCAGAGTCATGGTCGAGTGTCAAGCAAGTCGAACAACTTGAACTCGGAAGCTTCAGATCGTCAAAATGTCTACCCTTACCATAGATAGATCTCGGCCGTTTATTTTACAATCGACCACTATGGCCAGCCAGAGGACTTGATTATGTATTAGAATTCAAGAACAATGGATGGCCAGCGCAATAATTGCATTGTGTGTCTAATGTCACCGTGCGCACTCCCAAATTGTCCATCGCTCCACGTGGAAAGAGGTGTTGATTAGCCGCACTGGGAACGGTTATATCACTTCGTCAAGCGCCTCGACGAGCTGGTGGCTTTTGTCCATAACCCCTCACTCACCTCGTATCATTGATACAATGTCGCCCTCAGCAGCACCTCCGTCTCCTCAAGAAATTCACCGCAAGCTCTCTGTGCATTCTGTCGCAAGAAGCCTCAAGGTAAATCCAGTCAAGTTTCCCCTGATGCCTTCATAATAGTGACATGATTTCATGATCTTACAGCCCTCGAATGTCTCGATAGAGGCTGCAGTCTCCGGGACTGAATCGGATTCGGACTCTATCCTGTCGCCTGGGGCCATAACCTCGACTGGTCACATCTCGACGCAAGGATTGAGCGGCAGCTTACATGCTGGCACCTCATCGATGCAGCCTCCTCTGTCATCTATCGCGGAGCGGAGATCTGGGAGTGGTGAAGATTCTGACGAGGAAGAAGAAGAGGAAGGTGGTTGGAAGTCGGGCGAAATTAGAGGAAGACCTCGCGACTCGCTAGACGAAAGTGTGATCAAATCTGGTTATCTATGGAAGAAGGGAGAGAGGCGAAAGGTACGAAGACCATTAACTCTTGTCTATCGCGTTGTTCACAATCCTGCTCAAGACCTGGAAGAAACGATGGTTTGTGCTACGACCAGCACATTTGGCTTACTACAAGAATTCTGCGGAATACCAACTCCTCCGGCTCCTCGAGCTTTCGGACGTGCATTCATGCACCCAAGTTGCCCTCAAAAAGCACGAGAACACATTTGGACTTGTATCTCCTATCAGGACTTTCTATCTGCAAGCAAAGACTCCCGGTGAGGTCCAGGAATGGGTGCGCGCGATTGAAGAAGCTAGGCAGACGTTAAATGCAACATCGACACAAACCTCGACCTCTAGTCCCATACCGATCCCACCTGCAACGCGCCAATCGGCCTCTCATCTGCCCCCGCCAATAACACCATCTCCCCCATCACTCAACACCCGTGCTTACAACGTCACGTCGTCCGATTCAGAAGATGCTTCTCCCAGCGGCCGACGCGCCTACTCTGGATCTTCCCAAGATCAGCCGGCGGTACCACTTTCTCCTACGAGGCCGCAGGGCTCAATTCCTAAGGATTCATCTAAAATCATCCTCGCTGGGTACCTCATGAAGTGCGGTTCCAAACGCCGGAACTGGCGGAAGCGATGGTTTGTCCTCACCTCGGAAAAACTTGTCTATTCAGGTAGTCATATGGTGCGTCTGTGTTCAGATATGAAGATTGACAAGAAGCTCATTATTTCACCAGGACACAAGACCTCATCGGCAATTCCTTCTCTCTCAAATCCTGGATGCACTTGAATATGATCTTCCTCCAAATCGCCACAACCCACCAGCACTCGCTTCCCCGATGGCCATTCCTCCTACGATTTCGCCCAGCTCCGACATCGATGACCCCCACAGTGCGCACACGTTCAAAATCGTCACCACAAAACGAACACTTTTGCTTTGTGCGCCTACTGAGGAAGACGAGATTAAATGGTTAGGGGCTGTGCGCGCGCTAATCGCTCGACGATCTGGGGCTGGCGCAGTGCCTGGAGAGGTTACCTCGCACCCGGTTGCTTCTTCACGGAGCGCTGATGGGAGTCTGACGTCTTCCGCTACCCCCACCGGAGCGATTGTCGGGATCAAAGGCAAAGCTCGGCGCTCCAGCGTCACTGGTCCAGGCGGCTTGTCAGCTGGCTTCATCCCAGAGGAAAGCGCTCAGCAGAAGCCTTAAATACAAGGACCACATCCCTCCGACTATCAGTTAACATCATTCGCCCCCACGACTCTCAACACATACCCTAGCCCCAAAATATCTCTGTTTCCATTCTGCTATTGTACAGCTGTCACGACACACAAGCTAACGGTCCTCTATTGTTCGTTCAAGCTTTCGAGGCTCATCTATATCAGGGCAATTGTAGCAACTTCATTATTATGAGTCCTTCTATTTCATGAATTCACATATTGACTTGTCTCGGAAATCAATGCCCTAGCCATCACTGCGAACGATTTGGACCCTCTTTTGTGCCCACTATTCATTCGAAACATAACATAACAGTTGACCACCTATGAACGCTATTCCATTCTCATTACCGCTAAGTGCGGAACACTGTGGGAACGAATTGTTCTCGTTTTGGCGACGGTCAACTTCCAGGAGACCGTGGCCTGACCCAAGCCACTATGGAAAGTCTGGTCGGTTCCCCGAACTCAACGGCCTATGCGTTACCGACCTTCAGGTATGATAAGAACTTGTGCAAACCTAGTTCTGTTTGAGGAATAAGAGCAGGCAGGAACGTGGCCTCGCGGTGTACTGTGGCGCAACCCGTGCTGTGCACGAGAGACTGAGTGACCGGGGCAAGGCCGATCGAGAGGGGAAGTATTCAATTGCCTCGTGGTAAAATGGACTTCCCGATTTGGAAGTGCCGGTGTAGGGTGTTCGCCGATCACTGGGACCCCGAAACCGCGCCTGTCCTTCCATCCTTCACAGCAATTGATTACTGATTTTCCATTCTAAGTTCTGTGGCACGCTTTCCCCGAACTCGTTCACTTCAATCCATTCCGTACTTATACCTCTCTTCCATGGCGGTCCCACTTGTGCCTCTAGCCCGTCACATCTCTTCTGTCTAATTCTGTATTCACACCAGCGCTCTGTATCACTTGCTTTCCACATACGCTCTTCACTAGTAATCTATGCCTGCCGTTCCAAAGTCTTCTTCTTCCACCAAGAGAGGTGCCCCCAAGGCCAAGGGCGCCGTCCGTGCCAAATCTGGCTGTTACACGTGTAGGATTCGTCGGAAGGTGCGCCCACAGATACGCTCCTGCCGACTTATCATTAACACTTGCTTTCGCCACACTCCAGAAATGCGACGAGGAGCATGACCAACTGGGTCGCTGCCAGACCTGCGTCCGCCTCAGGCTTGAATGCTTGGGTTTCGGGGCGAAGCGTCCCGAATGGCTGAGGGTAAGTCCGAAGGTCGTTTAGAAGATAATAACCTCTCACCCCTTGCGCCACATAGGAAACGCGCAATGTCATTGAGTTACGCGAGAAGATCAAGGCATTCCTTGCTGCTCAAGGCATGATCAAAGGACACTCAGGATCAGGACCTCGCGGTTCTGAACATGAGCAACCGACGCTGCGCTTGACCGACGAGTACAGCAGCTCTTCTGAGAGCCCCCCAACACCGACGCTCTCTCTTGCCAGCGATTCTACTCATCGCCACCACAACGTATCTTCCGTGCGCGAGGATACCCGTTGGGCCTCTGCCCATCACATGGACTCGCCGGGATACCAATCATCAAGTTGGTGGCATACAGATACTTCGCAAAATTCTCACTCACCTCTTGTAGATCTATATCCTATGAGATCTGACTCGCCATACTCGTCCTCCCAAGGCTCTGTCCACGACACTTATCCAGTTGATTCTTCTAATAGCTTATGTAAGACCCTGTACCACCATTAAACAGTGTAATAAATATAGTACTCAACGCTTGCTCTCTCGTCCTCAGCCCTCTCGTCCGCATCTCCCGCACTCTTCAGTGGGTTCTCTGCCCTCTACAATTTCGTACTGCCGCTTGAAGACATGCAATTCTTCGAGCCAACCGACCCCCTTCCCCGCAACCCAGCGCCTTATATGACGACGGCATTTATCGATGAACACTTGAAGCACTACATGAAAAATGTTGTTGGGATTCAGTACCTCCTCGCGGATGAATCCGTCCGCTCTGTCATCTTCGACGCGGTTACATCGCAATCGCGCCCTCGCGAGGCTGCCAGTCTCCTTGCGTCTGTCCACTGGCAGCGGCATCAAAACCCCAGACAGTTGGCATTTCAAAACCCTGAGACTCGGCAGCGTCTAGCGTCTCTCATCTCGCTTTTGGGAGGCCAGTCACCCACCGCTGGAGATGCAATGGCTGCACTTCATGTCGTGTCGTCGATTTTATTTGATGGGGGAAAAGGAGCCTGGGAGGAGTGGCTCCTTCCCGTGTATTTGCACGTCGACAAACTGTTCCACCTATATGGCGGTCCCTCCAACGCGCTTTCGAACTGCCAACCGAACGAGGCTTTCATTATCAAAACTGCGATCTGGTTCGATGTCCTGGCATCTGTAACTACTGGAAAGGAACCGTACTTCCACACGGCCATCCGCGTAATGTTCCACCCTGGGACGAGCCGTGTGTATGAAGTGGCATCTGCATCGCAGTATTCGATGATGTCGCCGATGGGGTGTCAAAACGTCGTCGTCTGGGCATTAGCCGAAACATCCTCTCTCGCGTACTGGAAGCGGAGCCAGCTAGAGAAAGGCGCCCTCAGCATGCCGTTGCTGGTGAGGAGGGGGGAAGAGATAGACGAGTATCTTGCACCACCACTCCAGCAAGACGTTGTGACTGGTGACCTCGACGGATGTCGACTTTTGGCGTCAGAGATCTTCCGAGCATCTACACGCCTCTATTTGCGATCCGTGATGTCGGGGGATTATCCTCATGTTCCCGAGATCCAAGAGAGCGTACGCGACACAGTGCGGTGCATCCAACGTATCAATGAAGCTCCCCCATCCGCTATGGTCAATGGCCAACGGTTCTCGCGGTCTGTCGTCCGGAACACTGTCTTCGGTTTCTTTGTTTGCGGTGCATTCGCGGAGACAAATGAGCACCGCAATGCCATCCTCGAGATGTTGACGCAAGAGGAAGAGGATGGAGTTGGAAATTGCAGTACAATCCGCGATGTTCTGCAGCAAATATGGAATACGCGGGGCAACAACTATCCAAACCCACTTGCCGTCGGGTGGCGGTCGATGCTCGATTCTTTCAAAATTCTTCTTGTGTAAATTTCCAGCTGGACAATTTTCTTGTGCATTCGGCATGCTGTGGCCTACAGCAAAATAGGCTGTGCTTTTTCGCGCTCTCTCTTCTTGAATGTGTTTGTGTCTTTCATCTCCGTGCATTGTTTCGCACTCTCATCTCGTAAATACCTCATAGTCATAGTACCTCATTGTAAAGTTTATATCCAAGACCATGCCATGCACGACATCATACATATACCTCACAATTCATTCCAATAATATCGGAGGCTTATTCAGGGAAGACACACGCCACCAGCTGAGGTAACAACGCATGTCGTAGAGTTGTTGCGTTTCTGAAGATCTTGAGGCACAAGAAGCGGCTAGAGCCATCAGTTCGTGATGTGGGAAGGCACATGGAAGGAAAGAAGTGGGAGATGCGAGATAATCGCTGGTTACATAAGAACCATCTGGACTGTCAGTTGGAAAGCTCGAGCTGCAGTCGGAGGAAGAGGACTGACGTCGACAAGAGACGAAGATTGGGCATGAATCTGCGAGAATCTGTACGAGGGGGCATGTGGGTGATGGGACGGAGCCAATGGTATGCCGTGCTCGCTTGCAACGAGAGTCCGATGAAGATGGGATAATGGTGTATTTTGCGAAGCGAGACTGGCACTGACCACAGATTGTACAGGAACGTGCCGATCACCCTGCCGGAGATACAGTAATTACTCCCTCCACCAAAACCAATTCATACATAGTCATGTCGTCCGTTCTTTCTCTCCACGTACCCTCTAGACCTCCTTGGTAACACCCCATCACCCGTCTCATCCTGTGCGTCTGTCTTCTCCTTTTATATCCCTCTTTTCCCCTTCCTGCACCCTCGGTGTCTGGACAAATCCTCTTCCGACTTTCCTACGGACCCTTTACTCATACACCACGTCCACGAAATTCCTCCGACCTTTTTCTTTAAGTTAGCCTCTTCCTTTTATTGCTCTTCTAAACGTCCTCAACGGTCGTTCCCCAACGAATGGCTTACAGACGCCACGCCAACTCGTCCAGTCGCAGCCAGTCGCCTGCCACCGCGTCGTCCAACGTTTCGCCCGCGTCCCATACCACGTCGCTTACCCCTATGGTCCCGGTCCCTGATGATAGCGACTCGTCTTCCCGGAGTCACCGTGGAACACCCATCCGCCGCTCTACAATAGACCTGCCTCGTATTCCGTCTGCTAGCAAGGGTGGTTGCTGGTGAGTGATCACGCGTTAGGTGCTGTGTTCAGCGTTAACATATCTTATTCAGGACATGTCGGCTCCGCCGAAAAGTACAGTCTTATTTATTCTGCCATTGTAATTTTGCTCATCCCCTACCCCTAGAAATGCGACGAGCAACGCGAAGGTGACTCTTGCCGGACGTGCTTGCGCCTCACTATCAACTGTTTGGGTTGGGGCCCCAAGCGTCCGGAGTGGATGAGAGTCAGTCGCGTCGTTTTGACTCACGTGCGTGTCAAGTACTGACATTCTCGGCACAGGACAAACAGGCTGTGGAGGCCTACAAGGCTAACATCAAGGCGCAACTGACTCGCGCAGGGCTTATCAGAGGACAGCCCCGGTCTTCACTGATCCATGCAAATCCTCCACCGATGGTACCGCCTCAAATTCGTCCACAGCCTTACCACCGTTCATCTGCTCCAGAAATAATCTCATCATCGCCCCTCCATTTCGATCATCCTGACTACGGTTATCGCTACATGGCCACGCCTCAAGAACAGCATCTCCGTCAAGATCAATTGATCCCCGGTATGCCCGGTGCGTACCTTCCGCCCTATTGTGTACCGCTTTCGCTCACAACGTAAATTCGCAGGTGCGTCGAACACGGGTTTCCACCAGATCCCAGACGCGTTGTATGCAGATTCAACGATTAACGCGTTGGATCTACATCCACCTTTTTTCCAATATCCTCAGTCTGTGACGCCGATCTCGTCATCTTCATCTCTTGGTGCAGACTCTGTCAGTCTCGACTTCGCTCATTTGAACGCATCCCACGAGCACAGCGGTTTCGACTTCGATTTACGACCGCCTTCTCCACCACCGCCTGCACCATTTATCGTCGGTCAGAACAATGTCCAAGGCGATCATGTTATCTATTACTTCGAAAACGTTCGAAAAATGCAACTCATGTTTGCTGGGAATATTTTTACAAATACTACATATAATGTATGTCGAGGTCTTCCTCCGTCTCAATGGGTGCTGACAAAAACTCACAGTTGATTGTACAAGAACCTCGAGGAGCGGTTACAAACGCGGTCTGTGCATTAGCTAGTCTTCATTTTACAAGAATGCGCGTCGCACGCGGGCTGGAGGCACCGGACCCGAATCCAGAACATTCCAACGCAACGTACTTTCATGACGAAGCCTCGTTCCAACTGGAAACCGCGAAACAATTGCGCGGGATGTACAGCGAGAGCGAGGCCGTCGCGGCGATGCATCTCGTGAGCTATTCCCAGCTCTCCGGTGGCACCAAGCCTTGGCAACCCGCCTTCGTCGTCATGTGTGAATGGTTGACGCAGACTGGTCTGCTGAATGAGGACAACCCTGCCATCAGCGTCCGAGCAATGAGCACGACTGCGCAGTTGTTAGTCAAGGCCACACTTGTGAGTCGTAAGATCCTCGCAGCAGCGCCAGACCTAACACAACTATCCACAGTGGCTAGATACTTTTTCGAGTCTCAGTCTCATCCGACAGCCAAAGTACCTTGGACTTCTCAAGCAGCTGTTGGGAGAACGAGGAGGATACTGGCCGTCCGCGAGCGACTCTGACGGCCTGTATTCTCTGCGGATGGATCTTCTGACAGGATGCCCCGATGAAGTCATGCTCGCACTCGGAGAGATTACCACCTTGGCATACTGGAAGTCAACTGAGCTTAGGAAGGGGACGTTAAGTGTCCGAGAGCTTATCCGGAGGGGCGACGACATTGAGCAGCGGCTACGTCAACACCACCCAAACACGTTAAGTCTGGTTGATGTCGACCAAGCGCCACTGCATCCAAATCTCGTACCAACATCAGTGGCGGAGACCAGTATTGCGCCCTTCCCCAGTGACGACGCACGACGCCTCGTGTCAAAAATATTCTGCGAGGGTGCCGTACTTACCCTTCACACGGTTCTTAGCAACCCGAACCCGGGTATGTCCTCCCCATGATGATCTGTCCATCAACCAGCGTCTGATCTTCTCCATCAACAGGTGTTCCAGAGATCTCCGAATCTGTCGAGGCCATCATTCGACTTCTTGATCAATTGACTCCGACAGAGGTGGACCGTGCGTTGATGTTCCCAGTATGTCTTGCAGGATGTATGTCAGACGATTCGTATCGGCGAGATTTCTTCAAAGAACGGCTGCAGCGTCTGGATGGTAGTATCGGAAATCCGATGCAGACGCGACTTGTGATGGAGGCTGTCTGGCAGAAGAGAGACGTCAGCGGCGGAACGGTTGATTTACGGGAGACAATACGAGAGCGAGGACTGAGCTTGCTCTTGATATGAGGACGGCTGCCTCTAGAGAGGTCAGAGATAGATACCTTCATGCGGGAAGCCACTCCGTTGCCTGATACCCATAAAATATTTGAGTAATACCTACTGTGTTCAATAGCATCCTCACGACCTTGTATTTGTTATCCTGGATTGCACTCATGTTAAAGTTGTATTCAAGTAGTAGAATATTTAGTCACTGACCAAGGTGTAATGCTGGGTTAAAGAGACATCGGGGTACCGAGTGGACGAACATGGATCGTTTCCGTTTCCAATCTAGTGAGAGGAAATATTGTCGACTGTAAACCTTGTCGACTGTAAACCTGCTGGATGATTGAAGGCTTGACGCTTAACTGGCGTAAAGAGGGCACGTACCAGTAATAAGCATTGTTCCTCCCAGTACTCGTCCAAATCGACCAAGGGATGCTGTTCATTTCCCGATAGAACCGGGAATTGTATCGTGAAATTGGTACCCTGGCAGAAGAAGGAGACCTGTGAACCTAAGTAAGAGAGCAAAAAAGAGCAGCGTCTGGGCATGAAAAAGGTCAGAATCGAGTAAAGAGAGCTAAACTCTGCAGGAAGGGAAAGATGGGAGGAAGTGGAATGTTGTCAAGTTTATACCGATTGTACCGGGATATACAACCATCCTAAATTCAATGCCATCTCCGACCTGAGCTTTCTCTTCATATAATTGTGGAGCTGTCGCTAGCGCGAGACGCAAAGTGTGAGACTGGGTTATAAAGTTTCGTAGCAGGGAGACGTCGTCCCGTTCCACAAGGATTGGAGGCCCTTTATAAACTGCAAAATTTTCCAAGCTGTGTGCCAACTAATATGATCACGAGACCGGCTTGGACGCGTCCAATACCCGGAATTGCAACAACCGCAGCTTGAGTCGATGTCATATTTTGTTGACGCGCGCGGAATCGGGCTCTTCAAACACCTGAGGCGCATCGGGATTAGTATTCTGCGATCCGCGTACGGATTATTGCCCGACCCTGCGCACACGGCGGTTTAGACGTCTTCAAGGCGACATCTCGGCTTCTAAGCGCTCAGGACTTCCGAGGAAGTCTGGCACTCGACTCTTTGGAAATACGATTCCAGAGGCTTCGAATTCTCTTCCGCTCTTCGTCAAATCTTTGTCGCACGAAAACATGCTGCTGTTGCCATAAAAGATACTTTTAATCAAGAAATCGCACTGTGACACGCTGGTCCGCACGGTACATCTGGGTTGACTGATGAGTTCGGTTGACATCCTGCTTGTGCCATGATCGTTCCATATGATTAAGAGTCTTCTTCGCGGCATCGTTCATCTCCACTCAAGTCAGTTCTTTCTCTCCCCACTTTCATTTAAGCACTGCACCAGTCCAGGTGATCATGATCAGCTTCAGGCGGTTCCGCGTCTTCAAGAATGCAATTAATTTGCCGGTTAGATGAAGCGGGATAACGCGTTGAACGTTCATGTGGTGAGCTATTTTCTCTCTTCTTCCTTCATGATACCTGTTCAACCGATGATCGTGATCTGGACGATAGTTTCATTGTTGGGTCATTTTATGCGTGCTGCATGCGAAACATGAGGCCGACATCTGGAACCACCCTCTTCAGAACCTGAGATGTCATAGATTTCTCCGCTCTGTTGGACAAAGGCTTCGGATCCTGTTTCGAAATTCGAGTTTCAAGCCCCCTGCAGTAGACTTGACAACGTTGTCTTGGAGCCTCGAAAATTTTAGATCAAGAGACCGAAGACACGAGAGCATGTTCGGTACTGGGCTGCAGGGTCTTATGGTAGACAAGTTAAATTGTATCTCGATGTGAACGTTAAGATCAGCGCCCGTCCTTGATCAGTGTGTTTCCTTCCACCCACAATCCCCATCCTTGACCGCAACAATAAAATATTCCATGTAGCATCCTGTCTTTGCCATCGCAGAATGTTAGCTTCGATCAGCGCTTTTCGAGGTGTCGTCTGCAGTGGATCCTTTCAATTATTCCTGGTGGATGTCAAAAGTGAATTGATATCATAGAGTGTCCAAGAGCGATAGATCTTATGTACATGGCGTAGATAGAGTGATGAAAGTAGAACCGATGTGAACGTAGCCGTAGGTTGTGTCCAAGTTGGAGATGTCATCAGCAAAGCTAATTTCAAAGCATTTCCGATATACGGAGCACAATATTTGTAGCCAAAGCCAGGAACAGAACGAGACACAATATGGTCGGGCCATACTTGTCATAGTACAGACCTTCCGCATCTCGTTCACGCAGTTTGTGCGATCGGTACACAAAGATGCCGACTGAGTAAGCGATAGCGAGGAGTGCTGCGAATGTGAAGAAAGCGGCGCTTATTAAACCCCGATAATCGTCGGGTGGCGTGAAGTTGAGGAGTGTAGTTGCGATTGTTCCAATGAAGACCGCATTATTAATCCATTTCTGTCATAATTTATCCGTTAGGAAAGGAGAAAATCAGAAAAAAGTCGAGGGATGGAGACATACCAAATATGTTCTCTCGGCCGCGAAATAGACCTTGGGCTCGATTCGTACGGGTATCGAAATCTTCTTTCCAGCTGGGGCTGACCAATCTCTTGACAAGATTCGTTCATCGCCCGTATCTCGCTCAAGAGGGTTCCCATTTCCATTCTCCTCATCCCCATTCTCCACACCATTCGCTTCGTTCTGTAGTTCTCTTTCTCTGGCATCACGGGCCCCATGCAAACGGGTCTTCAGCGTCTCGTCAAATGCAGACGACGGAGCCAACGGGTCAATGGACAACGCTCGGGGCTTCTTGTCATCTTCCTTTTGCAAATAGGGAGAACGGATAACACGGAGACTTCTATCTTGTTGATTGGTTTCTCCTTCAAGTGCTCGCCGTTCCTTCAGCATCTGCTCCCTGTAAGCGATTGCAGCCTTGACTTCATCGCCGCTGAGGCCTGTCCGCTTATCCTCGTCTTTGGCGGGATTCATGAATTCTTCGTCTTCCTCTCCTTCTGAAACGGGTTCTGCATATGATTGGGTCTCTGGGGAAGAGCGGGACCCGGAGGATCCATAATGTTCGGTAGCGGCCTTCGAGGTTGAGCCTGACGATGACGCAGCGGGACGTTCGATCACAGTCAAGTATCCCGTATCGGGCTTAAGGATATCGGTATCCACTGTATAAAGGCAAAGTTAGAAACAATATATACATAAGGAAGAAGCGACATACTCTGGGGTAGCCAGAATGGTACCAGGTCAACGCGATTGGGGAGTAATGTAGCACAACCATGAATGAATTTACTGTATAAGACGTTAAGGTTGTATGTTAGAGGGGGAGGTCATATTTCTTACCTAAACTTCGGCACCGCCTCGACAAGGTGGGATTGTACAAGGTCTGTCACCCACTTGGGTGGGTGTTGCCCGAATTGTGTTTGAAGTTTGACCTCCAAAACTCCATATCTACGAACAGCTTCAGCAATATGTTATACTACGAGCAACATAAGACGTACTTGAATAACTCCTTGTCCTCGGGTGTGACCTGATCGAACGGGTAATCAATGCCTATATCTGTTCTGCGCCAATTATCACCAGAGCGGATCTTGCCATCCCAATTATCCTCGCGGACGAGGGTGAGCTCCGTGTCTAGCGATATACGCACACGTGCATCGCCTGGGAGCTGGAATGCGGTTCGGTTATAGAACGATCTCATCACTGAGGGCGTGTTGAGTCTCAGGGAAATTTTTATATGGACAACAAATACCCACCAGGTTGGAGTTTCCTCGTGAGGACAGCATACTGGACCTCATTGGCCAACTGGATCATGCCGTCAACCTCTTGTTGAGTCTTCTTCCCCTTCTTCACAAGTTGTTGGAATTCATCATCGACAGTGTACTCTCCTTGGAGGAAGGCATTCACCAGGTGCTCCTTGATGGGAAATCGTGCCTTGACAGACTTTTCACCCGTCCAGTCCTCCCGATGGGTTTTGCGTTCGACGAATATCTAGGCAGGAGTTTGAGTGGATGGCCAAGAGAGAAAATATTAGAAAGCCACGAACGGTCTTAGTATCGACATCACCATACCAACGCAGACGGATTGCTTCGGCGCCTTCAGTCTTCTCAAGGCGGCCAAGGTAGAGTTCAAGATCTTCGTTGTCGAAATAGATGGATGTGATTGCTTGAATAGTATTAGACAGCGGAAAGTAGGGTACTGAAAGTGAACCATACCAGAATCCCGGGGATCGAACTCTTTCTCAGCGTTAAAAACTGCGTGGCGACTAAATAACCAGTTATTCAACTGAATAAAATGTTTACGAACCTAAAACTGGCAGGTTCCTCAGGATGGCCAACTTGAGGGGAACGAGATTATCAGGATGGACCTATGGCGTTCGATGAGCCTTACAGATGACATGAACACAGGTGCAACGACTTACCCAATACTTGGTCGTCTGCCTAACAAAGGCGCTCTGACTTCCACCAGCACTGGAATCGCCGCGTACTGGGTTCCCTCTCGTTCGGACAAGGTCATATAGTTTGGATAGTTTGACAATCAGTGCGTCCCAGTTGTACTTGTAGAAGGGTCTCTTTTCCAGATAATCCTGGACAAAGGTAGATTTGAGAGGGACACCAGTTTGTTTCTGCGAGGGGCCGGGCTGAATTAGAAGAAGTAAAAACCTCAAGCATAGTTGTTTCTCACATCATGTTTCTGTAGGGGAGTTATGGGGAGGGGGAGGGGGAGGGAGAAAGTGAAAGTGAATAGGTCGTCATGCAGCATACACGTTGCTGAATTCACCTTGAGGATCTTCATGAAGCCTGTAATATTCAGTTTGGTGTAAAGCGCCAAGTCATGGACATCGGCGACTAGATTGGCGACTTCTTCCTCCAGTCCGTGGAAGCGATCCTCAAGTTCATCGTAAGATTCGTCTTCGTCATCAGAAAGGTCGTCGTCGGAACCACCGTCGTGATGGGCATAATCTTCCACTTGCTGACTTTCCGCGTCAGCAATAGGCTCGTGAGGTGAAGAAGGCGACGGAGGCGAAGGATGTTCGCGGTGGTCAAGCTCCTCGATTACAAGGCGTTGCACATCCTTTTCGGCCTCTCGAATTCGGCGGGCGAGTTCAGACGTCTACAAGAAGTCTTCAGCTGAAGTTCGAATCTGAGTAATTGAATCACACAAGGCCCTCTGATGGAGGCATGCATTGGAGTAGAGGAAAAGCAGGACATGTGGTCGAGCCAGCGAGTGACACCACCGCACATTCGAAGGTGGAAAGAGCGCTGATCGACATGTGTTCCTACCTTGTCTTTCTGGAAATCATGAATCTTGTCAAGTTCCTTCTCGAGCATCACCATAAATTCTTGTTCATCCTGTTCCGTCCAGCCCTCCCCGGTTGTACGGGCCTAAAACAACGCGGTGTGAGTAGACCCGTATGGAAGCATGTCTGCCATATGAACAGGCCGAACTGATGAGAACGCACTTTCAGAATCCGCTTTAGTTGGTTATAATCAAGATAGAAGGGACGCCACTCGTTGTACAGGGAGGTCTGGGACACAGCAAACGTTTATCTCTAAGAAGTGAAGACAAGATTGAAACTGACCCTTATCTTTGTGCCAAACTTCATGATTTGGTGGAGGCAAGACACTGAACGTCGAGCAAAAGGACTCCTCTGTGCGAACCTGAGAAAAACAAGTCTGGCATTGAATATTTCAGCAAAGGGTCGAGTTGACGAACGTGCGTGGAATAAATCTGGCGCCCTGAGTCTCTCGGTCACAGTCAATAATAATGACGAGCCTCAAACGTCGGAGTTCGGAAGGACTCACTATCCCCGATCACGAGACATTTCAGGCAACGCCTTTCGGCTCAGTGCCATCATGGTCAATGCCACTCCCTCTTATGCTGCGACGTCCACAAGCACTCCAATTGCACAGCGACCGCTTTTGAATGGTCACAGATTCTCCGGAGATGGTGTCGCGCGAACGAAAATCCTGCTCCTTGGCCTGCGCAGGTATGCGCATTCAACATATATGCCCTGACCCGCAATTGAATATTTCACAGGGCCGGCAAAACCTCCATCCAACAGGTGCTCTTTAACAACCTTCCCCCAAAGCAGACCTTCTATCTCGAAACCACGATGCGTATCGTAAAGCATACTTTCGAGTGCGTATGTCTGCATTAATCAGTCCTCAGTTGTCTACAATTCGGTAATCTGCAACCAGCACAGTCATTCCCCTCGAAATCTGGGACTGCCCGGGAAACATCACTGTTGAGACCCTCAACGCCCCCCTGTCCCAATTCTCGACCATGATATTCGTGATCGATATCCGGGTCAGTCTTTTAGCCTACTTCCAGAAATAGTGTTATATTCAAGTAACTCTTCGGTTTTCAGGATCTGTACAACCAGCCGATATCCAAACTCGTTGAATTCATTGTCGCTGCTTACCAGGATAATCCAAATATGAGCCTCGAGGTCTTCGTACACAAAGCTGAGAAACTTCAAGAGGACGACAAGATCGGTATGATTTAATGAACCTTGTTTGCATCATCCAGAACCTGAATCTTCTCTCACAGAGAACTTTAGGCAGATTCATGAGCGGGTCTCGGATCGGTTACTGGATATCTCTCCGGAATATGAGCAGGTCCAGCTGAATTTCCATTTGACTTCGGTATACGACCACTCCTTACACGAGGCGTTCTCCAAAGTGCTTCATAAACTCATTGATTCCTTGCCATATCTCGAGGATCTACTAAACGTGTTTTGTGCGGTGTGTGGAACCAGCGTTTCGATAGGACTCCTCTAATGATACCTTTTCAGAATTCACAATCGCCAAAAGCATTTTTATTCGACACGACTTCCAGGCTATATATTGCAACAGACGCGTCACCAGTAGACTCTGCGACATATAATCTATGTTGCGATTATCTCCAAATGTTGAATTCATTTGGCACGCTGTACAAGTAATTTGACTATTCTCTAATGACCCGGACAATTTTAATGTGTGTTTCCAGATCGGCGACCGGAAACGCTCGGAAACAATTACCAGCTACCCCACCTCCTTCCGCTTCGTCTTCTTTATCACCTATACCCCCTAACGCGTCCTCTTCGTCTGACCCCTCCACACCGACTGCCACAACCTCACCTCCAAATGTGACAACTCATCGACCATCACGCGATCTCTTCTACCCAAGCGCTTCGACTTCCCTTCACCCATCAACGCCGGGTACAACTTTGACGTACCACTTAATAACACCCCAGCTAGCGTTGTTGGCCCTGTTGCCCACGAGCGTGTATGAGGGTCGTCGGGGCCTCATAGAATTTAACGTGGTGTTCTTCCGGGAGGGAGTGCAAGAGATCTGCGAAGTGGAGAAGGAAGCAAGATGTGGAGGATAGATAGACCGAACACACTATATTTTAGGGGCAAGCTACCCGAGGTACTGACAATGGGTATCTTCACATTTGTGCACCC
Organism: Hypsizygus marmoreus; assembly: GCA_013433165.1. NCBI lineage: Eukaryota > Fungi > Basidiomycota > Agaricomycetes > Agaricales > Lyophyllaceae > Hypsizygus > Hypsizygus marmoreus. Next base: position 1,524,286 of record CM024092.1, on the reverse strand, counting down.
CAGGACATTTTCAGGAGTCACGGAGTACGCATGCTCTATAATGATGTGTAAGAAATTGCGATCGCTGAGCACACTGGTCCCCAACGGTCTGGCTGGAGAAGGCGTGTTGTTGAGATTGCAATGTGATGTGCTTGGGCTTTGAAATGAATCAAACTGGCTGCTGGGTGTTGCGCGTACGGTCACGTGCAGATTTCCAAAATTTCGTTGGGGAAGACGTTTGGGGTCAGGAACATATATAATTTTTGGTATCGCTGGACTCTCCCAGAGACTCTATAGACCTCCTTCCATCCACTCCCAATCCCCTCTGAAAAGGCTGTATTCCAGCACCTTCAGAATGGTGGTTACTAATGGTCCTGCTGTCGGCACGCAAATCATCGCTACCCGTCCTTTAATCATCTCCCTTGGTCAAATTAGAGTGCGTGACGCATACCCTTATAAAAGGATTTTGTTGCTAATTACTCAACAGGTATCGATCCCAGTATCCACCAACACAGACGAATGGATTGCCGCGGAAGTCCTGCGGGACGACTTCGTGCACCACCAATCCCTTGTAGACGCGGTCGACGTGACTGCCCAACTCGAGAACGCAGCAGAGGCAACTATAGAGCTCTCTGCTAGTTTCCTTGGCTTTGTCGCGAACACATTGCATGACGACCCTCAATCCACCAAAGCACGCACTTCGCTCTTGCTGAATGTGCTCAAGCACTTTTCGACCTCATACCTATTGACCAAAGACGTGCACTCCTTGACTTCCGCATTCGACACGGAGGTTCGCAAGGCTGTCCTTTCTGCATATTTTCAAGCGGTCGCGGCTCTTCAAGCCCAGAACGTCACCGACATTCCCGCTGGTCCCACATCCGCACTTCTCACTGCAGCGACCACCAGCAAAGCTTCTATTTTCGCGTTGTTTGGAGGCCAAGGCACGAACGAGGTTTATTTCGATGAACTTCAAGCACTCTACGACACCTACAAGCCTTTCGTCGCGCCATTCCTTTCCGCTGTCACTCAGGAGGTCCTGGTGCCCCTGGCGACCAAGCAGCAAAGCACCACTCATTACACGTACGGCCTAGACGTCGCGGCCTGGCTTAGTGACACTTCGGTGCGCCCTTCGACCGCCTACCTGGCGTCCGTTCCCGTCTCTTTCCCTTTGATTGGCCTCACGCAGCTTGTCCAATATCTTATTGTGTGCAAAGTATCTGGCCTTACTCCAGGAGAGCTCCGTGGCCGCATTGCCGGCGCGACGGGGCATTCCCAAGGCATTGTCTCGGCGGTGGCAGTTGCGGCGTCATCGACGTTCGAAGAATTTACCGAGAACTCGCGCAAAGCACTGAAATGGTTGTTCTTCTCCGGCCTTCGCGGCCAGCAAGCATTCCCGGTTGTGGCATTGGAGCCCAGTATCATACAGGACTCCATCGAAGGCGGCGAGGGTACACCCGGTCCCATGTTGTCAATCACTGGGCTCACTATCGAGGAGGTTGAGTCCCATCTCAAGAAGACGAACGCCCACCTCCCCGAGACCTCTCAGCTTCACATCTCTCTTCACAATGGTCCTCGAGCATTCGTTGTCACCGGGCCCGCCCGCGCCTTATACGGGCTGGTTATTAACCTGAGGAAAGTCCGTGCCCCTAGCGGTTTGGATCAAAGCAAGACGCCGTTCTCGCAGCGCAAGCCAGTCTTTTCTGTCAGGTTCCTCGTTGTTGGCGTTCCTTATCACAGCGAGTATTTGGTGGGTGCAACCGAGAAGCTGGTCGACGAGGATCTCGGCGAGGAGCTCTGGCAAGCTCAAGACTTGAAGATCCCGGTTTTCAACACCGAAGATGGTATGCCCATTTATCTCATCGGTTCTATATTTCTCCTGATCGTGCTTCTGCATTAGGTTCGGATCTTCGTCTTTTGGCCACCTCGATCACGCGCTCCCTCTGCGAGCAGATTTTCCTGTTGCCGATCCATTGGTCGAAGGCGACTGACTTCCCCGAGACCGCCACACATGCGATTGATTTCGGTCCCGGCGGCTTGAGCGGTATCGGTCCGCTTACTGGGCGGAATTTGGATGGCAGGGGTGTCCGGGTCATTGTTGCTGGGGATCGAGGCAAAGGAGATGCGGAATTATACGATGCCACTGAGGTGAAATACGAGGACTGGTGGAGTAAGAAGTGGTCCCCAAGCTTGGTCCGTACCAGGTAAGCTGAGCAGTGTTCTCGTCTCAGTTCCATTACTTATGATCTTGTAGTGATGGTACCATTCACCTCGACACGCCCTTCTCGCGTCTCCTTGGCAAGCCGCCGATCATGGTTGCTGGTATGACACCGTCAACCGTCAAAGCTGGTCTCGTTAGCGCCGTGCTTGACGCCGGTTTCCACATTGAGTTGGCTGGAGGTGGCCATTACAATCCCGCCGCCCTTCGTTCCAAGGTTGCCGAGATTCAGAAGAAGATTCCTGCTGGCGTCGGTATTACTCTAAACTCGCTCTACATCAATCCTCGTCAATTCGGTTTCCAATTGCCCTTGTGGCAGGAGATGCGCAAGGAGGGTCTTCCCGTTGAAGGTTTCTGCGTAGCAGCTGGTATCCCCAGTACAGAGAAAGCTGTCGAGATCATCGACGGTCTGCGAAATGCGGGTATCAAGCACGTCTCGTTTAAGCCTGGTTCAGTCGACGGCATCCGCCAGGTCGTCAACATCGCCGCCTCCAATCCCGACTTCCCTATTATCATGCAGTGGACTGGCGGTCGTGCAGGAGGACACCATTCCTTCGAAGACTTCCACCAGCCGATCCTGGCCACGTATCGTGCTATCCGTCGTCATCCGAACATTTCTCTCGTCGCTGGGTCCGGTTTTGGTTCAGCTGAGGATGTTTGGCCCTACCTCACTGGAGAGTGGTCGGAGAGTTTCGGCGTGCAGCCCATGCCTTTCGATGGCTTCCTGTTTGCATCCCGCGTCATGGTTGCGAAGGAAGCTCACACAAGCGCTTCCGTCAAGGATCTCATTGTTGCTGCCTCTGGTGTCGACGACGCTGCTTGGGAGGGTACCTATTCCAAGCCCACTGGTGGTATCCTCACAGTTCGCTCAGAGCTCGGCGAGCCGATCCACAAGGTTGCTACTCGCGGCGTCAAGCTTTGGAAGGAGTTTGATGACTCCGTCTTCAAGTTGCCGAAGGAGAAGAGGGCAGCTTGGTTGGCTGAACGTCGCGATGAGGTAATTGGGAAGTTGAACAAGGATTTCTCCAAGCCTTGGTTTGGTTGGAAGAAGGATGGCAGTGTCGCGTTTGACCTCGCAGATATGACCTACGAGGAGGTGGTTTTGAGGATGATTCGTCTCATGTTTGTCGCTCACGAGAAGCGTTGGGTCGATGTGTCACTGCGCAACTTGACCGGCGACTGGTTGAGGCGCGTGGAGGAACGGTTCGCGGGTGTAAATGGCGGTGCCCCCAAGCCGTCTATCCTCCAATCGTATACATCTCTTGATGAACCCTTACCCTTCGTTGAAACATTTTTCAAGTCCTATCCTTTAGCCACGGAGCAACTCCTCGCGTCTGAGGATACTGCTTACTTCCTCGCTATCTCCCAACGCCCTGGTCAGAAGCCTGTCCCCTTCATACCTGTTCTCGATGCCTCCTTCGAGGTTTGGTTCAAGAAGGTTCGTATTTCTTTCTTCTTTTCAATATTCTGGCGTTGACTCAAATCTTTGCAGGACTCTTTGTGGGCGGCTGAAGACATCGAAGCCGTGTTTGACCAAGACCCCCAACGTGTTTGTATTCTTCAAGGCCCCGTCGCTGCGAAGGGCTCCATCAAGAAGGATGAACCCGTCAAGGACTTGCTGGGCAACATCAACAGTACTCTTATTGAACGTCTGTTGGAGCGCAAGTACGACGGCGACGAGAGCGTCATCCCCACCGTCGACTACCTCGCGAACCAACCCCCATCTATTGTTAACGACTTCTCTGGAGTTTCTCGCTCTGTATCTGGAGACGATGTTGTGTATGCTATCGGCAACGACGTGCCTGAAGCGTCTGCTTGGCTGGAGTCCCTCGCCGGCCCTACTTTGAGTTGGCTCCGAGCTCTCATTGCTTCTCCCACCGTCGTGCAGGGCACCGCTTACATCGACAATCCAATCCGTCGTCTCCTTGCACCACGCGCAGGACAGAAGGTGGTCGTCAAGCCAGATTCAGTCATCCTCTTTGGAGCCGCTCGCTCGTATGGTGCACACAAGTCAGACTTCAAGGCGCTCGAGATCAAGTTCAATGCCTCGTCGAAGTTGATTGATGTCACTATCTTTGAAGATCGTCGCGACGTGTCTGTACCTCTGTTGCTGCAATTCCAGTACAAGCCGTCATCTGGATTTGCGCCCATCCACGAGATCGCAGTTGGACGGAACACTCGTATCAAGAACTTCTACTGGAAGTTGTGGTATGGGGACGATGCAGTTCTGCCTTCCATTGACCTGCATGAGACTTTCATTGGCCCTGAGGTTACCATCCAGGCCGCAGCAGTGGAGCAATTCTGCGCTGTTGTGGGCAATCAGGGAGCGTCGTTCAAGACTGTCCGGAACGACAATGTGCAGGCCCCCATGGACTTTGCCATTGTCACTGGTTGGCAGGTATGTTGTATCATTTTTTTTTTCTCTGCACGGTTCTGATTTGTTTCCGTCAGGCGATCATGAAGTCGATTTTCCCTGCCGCGATTGACGGCGACCTCCTCAAGCTTGTCCACCTCTCGAATGGCTTCCGCATGGTCGATGGCGCGAAACCTCTGCAAGTTGGTGATATTTGCAAGGCGGAGGCTCGGATCGTCTCAGTCACTAATGCGAATGAGGGCAAGATCGTCAACGTTAAGGGATATGTCTATTGTGCAGGCGAGAAGGTCATCGAAGTCGTATCTGCCTTCCTGTACCGTGGGCGTTTCGTGGATTTCGAGAACACTTTCGAGACTACAGAGGAGCCTGATTACAGTGTTCTTCTGGAGACCGATGCTGCTGTTGGTGTCCTTCAGTCAAAGGAGTGGTTCGAATGGGATGATGTGTCGAAGCCCCTGCTGGCCGGGACCTCACTGATTTTCCGAATTCAGTCCCAGGTCTCGTTCAAGGATAAGTCATCCTATCGCAACGTCTCTGTGTCCGGCGCCATCTTCGTTCGTAATCAGCTCAAAGTCCTCGTCAAAGTTGGCACTGTGGACTTCCAGCAAGACGACTCGCAAGGGAATCCCGTCCTCGCTTATATCCAGCGTCATGGATCCCCCGAAGGCCTCGTAACACCCCTGCCAAACGATGGTTATACGCTTACGAACATGGAAGGAAGCACCATCTTCAACTCTCCCCTCACTAATGAGCCTTACTCAAAGGTTTCGGGGGATTTTAACCCTATTCACATCAATCCGTACTTCTCCGACTATGCCTCACTTCCGGGTACAATCACACATGGACTTTGGTCAAGTGCCGCTACCCGTCGTTATGTCGAGAACGTGGTGGCTCAAGGCCATCCTGACCGTGTTCTTGCGTATGTTCTACCAACTCCCGCATGTATCGTTGGCTGACCACAATGCCCTCTAGATATAATGTCTCCTTCGTCGGGATGGTGCTACCCAATGATGAACTCAGCGTCAAGATTCGCCACACTGGCATGCGCGACGGGAACATTGTTGTCAAGATTGAGACTTTCAATGCTCGCGGCGAGAAGGTACTCGACGGGTCAGCCGAAGTTTCGCAGCCTACCACCGTTTACGTCTTCACTGGTCAAGGGTCTCAAGAACCTGGGATGGGTATGGACTTGTATAACACCTCTCCCGCTGCGCGTGCTGTCTGGGAGGGCGCCGATACTCACCTGTTAGCCGTCTATGGCTTTTCGATCGTCGAGATCGTCAAAGACAATCCCAAGACGAAGACCATCCACTTCGGTGGTATCAAAGGACAGGCCATCCGCCAACGGTACATGGACATGACCTACGACACCACGGACAGAGATGGCAACGTCAAGACCCTTCCCCTATTCGCTGATATTGATGTTCGGACCCCCAAGTATACCTTCAGTCATCCCGCTGGTCTCTTGTTTGCCACTCAGTTCGCTCAAATCGCCCTCGTCGTCACCGAGAAGGCCGCTTTCGAGGACATGCGTATGAAGGGCTTCGTCCAGAAGGATTGTGCATTCGCTGGCCACTCGCTCGGCGAGTACTCTGCGCTGGCCTCTATTGCTGATGTTCTCCCCATATCGGCGCTCGTCGATGTTGTCTTCTATCGTGGTATAACAATGCAGCGTGCCGTTGAGCGCGATTCGCAAAACCGTTCGAACTACGCGATGTGTGCCGTCAACCCGAGCCGCATCTCGAAGACGTTCAGCGATGCAGCTTTGAGGGAGGTAGTGGACAGTATTGCATTCATCTCAGGTTCTCTTCTCGAGATAGTCAACTACAATGTCGAGGTACGCATTTACTCGTTTCTTTTGCCCCCTGCATCACTAAAATGTCTCTCAATAGGGTCAACAATATGTCTGTGCTGGCGAGCTTGTCGCACTTCAGACGATGACGAATGTCCTCAATTACCTGAAGGTCCAGAAGATCGACATCGCCAAAGTCCGTCCCCTATGTTTCAAGTGTTCTGCGCATACTGACCCGCCTTGCAGCTCACCGAGACTTACACCGTCGAGAAGGTGAAGGAGATGCTCGGTGATATCGTTAAGTCCTGCCATCAAAAGGCGCAGGAGCAGCAAAAGGCTGAGGGCTACATCAAATTGGAGCGTGGGTTCGCTACAATCCCTCTGCCTGGAATTGATGTTCCGTTCCACTCGCGCTACCTGTGGGCTGGTGTGATGCCTTTCCGTGCTTGTAAGTCAGACGTTTTATTTGCCTTCCTCAGATTCTCACACCTGTGATCTAGATTTGTCGAAGAAGATCAACCCCACTCATCTCAATCCCGATATGCTTGTCGGGAAGTATATCCCTAATCTTATCGCCAAGCCGTTTGAGGTATCGAAGGAGTACGCCCAAATCATTTATGACCAGACCTCTTCACCCCGTCTCGACAAAGTGTTGAAGAAGTGGGACCAGGAGAATTGGGCTGGTGCCGAACAACGCCAAAAGCTCGCCTATATCATCCTTGTCGAGCTGTTGGCGTACCAGTTTGCATCGCCTGTTCGTTGGATTGAGACGCAGGACCGCCTGTTCACGGAGTTCAGCTTCGAGCGTTTCATAGAGTTGGGCCCTTCTCCTACCCTAACTGGCATGGCGACACGTACTCTCAAGGCAAAGTACGAAACCAGCGACGACTCCGTCAGCCGTTCGAGGACCATCCTGTGTCACGCCAAGAATGTCAAGGAGATTTACTACCAGTACGAGGACGCATTGGAGGTGCCCACTACTCAGGACACTCCTTCCGACGGTCCTGCATCAAGTGCTGTTCCCGCTGTTCAGGCAGCTCCTGTCGCTGTCGCCGCTGCTCCATCTGGACCAGTTGCCTCCATCGAGGATGTGCCCGTCAAAGCAGTCGACATCCTTAGCGTCATCGTTGCTCAGAAGCTGAAGAAGCGTGTTGACGAGATTCCTCTTGGCAAATCCATCAAAGATCTCGTGGGTGGCAAGTCAACGCTGCAGAACGAGATCCTTGGAGACTTGCAACAGGAGTTTGCGTCCGCGCCGGAGAAGGGCGAGGAGCTTCCTCTCGAGGAGCTCGGGTCAGCACTCTCATCAGGTTTCAATGGGTCGCTTGGGAAGTACAGTAACGGACTTATTTCGCGTCTTATCGGTGGCAAGATGCCCGGTGGTTTCAACGCTTCCGCGATGAAGGCATATCTTGCCAAGACCTGGGGCCTTGGCCCCTCTCGTTCCGATGCAGTCCTTCTTTTAGCAACAACTTCGGAGCCCCCTAAACGTCTCGCATCGGAACCCGAAGCAAAAACCTGGCTTGATGGCGTTGTGTCCGTCTACGCTCAACGTTCCGGCATATCCTTAGCTGCTCCGGGGACCAGTTCGTCGGGTGGTGGTTCCGCTGGGGCTACCATCAACAGTGAAGAATTCCTCAAGTTCCAGGCCGAACAAGAGAAGTTCGCTGCTCAGCACATCGAGCTTTATATGCGGTACCTTGGGCGCGATTCTCGTGCAGGGGAAACTGCTCTCGATGAGGAGAAGGCCACGACCGCTGTCCTGCAAGCCAAACTCGATGGCATTATGAAGGAGCACGGCGACTTCTACATTGATGGTATCCAGCCGCGCTTCGACCCCTTGAAGGCCCGTCATTTCGACTCCTCGTGGAACTGGGTTCGACAAGACGCCCTCTTGATGTACTACGATATCATCTTTGGGCGACTCACTACGGTCGATCGCGAGATCACTGCCCGCTGCATTGCTCTTCTTAACAGAGCGGATCCTGAAATGCTGGCGTATATGCAATACAACATCGACCAGTGTGACCCTTCAAAGGGCGAAACGTACAAGTTGGCGAAGGAGTTCGGTCAACAGCTAATCGACAACACTCGTGAAGTCATTGGAAAACCCCCTGTCTATAAAGATGGTATGTCATGTTCCCTGCTGCACATTAGCCTCTCCTTATCACCCTTTCAGTTACGTTCCCGACTGCACCTCACACCGAAGTCACGGCGAAAGGCGACATTGTCTACTCTGAAGTTGTTCGCGAGAATGTCCGAAAGCTGGAGGCGTATGTCGAAGAGATGGCCAGTGGAGATACCGTCTCCGGTACTGTCAACATCCAGAAAGTCCAGGACGATGTTCTCAAGCTCTGGACCGTTGTCAAGTCCCAGCCGGGCATCAGCCAGGAACAGAAGAACCGCATCAAGGCGTTGTATGAAGGCGTCGTTCGTTCCCTTCACAAAGGACCTGACTCAAGGGCGCGTCTGACACCAAGGAGCCGCCGGTCCTCTTCGCAATTCCTTCGTCCTCAGCTTTCGGGTATCACCTCTGTCACCGCCGACAAGGTGCCTTTGCTCCACCTCAAGCGCAAAGTCGGCACGAACTGGGAGTACAGCAGCAACCTCACAGGGGTGTATCTCGATATCTTACATGAAATCGCCACATCCGGGACCACCTTCCAGGACAAGAATGCCCTGCTTACTGGCGTAGGCAAAGGATCAATTGGTGTTGAGATTGTCAAAGGACTTTTGTCTGGCGGCGCTCACGTTGTCATCACCACTTCGAGCTATAACCGCAAGACTGTCGAATACTACCAGTCGATCTTCCAAACATTCGGTAGCCGCGGATCCGCTCTCACAGTTGTCCCCTTCAACCAGGCATCAAAGCAAGATGTTGAGGCTCTCGTCGACTATGTCTATGCCAGCCTTGGTATGGATCTGGACTACATTATCCCTTTCGCTGGTATTCCCGAGAACGGTCGTGAAATTGATGGCTTGGACGACAAGTCAGAGCTTGCGCACCGCATGATGTTGGTGAACCTCCTTCGCATCCTCGGAGCAGTCAAGAACAAGAAAGCCAGTCGCCACTTTGTTACCCGGCCGACGCAAGTAATTCTCCCGCTGTCCCCCAACCATGGCCTCTTCGGTAATGACGGCCTGTACTCGGAGTCCAAGATATCCCTCGAGACTCTCTTCCAGCGCTGGAGTTCAGAGAGCTGGGGTGAATACCTCTGCCTTGCAGGTGCTGTCATCGGGTAAGCCTTGCACATATTTTCGAAGATATGTAGATTCAATACTTATTTCACCATCCTAGTTGGACTCGCGGTACCGGACTCATGGGTCCTACCAATATCGTCGCGCACGAGCTTGAGAGCTTCGGTGTCAGAACTTTCTCTGCGAAGGAAATGGCGTTCAATATCCTTGGATTAATGCATCCTCTACTATTCAGCATCACTCAGGTCGAACCCATCTGGGCTGACTTGAACGGCGGCATGGACCGCCTCCCTGATCTCGCTGACGTCACCAACCGTATTCGCATCAATTTGAACAAGAAGGCCGATCTTCGTCGCGCAATCGCTCGCGACAACTCTGCGGACTTCAAGATCATCAATGGCGTCGAGGCCGAGCGTCTCCTTCAAACCGTGGATGTTCTTCCTCGCGCTAACTTCCAGTTCAACTTCCCAACTCTAGAATCCAATGCGTCGTTGAGCGACGTTGCTCATCTTCGTGGCCTGATTGATCTAGAAAAGGTCATCGTCATCACCGGGTTTGCTGAAGTCAGTCCGTGGGGAAGTTCTCGTACACGTTGGGAAATGGAGGCTAGGGGTGAATTCACCATTGAGGGCTGCATCGAGATGGCATGGATGATGGGTTTCATCAAGCACTTCGATGGCCGCCTCAAGGATGGGTCACTCTACGTCGGCTGGGTTGACAGCAAGACTGGCGAGCCAGTCGATGATAAGGACGTTAAAGGCCGCTATGAAAAGGATATCTATACCCATGCAGGTGTCCGCTTGATTGGTGCGTATCTTTCTTCGTCCACATTCAATGATAATCCCTCAATTTGTGAAATTTTAGAACCTGAGCTCTTCCGCGGCTACGACCCTAATAAGAAGGTCTTCAACCAAGAGATCGAGCTCACCCACGACCTTGAACCCATCGAGGTCGCCGAGTCGGAGGCCCACAAATTCAAGCTTCAGCATGGTGACAAGTGCGATATCTGGGCCGGTGAGAGTGGCCAGTGGTTCGCAAAACTCAAGAAGGGTGCATGCGTCTTTGTCCCGAAGGCCTTCAAGTTCAGCAGGACCGTTGCAGGACAGATCCCGACAGGCTGGGATGCCGGCCGTTATGGTATTCCCGACGACATCATTGCTCAGACTGATCGTGCCACCCTGTGGGCCCTTGTCTGCACTGCTGAGGCCCTTAACATGTCTGGCATCACGGATCCTTACGAGCTCTATCAACATATCCACCCATCGGAAGTGGGAACTTCTCTTGGTAGTGGAATGGGAGGTGTAACGAGCATGGCCAAGATGTTCAAAGATCGTCGGGATGAACGCGAGGTGCAGAATGACATTCTTCAAGAGACGTGAGTGATACAAATCTCGTATCGTCGTCCCTGACGCAAACTGGCTTTTCGTTAGCTTCATCAACACTACCGCTGGCTGGATCAATCTCCTCCTTTTGTCGTCAAGTGGGCCCGTCAAGATCCCCGTAGGCGCTTGGTACGTTATGTGACACAATCTTCATTAGCTTCGATGTTTATACTTCTTCCTATTCAGTGCCACCGCCCTTCAGTCTTTAGAAATTGCATGCGATTCCATCTTATCTGGGAAGGCGAAGGTCATGATTGCTGGAGGCTTCGACGACATCAGCGAAGAGGGGTCATATGAGTTCGCTAATATGAAGGCAACAAGTAACGCAGAGACAGAGTTTGCCATGGGTCGTGAGCCCACTGAAATGTCTCGTCCAGCGACGACATCGCGCTCAGGGGTATGTTCATCCCTCCATCTCGCAAAATAAATAGGTCCCTTTCTGATCAATATGTTTTCAGTTCATGGAAGCGCAAGGTACTGGTGTTCAGATCGTTATGAGCGCCAAGACTGCGCTTGAGCTTGGTGCTCCTATCCGTGGAATCGTCGCTTTCACGTCGACATCGACGTACGTTGAATCCGTGGACCAACCATCATTCTGTAATTGACCATGTCTACAGTGATAAAGCCGGGCGCTCCGTCCCCGCTCCTGGACGAGGAGCTCTCAGCATTGCAAGGGAGGTTCCCTCGAAGCACCCGCTGCCAATTCTTGATGTTGCCTATCGCTCTCGCCAACTCGCCTTCCGACGCACTCAAATCTCTCAATGGCTATCCCATGAACATGCGGAACTCCAAGAAGAACTTACTTCCCGCACGGCGCAAGGCGAATCCTTCGAGGAAGAGTATTTCTCTTCAAGGGTTGCTGATATTGAGAAAGAGGCCGCTCACCAGGAAAAGGACGCCTTGGCGATGTATGGTATGCTTGAGGGTGCAGATCCTCGTGTTGCTCCTCTGCGTCGGGCGCTTGCTGTTTGGGGCCTGAATGCCGATGACATCGGTGTTCTTTCCATCCACGGTACTAGCACGTCTGCCAATGTGAGTGTCTTCATTTTCTCTATTCGATGTTATCTCACCTGTCTTGCTTTGCAGGAGGAGAATGAGACGAAGATCTGGAATGACGTCTTCACAACGATCTCGCGCACACCTGGCAACGCTGTGCCGATCATGGCACAGAAAAGCCTTTTGGGCCATTCTAAGGGCGGGTCCGCTGCCTGGCAGATGATGGGCCTATTGCAGACAATTAACACTGGTATCGTTCCTGGCAACCGAAACAGCGAGTGAGTACATATGCTTCTAAGAGTTCATTTATTTTCTAAACCAAGCTTCCAGCAACGTCGATTCGCACTTCAAGGATCGTCATTTCCTGATGTTCCCATCGAAGTCCATCCATACGGACGGCATTCGGGCTGGTGTCATGGTGAGTATCCCGTTTCTATCAGGCCCAACTGGTGACTGATCACCACTGTAGTCGTCCTTTGGCTTCGGTCAAGTTGGAGGCACGGCCCTTGCTGTGCACCCACGTTATCTCTTTGGCGCTCTAGAGCCCACCTACTATGATCAGTACAAAGAACGTCACCGCGTCAGGTCACTCAAGTCCTACAAGGCCATGAGTGATATGATGATCAAGAATTCCCTAGTCAAAGTCAAGGACCACCCACCATACATCGGTGACATGGAGGGCAAAGTCCTTTTGAACTCCATGGCCAGAGCCACCTTTGATCCGAAGACCGGAGAATACTCCTTCAAGGGCAAGTTGGCGAATGAGGCTCCTCTCGATACTTCCAACGTCAAGGCGATCACCGAAATAGTCGCAGCCGGTGCCGTTGGTGAAGCTCCCATTGGCGTTGGTGTTGATCAAGGTCAGACAAATATTTCCAGCTAGCCTTCCGACCCACTGACTTTAACTTCCATCCAGAATTAATCTCGGCTGTTCCTTCGCATAATCCCACGTTCGTGGCCCGCAACTACACCGATGCTGAGGTCGCCTACTGCAGTGCTCAACCCTCCCCGTCGTCGTCTTTCGCTGCTCGCTGGGTTGGTAAAGAAGCTGTGTTCAAATCTCTAGGCGTCAAGTCGAAGGGAGCTGGAGCCTCGTTGCGGGATATCGAGATTCTCAATGATCCTGAGACTGGCGCACCGACAGTCACGCTTCATGGAGCTGCCAAAGCGCAAGCCGAGGCTAAGGGTGTGGGCAAGATTCTCATTTCCTTGAGCCATTCCGAGGTAAGCCCCCTTTCGTTACGTAGGATAATAGAGTCTTGCTCAACGATCATTTCAGACCGTTGCTATTGCCTTCGCCCAGGCATCCAAGTCGTCCTAAGGGTCGTTCTATGACTCTCATCATGTTTGCTATTACGATTCACTTCCTTCACTCTCTACCTGGATAGATCCCTTTCACATTCACTCCGCATGATATTACAAGACTCATCAGATTTTCATTACTCACGCCGTGCAATCTCGCTACATAATAGAATTTTCTCGTCATCCAAATTGAGGTCGAAGTGACGTTAGTGAGCAATAAAATAACAACACGCGTCTGAATGGTTTATATTGTGGCATACGTTATCTGAATGAGTGATAGCATTAATCGTAAATGGCGGGAAGCCATGGAATAGGAAACAATATGATACAAGTGTTGGATGAGGAATTACGATAATTGCAGACATCACTTTAGGGCCTTCTTCATTTTCTGTACATCGTGTCAGCCCAAATTGTTCAGCATGATATGAATAACAACTACGTACCTCCTCCATCTCATCTAGATCGTTAGTTTCAATCCGAATGATCTTCTTTCCAATAGCCTTTTCGATTTGTTCCATCTGGAGCCAAGTCTTCTTGTCGTGGACGAAGTTGATCGAAATACCTTTACGTCCGAACCGACCCGTACGTCCTGAGGTCACAAGCATATTTAAGACCTTGTGTGCGCATGATTGCTGAAATCTACTCACCGATTCTATGAATGTAAGTCTCGATGTCAGGTCTCTCATCCGCAGTCTTGTCCCGCTCATTCATTAGAGGAAGGTCGTAATTGACGACCATGTTGACTTGAAGAATATCGATACCTCGGGCTATGACGTTTGTCGTGATCAAGACCTGAGGGGACGAAATATTACAGAGAGTGAAAGATGACTTCCAATGGCCTTACCTTCTCTCGTCCTTCTCGGAATCGATCAATGATAGCGTCGCGCTCCGATGCATCTTTTGCTCCATGCAACGAAGCGACTCTGTGACCCTCAGCAGTCATCCTTGCCGATATCCTGTCCGCAGTATGCCGATGCTTTATCATCACGATTCAGTACATATCGCACACGAACTAGGTGGACAAACTTGCCTGACAGAAGATTATACTCTGCCCAACCGTTAAGAGCGAATATAGCTGCACGAGGATGTCGTATTTGTGCTCCGCGTCCTTGCAGTCCATGTAAAATTGACGGATGCCTTCAACGCTGAGTTCCTCTTTCTGCAGCTCGATCTTATTCGCTTTGGGTGCAAATTTGGAAGAGTAAGCCCGGACGTGGTCGGGAAATGTCGCAGAGAAGAGGATGATTTGGACAGGGTGGGTACGAGGAAGCATGCTTTCCGATTACAAACAAAATGAACGGGGATAAATAGGGAGAGGTCATTGACACGTACTTCTTTACCCTCAGAGTCTGATCACCCAACCCATCCTGGTCCAGCATATTGTCCGCCTCGTCCAGCACAAAGACTTTGATCTCGCTGACATCAATGACCTGTTTTGCCTCTGTGTTATAGCAAGACCACAGCATATATCAAGCCCAATACGAACCTTTCTTCGGATCAAATCAGCCATTGTACCGGGAGTGCCAACGATAATGTGTGCGGTGATATTCGTTGCGTTACGCGGGAGATTGTCCTTAATAGCATATTCGGTTTGAACGTTGGTAAATTTTCCCATCGCTGCTACAACAGACATAATCTGACGAGCCAGTTCACGAGAGGGTGCAAGGCAAAGAGCCTGTATTTGTCATGCGATAAGTTTAGGCCTTTTTGCGGGAAGCAGGACATACCTGAGGTTTGTTTAGCGTGAAATCGACACGGCTGAGCATGGTTAAGACGAAAGCTGCGGTCTTTCCTGTCCCCGACTGAGATTGGCCGATCATGTTCGTAGGTCTGCAATTAAGTGAATTAGCGACATAGAACGCGCCTTAGCGAGAGCGATATCTACGGATTAGAGAGCAGCAGAGGAAGAGCGCGTTCTTGGATTTTTGACGGCTTAGAAAAGCCCATGTCGTAAATCCCCTTCAGGAGATCTTGATGCCTTCGCAAGAAATCAAGTCAAAATCGCGACGGCGAGCGTAATTCAGAACGTACAGTCCCAGCTCTTCGAAAGTTTTCGCGCTATACAGAGGAGAATTCGGATCCGCCTGTTGGTCGGCCAACGTAACCTGTAAAACCGAGTGTCGCGTTGAGTTCGCGGAAATTCAGTGTTATGGAGTAACCTTACCGCGACTTCGAAAGTTGACGATATGAGATCATTATTTTCACCTAGGAAATATGTTCAGAGAAGTGCGAAAGGACACGAGAGACTACCTTTTCACCTGGTTCAGCAGCCTTTTTGTCGACAGAGGTCGCCGCATCGGCTGCAGGTGGAGATGAGGCGCCCGCAGCAGCAGCAGCATCAACTGGAGGTTCTATGAGTATTGCAAGTTTGTATTGTAAGAAACAGATACCTGGAGTATAGAAACCGTCTTCATCCTTTTCCAACGAAGCCATGATTGAGGTGAAAGATGAAAATGGGAAATCTTGATCATCCGCGTCATCGTCCCGCGCCTCCCCCCTCAAAATCTGATCTAATCTCATTCACGTAAATTCCCATGTCGACAACCATTGAAATGGCTGCTGGTCCAGCTGCAGCCGTTGTGCTCCTCCATCGCGTGCAGCATGGTCTGTCCCACCCTCCAGTAGAGCTGATATACACACCTCACGACCTGTGGCCCATCCCGAAGGTGCCTCCAATCCGTCCTCTCAGAATCATGATGTTGGATTCCTCATTCAACCCTCCAACCCTGGCCCACCTCGCACTTGCCAACACCCGACGGCCTTCGTATGATGAAGAAATGGCGACAGAGGAGGACACAGACTATGATGCCAAGCTTCTCCTACTGTCTATCCGCAACGTGGATAAAGCCTTGAAACCTGGTGATGCAACATATATCCAGCGGCTTGAGATGATGGAACTTCTGGCGAAAGACGTAGTTTCAGCTGGACGTGGGGGAGGGCCTCAAGTTGCTATCGCCATCATCGATGAACCCACCTTTGTGGGCAAGTCGAGCCATCTGCGAACCTTTTTCAAAAACAGATTTGCAGACTTTGTCCAAGCAAGCCTCACACATACTATCTACGACACGCAATTAACGTTCCTCCTTGGTCTTGACACCCTTGAGCGCCTCGTCCAACCCCAATATTATTCATCCGAATCTCAGATGATAACGTCTCTTCGAAAGTTTCTGTCCCCGTCACCTGGTGGTGATGACTCTCGGGTCGTCTGTGCCCGTCGTATTTCCCCAGGACTGGGAAATAGCCAGAGTGCTGATGCATCTGGCCGTGCAGACCTTGCACTTGCTGCTGAATTCATTGCGTCCAGACGTATTGTCATCGTGGATATCGATGAAAACGTTCAGTCTTACAGCTCCAGCGAGGTGCGGAAAACGATTGGCCAACTTGGGTTGAATGCCAAAGAATGGAGGCAATTCGTCCCTAGTCGAATTGCTGAGTACATTATTCAAGAAAACTTATATTCTGTGCAACTTTGACAAATGGTAATGGTACGCATCTTGCTTGATTCTCCTACATCCCGCAAAGTATTTATTTCAGTGACTCTATTCTCATTATTTCTGCTGGCGCTCCAAATATCAGGCGAATTACATCGTTGTTTGGCTACTCATGGAAGGACTATTCTGACCTTCTTCCTCCTCCATCAATCCCCACCCCGGCAGAGGGAGAGGCACTAACACTGCAAGCTCAGGGGAAGACGAGACTTCCGTGTCCTCTGTTCCACCTGTGCGACATGAAGGTTGGAGAGTAATTCTGCTTTGGGAAAGGGATGTTGCTCACGGTGAAATATGACCCACTCCCTCCAAAGTTCCGAGAGAAATACCTCCCTAGGTGGCAGAGTATCCTGAAATTCTGGAAGGCTGATGTCGTACTCGCCGAAAGTTGCTGCTCGATAAAGTGTCCACGTATATACATACGTCAACGCTCTCTTGCACGCTTCCCAATCTTTTCTTTCAAGCGACGCAGAGTTTTCCTTCAGTAACGTGAGAAACCTGGAAATGACCCGCAAAGTCATGAATCTTCCAACATCCCAGATAAAGGTTTCTTCAACCTTAAGGATGAATTTCGTACAGAACAGCAAACTTTGCAACGAGGAGATCTGGGTAGACTGATATACGAGCATCAGGATGTGGTGAACGGCTCGCGGATAAGATCGGTGGGCGGGCTTGTAGTTTATTGGATCGGGGTTGAAATACTCAAGAAGTGCGCGGTCTACCACCTGCATGGCAATTTCAAGGGCGTTTTCGCCGGCAGCCACCCAACGTACTAGACATTCCGCCATTGTATCGAAATTCACTGAATCTTGATAGCTTGTGTTTTGTGTCATCGTTGGGCTATTCATCATCGACATCAGGATTTCCTTGCCGTATTCTGGTCGGAGGGTGCAGGGTCCAAGGACTATAACAACGGCCGCATCGAGTTTCGCATGGTCCATCGACAGTTTGATATTCATTTGAACCTCTAACAGTCGTATGAAAATGGAGATCCCGTACCACATTATCGCCTTGTAAGTGTCGACGAGTTGGGAAGGTAGGGAATGGGTTGGTTGCCGAGTGAGATAGTTCGCAGAGAGGAGTGTGAGTACTGGGTGAGAATGATGGATCCTTCCTTGGACTGGTATCAATGATGCCATGGCTGTCATCAGAATCTCGTTTGTATGGCCGTTAACCATATGTGGTCGGCTCGTGAGATGGCGCTTTGCGGCATCCACAAGTGCCGATAGAAGGGACACTCTTTGAGATGCGGTGAATCCATCATGAGAAATGGCGTATAGATTTTCTCGAACACTTTCGTCTAAGTCATCTAAAACATAGATAAGAACTCAAAATTATCCTGTGATATTGAAGATGGGCGTACCAGGACCAAGGCAGATCTTTCGAACCATCCTGGCGGCTGAGAGGTTACTGCGAAAACTAGCTTCTGGTGACAAAAGATGGAGGATTGTGCGCAATTCCAGGTCCGGAAATGCAGTCTGATCATAGAAACGGTCAGAAATCCTGCGAGTAGACATGACCCCGTCCAAAGCCGCCAATGATTGGTCAAGAATCTCGTCGTCAAATGTTTCCTGTAACGCCATGTGGAAGACCTTTCGGTTAGATGGAGATAATCCCCCCTCGTCCCTAGGATCAGGATTACTTCCTTGGGATGCTTCAACATCCGACGGGGCAGTTGTGAAATGAGCTGAATGAGCCGAAACCAAGAATCGAGACAACCATGATTGAAAGGGTGAGGTCCTTGGATGCTTGATGCCATGAAGAACGGCAGCGCTCAAGAGAGCAGCCACTATCGCGACTACAATGGCGGACGTGATTGATGCTGCCGCAATGGGCGCCATTTCTTGTGGTGGCATGCCAATCGACTTTGAGAATAATAAGTCGATGAGCCCCACGACGAACAAGGCAAATGGGACCATCAGTACTGGCGGCAGGCCCTCCAGACATGGTCCCAAGAAACGTCGTGTACTTGCCCATCGATGATGAATTTCCGTGAGCTTTGTAACAGCATCCCCCTCGGGTCTCACCAGCAAAGCAAGAAAGGCTCTGCCTGCCACAGCCAAGGCTGCCACGGATATCTGCGTTGCGGTGAGCGAGAATGTGCTTGATGAGAAGATCTAAACATACACTGATGATTAAGGCTAGAGCCCAGTACACGTTGACGCGAATATCACTTGAGGATGGCTGGAAAGGAATAGGCTCCGACAGCTGGAGACTGGTAAGATCGAAAGAGCTGGATGCAATAAAGATATTTGTAAGGTTGGTGAGGAGTTCATTGGTGCGAATTCCCTGGTCGGGTTCGAGTGTCTTCAATGACTCCACAAGGAACGAAGTTACGATGGCAGAAAAGAGGCCAACCTGATAGGTGATTATGATGGATGCCAGGAGAATGCCTGAATACACACGCACAAAAATCAAGAGGGTATCCAAGCCTCCCCTCCATCGATCGAGAGTCGGAGCTGTCTTTTTCATGGTGGAATTGAGAAGTGGGTTCCACGCGCTGCTACTACGTGCAGGGACGGATGCAACTGGCTGCATAGATACATCTGGAAGGGTATAAAGTAAGCGCCTTCCGCCTACAAATAGATAATACGACCTGCATACCTGCTTCAGCTTGACGCTTGTCCATCCTCTTCAGTAAGGCATTTTGTTCTTGCAGAAGGAGTTGAATTCTAGAGATATATCTCAGCAGGATTCATACTGTAAGCGCCTTTGGTTAGTACTCTTGAAGTATCTGATCACTGCTCTTGTGACTATTGACTGCGCCATTGCCATTGCTACAGGATAAATAGTGAGATTCATGGGAACAATAGGGTACTGCGAGAAAGGCGACACCTAGACATAACAACTGAGTCCCAGGGGAGTTGTGAAGGACTATATTCTGGCATGACAAACTGGATAATTAAGCATGGATTAGGCGTTCGATGGGCATGAACGTCAAGCTTCTTTAGTTGATATCCTCGTCTTGACTTTGATGCCATCCGTCAAGAGAAGCAATCAGGGTGGATCGTCAAGGTCACAGTTGACCGTCCAAGCTCAAGGACACTGGTTTGTTGTTGACAACAGTATTCCGAAAACGATGATTGCGGTCTATGTTGAAAGTTGATCATGTTGGATGCTGGAAGACAAGGGCAAGAGCGTCATGGTCATCACTGTTAAGTTAGCTGGCGCCAAGAACGTTAACAGCTCTCAACACTACAGACTCCGGGCCGTAGTTTTCGATCACGTGCCGTCCTCAAAAACTTTCGAGTCTCAATTTGCAATTTCAAAGGAATTACGCCAGTGATTGTACATCCAAGAGATGAGTAGCCTCATCTCCTCTGTCGCTTGGGTGCGGCGAGGAGTCTCAGCCCGACACCCACAGAAATATGTGCTAGACGACAAGGAACTGGAACGCGTCAGCGCCCTTGCGCGAATCGAACTCGAGGATGCCCGCGTTGAGCTTGAACGAGCACATGAAGCTGCAAAGTCCATGGGCCGAGGTGCAGAGGGCGACGAAGCTGATGATCCTGGGGATGAAGACGATGAGGAGAACTGGGTGGAGTGCGTCGCATTTTTCTCTGGTCGTTCTGGATAATAGTTGAGTTGAGCAACTACAGCGAGGACGACGACGCCATGGACGTTGACTCCGGCCCAAAACCAAAGGATGACGATCTTTCTCAATATAAACTGGATGAATACGACGACGATGCTAAAACAGCCGGTTAGAGATCCCCTTGATACTATATCTTTGACATCGTTCTCAGACGATTACAGATGCTGGTCTGTTCAGTAATATCAAGGGCCTCACATATTACCGGGATAACGAGGAGGATCCATATATCACACTAAAAGACGTACGATATCCTGTCTTGCTACAATATCTATTCGCAACTGACTTGAATTCAAGGAAGATGACGATGAACGCGAGGAACTAGAAGTTCTGCCGATGGACAATCTCATCGTGATCGCTAAAACAGAAGACGAAATTTCGCAACTAGAAGTTTACGTCTATGACGAATCACAAGAAAATCTCTACGCACACCATGATCTAATGCTGCCCAATTTCCCTCTCTGCCTCGAGTGGTTAGACTTTACCCCAGCATCCTCCTCGTCCTCTGCCTCCGCTCCCACTAATACCTCAAACCCTGGTTTTGGTAACTACATCGCTGTCGGTACTCTGGATCCCGAAATTGAAATCTGGTCTCTCGATGTTGTGGACGCGATGTACCCCAACTCCATTCTTGGTCGTCCCGATCAAACAAAAGCTCATGTCCCAATGCCTTTGGGGACCGGAAAAAAGAAGAAAAAGAAGACGAAACATCGCACCGGTCAAAAAAGCTACCACGTTGACGCAGTGCTAGGCCTCAGTTGGAATAAAGTTCAGAGGAATCTGCTCGCGAGTGCGAGTGCCGACCGGACGGTTAAGTTGTGGGATCTAAGCCGCGATCCCACCATCAATGGCGATGCAACAGAAGATGGCCCCGGCGGTGGAGCAATACGCAGTTTTGATATTCACAAGGATAAAGTCCAAGCAGTTCAATGGAATGAAAAGGAGCCCAGTGTGCTGTTGACTGGAAGCTACGATCGGACAGTGCGGACCTTCGACTCAAGAGCTCCCGACGCTGGAGTTGGTGCGATCCTAGGAAGTGATGTCGAAGCACTGAGATGGGATCCTTGGGAGACGCACGGCTTCTACGTGAGTTTGCTTCCTTGCTTTCCTGCAAGAGGAAGTTTGACACGTTTTCCCAGGTTTCCTTAGAGAACGGGCTTGTGCTGAATTTCGATGTTCGGACACTACCTTCAAATCTTGAAAACCCCTCACCAGCGCGCTTCACCATCTCTGCTCATGACGGCGCTGTGTCATCAATAGACGTCAACCCTCATATTAAAGGTTGTATCGTAACAGGCGGCACAGACAAGCTCGTCAAGGTTTGGAACGTCGTAGACGAAACGGAGGGTGGAAAGAGGAATGTCAGTTTGGTGACATCAAGAGATCTTGGTGTAGTATGTACTCAAACACCCTGTTTCTGGACCCCGGCTCATCGCCTTATTTGTCACAGGGAAAAGTGTTTTCGACTGTGTTCTCGCCAGATGACCCTCTTATCCTGGCAGCAGCAGGCTCCAAGGCAAAACTCCAGATCTGGGATGTTGGTGCAAACCTGGGTGCAAGGAAAGCATTCGGCGCCAAGTTACGAGAGGCAGGCAGGGCTCTTCGGGAGAAAGAAGCCAACGAGGGTAGTGGTGGCGTTATAGGAGTTGTTAGTGATAATGAGGAGAGTGACGAAGAGGGCGACGATTAAATTGGAAAGCCTGTTTGATAGTCTAGGATCCACTTTTGCAGAAGTTGTAATGCGGCCTTTTGACTCAATTGTGACCTCAGCGAGCCTTGAAACATTTTGTTATCCCGTGAAGAATCACGGAAGCGTTTGCAGCAAAGGCTTCATAGGTATAATAAGCCCCAAGCTTTCTTATGTATAATATATCCAAGCAAAGTCCACTCTATTAATATTATATATATCAGTCGAATTTTCTCCGTCTGTACGAAATATTTCTGGGAGTCTTGGGCATCGTGATCATGGTCTGGATGACAATGAGTGAAGGTGCGACAACAGCAGGCAAGGCAATAATGCGTACATGGTAATTGTGATCCGGGACTCGGTCAATATGAAATTCCATGCGACGGATGAGGGTGGCAAGGACAGTGCCAAGTTGCAAATAAGCGAACTGTGGCAGCATCAGTCTAGTGAGTTTATACACATAGGAAAATTGGTCATTAAGTTCACGCACCTGTTCGCCAATGCATCTATGCTTGCCAGCGCCGAAAGGCTGGTATGGACTGTCTGTACCCTTGCTAACAGCGCCGAAACCATAATCAATCTTTTCACCTTTCTCGTCAGCATAGGTGTCGAATGCCTTGGCGGCAACGCCGTCGGGATCGCTCCATCGGAGCGGGTCCCACTTGAGGGCGTCTTTCCATACGAGGGGGTCGGTCTGACTAACTGCAGGTGAGGCAAGAACATAGTATCCTTTGGGAACAATGTAGGTGGCATCCTTGGAGGGTGCAGAGAGTGTGGCTGGGATGGCGACATCGTCCCTGACCTTGCGCATGATGCTATGGATGGGAGGATGTATGCGCAGAGTTTCGCGAATTACAGCATCCATCAGAGGAAGGCCGCGGACTTCTTCGTACGTCATGGAGCGAAGCTTGCCATCAGGGGTAGCGAAATACTTGACCTGCTCTTGATACAGGGCTTCCGCGACTTCAGAGTTGGCAGCGATGTGAAGAAGGGCCCAAGATCCTGATGCCGAGCTCGTATGTTGACCGGCCATGAGAAGAGCAATCATGATATGCGCAATTTCGTGGTCCTTAAGCGACGTGCCATTACGATAGGTCTGTTGCATTAGGGCCTCAATCATGTCAGGCTCGTGTTGCTAAAAGAGAGAAGAGATTCAGAAAATTCAGCACAACTGAGAAAGTAAAGAGCCTTACAGAGCCTCCCGCGCGACGTTTCTTGATGATGTCGACGTAAAATTCACTCATTTTTACATGAGCCCGGTCACGCAGGCGGTAGCTGGGTAGAGGGAGATTGGGAAATAGGAAATTGAGCGGGGTGAAGCCTCCGTCGAGATCATTGTATAACTCTGAGAACGATTTGTCCAGTGCTTGACGTACTTCCTTCCCTTGCAAAGTTCTCGATGCGGTGAGAATAGTGACTTCCGCAAGAACTTTGCAAACATCAAAGGAGCCCCATTCGTTAATGTCGTTGCGCTGATAGACAGAGAATGAAGCATCGTGCTTGAGGAACTCCTCCACCTCTTCCTCGATCATGCCAACATATGCGCGGAGATTGTCTGTTGAAAGGCCGACCTTGACGAATCGCTTTTGTTCCATGAAAACTTCATTTGGAACATCATAAACCACGTCCTTCCCGAAGACGGGAGTCGTTAAATGCTAGAGAACAAATGGGTTACATGACGAGAACAAAAGGATTTGCGAGTTCAACGCACTTTATAAGCGTCTTCTGCATTCAACACGGTTGACTTCCCACCCAGAATGAAGTTGTTTCCTTTTGGACCCAGGGCCACGGTCACGCGACGACCGAAGAGTACGAATGTGAACACGTCGCCATACTGCATGATACCATGTTAGTAACTTCTCAACGGTAGGCAAGCGAAAATGAGATGACCTTCTCGCGGCATGCGAAGAAAAACTTGAGTGGATCGTTCCCATAGGAAATTGCTGAGCCAATGATCGGCAGCCAGTGGAATATAACTGGAGGGTCCGTGGGGTTGCGAGGCACAATCTAATGGGTGGTCTTGAGTAATAAGAAGGAAAGAGACAGGAGAGATGTACCAGCTGCCAGACGACATTGAGAATTATTGCAATTATGGGGATATTTACAAGTAAAAGGAGAGCTAAACGGGACTTCGTAACAGGGAAGTAGGTCTGCGCGTCGGCAAGGTATGCGGACCAGACATCCTTGAAGGGAAGGGTGCTGTTCAGATGAGCAGCGAAGGACATGACGGGCAGTAGACACGTCTGAGGTCTCTTCTCTCCAGCAGTCTTATAATATTTTCATTTGATCGCTAAAAATTCTGGAACCCAAATCGAACCACTCTCATTCGTCCCACGCGACCGGTTAAGATCACCATCGACTAACCTGGTTGGCTACTTACTGTCCTCGCCGCCACGCCTCGTCTCCAAAATAGGATATTATTCTCTTGAACTATTAACTGGTACTGACCCAAAAAATATACTACGAGGCCCACGATTCGCTCTTCCATGCTGTGAGCATTGAGCCATGTCAGGTCGATGCCGGGCCTGTCTGGACAGGCCTAGAGTGGTATCATAAATTATCGCTTGAATGAACACACCAATGTTGCGAGTCGAGTTGCCAATGTGCGTGCTCTTGAATCAAATCCTCCGTCGTCTGTACGATATACTTCTAGGTGTCTTCGGCGTCACGATCATGGTCTAAATAAATGCGATGAACACCGAGAACAAAGGCAGCCAACCAAGGATGATCCTTACATGGTAATTGTGCTCCGGGACGCTGTCGATGCGCAATTCGAGGCGGCGAATGAGCGTGGTAACAATAGTTCCAAGCTGGAGGTATGCAAACTACAAGGGTACGAAGATCAGCGTGCCGGAAATCCCGTGAGTATTCAGATAACACTTACCTGTTCACCGATACACCTATGTCTCCCAGCGCCGAAAGGCTGGTAAGGACTCTCTGTACCCTTGCTAACAGCACCAAACCCATAGTCGACTTTTTCTCCCTTCTCGTCGGTGTACACAGCGTACGCTTTAGCGGCAACACCTTCGGGGTCACTCCACCTATATGGATCCCATTTGAAGGAGTCCCTCCATACGGTCGGATCTATCTGACTGATAAGAGGAGATGCAAGCACCCAATGTCCCTTGGGAACGACGTAGGTAGTGTCTTCAGAAGGAGCAGAGAGGGATGGAGGGATCACGACGTCGTTTCGGACTCCGCGCATGATGCTGTGGATTGGGGGGTGCATACGAAGCGTTTCACGGATGACGGAGTCCATCAAAGGGAGTGCACGAAGTTCCTCGTATGTCATGGGACGCAGCTTGCCATCGGGTGTTCCGAAATATTTGACCTGTTCCTGATACAGGGCTTCACTGTTTAAGAGCCCAGCATCAGACTATGTACACCAATATGAATGTCTGGAGAACTACGCACGCGATGTCAGGGTTAGCAGCGATATGAAGAACGACCCACGAGCCCGTTGAAGCACTAGTGTGTTGTCCAGCCATTAGCAGCGTAATCATCATATGAGCAATTTCGTTGTCTCTAAGTGGTTTGCCGTTGCGATACGACTGGTGCATGAGGGCTTCGATCATGTCGTATTCATGTTGCTGGAAGAGAATAATTCAGAACAAGACAAACGAAGATTAATCGTTTCTTACTGAACCACCTTCTCTGCGTTTCTTGATGATATCGGCGTAAAACTTGCTCATTTTCTTGTGGGCCCTGTCACGCCTGCGATTGTTGGGCAGTGGGAATTTAGGGAACAAGAAGTTGAGGGGAGTGAATCCGCTATCAAGGTCATTGTATAGCTTCGAGAAGGACTTGTCGAGGTTTGCACGGACTTCCTTGCCTTGGAGTGTCCGTGATGCGGTGAGGATGGTGATCTCGCCCAGAGCCGAGGCAGCATCAAAAGAGCCCCACTCGTTGGAGTCCTTATCTTGGTAGACAGCAAAAGAAGGATCGTGCTTTAGGAACTCTTCCACCTCCTCTTCGATCATGCCGATGTAGGCCCTGAAGTTGTCTTGAGAGAGGCCGACCTTGACGAATCGCTTTTGCTCCATGAAGACATCATTTGGTACGTCGTACACAACGTCCTTGCCGAAGACAGGAGTGGTAAAATGCTGCGATCGTAGGCTTATAAGCTTCAGACAGGTGCCCAGTATATCGACTCACGGAATATGCGTCTTCTGCATTGAAAACGATCGACTTGCCGCCGAGGATGAAATTATTCCCTCTTGGACCAAGCGCAACTGTAATTCGGCGGCCAAACATGATGAAGGTGAATACTTCGCCATACTTTAAATAGGACATAAGCTACGCGGTCTGGAGGGCAAGATAATGGTGAATATGACGAACCTTCTCCCGGCATGTGAAGAAAAAATTTATTGGGTCTGTCCCATAGGCTATTGCAGACCCAATGAAAGGAAGCCAGTAAAAAACAAGAGGAGGATCACTGCGGCGGCGAGGGGCGACCTAGGACATGATCCTTGGTCAGTCAGTCAGCGGCGAAAGAGATCGACAATACATACCAACTGCCAAAGAACATTAAAGACAATAGCAACAACAGGGGTGCCCAAGAATACAGCAAGAGCTAGAAGGCCCCTCGATGAAGTGGAGAGGTTTTGGAAGTCACTTGACAGTTGAGACCAGACTTCCGACAATGGCAGTGAGCCGTTCAGATATTGTGCCAGAGACATGGCAGAAGGGGCGTTCGTCGTCGTCCATAATTCAAAGGCCCACTCTTTTATTCTTCCATAGTATCGAACCATCCTCAAGCAAACATCCTACGCGACAAGTTTTCATAAATCCGGAGATCGTACGATTCATGATGGAACGGTACCAGGAGGAGCCAGACCGTTCCAATGGATCTAGAGTTTTGTTCTCCAAAAATCCTGAGGGCCTCGCAAGGGCCTCGAGGGATCGCATAGAAATGAAGTTTCAGCTGGGATTATGATTACGATCGTATGTTTAAAGGCGTAGAAGTGTGATGCAGTGTGATGTATTAAGAGGTAAATTATTTGCGAACGAAAGTAACCTGCGGTCGAAGACCTAGGCGGCAATTGAGAAGCTTTACGGGGATTGTGTCGCCCTTTTTCACCTCTGATAACTCTAAATTTTCCAAGAGCCCATTGATACCAAGCAGACGGACGTGAACTTCGGCGTGGGATCTCCTCGTCGAGAAATTGACAGATGGCGCATCCAAAAGGGTCGCCTCTAGGCTCAGAAGAGGATCGTTGTGGCGCTCCACGCCTCTGGCTGTATCTTCAACCCATCTTTTCAGCTGCGTGCACTGCCAAAACCTGGAGTCATTTTTTGAAAGGACCTTCCAATATTGCTCCATAGCTTTCATGGACAGGAGGAGGTCTGCGAGTTGCGTTGAATCAAATGGAGGGGATTTCCTGGGGGCGGAAGAACCAAGCAATGCGTGATGAAGTTGCCAATGGTGTACCAAATCCATATAGCGCCGCAAGGGTGAAGTAACTCGAGTGTAACCCTCACCGGCAGGAATACCTAGATTGAAGTGGGCTTTTGGTTCGAGTGCGTAGTCTGCACTGGGGGCAATCTGCATCAGTGGGAGGACCTTGTCGTGCCGCACAAAGCCCCTCTCGTCCCGCATGTCCAATATCCTTTGGAAATTCGGGTCTGATATGATTTGGGAAGGATCTGCGACACGCCGAAGGACGGGAATGCCCTTCTCTAAACAAAAACGTGAAGCTACCCGCGATCCGAGTTTCATCATTTCAGCCACCAAACCATGCGCGCCAGTTTCCAATTCTGATACGTCTATGGCGGAATAGATGAATTTAGGGAAACCCCTAAAAGTCGAAGGCTCGAAAGTAGGGCCATTGAAGTCGGGTGGACGTGGACCGATTTTCGATAATTCAACCGTTGGGTAGGAGATATTATAAACCGGGTCTCTCTGGCGCTTATCCACAATGCGCTTAGAAATCATGGAGAGATCGCGGAGGTCCTTGATTTGGGAGGGTGTGAAAGACGAAGGGGACGAGAGCTTCGATGGCTCGTCTCCGAAGGGGTACCAGTAAGATCTATTACTGAAACCAAGGGCGGCATCGACCTCGTCATACGTCACGGCGTGGATTTTGCGAATGATGCCTGCTCGAACGTTAAAGTCCAGCACTTCTCCCTGGGGATTGATTTTCGAGCTAAATGTCAGGACTCTGGTTGGCGACCCCTCCTTGGAGCCCAATGACAGCCCATGTTTGGGATCATGCATCAGACGTCGGGGGAACAGAGGCCACGAACGGAACATGAAGTAGGCCGTCTGGAACTTGATGGCTGCCTCTCTGGCGAACACGTTCGTGGGTGGGATAACAGATGCTGGATCAGCGACATGGACGTGTGCCCAGAAGTTGTTGGGTTCAGATGGAATTCTCTCAATTGAAACACCATCATCGAGTTCCTCGGAGTTCGCTTCATCGATAACGTAAACAGGCATGTCTCCGAAATCATGGCGCACCGATTCCAAAGGATCGGTCGGGTAAAAGTCTTCAGGACCGAGAGGGACACTCTTCGAAGGCGAATATAAAGCTTTATGGACACGGGCATCGTCAGCCTTGATTCGGGAAGAAGTAGCTTCTGGTTCGAGGTCAAGGTCAATCTCGGGCTCCAAGACGAAAAGGTCCTGCCATGGCGCTAAAACACCAAGATCTACAAGAAGCTTGTGAACCTGGTCATCTTGGATTGGAGGCCTATTCACATCTATCGCCTTCAATATACTGGCCTGTCCGAGGATATAGGGATCGTCTTGTGATGAACGAGTGCGGCGTAGTGAATGCTGAAGAAAGCTCAGGATCGTTTTATCGTCCGTGGTCCATGTGTGATCGGCAGGTGCCTGACTGGGAGCCTCATCGCGTGACTGCTCGAAAGCTGCTTGACTGACCAGAATGACGCCCCGTGCTTTCTCAGCGAAGGCTTGGATAGGACCATCGCGACGCCTCAACCATCCTTGTATAGTTTCAAGTTCCTTTATGTGGGACTGCGGTCGGACGTTGAAGCGCTGGTTTACCGTGTACGCATGATGGGCAACAAACTGGGATGGGTGGGACATAAGATATTTGTGAATTGCGAAGACAGCGATGATGTCAGGTTCGGATTTGACGATGCGAGCGACTTCGGCAATAGTGGTCTCCGACCACTTGTCGGGATCTACAGACTTGACTGTATCGTACACTTTGGCATTCTTCTGGCATACGGCGTTGTATGCATTATCGATATCCTTTTCGACTTCACGGAGCCGCTTCAGCACTTCGATTCGTGCATGAATCTGAGTATCGTTTAAGGCGACATCATCAGTTCCACAACGGATACAGAGGTCGGTCGGCGCGAGCGCAGGGATGGTGAATAGAACATCCTCTCTAACTGGACGCCATATTTCTCCATCAGAGGTCAACATCACAAGCCGCCTTCTCCTATCGTATGTCGCCTCGCCAATGACAACACCATGAGAAGCAACTAAGTTCCTGGATAACGATAATTAAATTCAAGTAAAGATAGAATGACAGGAACCTTTACCTTCTTGTCTCTACAAATGTTCCTAGAGCTACAGCTGGGGCAAAGTCTCCGGTGTCTTCATCCATTGGTTCCTCACTCGCAAGGTAAGCGAGCTTGTCTGCGGAAGGACCACGTCGATTGGATGAGGCATTCTGTAGAGTCGCCGCAAGCCGTTTCTCGGTGCCACGTAGAGATGGCGTATGTTTCCAATCGTGAGGTTGATGCGCGACACGGTCAATGATTTTCTTCGTTATGTTTTTGACATCAAGATAGTGTTCCTTCGGGAGGGTATGCTTTGGGTCGGCTTTCTTGCGGTGGGAGAAATGAACAGAGGTTGACTGGTGGCGGAGAGAGTGGTAGAACGAGGCGTCCGAGTGGCGAGGCAAGGTGCTCAAGATGTTCTGGCATGAACGCGATGCTCGTCGGTGCATGAGCGTGAATGAGTGATGTCAAGAACCAGAGTTGAAATTTTGCTTGTCCCTACCGGCCCGGTGCATCCGAGCTTACATTTCTCCTTCCCTTCGTCATCCTTGAGCTTCCTGTTTGCCCTGCTCTTTTGACCTCATATTCTCCCTACCATGTTCAAACGAGTGGAGAAGCGGCGCCTAAAACGTCAGGAAGAAGAGGAACTTGGTTTGGACGAGGATATGAAGGAGGTACTTGGGATGCACGACACCGACTCTGAAGAATCAGACTCAGATTCGGACGACTCAGGCTCTGGCGAGGAAAATGTGGGGGAGGAAGAAGATGGAGAGGCAGGCGATGAAGATGTCTCAGGTGCTGAGGAATTCGAGCAAGAATCCATGTCGGATGGTGACCAGGATGCGGTCGAGGAAGAACCTGAAATTACTGTCCAGGAGGCACTTCGAGACCCTGTCTACGTTGTCTCGCTGCAGCCAGTCGTAAAAGCATGCATCGTGTGCCCAGGAAAACTACTGAAAGGTGCTCAAATGGTCGCACTTCACCGAACCTCCAATGCATGTACGATTCGCTACTCATCGTTTGTGAGGTTGGACTTACACTTTTTAGGCACATGAACGGCGCGTGAAAAGATTCGCAATGATTTCGAAAGACGCAGCTCCTGCCGACAATGCATGGGATGTTCTTCGTGAAAACGCTGAGTATAAACCGAAAACTGTTGCGAATTTGTCTGAAAACTCAAAGCGCGCTGAAAAACGGGTTCGTTTTCGACATCTTTACGTTTATGGCTACTTGATCTCGTCCACAGAGAGCTCATGCCGCACTCCGCAAAGCGAGAAGGGAAAAACAGAAGGTTAAGGCGAAAGCCAAGAAGACAGCGACCTCTGCTCCGAAACCAGACTTAGCGTCACCCAAACCCGCGAAGCCCCCAAAGAAAAAGCAAAAGATCGCAACTACCAAATCCGCATCTGCTGCCTCAGCTGCGCCGATTGCTGATTCAAATGGGAACACGAAATCGACCATCACAAGTATCGTGCGGTCTGCATCTGAGCGGGCGAAGAAGGCCAGAGCACGGGCAGTAGACAGGGGAGATGATGGTTTGTCAAAGCCCAAGAAGAAGGCTAAAAACAGAGGTATAGCCATGAGTCTTGCTTGATAGGAAGTCACCTCCCCTCCGAAATGTGAATTCGACGCCAGTATCCCGATAAATTAAATGTACATATAAATGCCCGAGGGAACACGTCGAGGTAATGGCCAGCACCACCCCTTATGCTAACGTCTGTAGTACACGATCTGTCATTTGAATCACCTGTGTGTGAACATGAACATGAGTTGATCACAAGAAAGGAAAATACAGTACCGTGTGGATATCTGGCCTGTCGCTAGGATGGACCTTGAGCATGCTATCGATTAAGTCCTTCAACCCTTGGGAATATGCGGAACTGGGGTGCTTGTACTGGGCGTTCAGCACAGCCATTGCTATTGAACCGCCTTGTTCCGTTGTCTGTGTGTTTTCGAATGGCGAGTGCGAGTATGCTAGTGCGAACAAGGTACATCCCAGTGACTGTAAGAGAAGAAGAGTGAGAAACGATTTAAATGCAGACATCTGGCAGCCCATACCCAAATATCGACTTTCTCGTCAAGTGTCTGACCAGTTTTTACATCGAATAACTCAGGAGCGCGGTATGCCATCGTACTTTGCTCTGCCGCAATGTCCTACATGGAGGGTGAGTTTCCGCACGACAAGCCCCACTTTGAAGACATGCCTGTTGCAGTAATGCCTGGTTGCGATTTTCAATTGGGATTCTTGCTTTCACAGTGCTCCCAAAGTCCATCAATATGGGCGTGACGCCATCATCTGCAATCATTACATTGCTAGGCCGAGGTCAGTTGAGCCTTGGATATGTATAGAAAATGGTAGCGAACTCACCCAGGCTTCAAGTCCCGGTGGGCATATGGTACTATTTCGCTATTTCCCGATTCATTATTCTGTTGTAATTCCTCGTCTCCATCAAATATAACATCTCCCTCCTCCTCTACACGATGTTTTGTGACAAGCGGCACATTCACCGCTGAGCCATACGAGTAGCCGCCGTCTCCGTCACCTTCCGGCTGAGGAAAACGTTCGTCGTCATCGGAATGGCGTCCAGCAGCTTCTTGCCGCTGCTGCTGACGCGAAGAACTGTTCGATTGTGACGGTTTATTGGCGGACACCTTGGCTCGATGGTCGTGCATGGCTCTCACTGCCTCACATGTCCCTTTGAATAAACGAAGCATTTCCTGTTCCGAAAAATGTTTGCGGTTGACGACATTGGCGTTGATAGCGTCTTGTAGGTTTCCCCGCTGAGACACGTCAATAGGGTTCTAGTATGATAAGGTTTCCTAGATGCTCACCCTATAAAGAGGCAGAAACAGGTAAACGATCTTTCCATCCCCTTCGGGGTCTTGAACAACCGCAGAGTCCTACACATCATATCAATAGCTCCTCCAAAGGGAATTCACTAGATCGCGTCACCAGAATGCGGATGATGTTCGGGTGCCTACACGTCATTAAGACACGCGCCCAGAGCCAATCGTTCACAAGACAGCAACTCACTTAAAGCGTCTGTAAGCTTCTACCTCTCGCATGGCTACTTTCACGCCTTCCGAGCCAGTGGGGCAGCGGATTTTCTTAAGAGCGAATTGTCGCTACGGAAAGGTTCTGTTAGCATTCGTTTTAACTAAAACTATGAGTTATTACACACCCCGCTATGCTCATCCTGGGCCAAATACACAAAAGAGAACCCCCCTTCTCCAAGAACCTTTATAATTTGAACTACAGCAACGAATGAGTGAAGGCACTAGGATCGAAATGGGAACCAATGACATGTGCGTCCATTGATCTTGATCTTTGCAGACTGTTGGCAGAGGCAGGATGTTATCGCGTATATCGCATCTTTGGCTTGGTCCTTCAAGCTTTCAAGAGCGTGGAATAGTTGAGGGCTCATTGAATAATGGTTGGATTCCATCAGGAAAACGGGAGGGCCCCGATATTTCCAGGCGGAGTTGATAATGCCTCGGAAGTGAGAATATTAAAGGCAAACTTTTAATATGCAAGACCCTGCGGTGCTAGTCCTTCGCCGTATTACGATAAATTACTTTTAACCATAATGCTAGGAGCCCCTGTGAAATACGCAATGTGGCTCATCGTTGTGAAGAAAGGCAACGAAACTGTACCTGGGGTATCACGTGGAGTCGAAAAGTGGCTGCAAGCCTTCCAATGTTCCGCAATGATTTAACAGACAGCAATCAGCCAGACACTGGCATGATCGACAATCAAAACGCAACAGAAGTTTGTAGCTAGTGTTGAATCAGGCCAAGCATCGTGGGATTGTGGAACAAAATACCTGGATTCCCTCAAAACCAATTGTAATATTACATTCAAGGGGAATTAAATTGAAAGAGTAACACCAAATGTTGCCCCTCGTTTTTCTAATGAGGACAGGCTATGTAGTAAGGCTAGAACTTGAACATGTCAAACCAGTGCGCCACAGCAGCCTTTACTTTTGTCGCACATGTACCATATGGGTTTGCAGGCCCGCAGTAAAGAGGGGGATAGCTATTCATCACAATCATCACATTGTACAGGTATGCAGGCCCTCAATGCGAGAGCAGTTGTGGAATATTGAAGTTAGCTCAGGCAATTTCGAGATTTTCTAGCTTTTTGGAAATACTAGTAGGCATACGCTTATGAATCTGGTTGATGAGCTCTTTGTGAATCTAAATGTCCACCCTGGGCAACAATTTCGTCCATCAATCGCTGCTCATAAAAATCGACATGATCCTGAGTGTATAAACCTCACTGGAGTGGCTGGATAGTTGCACTATGTTTGATGAGTACAGTCACGGCAACATTGAATCGTGCTCGGCGTCAAAGGTGTCAATAAAAGCGAGCAAAAAAGCACTCGCCCAAGTGATAACGGTGCAATATCGACAATCAGTCGACTTGTGGGTCGTCTCGATTGACGCCCAGGCTGGGCTCCCCCTGTCGAGGAAGTCTGACCTGCACGTGATGACGGGACTACGTCCAGCCACCCCCAAGGCAGATCTCACGAATATTCGACTTCAAGTCCATCTTGGAATCACAGAGAACCTTCTGACGTGTTGGGGGGTGCTCAATCTGTCGATCTTGGAATCGTGAAGGACCTTCCCGGTGAGAGGCTGGGGATGCTCAGAGGGGGAAAAAATACGCTCGATGCATCCACAGATAGTGGAGAGACGGCGGGCTGGGCAAGTGTTGGAAAAGGGCTAGACAATGGAAGGATTTAGATCGCTGTAACATCGAGAGAAGAATGAGATGTACGTGGACAGTCGGTTGTCTGTACTATCGGTGACGTCCTTGATACGACCATTCAGCTCTTCTCCTGATATGATATGCATCGAATGTATGGCTCTTCCTGCGCTGCGACTGCATGGATCAGACAAGAAAGACGGGTGAAATACCCAAGCGCCCGCGGTCAAAGCGCGCGGCATAGCCACAACGGCAGAAAATGCATCCAAGACACATCCGCACTACCGCACCCCGTAAGTGGATATCGGTGGAGAAGCCCATCGTCCACCAAAGGCGAGAGAGGTCAGGGGTGTGGGTCATTCACGAAGCCGTTAATCACGGCACCTGAATCGATGCTCGGGGTCGGGGTGGGTTCATGGAAGAGGCGATCGTGTGGCGGGAAGGATTGGAACGTCGACGACATAGGGTGCATGGGGTTTGAATGGTGAAAGAATGATCGGGCGCCAGCAGGTGATATGAAGAGGCCGGTGACGAAATTCTCAGCCAGTACATTAAGGAAGTAGTTGGCGTAGGCCGGATGGGACATGGGGTTCCTGTCCGATGTCGTGAGGCGGCAGATAGTTCACGGTTAGGTAGGCATCTTGGAATGGCAAAGGCGTAAAGGACATACAGTAGACAACGACTCCAACGGATATCTTGTGAGGATAAGAAAATAGGTCGTTCGCGTATGCTCTCCAAAGTGTCGACTAAAATGATACGGAGCATTCATCTGAGTCGGGTGTAAAGAAACGAACTTGAGAAGAGCGGTCGAAAAAGTCGTGAGCAGACATGGGGAAAAATTCAGCCTACGTACCTCTCTGAAGCGAACGACCATATTGATGCTCCAGCTGGAAGACAAAAAGATAATTCTCTCAATAAACGTACGTACGCTGGGGCCTGGAGAATGAAATCCTGTGGCGCCACGTGCCAGTTAACACCGAGCGGGGGAGAAACAGTGGATTTGGGACGGTCGAGAATGCGATGTGCGATAGGCGCAAAGCACGCAATGTCAGCGTACGGCATCAGAAGGTCTGACGTCGGCTACGGATGAAAGAAGCATAGTTGAGGTGATTAGGTGGCTCAGGACACGGAACACGCAGCGAGCCTGACCGCCTTTACGACGGTGGCATGGCGTGAGTAGCGAGGCGCATGCGGGATTGAGGAGCTCAAGGTCAGGAGAGAGGGCTTGGTCGATGAGCCAGAAACGGAAGGATGGTAAGAGGTACGCTACGAGCTGGGAGTACATCGTTGAGCCACAAATACTATGATCCCGTTGGATAGGGTGCGATGGGAGGTGTGTCGTAGGATAATCACGTTGAAGACCGAACTCCCCACCGGTGATGTGGATGTGAAAACGACTTCGCTAGGTGCGTCGCCCGCAGACATGGGACGAGAACGACGAGGCTGTGCATCCTTGTCTCGTCTTGATGCGTCCAGGTCATCACCGTCGATACACTGACGAGAGCGAGGAGAGCCAGAGGCAGACGAAGGCCTAGGATGCGTTGACTCAAATGTGATGTGGAACACGCAGCGACCGAGACCGGCTTCGAATGCGTCGGGAACGGAAGGGGGTACGGGTACATCGGGAGCTGGGAGCTGAATGCTACGATCCAGGGAATCGATCTGCTACATGTGTCGTCCGTCAGTAGTATGGGGGGAAAAGGACGAGGTGGTGCATCCTTGTCTCGTGGTAAAACGTCGAAGTCGCCGCCATCATTACGCTGGCGAGAGCGAGAGGAGAGCCAGAAGCAGATGAAGGCCTGGGTGGTGTTGACCAGAGGGCAACGAGTGAGTTAGGTTCCACGTCCTGGTGTTTCACTCCATTAACTGAGGGATCCCGTTTCATGAACTGGTAGAGGTATGAGGACATTGAATCAAACGTAAAGGCGAAGGCGATTACCTGACTGCGTGTTGAAAGACGAACGAGACGAGATGAGAACCAATGTCGATCGAGGGTGGTCTCGAAGAACCCAGAGGTCCTCGGGGACGGAGGTCGGTGACGCATGCGAAGAGGTGGAATCTATGAGGCGGAAGCGTGTTAGAAGCTGTGACCTGCGTGAGGAAATGTGCACTTACCTTGGGAGAAAAAACCACTTCGAAGTCGAAGAAATACTTATGACGCTGCCGACAACCATGTCGACAGCCCACTCTTCCATCACAATTTCCCTTTTCTGATGTCATGGTAAAGCAACTCTGCGATTGGTAGCCTGAAATTGAAAACGGTAAATAGAAGGAGTGATTGTGCAGATCTTCCCCTGGTTTGCTTGCTCATCCTGAGACTGCCACCCGCTTTCTCCGCAGGCCTGATATGTATCGTC
The DNA here is from genome assembly GCA_013433165.1 of Hypsizygus marmoreus. Classification (NCBI taxonomy): domain Eukaryota; kingdom Fungi; phylum Basidiomycota; class Agaricomycetes; order Agaricales; family Lyophyllaceae; genus Hypsizygus; species Hypsizygus marmoreus. Next base: position 1,487,740 of record CM024092.1, on the reverse strand, counting down.
GATGAATATATACTGGGAAGTGGCATTTATTTCCGATATACACAGGTGACAGTGAGCGTGAGCGACAGTTTCTTCAAGATGTGTAGTATACGCCAAGTTCTAAAGTAGCGAGTCAAAGACGCCGGTGGGTAGATGGAGGCAACCCGGATGGCGTCATGATGGTGCTGAGCAAATTGAAAGCACGCAGTGATGGCTCGGAGCTGCTTCGCCACCAGTGACACATCACTGGCCTCGCATCCGAGTCCACTACTATCACGGTGTGCCTCTGGCCGTCCAGTTAAAGACTGCTTCAGGTATTCACAAGACTAGTCGCGGCCGTTTGAACAAAGTAGGGTTTTCAACTTTGTTCTCCATCATAAATTAAATATCCTGCTAATTTATAGTTTCGACTACTAGGCTCAGGCTGTTCAGGCCAAAATAACAAGTTACAACGTGACAATGATGATGGACCCAGAAATTCAGGAGATAGTTCCCTACATCCTCGAAACTGGTGTTGAGGGGCAGGCTCCGGCTCCCCGTGAGCCATCGAAACTGTTTTTCAGTGATGTTTTCAAACCCTCGGACCACCTTGGATCTCCCGGGGATTTCTTCCTCACTCGAAATCCTCCATCCGCTTTACTCAAGACTTCTGCAGGAGGGTGGTCAATGGCCTGTCGTCCACTGCAATTGACACTGCATCCCGTACATGACGGGTTAGTGCTAAGCCTCTCGCAGGATGGGCTTCCGTGTTGGATAACCCGGACCCACGTCGATATTCACCTCCACAAACTCTTCACTACGCAGTTGCTTGTTCGCCTCTTTTTTCGTTATCAGGATGCAAATACTCGACGTTTGGGGTCCTTCATCAATCCAATTGACCTTACTTAAGAGGCTGAGAGGGGAGGGCTAATGGTAGCCCGAGCGAATGTACGCATCGATGATGAGGATATCGTAGTGGAGATTGTGGCATTGGATATGTTTGTCGAGCTTGCACTTGCTAGTCACTGGAGTAATGTCACTATTTTTGTACCGATGCGTTGTGGAGAATCTGCAACCCCAATTCTTTTGATTTGTCTCGCGAAATTTGGAGTCGAGGCTGGTCAGTCCCAATCCAAGTTGGGGGGATATGGAACATGACTCTACTACGAAACAGCGCCAGCCAAATCTGAGATGCATAGCACTACCGTGACGACAGTCCTTGTATATCACGGATCTCGCCAAGATATTTAAGCGACCAGTCCGGGAGGGGCTGCACTTCCGTGAGTGAATCAAGCTATACTGAGAACCCGATAGCTTCAAGCCCTATGAATACAAGTGAGGAGTGCTGAGTACTTGTACATCTCCCCGCAATAATTTGAATTTGAAATATGGGGCCGTTCATACTACCCACTGTTTGGCATCTCATACGTCTTGAAAAGCTCATCATCAGACTCTTCCTCGAAGACTCCACCACGTCTTCCCGGAACACAATCTCCTTCCTTGTCACTCCCGCTCCCTGAGTCTTCACTCTCTGAATCACTGGGTTCATGGTCCGCGTTCCCAGTCGAATTGGGCTCGGCATCCTCAGGATCAGGATCAGGACCTAAGATTCCATTTTGCATCGACCGCGTCGGCGACAGCCGTGGATAGCAGTACGTGTGGCCGATGCCCATTCCCCAGTGATACCTCATTAGCATGTCTCTGTCAACGAACCTATCCTCTTGGTGATAAATGTCCCAAATACTCAGCCAGTAGTAGGCGAACGTACCGATTAATATAGTAGCCGTTCCAGTCCTGATGATCTTTCGCCCACTTGGAAATACCCCGTCCATCAGGGTGACGCAGCTCCCTCGCAAATGCAGGAATAACATGAGAAGCACGAAGAACATTTGCGGGGTCGACGAACCCAAATGCGCCGTCATTTGCCATAGGCAGGAACGATAAGCGATCAAGTTGGTTGCGGCGTACAGAGGGAGTTGAGTCGTACTGATACCACCTAACCCACAAGAAGTCCAGACATCGAGGGTTGTAGTCCAAAGCTTCTGTTCCGGTGTAGATCACGTTGACGTGAAAAATCCCCAGCACACGTGCATAAAGAAACGGGTGGGATGATCCCAGATCCTGTTCCTGCGGATCGGAGGGATCAGAGGTTGTTTCAGAGGCCAAAAGCATTACGTTGCAGTGAGAGGTGTTTGGGTTGACGACGTCTTGCGCACGTCGAACGTCGTACGTTGTGTAATTGAACCGGATGACTCTATGGGCGTACATTCGGTCTTTCTGGAAAAAAACCGACGTGGCCGCCTCAGAAGCTGCAGCGGCGGGTGCCTGGAAAATGGACGGCGCTGCGCTTGAAGCAGTCATGGCTGCGACTTCGGATCGTAATAGCTGCTGGAGGCGAGGGACGAGGTGAGCTTTGAGATTAGGCAAGAAATTCTACAACGCCAGTGCAAAACGTATCAGTTTCTAAGGTTGGCTGGAGACGAAAGCGAAAACCTTTGTCGCGGGATCACCAGCATTTTTCTGCAAAAATTGTAGTATATGTTCAGGCTGGTTTTGCGTTTTTCCAATATGATATCGCAATTCTGGGGATGAGGCGTTGTCGTGGACAGCGGGTAGGTCCCCCTCGGCGTGCCGCTAGCCTGAAGGTGTTCACGTATCCTGCGAATTCGAGCCTGTCGTCGTTCTATTTGCGCCAGCTGCTGGACATAGTTTTTCTTGCTCGTTCGACGGTATCTTGATTTAGGTGTCCGATGTTCCAGTTCGCCCTGTTTTTACAATACGGGTAAAGAGCCGGGTCTCAACGAACGACAGCTTCGCACTTACAGGTTCAGTCGAGTAAGAGTCAGTAGTACCATACTTCCTTATAGTAGCAACGTAATCCCCTAAAGCATGGTACTTGTAGGTTTGGAGCTTGAATTTCACGAATTTCTTTGCGGGGGGTGCAGGAGGTGCGGGGGGTGCAGGGGGTCGCTGAGCGGCCGGGACCGAGACGGATACTGCGGGTGCTGTAGGTGGCTGTGTAGGTGGGGCTGTCGTTATCAGAGACGCTGTCGTTGTCGGGTTATTCAGAACTACCTCAGGCGACGCTGAGGGGCCGAGAACCCGCGCTTGCGCACCTGCGGGGTTGGAAGGGCCGGCTGGGGAGAGAGGTGCTGGAGGACGATTATTCTGAACGAGCACGCTGGCTTCGCTCTCATGGCCATTCCTCCCTATGATCTCTTCTTCGCCTCTTATTGTCTCACCCATCCCACTCCCAGATTCAGGCCCCGTCGCATTCCCTCTTCCCCTTCCTCTTCCTCTTCCCCTTCCCCTTCCCCTTCCCCTTCCCCTGCCTTTTCCCATCCCTCTCCCAAGGCCTCTCCCTCTCCCCGCTCTCCCCGCTCCTATCTCTGTTGGTGTCGTCCCCTCTCCGTCGCCTTCGCCCGCCTTCGCCTTTTTCTTCGCATTTTCCTTGCGACTCCGTGCATCAGCCTCCCTTTGTAACTCACGGGTCTTGTACACAAGGCAAAGTTTCGTTTGGAAATCCCGCATACGCGCTCCAACGTTGATGGTAACTTTGTCCATGACGTCCAAAGTGGCTTCCGTATGGAGACGTAGTTTGGCCAATCCATGCCAGTGTGCCAAGACGAAGAGAAGATCCATCAAGATCTTGTTGTGCGGCTCCGGTAAAAGAGAATCGAATACCGGGATTGCACACTACAATATTTCTATTCAGCACAATTTTCAGGGTGGAGAATGAAGAGAAACACCTGTAATATGTCCTCCCAATCTCTTGCGGCCAACTGTTTCATTTCCGAAATGTTATTCATGAATCGTCGTATCGTGTCTCGACCAAAGGAAGGCACTTGGCGAAAGCTGTATGGACAAGATTATTCTCATGTCTGTGGGCGTAGGGCGGACAACATGCATACCGACGATTGAGTTCGTGTATAAGGTATCCTCCGAGGCATTCAAGGATTCTAAGGAGATGAATGAAAACAGAGCGCCAAACGCCCGCCTCCATCTCATGCATCAAATCGTTCACCATCATCGCAAATGGATTGAAACCGACTGAAGCGAGGCGCTCAGAAAAAGTACTCTGTATAGCAAAGTTTGATAAACGGGGAAGATTCGGAAAGCCGGCAGCAGGGACTTACCTCTCGAGGGACAATAGACATAGGTTTGACGAGACGCTCAACTGGGGCACTTTCAACAGCCCAATTCATTTCAAAAATGTGCTCCCTGGCTTCAGAGACTTTATCCCTATAATCAGAGTTGTTCACCCGAGCCAAGGTCGTTCGCTCTTTCCGATCTTGTGGCATTCCCATACGACGTATTGAAGTCTTCGGGATGAGGCAACGAGGACACGGAAAGTTTCCGAAGTGGCGGATGCAAGAAATTGACGCCCTGTAAACCACTCCTTAGATAAATATCGAATAAAATGTCGTGAGATGGACCGCTTACTTCTCTTTGTAATCAGCTGAATAGGTGAATATTCTGGGGTAGAACCGGCGTTCCAAGCCATCGAGGCACCCCATCACAATTCCGTGACGATGGGCCTCCATGAACTCATCATCAAGAATCATTTTCCACTGCTCATGGATTGACTCTCGTCGGCAAAAAGAAGTCAGCTTGTCTTCAGGCCCTTTTTGTCCCGTATGGGATATATAAAAATCGTCGAAGTTCGCCGGCAGCTACGTAGAGCACGAATGGAAGAAAGGAAACAATGAGACAACCAGAAAATCAGATTAGAATCAAATCAGTGACGCACCTTTTGAAAGTATGCGAGATGGCTACACAAGTGGCAGGAGGGCTTGGACCTGCGGTACTTCGAGTCGTTTCCGAAAAAGAGGTATGCAGGCCAGAGATGTGCGTCTCCAAAGGACGTCAGGTGTGTTTCGTCCGATGCTAACATGACGCCCACGACCACACGGGGAAGATTACAACCAGGTTCAGGTGGGGAATCTTGAAGTTGGTTGTGAACTTCCACGAATGCAGGTGATGTGTAAAGCTCTCCGTAGACGCGCATCGGCGGCGTATCATCTGTCGGCTGCCAGTACAGCTCGTAGGGCTCGAAGTGGAAATGGACGCTGTCGGCTTGTGTTAACCTTTCCCTAATCACAGCCACTATACTGCGATGATACAGGGTTCCTGCTGTGTACGTCTTAGGTCCCGGACATGTCGTTAATCTGTGAAATGGAACCAGAATTTCAATCGGCTCTGGATCCACCTAGCGTCGCTGAAATCCCTCAAACCCACCGGTCCGTCATTAAATCGCCACCCGTCGCAAGTGAGATTGTCGACTGGTCCAGCAGTATTGCGATTCAGCTGAATACGGACGCTAATAATCTCAACGATTCTTTGAAGTTCCCATTTTCGACTTCTCACACAAGTATCCAAACCATTCCCCGCAGTGCGTAAGAATCCGTTGGGATAATGCCGCAATCCAGGCCACCTGTTCTCTGCCACCATCGGGCCAGCGCCGGATGGGTGTAGATAGTCGGAAAGGCCCTCCCGAGTGATGCTCTGCCTCGGGTCATGAGAATGGAGTCGGCAGAATATGGCGAAGAGTCGAAACACACTTCAGTGAGAGCGCAGTAGCCCGCCGAACACTCAATTGGTCCGAGCCAAAAGGCAACCTCTACCACGGGGGAGTCTGGAACTGCGGTGAGGAGAGTCAGCGAGTAAGCGGCGGGGGTAGGGCCTGCCGACGCTTGAGGTAATCATCCGATCTTCGGCAAGTCTGTGTTCCGACGAGGCAACGTTCAGCCACGAGATAGGCACTCCCAGGTCGAGCAACGTTGCTATTCTCTTGGAATCCTGAAGGCTGCAGCCGCAATAAGATTTTTTTTCAGTGTTGGAGGTAACTTAATTTGGGCGTTACCTCAGCGACGACAGACTCCACGAGTTCACGACGAAGGTTTCGGGTGAGGGCAACGAGTGAGTTAGGTTCCACGTCCTGGTGTTTCACTCCATTAACTGAGGATCCCGTTTCATGAACTGGTAGAGGTATGAGGACATTGAATCAAACGTAAAGGCGAAGGCGATTACCTGACTGCGTGTTGAAAGACGAACGAGACGAGATGAGAACCAATGTCGATCGAGGGTGTCTCGAAGAACCCAGAGGTCCTCGGGGACGGAGGTCGGTGACGCATGCGAAGAGGTGGAATCTATGAGGCGGAAGCGTGTTAGAAGCTGTGACCTGCGTGAGGAAATGTGCACTTACCTTGGGAGAAAAAACCACTTCGAAGTCGAAGAATACTTATGACGCTGCCGACAACCATGTCGACAGCCCACTCTTCCATCACAATTTCCCTTTTCTGATGTCATGGTAAAGCAACTCTGCGATTGGTAGCTGAAATTGAAAACGGTAAATAGAAGGAGTGATTGTGCAGATCTTCCCCTGGTTTGCTTGCTCATCCTGAGACTGCCACCCGCTTTCTCCGCGGCCTGATATGTATCGTCGATGAATATATACTGGGAAGTGGCATTTATTTCCGATATACACAGGTGACAGTGAGCGTGAGCGACAGTTTCTTCAAGATGTGTAGTATACGCCAAGTTCTAAAGTAGCGAGTCAAAGACGCCGGTGGGTAGATGGAGCAACCCGGATGGCGTCATGATGGTGCTGAGCAAATTGAAAGCACGCAGTGATGGCTCGGAGCTGCTTCGCCACCGTGACACATCACTGGCCTCGCATCCGAGTCCACTACTATCACGGTGTGCCTCTGGCCGTCCAGTTAAAGACTGCTTCAGGTATTCAAAGACTAGTCGCGGCCGTTTGAACAAAGTAGGGTTTTCAACTTTGTTCTCCATCATAAATTAAATATCCTGCTAATTTATAGTTTCGACTACTAGGCTCAGGCTGTTCAGGCCAAAATAACAAGTTACAACGTGACAATGATGATGGACCCAGAAATTCAGGAGATAGTTCCCTACATCTCGAAAACTGGTGTTGAGGGGCAGGCTCCGGCTCCCGTGAGCCATCGAAACTGTTTTTCAGTGATGTTTTCAAACCCTCGGACCACCTTGGATCTCCGGGGATTTCTTCCTCACTCGAAATCCTCCATCCGCTTTACTCAAGACTTCTGCAGAGAGGGTGGTCAATGGCCTGTCGTCCACTGCAATTGACACTGCATCCCGTACATGACGGGTTAGTGCTAAGCCTCTCGCAGGATGGGCTTCCGTGTTGGATAACCCGGACCCACGTCGATATTCACCTCCACAAACTCTTCACTACGCAGTTGCTTGTTCGCCTCTTTTTTCGTTATCAGGATGCAAATACTCGACGTTTGGGGTCCTTCATCAATCCAATTGACCTTACTTAAGAGGCTGAGAGGGGAGGGCTAATGTAGCCCGAGCGAATGTACGCATCGATGATGAGGATATCGTAGTGGAGATTGTGGCATTGGATATGTTTGTCGAGCTTGCACTTGCTAGTCACTGGAGTAATGTCACTATTTTGTACCGATGCGTTGTGGAGAATCTGCAACCCCAATTCTTTGATTTGTCTCGCGAAATTTGGAGTCGAGGCTGGTCAGTCCCAATCCAAGTTGGGGGGATATGGAACATGACTCTACTACGAAACAGCGCCAGCCAAATCTGAGATGCATAGCACACCGTGACGACAGTCCTTGTATATCACGGATCTCGCCAAGATATTTAAGCGACCAGTCCGGGAGGGGCTGCACTTCCGTGAGTGAATCAAGCTATACTGAGAACCCGATAGCTTCAAGCCCTATGAATACAGTGAGGAGTGCTGAGTACTTGTACATCTCCCCGCAATAATTTGAATTTGAAATATGGGCCGTTCATACTACCCACTGTTTGGCATCTCATACGTCTTGAAAAGCTCATCATCAGACTCTTCCTCGAAGACTCCACCACGTCTTCCCGGAACACAATCTCCTTCCTTGTCACTCCCGCTCCCTGAGTCTTCACTCTCTGAATCACTGGGTTCATGGTCCGCGTTCCCAGTCGAATTGGGCTCGGCATCCTCAGGATCAGGATCAGGACCTAAGATTCCATTTTGCATCGACCGCGTCGGCGACAGCCGTGGATAGCAGTACGTGTGGCCGATGCCCATTCCCAGTGATACCTCATTAGCATGTCTCTGTCAACGAACCTATCCTCTTGGTGATAAATGTCCCAAATACTCAGCCAGTAGTAGGCGAACGTACCGATTAATATAGTAGCCGTTCCAGTCCTGATGATCTTTCGCCCACTTGGAAATACCCCGTCCATCAGGGTGACGCAGCTCCCTCGCAAATGCAGGAATAACATGAGAAGCACGAAGAACATTTGCGGGGGTCGACGAACCCAAATGCGCCGTCATTTGCCATAGCAGGAACGATAAGCGATCAAGTTGGTTGCGGCGTACAGAGGGAGTTGAGTCGTACTGATACCACCTAACCCACAAGAAGTCCAGACATCGAGGGTTGTAGTCCAAAGCTTCTGTTCCGGTGTAGATCACGTTGACGTGAAAAATCCCCAGCACACGTGCATAAAGAAACGGGTGGGATGATCCCAGATCCTGTTCCTGCGGATCGGAGGGATCAGAGGTTGTTTCAGAGGCCAAAAGCATTACGTTGCAGTGAGAGGTGTTTGGGTTGACGACGTCTTGCGCACGTCGAACGTCGTACGTTGTGTAATTGAACCGGATGACTCTATGGGCGTACATTCGGTCTTTCTGGAAAAAAACCGACGTGGCCGCCTCAGAAGCTGCAGCGGCGGGTGCCTGGAAAATGGACGGCGCTGCGCTTGAAGCAGTCATGGCTGCGACTTCGGATCGTAATAGCTGCTGGAGGCGAGGGACGAGGTGAGCTTTGAGATTAGGCAAGAAATTCTACAACGCCAGTGCAAAACGTATCAGTTTCTAAGGTTGGCTGGAGACGAAAGCGAAAACCTTTGTCGCGGGATCACCAGCATTTTTCTGCAAAAATTGTAGTATATGTTCAGGCTGGTTTTGCGTTTTTCCAATATGATATCGCAATTCTGGGGATGAGGCGTTGTCGTGGACAGCGGGTAGGTCCCCCTCGGCGTGCCGCTAGCCTGAAGGTGTTCACGTATCCTGCGAATTCGAGCCTGTCGTCGTTCTATTTGCGCCAGCTGCTGGACATAGTTTTTCTTGCTCGTTCGACGGTATCTTGATTTAGGTGTCCGATGTTCCAGTTCGCCCTGTTTTTACAATACGGGTAAAGAGCCGGGTCTCAACGAACGACAGCTTCGCACTTACAGGTTCAGTCGAGTAAGAGTCAGTAGTACCATACTTCCTTATAGTAGCAACGTAATCCCCTAAAGCATGGTACTTGTAGGTTTGGAGCTTGAATTTCACGAATTTCTTTGCGGGGGGTGCAGGAGGTGCGGGGGGTGCAGGGGTCGCTGAGCGGCCGGGACCGAGACGGATACTGCGGGTGCTGTAGGTGGCTGTGTAGGTGGGGCTGTCGTTATCAGAGACGCTGTCGTTGTCGGGTTATTCAGAACTACCTCAGGCGACGCTGAGGGGCCGAGAACCCGCGCTTGCGCACCTGCGGGGTTGGAAGGGCCGGCTGGGGAGAGAGGTGCTGGAGGACGATTATTCTGAACGAGCACGCTGGCTTCGCTCTCATGGCCATTCCTCCCTATGATCTCTTCTTCGCCTCTTATTGTCTCACCCATCCCACTCCCAGATTCAGGCCCCGTCGCATTCCCTCTTCCCCTTCCTCTTCCTCTTCCCCTTCCCCTTCCCCTTCCCCTTCCCCTGCCTTTTCCCATCCCTCTCCCAAGGCCTCTCCCTCTCCCCGCTCTCCCCGCTCCTATCTCTGTTGGTGTCGTCCCCTCTCCGTCGCCTTCGCCCGCCTTCGCCTTTTTCTTCGCATTTTCCTTGCGACTCCGTGCATCAGCCTCCCTTTGTAACTCACGGGTCTTGTACACAAGGCAAAGTTTCGTTTGGAAATCCCGCATACGCGCTCCAACGTTGATGGTAACTTTGTCCATGACGTCCAAAGTGGCTTCCGTATGGAGACGTAGTTTGGCCAATCCATGCCAGTGTGCCAAGACGAAGAGAAGATCCATCAAGATCTTGTTGTGCGGCTCCGGTAAAAGAGAATCGAATACCGGGATTGCACACTACAATATTTCTATTCAGCACAATTTTCAGGGTGGAGAATGAAGAGAAACACCTGTAATATGTCCTCCCAATCTCTTGCGGCCAACTGTTTCATTTCCGAAATGTTATTCATGAATCGTCGTATCGTGTCTCGACCAAAGGAAGGCACTTGGCGAAAGCTGTATGGACAAGATTATTCTCATGTCTGTGGGCGTAGGGCGGACAACATGCATACCGACGATTGAGTTCGTGTATAAGGTATCCTCCGAGGCATTCAAGGATTCTAAGGAGATGAATGAAAACAGAGCGCCAAACGCCCGCCTCCATCTCATGCATCAAATCGTTCACCATCATCGCAAATGGATTGAAACCGACTGAAGCGAGGCGCTCAGAAAAAGTACTCTGTATAGCAAAGTTTGATAAACGGGGAAGATTCGGAAAGCCGGCAGCAGGGACTTACCTCTCGAGGGACAATAGACGTAGGTTTGACGAGACGCTCAACTGGGGCACTTTCAACAGCCCAATTCATTTCAAAAATGTGCTCCCTGGCTTCAGAGACTTTATCCCTATAATCAGAGTTGTTCACCCGAGCCAAGGTCGTTCGCTCTTTCCGATCTTGTGGCATTCCCATACGACGTATTGAAGTCTTCGGGATGAGGCAACGAGGACACGGAAAGTTTCCGAAGTGGCGGATGCAAGAAATTGACGCCCTGTAAACCACTCCTTAGATAAATATCGAATAAAATGTCGTGAGATGGACCGCTTACTTCTCTTTGTAATCAGCTGAATAGGTGAATATTCTGGGGTAGAACCGGCGTTCCAAGCCATCGAGGCACCCCATCACAATTCCGTGACGATGGGCCTCCATGAACTCATCATCAAGAATCATTTTCCACTGCTCATGGATTGACTCTCGTCGGCAAAAGAAGTCAGCTTGTCTTCAGGCCCTTTTTGTCCCGTATGGGATATATAAAAATCGTCGAAGTTCGCCGGCAGCTACGTAGAGCACGAATGGAAGAAAGGAAACAATGAGACAACCAGAAAATCAGATTAGAATCAAATCAGTGATGCACCTTTTGAAAGTATGCGAGATGGCTACACAAGTGGCAGGAGGGCTTGGACCTGCGGTACTTCGAGTCGTTTCCGAAAAAGAGGTATGCAGGCCAGAGATGTGCGTCTCCAAAGGACGTCAGGTGTGTTTCGTCCGATGCTAACATGACGCCCACGACCACACGGGGAAGATTACAACCAGGTTCAGGTGGGGAATCTTGAAGTTGGTTGTGAACTTCCACGAATGCAGGTGATGTGTAAAGCTCTCCGTAGATGCGCATCGGCGGCGTATCATCTGTCGGCTGCCAGTACAGCTCGTAGGGCTCGAAGTGGAAATGGACGCTGTCGGCTTGTGTTAACCTTTCCCTAATCACAGCCACTATACTGCGATGATACAGGGTTCCTGCTGTGTACGTCTTAGGTCCCGGACATGTCGTTAATCTGTGAAATGGAACCAGAATTTCAATCGGCTCCTGGATCCAACCAGCGTCGCTGAACTCCTCAACCCACGTCTGGTCGTCATTAATATCGCCACCGAGATGTTTGTCGATCTGGTCCCAGGCAGTATTGCGTATGTCCTCAGGCTTGAAAGCGGGGTCGCTAATAATCTCAACGAGTTCTTTGAAGTTCCCTTTCGACTTCTGCACACCAGTATTCCAAAACCATTCCCCGAGTGCGTAAGAACTTCCGTTGGGATATGGCCCAAAGTCGTCCACCTGTTCTGCCACCGCCAGCCCGGGATGGTCTGTAGATATGTCGGAAAGGCCCTCCCGAGTGATCTCTGCCTCGGGGTCATGAGATGGAAAGGTCGGTGCAAAATATTGGCGAAAGAGTCGAAACACATTCAGTGGAGAGCGCAGTAGCCGCCGAACACTCAATTGGTCCCCCAAAAAGGCAACCTCTACCACGGGGAGTTCTGGAACTGCGGTGAGAGAGTCAGCGAGTAGAGGCGGGGGTAAGGCTGCCGACGCTTGAGGTAAATCATCCCGATATCGTTCTGGCAGTCTTGTTTCTCGACGAGGGCATCGTTCAGCCAACGAGATATGGGCATCCAGGTCGTATGTCACGTTGTCTATCTCTTGGGAATCCTGAAGCTGCAGCCGCAATAAGATTTTTTTTTCAGTGTTGAGAACTTAATCTTGGGCGTTACCTCAGCGACGACAGACTCCACGGCTTCACGACGTAGCGTTATCGCGTCAGCAGGCGTGGAAGTCACCATTGTTATTGAGCTGCCTGGTACCGGTTCCCCGGCACTTGAGTTTGGGATGGGATTGTCCAGTCGTTGTCTCTTCAGTCTCCGAGCCTCCTGGATATCTTTCCAGGCATCTTTGGCCCGAGAAAGCACTCCCTCCAGGTGCCGTTTGGATTTTCGACACGACCGCTGGTGATTGGTAAGACCACTTTGTTGAGTGAAGGTTTTGCCACAGTAACAAGTGAGACCGTGTAAGTCGACCTCCATTGCATCCGTTGATGAGAACTCGGTTCCTCACCGCCCCTCACTCTATCTAGCCAGGCAGGTGATGACTGTAGAAATGTAAAGTCCACGACGCCAGGGCTTCAGAGGTGTAGCGAGTGGTAGTTGGAGCCTGCCAATGATGTGCTACCGTAAAATCAGCGTGCGAGTCATAGCGATCCACTGACATATTTCGAGGTGGAGATGATGCCAAAGGCAGCGACCCTTAAAGCACGGCAGTTCAGGTTACTCGGTGACTGAGTCAGAGTTGGAGCCGATGTCCTTGAATGGTATTGCCAAAATGGTCATGCGACATCATGATGTTACATATGGTGGGGCTAGTACACATTCATAGCGGTTACATGTTTCCAGTGATACAAGGGAAGCTAAGACGACGGGAGGAATGTCACAAAGAACAACATAAGAAAAACAACGTAGTAAGAAAAATTGTCCTAAACAGCCGTCTTCGGGCGTCGACCATGGCCGAAGCCATTATAGAACGGAGCGGCCCGGCGTTGCTTGGCCCGCCTTCCATCCCGAAGCATTATCAATACATGGATCAGAATATAAACATGACCTACGTACTTGCGACGGTTCTGGGCATTCTGATAGGCATATTGCCCTATGTCATCTAGGAACCTACCGAGAGTACCTGCCTCGTCAGTCTCCTCCATCAAAAACTCTAAATTATTGATGGTGGTGAGGACGTCTGCCAGGATGCGGTTGTATTTTTCTTCGGTGGTTGGGATGCGGGTCCCGTCTGCAAGTTCTTCGAATGCGTCGCGGAGCTGCCAGACAAAGGTGAGAACATATCCGTTCCTAGCTTCAGGATCCCATACGTTTACCAATACGATGGCCAACAACCTGACCGATGGTCGCCGCGCAAAGTGGTAGCAACTCTCAATGACTTCGGGGTCAAAGAGATCACAAAAAAATCCTGCAGCATCGAGCAGAACCTTTGATATAAAATGCAGAGTAAAATATTTAGGGTCATCTCGGCGGACTTCCATTCCTTCGTCGGTATAAATCGGGTATTCGGAAGGAGGATCCATCCAGCGTAAAAAGTGCAGATAAAGCTGAGAATCAAATAATCAATGGCTTAGTATGAATAACGAGGTAAAAAAAAATAATGATAGGAAACCTACTGTCAAATCCTGCACCTGCTTTTGTGGAGAACGGGTGTCAGGTTCCTCAGGCAGCGCGTTCAGGCTGGGAGCGACTTGGGCGGCTACGTGGGCGGCGTTGGAAGCTAGGGCCTGCTTCGCAGCTATGTCAGAGGAGTCGGTAGACGATTTTACCTCACCTTCAGTGAGAGCAACGGCATGCGTTACTACCGTCGATAGGAGCTTGGACTGTGAGAACCTGTCTGCGATTGCCCACTGGTGCGAGCGCAGCTCCATATCTGGGACAGAAATGGTCTGATCGGGAGGCGTCTTCAGAGTACACAACTTGAGAACGGTTTGGCGGTTCCAAGCATCGAACGACGCTTGCAAGATTTTCTGGACGTTCAATGAATTAGCTGACAGCTTGTGCGAGGTGATAACATCGGACTCACTCCCTCTTCCATCTCCTTCATGGCGTGCAGCACTTTCCCTTCGGCACGCCATGCGTCCTCTAGAATCATGGTCTGGGCCTGTCGTTGCATCCGTCCCAGCCCTAAAGGCCGCCGGGTCAGAGGCAACAGCTTTTTGGGTGCTCCTGCAACTGCGCCAACGCCAAAGATCTGCATCAGGTAGCCGCTGTCGTCCTGCGGAACGTCGGCCGAGAAACGGCTCTGCATCGTCTCCGCCGTCGGATAGAGTCGAAGAATGGATGACAATCAGTGAAGACTCACCGCTTTTGATCTGTGTTCTGCAGACTCTTGTACTGCCTCGTCCCGGAGCTAAATGAATCTCGTTTCACAAACCATAGATTATTGTATATTATAATACACTCACACGTTTTCGATTACTGGGTCCCTCTTGAGTACGCATGGTTAGATAAGAAATAGATATGATCTCTACCCCAACGGCTTACCCTCCACGTCGGGGCGTCCTGAAATAGAAAGGTTAGTTATGAAAAAGCTGGACCGGGGCGGAAGGATGACCCACCTTCTGCAACTCGTGCTCGAGAGGGAACTGGTGGACGTGAAACCTGCCCCATTCGAGATGGAACCACCGCCAGCGGACCCATCCGTGTGTGGGAAGGGACCATAGGATGAAAAGCTGTGGGTTCTTGTTGGGAAGGAACCACCGGGAGGCCGGGAATTCCCATATTACCCGAGACCATGGTTTGGAGGACGTGGGACTGGACTGTCGAGAAAATGGCGATCAGAAATATTGTAGAAACACATCCTAGTTCTGTGTGTGCGACCCACCCCCGTAGTCGAACATGGCCCCGCCCTCACCGCCAAAGCCCTCTCCCAGAAAGCCTGGCGAAAGGTACGTGAGAATGTCCTTCCATCACGCTACGCCCCCCAGGCCTGACAGGTGTGAACTCACCCATATTGGTGGAGGACTGCTGGTGCCCGCCGACTGTTACAGTAAATGTGAGCCACTGAAGCGAAAGCGACGCTGACATTTCTTACAGGAGGGATAGGGGTTTGCCCCGGGCGTCTGGGGCTCAGACCCTGCCGTGTCTCTGAAGTCTTCGGAGTCGAGATAGATAGTGTGGTCATCCCATTGCAGGTTTGAGAAGGACGAGGCCATTGAAAAACTTGATACCGAAGTCCGCCTGAGCGATGGTGATAAGTCGTAGTCAACTAAGATTGCTTTTATACTGGATATCCAGTAGGCGGGGGAAAGTGTGCGAGGGAGAGTCCAGGCCTTATCGCAGATGCGGTTGCATATGAGAAGTCGCCTACGCCTGATACCTGCGTGAGAGAAGATCGGACGGTTGTTATCAAGCCGGTAGAATGCTGAGAATAGCCTCTCACGTTCGCATCTGCTGGTATACGAGTCTTCGGCTACACGGCAGAACTTTGGCAGGTTGGATGACTTCACAAAAGTATGAAACAAAGTTTAGGGAGGTCAAAGTGGCCCACATGGGTGGGCTGACTTCTGACACACGCAGGTTAGAGAGGCTGCAGTGGAGCTTGGCCGATGGGATCGTGGATGTATTTCATCGATGGTCACAGAATTGCCCTATGCCCTGGTCTCCTTCGAATTCCAAAGCTGCCGTTGACGTGGGACTCGGAGATGAAGATCTACAAGCAGTTGAGGTACTAGAACGCAGCTGTGAGTGAAGAAGTTTCGAAGGTGTGGTAAAATACCAAACAAAATACGATCTTCGCACTCATCAGAAAAACCTCAGTTCCGGCGAAGACATGTTAAAAGTTCAACGAATGATGTGGTGATGCGTGATGGGAGTATTGACATTTTCCAAGCTTGAGGGCTTGACTCGGACCGAACCGGGAGCAGCTATGATCATGATCTGGATTGGTTTGGGTCAAGGTGAGTTTCAAGTTACCCTGGGTCACGGCAGTTTCTCCAGCATAAACAAGTCCAGCCTCTTATCATCACGGCAAGATTATTGCGTTTGCGTAAAAATATACTGCTCCTTAATAAGGTTACAAGCCTTCCAAGTTTACAATATTTCCCGGTGTCGACATGTTCAAACGCACGCCCCCGCCGTTGATCAAGAAATTGGCAGGTTTTTCATGCAGAGCTTCAACAACTTCCCGATGAGAGAAATGCACCCATGAAACACGACCTGGAGTACAGCAATCCCCGGATACCATGGGTCCTGGCGTCCACTTTCCGACGCCGTGATACAGATAGGGTGAGCGCAAAATAACGATATCACCAGCTTTGTACCTAGAGAACGAGTGAGCACAGGGCAGGTTACCAGAAGGTTAAGCCCACCTTAGACGTAGGTTGAGATCCGGAAGGAACAGATGGCCTCCATTGAATTTTCCTGCGCAAGTGATCACGCTGAGTTTGTAATCTCCTCGATCTATATGAGCATCGACCTGCAATTTCCATATGGTGGCAAGACCTAGAAAGCAAGATTGATCGGCATCTTGATACCAGCGTCCCGCTAGCTGAGCTCTCTTTAGCGTGTTCCATTCCCGTGGCGCTAACTCTTTGAGTAGCTCGTTCAAGTAGGCGGCTTGCTTTTCGGTGGCCTTCAAATACCTTCGGGTTGCGGTTAGTCGGTAGGCACTTTGGTTGCCCAAGAAGTCACCAGAAGGAATGGGCGGCTTACACTATTATCAGATATATCGATATTAGTAGTATAACCTATTAGATACCCCCTCACTTACGTGGGCTAGCTCGAACCACGCATGCACGTCGTGCCGAAGGCCAGTGGGCTCCAGCGCATCGGGGAGCAGAGCGGTCCTAGCTAAAGGAAGCGTCAACATATAGAAGCTAATCGCAAGGGCTCGGACATACGCAGTACGGTCGCCCCAGCGGGTGGGGCGTCTGAACCTTCTTCGTCCGATAAGTAATCATACTCGAGGAACGGGAATTCTGCCACGGCTTGGTGGCGTTGGTCCGCCCCTTTTGGAGGACATTGCGGTGGGATCTCCGCGAAGAGCTCTTGGGTGCATTCTTGAACGAAGGCGATTTCATTCTCCTGTCCTTTCCATAAAGCGCTGAGGTACAAAAAGCGACAAAGAACTCACAAAGATACCATCTTTTCTAGGTTTCCCTGAGGCTGAGTCGACGTGATCCGCAGCGTAAATCACTAACCATTCAGGACTCTCAGCGGAATCTTCTATCCATTTCCCTGAGGTCTCCCGAACAGGGATATCAGACTCCTGCATCAAGAGCATAGCTCGCTGCGCTTCCTCGTCTTGACGTGTCGAAGGTTTCCGAGCTCGAAGCGCCGATAGACGAACGCCCGGACAGACCATAGTATCTATGCGCGAACGGAGTAAAGGCCAGACTCAGAGAAGATGAAATGTGCCTCTCACTACCAGGTAGTTCCAGATACTTTCTAAGCTCCAGCGCGCGTGAGTGATAAAATCTGGTGTCTCGTGTCACTGCTCGTTGAAAGAGCTGAGGGTGGATCGCTGCATCGCGCCCTGCGTGTGTTTCTTTCCGGAACCTTGGGGTGCGTACACCACGAGGTAGGGGTACGAAACAGTCTCTTCGAGAAGGAATGGGTATAACGCCACTTCTGGTATTATAACGACGTTCCGTGCGTCCACTCTGTGTCTGTTTGATGTATAAGTTCAAACTAGTACGGGCCCACCGATTAGATATGAAAAGTGAAACTTACTCGTGTTGCGTTTTTTACACCCTTTTTGGGCATGATTTGCAGGCCGGCTGGCAAGTGGCGAACTTACGAACCTACGGCCTTTCAGGTAGGTCGCGTGCACTTCAAGTTGGTGGTGACAGCTCGCTCACCGGCGGACTCGGCTGAGTGCCAACACCAATGCCCTACAAATAGCACCAAACATTGATCTACATAATAAGACCTCTTCCCACCGTCGTACATGTGGGGCCCAATCACAATCACAATCCAAAATCGTCACAGCCGCTCTCGTCAATCGTTGCACAGATTAAAGGATACATGCCATCCAAGGACGAGAATCTCGTTCCTGGGTGCGTAGAGGGCCCTGTACTGCCGGGCCGTCTTCTTGAGGGTACTACCCTGTGATAGAAGAACTCATGTGTGTCTCTATCTTGAGAATGTGACGACGACGATCGGACTCTAAGGCCGGCCCAGGTGCTCACCCATCCTAACTCGGTTTTCTTGGACCCAGCATACGAAGGCCTCGTGGGACTTCCCTGGAGATAACTCGGAAAACTCGTCGAATACCCCCGACGTTTGTGCCTTCTTCGGGGAACAGTGCATACCATCCATGGAATGAGAATCTCATCCATGGGTGCGTAGAGGGCCCTGCACCGCTGGGCCGTCCTCCTGAGGGTACTACCCTATGATGGAGGAACTCCGGTGTACTAGTTCCCGAAGGTAGATTACTAAGGGTGGTATATTCTTAGGAGCCTGATTCATCGCACCGAGGCTATGTCATTTATCCGAGGGCGGTGTGACTGGGTTACGGTATGCATATGCATGCGTCTTCGCGCATCCCTCTCACATGCAAGACACAGTCACCGCACCACATCCAACACCCACCGGAGAGCCGATTCACAGACCGGGGAAGGCCTTTGAGGTACCCGGCAAAACAATGTATGTGGTACTACTCCTTATTGTGACGTCTCAGTTGGTTCAGGCCATTTGCCATTGCGCTGTTTTCACAGGCGGCCAGACTCGCGCTGAAACAAGATGTGCAAACGAGATCATGGTATTTGCTTGTGGGGTTCTTCGGTACTTTTGGTCTATTACAGTATTGATACGATCAGGTCGTGAAGCATTGAAGTCATTTCGGAGTTCTAATACATACATGATTGTCCTTGTTTTCAATGTGGATGTCAGTCCGTTGTTAAATAGTGCTGTGCTTTGGTAACAGGCCCATCATTATCTTACTCATGGCTGAAGTGGTTCCACCTTCGCAACCCTTCTCGCACCTTTCACTCGACGACGCTCATCAGAGGTAAGTATGTACGCTGCAAACGCTGCGCAGAGGAATACTGACTAGATTGCCCGAAACCACCAGTCCACACTATGAGTTCAACACTGCGACCACGACGTCTTCTGCGTTGGCGGCCTTGGGCCTAAAATCATTACCTTCACCTCATATGGTGGGCAAGATTACCTCCCAGTTGTTATCAAGCCGCGGGGACATGCTTGGAATATTGTATTCCATACCTCATCAGTCGCTCTCCCCTCTAGTAAGTTCGTGTTCCCAGATCAGTATCAATTGCGGCCGCTAATATATTATCACCATTAGCCGCAAGAAGTTTTTCGTTCCTTATTCTTAGCGTGTAGAGAATATCTGTTTACACTTAGTATCCGAGACCTTCTTTGGGTTGAAGAGTTGATGACTGCGCTGCGTATCCAGGACGGACTGGTCCCTTGCGACGCTGGTCGAGAGAATATTTCGCGCCTCCGTATCCTTATAGGGAGAGCTAGTCTCGGTTTGGACTATATTGAGTGGTCGTGCACCCAATCTCACCTCGAAGTGGACTTCCAGGCGCTCAGCGCTCAGCGTCTTTATCTATACTCTGACGATCATCCGCGAAACCTGATCGACCCCCTTCTGTCGCGCCCCGGTCCTGCTTTTCCCGATTTTGACTCCTCCGCATTTCACAACGCTACGTTGACCCCGGCGTGATGGAGGTCGAGCTGAGTAGAACTTGCAGGAGAAATCGTGAGTCCGTGAACCTGTGCACCTAGTCCCAATTAACTAACTGGGTTCCAGGAGGACGTTACATTTATTTGGCCATCATTGTACTCCGTTAGCGTATCCGTAAATTCTACAACTTTGGAACGTCGAATTGTAACCTGATAAGCTTGTGAGAATTTGAAAGGGAAGTTAAAAAGTGTCGTCGGAGTCGCTATAGTTAAGGTCATGGTCATGTACGGAAGCTGAAGAACGGGTCATGATCTTTTCGCAAGTCGCGCACTTCACGAACAAATACCCAAACTCGGAGCGGTTAAGCCCCGGGCCACCGAGCTGGCGGAAGCGATAGAAGAGATCATGCGCGTCTGACACGCTCGGGATGGAGACGTTAGAATCGAGGCTCCGGCAGTCGTGATATTCCTTGCTTCTTTCCGACATGAACCTTTCGCAAACGACGCACTGAGCGCAGAACAGACTAAACTGCACGTCGGTGAGTCCTCCGTTGGGAGTCCACGCATCAACTTGGGCCCAAAGTTTGCTGTGCGTCCAGAGCTCCCCTGGGTTAAAGCTGCGAATATGAACGTCCCAAGCATCTGAATACCTTACTCAGTTAAATGCTCGGCCAATTATCTTTAACGGTACGTACTGTTTCCCACATCTCCGGCTGACACGACGTTGACCTCGTTGAAGACAGCGGTGTCCAAAAAAAAGGCATCGGGGATGGGTCGGTCGACTGGACAATTCAATCATCCCAGTCAGATCTCTGACCCTGGGCACAACGCGAAACGTACCGAAGAGACAACGCGGCACGACTTCTTCAAGTCCCGGTAAGGTTCACTGAACCATTTGTCGGCCGGGGACCTCGCTCAGTATGATGGCGTTCTCCCTTTGAAGTCCTCGACGGCCGTTGTACCGAGGGTGAAAAGTGGGTGTTTCTGGTGATGCGGGAACTGTTGCTTGCAAGCCCGCCAAACGGGCTTCGATGGCTCGCGCGTTACGAACGGGTGTCGCGGGTGCTCGCTGCTGGGACGGGGGGACCAGCGTGAAAAGCTGAAGAGTCTGAGGGGCGATTCCAAGATCTAGGAGGGGGAATGTATCGAACGACATAGGAAATGAGGTCGCTGTGGCGATAGGTGAGTCCTCGATCCTTTCCATTCTTATAGCCTCTGGTAAACTTTCGTCAGGGTTCGACGTAGTCCCTGGCTCGGCTAGTATACCTTCAATATACTTTCCGCCGCCGCTCTGACTCGATCCCCACATTCTTTCGATATATGGGCGCACAGCGAGGGTCGTGATGATTTCTATTTTCTCACAAGTCTAACCTGACTTACGAATAAGGCAGCGATCTGGTTACCCAGGAAAATTCCTCTGAATGGAATGGAAATCAATCGAAATCGATGCGGCTTCTTTGTTTCTTCGCTTGAGGAGAGGTTCAGCGGAAGAGAGGAAATGTGAGTACTTGCCTCGCGGCTATACGGGCGATATATCATCGCTACTTTACGACTTCACTCCATGTACCGCATCTTTCAACGATGCCTCAGGAAGTTGGGCATCCCCTTCGGTACTGGTTCTCACTCCGGACGCACCCAGAAGATACCGCTGTGACTCACATCGCCTAGATCTCTTGACGCTCGCGGCGCTGAGGGAATGCGTATCCCCCGAAGGACTGCTGGGACATCTAAAATCATGATTCTGACCTTGTGCTACTCAGAGTGAGTCACGGCGCTTCCGAAACATGACGGACGATCGCATCGCCTCCTGGGGATGACCACTGGAGTCCGGCCAAGTGCTAACCAAATGGAGTTCCACGCCGAGCCTACGTATCGTCTGCAACAGCGACAGCATTTTCCCCAACCTATCAACCTATCAACCCAGCTCTGCTCAGTGACTGCTTGGAATTGACAAGGCCGTCGTGCCTTTTATTAAACCTGGGGATATGTTTTAGTTGTGCCCCCCCGTTGGCCATTGAATTGGCCGTCTCGCGACAGCTTTAGATCATCGATATGGAGTCGCTCTGAGATAAACAAGAAATAGCGGTCGATAGGACTGTACGCTGCCCATCTGCCCGACAGTCAGCGGAAAACACCCGCGACCCGTCCTACCCCGCCCGGACTCACGTGTCCGTTCCGCGATTTCACCTCTCTGACTGGGGCTGACGCATTCGTTTCTGAAGTCTCTGTCCTAGAGTCACTTAGATAGGCACTGGGGGTAAGTCTACTTTAAATATCATGATCTCGCCTTCGAATTCCATCTCCTGTTCTTGTTTCCCCTTTCCCTCCAGTCATGGGCGATCACGAAGACGATGTCAGCGCTTCCGGCAGGGGCTTTCAATTCCAGGAGAATGCTCTGCAACTGGGGCCCAAGAAAAGACCGTAAGACCTTAGTCCTATATACAGCTAAGTCCACTGATGAAGTTTCAGCTGTCACTCCGATCCTCTCATTCATCATGGACGACACTTTGGTAGAACTGTCAATGCTCTCTGCAGCGTGCATTCCATCCTCACCAATGGTATCGTGCGCGCAGTGGATCGCCCTGACGAGCCAGAAGAATTATTATCGACGGAGTTAGTAGATCATCTCGTCGAACTCTGGATCTCTTTATCTAAATTGAACTCTACTAGAGACAGAAGAGAAGCTCGCGTTTTCCAAGCTCTACTCCACATGGTACCGGGACTAGAGCGGCGCATCATGAACTGTTCGCCGGAAGAACTTCGAATGATTTCAGATCTCGTGAGTTCTTACAGGTCTTCAGGACGAATTTTCACGGACTCCCAAGAACAGATCCAGAAAGGGTCATCGAGCGCACGATCCGATGATACTAAGAGTCTCAAAAGTGCTATTATCGACTGGATTACACCTCGTGGGGAACCGTTGATACCTCCCCTTCCGCGCAATGTTAAGACCTGTCGTGGATTTGGCCATGAAGCTACTGGGGCCCTGCTCTGTCCTGCTAACCTGGATTGGTCCGACCCTGAGTAACAGCCCGTTGGTCCTGTTCTGACCATCTCGTTTTGCTCACTGGGCATTTCATCAGAGTCAAAGCCAAGCTGCGCGATGGAAATTACATCGTACCTGGAGATCAGTGGCCTATCGTGATATACAAGGACTACAAGTACGACCCGAACGATCCCTGGGACGGTCTGTTTCGAAGTAAACTTCTCATCTTTGTAAGCCGGCATTGCGGTATCTGCCTACTATGCTCTTATATTGTCGCCAGGCTTACAAGTTCATCTTTACGTCCCCAAGCTCTGTCGAGAAGGAACCCAAAGCCACACGATCTGGAAACGCGCGCATCCATGGAATGACCGGCGTCACTATTGGTTCCATCGCATACATCGCCACACAGGCAAGCCGTGGCCAAATCCCCCCCTTTTCCACATCTCAACTAATTTCTGTACCCCCAGGTTCGGTTTGCTCTTACGTCCTCGGCCGTGTTTTGTAGGACGGACATCGCGACAGACTCCCAAAGATTTTATGATAGTATTGTCGAGTTTTTGGAGGACCCATTGGAGCAAGAGGAGGTCTCTAGTCTATTGACATTTTGGAATAGGTAAACTAAATTCATATGTTGCAGCTCCAGAACTGACTCTGAATCAATCGCAGGATGGTGTTCCCAGCCCATGCAGCCGCAAAACGCTCAGTTACTAAAGATAGTGCACTGTCACGTCTCAAGGAGAGGAGAGCTGCTGCGCTGGCGACGAGGAATCTGAATACCTAATTATCTGTCCATTGTTAGTGTACTGTAATCTATTTAATGGAATTATACATTGAAACACAAACTCATGATTGAGAGACCTGAATGCGCCCTGCTGATTATTCGGGGAACCACCTGTGAATTGCAGCAGTATTCCACGATCTTACAGGGGAGTCGCAAGTCTTTCAAGATTAACCAGATTGTGCCAGCATTCCTTGATTCACCAGGTCTGCAATGTTAACCATGTGCCACCGGTGTTATTGTCATCTGAACCGTGCTCCATAGGCATTATGGTCACCTGATCCATGGTATGCCAGCCTTGTGTCCCTCTGATCATGTCGCTAAGCCCTCCTCACATTCTAAACTGGAAGCAATCCATTCCTTCTGCTGACTTGCATACCTGATCAAAGGATCCAATGCGGCAATAGGTAGTTCAGAATCTGGATGAATCATTGACATTGTGTTACTGACTACCAGCCTTACACCTTGCAGTTTCCAGTCGTTCTGTGCAAACCATCTACAATACGTCGTGGTTATCATAAATAACTATTTGACCACAAGTCTGAAGAAAATTGGATCAGGGCATAGGCTGGTTGTAGGTTGTAGGTTGTATTTGACATGTATTTGTCAATCAGACCAACCTCCAAAGGCTCGCAGGTCTCTTGTCATTGCCACTCAGCCGTCCCCCATCCTTTAGTCCTACAAACCCTCTCGTTTATTATCTAACATGAACCTAGATGACTCCACAAGCAAGGGGTGCACATTCAATCAGGTGCTCCAATACAAATGAAAATTGATGAGAGTAGGGGAACAATTGATTGATATTGGCTCTTGAATAAATCTTCAGAATCCTAGCGCCTTCTTAGCATGGTTCCACTACAATGGCACACCTTGCACCCATACCAAGCAATTCACAATCTGGCTCACCTTCTGACGTGGTTCATTGCAGTTACTATTTCAACCTAGTGTGATCAGTTAAGCCCCTGAGAGATGTGGGGTTCTCTATCACAGCTGCGGTGCTTTGCTATGACATACCTGAGGATATGCAATACTTGTAGAAATTTGAGACATTATATTCCAGACCATCCATTATTATTCTTTGCAAGGGACTGTAAAATTTTCATCGATATCCTGATGTCCGTTGTGAATTCAGCACCTGAAGGGTCACTGTTGGCGCCTGTATGTGTCTACTTGGCTGCGAGCACTAGGAGACACAATAGCACCGCCACACGGAAGAGAAACGCCACATCAAACCCCGATCCACAATCGAATTTCGCTGGGATTAAACAAATCAACTACAGTAGTGGTTGGTACATAGACTAAAAGTACATTGCATCTGGGAGTTTGAGCAATTGATATTGAGCACTGATACATGTATGTATAGTGAAGACTACGCACCATTTCGTATCTGGCTTCCACGTCGGTTAGAACTGCAAAACCGTATCACGCCAAAGAAACATCAAAAGGGCGAGGAGAGCGACGACGATAGTAGCGTTGAACTCTTCAGGGCGCCGATAACCCCAACGAGTGCTCCACGACTGGCACAGTCTGGCGTGCTGGTGGGGTGATGGCGCAAAAACATCAGCGGTGTCCAAAGAAATGACAAGAACAAAATTCACTTGGAGGCGTTGCAATTGCTCGAGTGATTTCTGTTTACTCCACGCCGACAATGCTTCATCCGGCAAAGACAGAACAAC
Organism: Hypsizygus marmoreus; assembly: GCA_013433165.1. Lineage (NCBI taxonomy): Eukaryota > Fungi > Basidiomycota > Agaricomycetes > Agaricales > Lyophyllaceae > Hypsizygus > Hypsizygus marmoreus. The sequence continues at coordinate 1,462,648 of CM024092.1, read as the reverse complement.
TTCTTCAAGATCGCGTATGTACGCCTCGGCCGCAGGAAGATGATATAAAATCTGGCCAGGCCGATTTCTCCCCGGTTCTGTTCAAAGATAGAGGGATTCAGTTCTGTCACAAGATGACAAGCATAAAATGAATACGAACTGGGGTAGACGATATACGGGAAAATGGCCTCACATCGGTGAATGTCCAGGACTTCTGGAAGCATCCGTCGAAGCGTGTATTCAGAAATAAAGCTTAATAAATGAACGAGGAAATTAAATCCACGTCCCAGAAGCCTAGCCAAGTGACTCACTATTTATGGACGCATTTTTTGCAAGATCTGACGCGACAAGACCAAAACACGTCCCTAACGTTCCGTGCAAGACAAAACTATCAAAAAAGGGTTAGAAGAGGATGAATTGATGGTCGGAACATAACTCACATGACAGTGTTTGTCAAAAGCCAAGCTAGCAAATTGGGGTTCCGTTAAATCCGTTGGGCAGGAAGGTAGACCTTCGATATTGGATAGGGCAGTCTGCCAGACCGACAAGGAGGAAGGACTCATGAGAATTTCTCGAAGCCGTCGCGAGGTTCTTGATAAATGCAACACATCCAATGGATGAAGATGACTGAATATCTGCGTGCGTTACCAATGGTCAGCAGATGAGGGTGGATTTCGACCTCGACTGACGCACCTCGTATAGGATGTCCAGAGGCATGTTCCGTAACATGGACAGATCGCCATCCTTGCTCCTCTCGAGACTGATTCTCGTGCATTGTATCGTTTGCAGATTCTTGTCGATGGCGAGGACTGGAGACGTTGGTGCATCTGCCTCGTGAACATAGACCCATATTCGTGGCTTGTATCGTGCGATTCGTCGTGGCATTGGGGTTGGTGGAAGCTGAGTTACATCATCGAGGGAGCACAGGGCAGCATTGTATTCAAGTTTGTGGGGACGAGGTCACGATCTCGGTCATCATCGGTGTGAATTGATCTGATTCTGATGATTCTAAATAGACGCCCAACCATGACCATGACCCCTGTCTTGTGGGGGCGATTAGCGTTGCTTATCCGACTTATCCTCAGAGAGCTGCACGCGCTCTCAGCCTGCGGATTCATGTTCATACTCGAGGTTTCGCTTATGGAGAACAGAGCAATTTCCAATTTATGTAAATAAACTTCCGCCGATCGATCACGATCGGATGAGGATGGTGGAATCCACGTTTATCCGACACCAACAAAAGCTGGGAGCGAGGCCATGATACCCGTCTGTCGTTGGTTTGCGAGTCCCCGTTGTATTGAGATCCGAAATTTGTGGACAGAGCTTTGCCGAGTCACCCGGTGCCTATATATAGCTGTTTGACGAGGCATTTGGGGGCATATGTTTTGGGGTTGGGGGATGCGGACGTCAACTGCGCGGCCAGCAGCCTGAACACATCAATACAATGTATTTTCGCGACGTACTATGTACCAGGCAGCAACGAGAAATACGATGATTAACAAATTAACCTCGCTCGAGCGTTTGTGCACCCAATGGCTGCTCCAGCTCTCACAGAGAGCGGCGTGCTGGTAAATTATATTTCAACATACGAGTCAGATATCATAGGAGGGGGTAACGGGCGGACAGAACTCACAGACAGACGCCGGTCCTGCTCCTCTGTCTTCTTCCTACTCCAATCCCTCAAAGTGCCCTGGGAACAATTCCCTTGCAGCTGTGCCAGTTCTGTCACATACCGTTCGGCAATAGGAAGGTAAAATAGAATTCTCCCTGGTTTGTACGGTCGAGGCTCTGAAAAGGATGAGAAGAGAAAATCGAGAAAGAAGGGGGGACATACTGGGATAGACGATAAAGGGAAATATTGCTTTGCTCTTCTTGTATGCGGACGCAAGAGGTATCTTTTTCTTGAGGTCGTACTCCGAAACAAAGCTGAAAATCGAGCATGAGCATTGTCGACCATGCATAGAGGTAAGCGCCACATACTGTTCATCCACGCAACTCTTGCAACATCGTACACGACAACTCCAAAAGATGTCATTCACGCCCGACACGAAGCAGAACTGTAGCATACTAATGGCTCAGGATAGGTCCACATAATTAGGAAGGATGGAGCACGAACGTGACAGTGATCGTCAAAAGCAAGATTGACATATTCTGGTTCATCGAGGTCAGGGGGGCATGCGGGAAGACCGTCGACATTGGAGATGGTCGCCTTCCACACCGATGTAGCTGACCGCTGCATAAGAATTGAGCGTAAAGTCTTCGTGGTTCGGGCGAGTCGAAGAAGGTCCAGTGGATGAAGGTGACTAAAAATCTGTGTTACTTTGGTGGAAGCTCGACCACGATTGAGTGAGAGAGATACGTACCTCAAACAAGATGTCCAGCGGGACTTGTGTCAATCGCTCCAGAAAACCATCATATTTTCCAGAATGTCTGTGTTCATGAGGCAGGAGAGGGGATTCTAGAAGGGGAGTATGGTTAGCGTCTGGAACAAGGCTAGAGTCAGGGCGATGAGCAGAGTATCGAGGCATTGTGATGATAGTTCAGAGGCAACATTATCCTTTACTCCGGGTAGGACCTGTGGTACAATTCCAAGTATAGCATTGTGACAAGCGTGAGACCAACAAAAAAATACAAGTGAACTAGCAAAACACAAAACAATAATTTAACGAGGTAATGGATGACTTCCCGCAGGATTTAGAAACGCAGATTATTTTCTAAACTGTCAAGCGAGCTGAGCTTGAAAAATCTATTTCTATGTTTCCAAACCGTAGACCAAGTGCACCATAGATACAGACTTTTGAATAGATTTTGCTGGTGCCTGGGTCCTTGACCTTGGCTCCTCTTTCATGTCGAGAAAGAGTAGAACAGACGGGTTTGAGAGCAGGGAAGCATATAAAACTAGCCAAAATCCATGCTTTCACGGCCTCGAGCGCAGATTTGAGCAGGAGACGCGTCCAATCGTGTTAAAAGGAAGACGGAGGTCCAACAGATTGTCAAACACCCGTGCAACGCGAATCGACGCGTTTTCTTTACAGAAAATCATATTCCCAGGCCCATAATGACTTTCAGTCCTACGAAAGCTTCATCCGAAGGGCTGGTAGAGAGTCAAGCTCTGTCGTGAGGGATGGATGCAACCGGGATACGTGCCCAGGTCGTGTCCATCTGGTTAGCGAGATTGATGAGAAGGTCGGGCAATGAAAAAAGGGTTTAGAAAAAGGATTTAGAACTAGAAGGGGGGTAGGGAGGCCTCGTCTAGATTAAAATCTGGAAGAGGGTGCATTCAAAGATTCAAGATCACACTTCACCAATATGGCCATCGGCATCTCGGTTGATGTCGCTTAGGTGGGTTTAGAAAATAATCTGCGTTTCTAAATCCTGCGGGAAGTCATCCAATAGCTTACTTTAGTCCTCCCAGCCAGCCATCTCCCTCTCCCGCTTGGCCCTTCTCAGCTCCTTCCTCTCCGCATCAGTCATGCATGCCCACTCCGTAATCCCGCCCACACTCTCCACCAGTTCCTCTTCCCACTGCTCCTCCCTTTCCCTCTCTTTCTTAGTCTTGGGACGCGGAGGTGGAGGTGGCAAAGGCGGAGGCGGAGTGCGTCGGTTCGGATGTAAGGGGGCGATGCGGGATAGAGCACTGCGGGATGACTTCAGATAAGGCGAATATGCAGTTCCTGGAGTCGATAGTCGTGTGGTGGACCCCGACGCGCGTGGAGCGGGGGAAACGAAAGGAGAACCAGGCAAGGAGTTGACACGCCTGATGAGTTCGGACATTGGGGTAGATTTTGTCTTCGGTGCTATGGTGTAGCGAGATGAGAGGGTTGGAAATAGTGTCTCCGAGGATTTGGAGGCGGGCTTTGGATTTGGAGTCTGTAAATGCGATGCTGTAGTGGGTTGTACGTTTTCCTGATGGAGGGTTGAATGATAGAGGATACTTTGGCTAATCAGCGACATACCTTCAGCGCTGCCACCCTGTCCGTATCTCCGGCTTGCCCAGACATATCATTGTATTCGACACCATCGCTGGCATCAGGTGCACCCTTGCGACCGTTGTTTTTGCCGGTATCCTTGCCCTTTGCGCTGGATATAACAGAAGAAACTTTTCGAGACGGCTTCCCAGTAGCTGCTTCATCATCTTCATCCTCAGAAACGACAACCTTCTTGCACTTGCCCTTCAACTTTGAGGATGGCTTGCTCCGTCGGGGAGGTTCGTCCGTATTTCCAGCATAGTCGTCTTCGTCATCAGATATAACAGCCCTCTTTTTCCTCTTGCCTTTACCGACTGCGGTCTCACCAGCCTTGTTTTCCACATCAAGTACGGTTGACTTCCGCTTCTTGCTTGATCCTACCAACTTCGGTTCTTCTGTGTCCGTCTCCGGCAGTGAGCTCAGCGAAGTCATCGAATCTGGTTTCGTCGATTTCGTCGAGGTGCTTGTCGTGTTTCTCAAGTTGCCAAGCATCTCGTCTTCCTCCTCCTCGTCATCGTCAATAAACTCTCGGCTCTTGAACACTTCCTTTTCCTCGTCCTTGCCTTTTCCCTTCGCCTTCGCCTTTCCAGCCGATTTATGCTCAATCACCACTTCCACCTTATTCTGAGGAGATTTCTTGGGTTTAGATTTAGCTTTAGGCTTCTTCGTTCCCCATTCAGCCCCATCTCCACCCTCATCATCCTCCGCGTCCTGCTTCTTCTTGCGCAGTTTCTTAGGGGGAGGTTTCTTTGAGGATTCCGCGACAGCAATAGGTGGATGGTTCATGCTGATATCTGTGGGAGGAGAGGAAGACCCAGCGAAGAATGTGGGAGGTGGGCCAGGAAGTGCGGGTGGGGGCATCATTCGACTGTCATGGTCCATCTCTGAATCCAGCTCATCGACGCGAGACATAGCACGTCTGCGTTTCCTTTTTCCGCTGCTGTGGACATCGAATAGTGACGAAGGTGATGAAGAAGGAATGTCGATATCGGTGTCGAGGTTAGGGAGCGTCTCGATGGGAGGAAGGTCATATGTAGTCGAAGTGGACTCGGGTGGGTCCGAAGGCGGGAGTTGCGATGGGATGAGGCGAAAAGGGATAGGCAGAGGATCGTCGGGTATAGACGAAGTGGGAATTGGATTTGAGCTTTGAGAAGTAGAGGCTCCAAGTGGTGATGTAGGATGGGACGTCTTGGTCCGTTTCTTTGGAATTGGCTTCGGTCGCGGCCTGGAATGGGGATCGGGAGTGGAGATATCGTCGAGTTCAGAGTTAGTCCTCGCTGACGACTTGGATTTGGTAGTCGTTTTTGACTTTGCCTTTGCCCTTTGCCGGGGTTTACTGAGATTGAACTCGTCCTCGTCCGAGCTAAGTTCAATGATGTCGACGGGCGTTACGGGCTTGGTGTTACGTGCCCGCATCTTTGCACGGTCCGCTATATTGGAGCTCGTGTCCATATAGATTTCGGAGGACGGAGTCGCGATGGCCTGCGCGGTGAATGGAGAAATGCTGGACGAAGATGTTGCAGCGGCTTTCTTAATTGGCCGAGGTTTAGGACGCGGCTTGGAATCAGAGGTCGAGGCTGTAAAGCCAGCTGAGATAATGCTATCTAGTGAAGTTTTGATCATGCTGGGTATATGCGCCGGTGCTGTTGGTGGTCAGGGCGCGAAATTATTGAGAACCAACTTGTACGAACCTTTCATGGGCCCATCATTGACCATAAGCTCCATACTTGCCCCCTCATCCTCGCTGTCGGCAACGACTTCATCGTCGTACATGCCGGAGGCGTCCATGGTAATAGTATGGGGAGGATGGTGGTCGAGGTGCGAGACGAAATAATAAACGTGACAAGTTTGGAGTCACCTCCCGTGACAGATCGCGTCGTGTACACGTGCCGTTATCAAAGCTGACGTAATCGTCTCTTCCATGTCCTCGTCTTCCTCGTCACCAGAACGTCGGAGATCTGTTGTCTCGCGCCCTACACCGTCGTCTCTTCGCCCAGTCTCGCCCTCTCCGTCTACCCCAACTACACCGCATGCAAGTGTAGTGAATCCCCAGCCACCCGCTCGCCGATCTGCACCTTCCACACCTCCTCCCAACAAGGCTCGCGCAAGGGATTTGTTGAGAAAGCATTATGGATTAGGTGTTGGACCGCCTCCACCACTTCCGGGGAAGGCGGCGGACCCCATGAATCTCGGTTTGTGGTCAGCGACCAATCTGCCATGCATCGCCTTACCTATTGTATTCAGATTCAACGGCTTTTGATGCGAAGACGTACTACGAGCAGCTAATAACGACCTCTTCTCTACCCAACCTGCTCAAACGAGAAAACGAGCTCCTTACAGGTATTATTAAGTTCTTGTTTTCTCATAATCATTTACTGAAATATCGAGACTCTTAGAAATACGAGAACTGGACAGTGAACGGCAATCGCTGGTTTACAACCACCATCATGAACTCATAGCTGCCAGCGACACCATTTCAGCAGTAGGTCCTGCTATCCTCCATCTTGTCTCCACTCATCTGTCTATCCCAAGATGAAGACACGAGCGGAAAGCCTCGACGCGGACCTTGACCTTCTCAGAGCAGCATTCTCAGAGATATCACGCCTCTCATCTGAAGTCGCATTGGAGACCACCCCGGTCGAACGCCCACGATCACCGTCTTAATACATACATGTGCCCAATCAGACTGTTCTGAAGCAGCCAGTATTCCTTTACCTACTATTATAGGATTTTATAATAATATACCACTCTGAAGGTCAGAATGACAACAGAATTGATACAAGAACGGCCCATATTCCTCTGGAGTCTTTCGAATATAAATAGAGATATGATTGTATAATATAAGTGTATGTGTAATGACAGAGCGAAGTTGATAACCAAGGCACCAGCCGGACAATTCAGCTAGAAAGGCATGAACATCACACCTCAAGGCCTCACGACCTGCGAGGGGCCCATATTTCAGGCTGCCAATTTGACCCACCACGATGAATCAACCGCGTAATAAAAAGCTCACCACCAACCACTCCCGGCCTTTGGTCCGCCCGCGGACCTATCGTCCAGTCTTCACGACCACGCTCAACGGGAACCTTGCTTTTCTGAGAATAGCAAATCAGCACAAGCTGACGAAAAGAGAACCGAAAGCGGCTCACATAAACAGAGTACGTGAAATCCAGAATAGCATTAGCGATGAACGCCAACACAAAATCACGCGTCGCTGTGCCATTCTGCGTCTTCATCCGCCTCTGCATCGGCTCTGCACTGTATCCAGGCCACTGAACGTCAATAAAAATTAGTATTCGACACCTCCGTACCACAAACGAACGTGGATGAACATACAATAATCCACAGCTTAATCTGCATATCACCAGTAACCTTAAACACTTGGTCGTTCCCGTGCACGATCGCAGGTGAATACCGTTCCGCGATCTTCCCCACCCTCACCCCTAGCTCCGGAATACCAACAGTCTGAAATGTGATATCCTCATGCCGGAAGTGCGGGTCCATGTACGACCGCTGACGCAAAGTCTCGTCGTCCTTGAACGCAGTTTGGGGCACCAGAATATGGTTCGTTGGGCCTGACGGCGCGCGGGGGATGGGAACGACGCGAGTCGGCTGCTGCTGGACGTCTTCGGCGTACACTTGACCATAGTGGCGGGTACTGCGGGTACTCCGGCTGGGGCTTGGAGTGCAGAGGTGCTCCGGAGACAGGAGCTGCGAATGCGAACGCGACCGGCTGTATGTGCGAGGTGTGTCGTGCTGAGAGACAGGGTAAGCCGTTGCGTTTGATCTGCTTTTGTGGATTGACTACGCGTTCAGTCAGTGCTGTACAAAGTGAGAATGACGCAAAAATGACAAACGTATGAACGATTCCGGCCAGACGACGCGCTCGGAGGATCTAACGCGCCAGATAACGAAGAGTAAGACGAGACCGGGACAGGCGGTTGGAAAGGTCTGAGAACAGCAGAAGGCAAGGCTGCACAAGGCTGGACATAGTGACCGTTGTACCCGACAACTTCAGTCTGAGGCCAGGGTTGAGCATACGCACTAGCATAAACGTAGGACATTTCGCGAAACGACGATAATCCCCAAAGCCATGGAACGCGTTGAATTTAAGCACTGTATACCGATGGTGCCAACTCATTGTCCCAAAGCCACCTTTTTTTTCGTGCCCGGATGGCCAGGGGTCAAAGCTGGGCAGAGAACAGTGGGACGAGGATTGCGGCCATTGGGGCTTTCCAAATCGGACGGACAGTGCTGGCCATTGGAGATTTGCGATCCAGTATGCAGTGAAACCCCCTTTGTCGCGTGGCGGGATATAGCAACGGGTAATGGGGCTCGGGTTTGTGTGTAAGAGGCAAGCCAAAGAGTCAGGGGAGAAACAAGCCGACAAAGCAATGTGGCGGGTGGCAAGGAGTCGGGCCGGCACTCAGCCAAAACGAACTCGAAATTTCAGGTCCCCCCAAGTGAACGTTTTATTTCGCCCTTGGGGCCCATGCTATTACTATCTACTGCTTTAGAGGACTATGCAATATCCCCTTGCTCGAAAGTTCAGGCGAGTTGCAAGTTCAGCCCCTGGTGTACAAATGGATCGGAAACGCTGGCCATTACACAAATTACGGACGGTCATATTTCAGCGGATGAGGATCATCCAAGCCAAGATGAAATAAAAGAGGCTGCGAGGCACGAGAGACATTAGTAAAGACTCGTTGGAAATAATCTAAGGTCTGCTTACAGCAAAGGGTATACGGCGAGCAGAATTCTTTGTTGTTCGATTTTGGTGCCGTCGAGGAAATTGACCGATGCTAAACACGTCATATTAGCAGATTATTCAGTTTTAGGAATATGTAGAGGACTTGCCCCATATGCACCAAGCCCAGGCAAGTAACGCGACCGGCGCTCTCACGTAGATGACATGGACAAAGCACGAGATTAGCGCTGCGATGTCCAGGGGTGCTATGCAGTATCCGAGGACACATAGACCTTGGAAGAAAGACCTAAATTGGGGAGCGAGGTTAGTCGAATATCGGGTTACGAAGGTGCTGTTTACTGACACTCTGCCTCCGAGAAGCTGTGTAATACAAGTTATAAGTTCTCACCCAAGAGATACTAGCATAGCGGCACCAACCTTCGCTTGTATAGTGACTGCCAAAGCACCGATGGAACAAATCACAATGACGCTGGTGAATACACCCAGGGCTTGGCTCGGTGGAGCCTGTATTCGATAGGTTACCATCTGAATTGACGGAAAGGAATGAAACATACATTAATGCTGAGCATGATTCCAAGGAGAAGGCAGAGGATAAGAGGTCCCCAAAGATCCCAGTCCCTGGAAGGTAGAATGAATAAATTGAGGAAATGCGGGAGCTCATCACTTACCGAAGGACCTCCCGACCACTCGTTTTCCTTGGGTACAAAACCTGGACAAGCTTGTGGTATATAGATAACAAGTCGCGAGCCTTGTAAACGGAAACAAATCAACATGCTGCAGGGTCGTAACATTACAACCGAACTGACAATTGTTGTAGTAACGGGTTCATCCAGCGTGTCCTGACCAGAATACCTGGAACCAAGTAAGGAGATGAGGCCAATTCACTGGCAGAGCATACCTACCGCGTCTCGACCTGAACGCCCCCAATGGTCTGCCTTCCTGCTGGCCGCGCCGCTCCGTCCGACGAACTCCCAATGTTTCCCGACAGCCTGGGGCTCCCCGCCTGCGCCGAAGAAGATGGCGGTGCAAGTTGCTCTACCTCATTCGCCCTTCCCTTTCCCTTAACCGATGGTGAGGGTGAAAGACCCGGATGCGTGAACCCAGGGATACTCTCCTCGTCAAGGTCATCATCATCATCTATGCAAAGTGAAACGCGCCCGTATTCAGAACCAATGTACAACACCAGCATCATTTCGCCTACCTGCTTGAATAAACTGCGAGCTGGCGGTGAGCGGCGTCGCTACTCTGGCCGAGTTCATGGCTACGTTTGTGTTCAGGTTTTGCCACGCAGCGCGCAGGCGAGCTGGATTGAATCGTGGTCACGGTTGTCACGCATACGTACGGGGTCACGACTATGTCACGGGCGGAGTTGGAAGTTTGCAACCAGATTGGGAAGACTGACGCGTCCTCCCAAGTTTCGTGAAGTTCTTTCTCGTACGCTCAAGGCCATTGCCTCTTCATATCTCTCTTTCTTCACATAACAACACACCATGGTACGTCAAAACTTGTTCGATATACTATGATGCTCACACTAGCTATAGGGAAACATACCGTCGAATCAACCCACGGAGGGCAGCACACCTCCGGACAAGGATAAATCAAAAGACCAGCAACCACAGAAGAAGAAATGGGAGCCTCCTCTCCCGACTCACGTCGGCAAGAAAAAGCGCCGTGGCCCCTCCGCCGCATCCAAACTCCCCGCCGTCTTCCCAACAACGCGATGTCGGCTCAAACTCCTCAAAATGGAACGCATCAAGGACTACCTGCTCCTCGAGGAAGAATTCGTGCAGAACCAGGAAAGGCTGAAGCCTGAGGCCACCCGCGAGGAGAAGAACGAAGAGGATAGGTCGAGGGTGGATGATTTGCGGGGGAGCCCGATGGCTGTGGGGACGATGGAGGAAATTATCGACGACGACCATGCGATTATCAGTACGGCGTCGGGCCCCGAGTCGTATGTGTCCATCATGTCGTACGTCGACAAGGACCTCCTGGAGCCAGGGTGCCAGGTGCTGCTGCACCACAAGACGCAGTCGATCGTGGGTGTGCTGCAGGACGACGCGGATCCGTTGGTCAGCATTATGAAACTCGACAAGGCTCCGACAGAAAGCTACGCCGACATTGGAGGGCTTGAACAGCAGATACAAGAAATCAAGGTACGCCCTTCCATTCTCCCTCTCACCTATCAATCTAATCCTTGCCTCCCCACAGGAATCCGTCGAACTCCCTCTTACACACCCAGAGCTATACGAAGAAATGGGCATCAAGCCCCCCAAGGGCGTCATCCTGTACGGCGTGCCAGGTACCGGCAAGACGCTCCTCGCCAAAGCCGTGGCGAACCAAACATCCGCGACGTTCCTGCGCGTCGTGGGCTCCGAGCTTATCCAGAAGTACCTCGGCGACGGCCCGAAACTCGTGCGCGAGATGTTCCGCGTGGCAGAGGAACACGCGCCCAGTATCATCTTCATCGACGAGATTGACGCCATTGGTACCAAACGGTGCGTTTACCCATTCCGCTGCTTTCGTTCCCTTTGAACCCAACATCCCTTTCCTTTTTTTTTTTTTTTGGTGATGAACAGGTACGAATCGACGTCAGGCGGCGAACGTGAAATCCAACGAACGATGTTGGAGCTGCTGAACCAGCTGGATGGGTTCGACACGCGCGGGGACGTCAAGGTCATCATGGCCACTAACCGGATCGAGACGCTCGACCCAGCACTCATCCGTCCCGGGCGTATCGACAGGAAAATTGAGTTCCCGCTCCCGGACGTCAAGACCAAACGGCATATTTTCCGGTGCGTGTTTTTCCGTCCTTTGGTATATTGTGTGTTGTATATTGATTTGCGCATACCATACCATTTACCGTCTAGACTACACACGTCGCGCATGAGCCTGAACGCAGATGTCGACTTGGAAGAGTTCATCATGATGAAGGACGACCTGTCTGGTGCGGATATCAAGGCGGTGTGTACGGAGGCCGGGCTGCTTGCGCTGCGGGAGCGGAGGATGCGGGTTTCGAAGGCGGATTTCACGACTGCGAGAGAGAAGGTTCGTCCCCCTTCTTTGCGTTGTGTGGACGTGGATGCTGATTCTGTGTTGTGCTTGTGTTGTAGGTCCTGTATCGCAAGAACGAGGGTACGCCGGAGGGGCTTTATTTGTAGGATGTAGGATGCTGTGGTACCGTTTCTGTTTTTTTTTGTTCCGTTTATTTTATGGAGCTGTACGATAATTTTGGCGATGATGTGGGTTGAGTGTGGAGGTATCGTCGTCGACTCTGTTCTCCTTATAAGTAGGTAAGTTATGAGGGAGCAATCGATCCATCGGATGTCGATACAAGATGTCGATGAAGATCAAGCTTATGCTTTCCCTGTCGGCCAACACGTGTGTGATATGTATCTTCGGATTTGGAATCAATTCCACTCCTGGAAGTAGACGCGCCTGTTTATCATTCTTCAAAGCTCACCAACAGAAGGACATGGTAGCGAATAAATACACGATACACGCGCTGTATACTGCCCCCAACGCGTGTTCGGCATGAATGAGCATGCACATGGATGCTCGAATGTAATTGTTTAACTTGAACGCTTGTAGGTCATAGTGTAAAATAATGCAAGAAGCAAGCAATAAATACCCAAACATTTTTATGTCCTTTGCCCCGTAGGAGTTCTAGTCCGTCCGCCGGAAGTAAAGTAAGGTATGCAGGTACGGTAAGTATGTAGGTAAGCCCAGGACTGCAATTCATAACGGCGTAAGTAAGCAGTAAAAGGTCGGGGTAATGTAGTGTAATGTGTAATGCAAGGATATGTATTATGCACGATTTACTTGAAAAAGGGGGTACCGGTACTGGAGATGAATGGTGGAATGGTGTGGGTATGCTGAATAAAATGGATAAAACAATAAATCCAGGGCACGGTGCTCGGAGATGCACGATACGTTATGCATGGTGTGCACCTCCATCTCTATCGTTCATAATCAAATCACTTCCGCAAAATCCACCGACTGTCGTCCGTCCAGGAGCCTACAAACCACCGTCATTAATATCATTATCCTTCCAACCCAAAAAAAAAAGAAAAAAAAGACACTCACTTCAGCCAAATCCTCCCAACCGCACACCGTTCCCTCACAAGCTCCCACACCCTCCCCTCCCTCTCCCTCTCCCTCTCCCTCTCTCCTTCCTTCCCGTTCCCATTCCCATCCCCATCAATCCCACCGTTCCCAAAAATCCACTCAACAAGCGCCTCCCTCCCCTCCTTCGTCCCCTCCCCCTCCAAAATCCACTCCCCCTCCCACCCCTTGCCCATCTCCTCTACCTCCTCTCCCTCTCCCACCCCACCCCCACGATGCACGAACACGCGCGCAATCCACATGTACCGCCTCACGACCGCACACCCGCACCCGTTGCTGGTGGGCACGCGCGTGGGGAGGTGCACGAGGCGTAGCTGGATGTCGTTCACGCTGGGCGGGGGTGCATGGGTGTGTGCTTGGGAGGGAATTGCGGGTAAAGGCCGGGGGGAGTGTGAGTTCGACGAGAGGGACTGACGAGGGTGTGTCGAGTGGTGGCGAGCTTGGGCCGACGGGGCCGACGCGTGTCTACGCGCCGACGCGGACGCATGTGTCTGGGGCGGCGAACAGGTGAACCGCGGCATGCGCTTCAACACGAACGTCGGGTTCTCGAGGTGCGGAAGGATGTGGGTGTAGTAAAACGGCGACGGTAGTGTCAACGCGTCCGGGACGGGGACCGGCATCTGTGGCTCAAAGGGTACGAGAAACGTGCCGTTGAATATGAGCCAGTTCGATGTATGTGCCTGCGTGGAAATTAGACGGGGTCGCGCGGGGAGTGAGAGGTGTCGCCGGAAATGCAAGTCCAGGTCTTGGTCAGAGTCGGATTCGGATAACGGGACGTGTCCGAGGTTGCACACGATGTCGCCGATGGAGAGGTGTGCCCAGAGCCCGGCGTGGACGAGCTGTTCTTCGCATTTGATGATTGTGTGGGACGGCGTGGAGGGGGAGGAGCAGGGGACGTAGACACGGAGGACGGGGGCGCGAGTGGGGGACGTGGCGTGGCGGAAGTCGTGCGGGGAGGAAGGGGACGGGGACGGGGAGAAGGAGGGCGGAGGACTGTCGCTGGCGTTTGAGGTGGCTGGAGTGGGGGTGGAGCTGCGGGAGGGGGAGGAGCTCGAGTTGGAGTTGGAGCTCGAGTTTGCGGCATAGCGACGGCGGGGAGGCGCAAAGTCGCGTTCCGAGTCGGAGTGAAATTCAGAGGCTGAGGCGTGCCGCTGGGGGCCGACAGAACGACGGCGAAAGCTGTACGTTCTCAATGCACGTGGCTCCGACTGGGGCGGAGGTGGTGATTGGGGCGTGCTGTTCTTGAAAAATGTCAAGCGACGGGGGGAGGTTGATGCCGATGCTGATTTTTGGCGTTTCGGAGTTGAGGGAGATGGGGGAGGAGGGGGAAGCGGGGAGGAGGAGGCGTAGGATAGCGGGGCAGGGAAGGTGAGTTCTGGGAGAGTGGGAGACAGCTTTTCGTAGATCGTGGGATGGGTAAACTCAGGAGGGCAGGATGGATTGATGGACGAGTGGACGAGAGACTGGAGCAGGAGCACAACCCGCGAGTGGGCTTCGGTGAGCAGTGCAAGCTGTTGAGTCTCTGCGTCGTTCGGGAAGAAGGACGAGAAAAAACGCAGGGCATGGCTTGGGTATAGATGCAGGGGATAATTTTGGGATATTACTGCAGGATGGTCAGTGGATTCAGGTTGCGAGTCAAATCAACTCACGAAAGAGATGTAGATGATAGATAGAAATTTGCGGGTGGCGGTCTACAAGGTGACGATTGGGCAGACACGTCTTGAAGCCGGGAATAAAGCGGGCAAGGATGAGATTGCGCAGAGCGACGTCATGGAACAGCTTGCGCGCATCGGTCGACGAGTCCAGGAAGGCGTGGAGCGTGGTCCAGTCGAGATGGACAAGGAGACGGGCGAGGACGGGTGGGTGGGCGAGCGTAACTGCAGGACGCGCTGGGGAATGGCGGCGGGGGGCCATGATTGTTTGGAATTAGATGGAGATTGACATGCTAAATTGTGGCAGCCTCGAGACTTGCACGACTGACGACGAGACAGGCTCGACCCTCTCAGTGTCACTCAAATTTTGAGTCTGATCTTGGTCTGATCACGGTATGGCGTCACCCGTTCCGATTGGCCGCACACTTAAACACCCATCCCCATTTGGTCATTCCGCGTCATCGCCACCAGGGCCAAGCCAGGCACATCACCGTCAATCACAACCTTGCTCCGCACTATTCGCCTCATCCCGCAACCCACTCCCCGCTCACAACTCACCGAACCACACGGTCGTCTATCCTTGTCCCCACACTATGTCCCATCTCAAGTTCTATACGGGCCCCAGGTGACCAACTACAGCTACAGCCTTCGCTGAATTCTCCTCCCAATCCACCTTATCGCGAAATCAGTCCCTCATCTGAGGCA
Source organism: Hypsizygus marmoreus (assembly GCA_013433165.1). Taxonomy (NCBI): domain Eukaryota; kingdom Fungi; phylum Basidiomycota; class Agaricomycetes; order Agaricales; family Lyophyllaceae; genus Hypsizygus; species Hypsizygus marmoreus. Next base: position 1,447,514 of record CM024092.1, on the reverse strand, counting down.
CAACTGTCATTTAAACATGCCGAGTGCAGCACGTTCCCCCTCATAAGCCCGTACACTCGTCTTGTTCCAAATTCAACCATCGAGGTGGTCAACGTTGCCCGCGTTTAAGTCCGACTCGTTATCCATGTCCCCAATTAGACTAATCTACCTCAGACCGTCTTCAGAACTTAGACATGATCCATCCAATCGTTCCGAGTCCCTGTTCGAAGTCTTCAGATGTAACCCACTAGCATACCTCTGGTCCTGACTAATTCAACCCCCCAACTCGTGGTGTCTGCATGTTCAATTCCGCATTCTCATTCGGCACAAATGTCAGTCCGAGTGCAGGTCCCGATCACCCGTTCATGTCCCCCCCATACACACCTCATTCCCACTCATAACGGAGCACACTCACGTTTCCCTTTCCCTTCCGAAGACGCAGCATGGTCCTCAATTCGACGATGGCGCGGCGGAAGTCCTGCTCCTTCCCCAGACGCAGGTTTCGAATCTCCCGGACCTGACGATCCCTGCTCCGGTGGATGTTTAGCATTCAAATGCGCCGATGCTTTCTTTACGTCTGTGAACACCTTGCCGCACGTTCTGCATGTATATTTCGTCACTCTGCGTTCCAACGGCGCTTGGCCATCGAGGTCTCGCCTCACAAGAGTCCCATCAGGGTACGAATCCGCACGTCTGTTCAAGCTCGCAGAAGCAGGCGCAGGCGCAGGTCCAGTGGAAGAGCCCTCTCCATTGCTCTCTCCGCCGCCCTTCTTACCACCTTTCTTCCCGCCCTTCTTACCTCCCCGCTTCCTCTTCTCCTTCTTAATCCCATGTATCCTAAACTCATGCCTCTCCCTTCCCGCCTTGCGCGTAAACTCCTTCCCGCAAATTTGACACACATGCTTCACTCCAAGATGCACGCGCTGGTTGTGCGTCCAGAACGTACCGGCGCTCTTGAACGTCATGTCGCATGCGTCGCAGTAGGGTTCTTCACCTAGGTGCATGATTTTGTTGTGTGCGGACCAGGTTTTGGGGTTTGCGAAGGGTTTGTTGCAGCCTGGTGCGGGGCAGAGGAGTGCGGAGGGGGAGGGGGAGGGTGGTTGGGGCGGGTTGGATGTTGGTGTAGGCGTTGGGTGCGCCACGGAAGTGTCCATCTGAGTGGACGGCGTATCACTTCGTGCAGCCAGAGCAGCGTTATTGTCTACTGTACGTCGATGGATGCTTGCTGTCGGACTCGGAAGCGGAGGCGCACTCATGGAGGCTTCATCGCCGCCACTCCCATGAGGATGGATCAACCTCTGGTGCCGAACGATACTACTTTTCGACTTATACTCTGCCCCACAGATTTCGCAGTGATGCTTCTTTCCGAGATGTTCGCTATTGGTATGCGCCCGCAACCCCTGTGGGCTTTCGAACACCCTGTCGCACTGCCTGCACTTGTATAGGCCATCACTTTTCGATTTGTGGGCCTTTTTTTGCCGTGTACGTGTTCGTACTGCAACTGAATCCGACGTTAAATGGGCCAGGATAACCATTCTCGGCATGGAACTCTCTCACCGTCATTAGGGCCCTTCTTCTTTGAGCAGCTCAGCGCCACATGTTTGTCCAGGTTCGTCTGCTGGGTGAACGACTCCCCGCAAAACCCACACGGATAGGTGTAATTGTCGTGCACGGCGTCCCTGTGCCTCCGCAAACCGCTATCCCACCCAAAAACCATGGGGCATTCCGTGCAGGGGTATGTCTTTCCACGATGTTTGCTTGCGACGTGCCTTTCCATGGTATCTTTGCGCGTGAATCTTACGGGGCATCCTGGTTCTGGGCACTGGAATGGTTTGTCGCTCGGTGATTGATGTGATGGATGGGATCCTGATGCGACTGGGGTCGAGACTGGTGTAGGCGTTGGATGAGCCACAGAAGTGTCCATCTGAGTGGACGGCGTTTCACTTCGGGCTGCCAGAGCAGCGTTATCGTCTGCTGTACCTCGATGGATGCTTACTGTCGCACTTGGAAGGGTAGACGCACTCGTAAGCGCAGCATCACCACTTCCATCGTGTGTGTGTTTTGCTTTTTTATGCCGCCCAACGCTTCCTTTCAACTTATATCCCGCACCACAGATGTCGCAGTGATACTTCTTTCCGTCGTTCGTTGACGAATGTGATCCTGATGCATCTGGACCAGACCCCGGACAATGAGTCACAGCACTATCGCTAAGACCGTTGACTCTTACCATGATTCAAATTGTTCTTCTCCGGACAACTCTCCTCCACATGCGTCTCCAGGTTTCCTGCCCGATCAAACGGCTTGCCACAGAACCCACACGGATATGTGATTCCGCCATGCTCAGCCTGGGTATGCTGGTACAAATTGGCCTCCCACTTGAAAATCTTGCTACACTGTGTGCAGGGGTATCTTCTGCCCTGATGTACGGATGCGACGTGCCTCTGCAGGAGTCGTTTGAGGCTGTACCTCGCGTGGCATCCTGGTTCTTGGCACTGGTATGGTTTGGCGGCGCCCGCCGGTGGCGGTTGCTGCTGGGATCCTGATGCGACTGGTGGTGTAGGCGTCGGATGAGCTGTGGCCGCAGAGGTGCCTGCCTTAGTGGGCGCCGTATCGCGGGCTGCAAGAAGAGCACTCTCGTCTTCTGCGTCCGCCCTTCGATGCACGCCCGCCGTCGAATTCGAGCTACCGACGGAAGAACCACCACCACCCTGTCCTCCTACCGGCCTCTTGGAGCAATGCCCCACATGCGCTGTGAGTTCGGCATTCGTCGCAAACTCTTGATTACAGAATGCACACCAGGAGTGATGTACCATAGGAGGGAGTTGCCCCCCCGAAAGCGGATGTATCTTATTATGATGCCTGGTCAAGCTACCCCACTTGATGTCGGCACCACAATCCGGGCAAGGTTCCACGACACCTTCGTGCTCTGCTTTGTGGTGCCTCACGGCGCATATTGCGCCGACAAATTGCTTGCCGCAAGTTCGGCACCTGAACACACGTCTGCCCGATGGCATTCGGTGGACGATGAACCTCCGACTGGCCGGCTGACTTGGTGTATCTGCTCGGACTGATAGAGGAGCGTGACTGGCAGACCATGTATCCAGATGGCGATCTAAACCTGGGGACGGCTTGTCATGGGTGATGTGCCTCAGATCTGGAGGTGAAGGAGGCGCCTGAGGCATGACCTTGTGTTGGATATTTTTGACTGCTGCAGGATCTCTGTGGATATCATGATCCTGGGACGGAATATAACCCAAGCCATTCTGGGAGCTTTTGGGAGAATGTATGCTGTCGATACTTGCGCTGCTGCGATAGACGTGAATAAATTGGGAAAGACCTTGATGTGATCACTTACAACGCTTCAGGACTACTTGTTAGGAGAGCGAAACCACCCAGGACGTGGACCAGAGCCAGCAGGATGAGAAATGGATACGCAAGACTCGGAATGCGCCGCATGATGGTCGGTGTAGTTTTACTATGATGAAAGAGGCGAAGGACCAGCCTTCTACGAGCCTCAAACGTTCAACGTCTGGCTTCGAGCTTCGAAAGTTTGAGGAATACGCCATATTAATAAACCAAGATTTAGACGCTGTGGGTCCCGCTGATTTCAAGTTCTGCATCATGATTTCGTGGGGGTCGGGGAACAGAGATCGACACCGCATGTCTGATGTCTGGCCTTGCGTCTGACGTGAAATGGCACAGCAGTCGTCTCTGCGGGTCCAATTATCAGCGTCGTGATACCACCAACCTCAGGAAGAGAAATAAGCGATTGAGCTATGATCTCGGTAATGGATGTAGGTGAGCATGATTGTCGGAATGGAGAGGAATCCTGATCACCACTGCCTATACATCAATACATGTAATATATATCTACACTCCATGATAGAACCTCTCAATGAGCGGCTGAGGGGATCGAGGACTCCGACAATTGGGTGTCATCAGTGTGTTTTACTAGTGCACTATCACACATACGTAAATCTAACGTGCGCTAGCCTTCGAGCTCAAGTCCTGGAAAGAGGGGAGGTGGAATCGCCTGTGAATTTGGGATGCGATCATTCTGTTTGATCATGATGCCAGATCTGGAGGAGATGTGCTGTGATCTACAGCTCCAGGATCACCAAAATCAGCAAAACCCTTGCGCACCTATCATCGATAGGATGGCTAATTGATCAAGATCTACTTCGATGGCGATATGTGAGATGTGTGAAAGGTAAAAGGGGCAAACCAAAATAGAACAGTGAAGTCGAGGTCACGGCATGCGCCACATATTGAATCGAAGTCACATCAGAGGGGACACGCTACATAAATCTCACACAGGTCAGGACTTTCAGCACTGACAAGATCCAAATCCTTCGAAATTACGAACAAGATCTTAGAGATACACTTGGAGTAGACCTTCCGCGTTCGGGTATGATACGACGGTAATGTAACCGATGCGCTAACATTCAAATATTGCAACTACACCATACAAGGAAGATCAAGCTATAGCTGTGTAGCGCGAAGGAAAGACCAAATCGCTTGACTTTTCTCAAAGTGAACGATGACGAAGCGGTTTCGGGAGGTCGGGGAAACTGGTGACCTCTGGCCCTGGAGCAGGCGGAGGCGGTGGCAGAGGGTGGGGATTTGGGAGGTCAGGAAAACTGGTCACATCAGGTCCCGGAGGAGGTGGAGGTGGTGGGAGCGGTGCATCCTGGGATGTTTGAGAGGGCCGACGCTGGGGGTATGGAGCGAGGCGATGAGCTTTACCAGCTCGCTGGGACTTCGCAGAGTTAGATTTCATTTTCCAAGTACGGGCAGGCGGTCCCCAGACGGTACCCTCGAGAGGGATTGGATGAGCCAATGGAACATCAGCGTGGATCGGTGTAGGACCCACAGGCTTCAGTGGGCTCTGATCAGAGCCCGAAGCAGCTGCAGGGTGATTGTTGTTTGTTGAAGGAACGGGATCGCTGGTGCCCACGCTCGACTGACGCTTTGGACTGGGTTTCCCAGACGTTGCCGCCTTATTTCTGTCGTTGGGGCTTCGTGTCTCAAGGTTTTTGGTGGCCGACCCTGTATCTGTCACGAGAGTTTTCTGACCTATAGGGTGCGCGATCCGGGGCATCGGTTTCCTTGGGGTTCGCGTGGTATTCAAATGGCTTGAACCGGGGGGCAGCAGTGCTCGCGTCGGAAAATAGCACGTTCCATCTGGCGTGGGTTTGGCTAGTTTCGCGACGCCGCCCATCCCATAACAATGTCCGCCGAACAGCCAGCCAACCCCCTTATGTGTGTTGCAAAGCTCCCAGCTCATTTGAGCAGGTGGCTGTGTAACAACACCATTGCCATGAGATCTCGGAGGCTGGCAGCTACGGTTACGCATAGATGAGTAAGAGATCGCACAAGCAGAGTATAATGAGACTTACAAGCCCTTTGGCCCGATATCCTCGTAAAGTGTTTCGCTTTCCTTTGTAGGACGTTTGTTGTCCTTGTCCGGGCGCTTTCGCGGTGCCGTAGGAATGGCCCTCGCAATATGAGGGGAATGGAGAGCTTGGTCGGAACCAAGACTTGCTTCAGCACGTATACGGGTACTGACGGTAGCGTCGAGATTCGAAGGACGCGTCGGAAGGGCCGCCGCGGGGCCCTGTCGGCATAGCGTAATGAAAAGGACGAAAGTGAGGGAGACTGTTTGATAATGCATGGCAGGAATGTCTTTGGGAGTTCAATGGATGAGAGGTGACAGAGGACCAGCCTTCTGTGGGTTTGGAACGTTCAACGCTTGGAGGGAATTCGCTCCAGGAAACGTGATTTTAACGAAGGCATAAGCGCCGTGGGTCCAATATCATCGCCGTTGGTCAGAACATCATCACGGTCGCCAGAATCAGAATCAGTTTTTCATAAGATGTGATGAGAAGAAGATCATATAGTGGCGTAGAACACGAGGAGGAGATCCTTCGTATGGAAGGCGGCGGTGCTTTCTGGGCTGCGAGGTCTTAGAGAAACAATCTAAATGAAATTAGCTAGTGCGCGAGTGATCTAGTGAGGTGAACAAGCAAGTCCCAGGAACGAGAGAGAGAAAAAAAAGGAGTAATCAGCCACAGGAAGTCACTAGGGTTGCAATTTGGACCCACCGTTGCCTGTGCTCTATCTCGATGACAATACCACGGATGTGATCTATCAGGTATGGTCCAAATCGCATTGGAACAACAGAGCTTGATCTCGTCGCGCTTGAGGAGTTCAAAATCGGGGTTAAGGTGGTCGAGGCTATGAAAATGATGTCTGAATGATGTAGCGAGCTGTTTGTGGGTAAAGGAATCATCAAATAGGCTATGTGAAGGTCCGTGGTCGACCTTTTGCAGTCATTAGCTCGAAGCTGTCCAGGACTTGTGGGTCCGGCTCGCGCCACATCCATGATCATAGTACGACTTGATGAAGACAGCAAGTATATCACTGGTAGCCACAGCGTCAACCGTCAGGTTTTCCTGAGTCCAAATATTTTGGAGCACCGAGCGACAAGTTTCGAGAGTGAACTTTCCGGATATCCAACTTCGAACCCAATTCGAACCTCGAAATTGTGGAAGTGACTCCGGAGGCTGAGCGCGGAGCAGGTTCGGTAATATCTTGAGACGCCGGAGCTTATATAATCGTATTCAGGAAACATCCGAAAGCGGAAATCCCAGGGGACACAACTTGAACCGCACTCTCTTTGTGCACGACTTGAAGTTTTGAAACTTGAACTGCAACTACTGCCCACGGACATCCTATAGATCATGGTAAGCACCTATTACATCTCACGCACGATCCCGCACTTATTTGTTCTATTAGCCGCAAGATCTTGCTCGCGAAGTGTTTGGAGGCTCAGAGTCTGAGCTCTCATCTGACGAGGATGGTGCGTTTCAATAGTAAAACCAATGAACGACAACATATTCTAACTACTCACAGATATCAATCGCCTTCAACAGCAGAAAAAGCCGCAGAAGCCCAAAGCCATTCAACAACAGGATGCTTATGAATCCTCTGCAGGCGAAAGTGAAGACGACTATCGAGAACAAACGTCTAAACCTTCCCTAAATAAGCGTACTGTCGTGCGCAAACGGTCGACAGAGGCGCGGCCAGTTCAGCGGAAACGAAAGAGAAAGGAGCAGGTTGAGATTGATCTCAATGACTTGCCGCCAGAGCAAGGTGCGTTGGTCTGCTTTTTGACGGGAACCTGTACTGACGAGCTTGGAATCTACAATTAGCGAGCAAAATTCGGTTGGATATGCAAATAGAAGCAATCTTGAAACCCAAGAAAGCTATGCGCCGAGGGAAGAAAAAGGCAAATGAAGAGGTGCTGGACAGCTTTGCGGATGATGAAGTCGCTCGTTTGAGAGAAGCAATGAATGCAGCTGCGGATGATGACCAGCGCGCGAATGTGGAAAAGATGCCGGCTACGGGAAAACTTAGGCTCCTCCCAGAGGCCATGGAGACTCTTCAGAAGTACGTTCTATTATGTCGCCTTGATTTTGGATTGTTCTAACTATACCAAACAGAGCATCTCTGGCACAATCCATGATCGACAACAATCTCCTTGAGGCTGTCAAAAGATGGCTTGAACCTCTGCCAGACCGTTCGCTCCCCGCTCTCAACATCCAACGCGAGTTCTTCGCCATCCTGCGCAAAATGGAGTTCATAGACAGCGCCGTCCTCAAGGAGTCCGGTTTGGGACGAGTTGTCCTTTTCTACACCAAGTGCAAGCGAGTGACGCCCGATATCTCGAGGGTGGCGCGCGAGCTTGTCAGTACATGGAGTCGGCCAATCATCAAGAGATCTGCATCGTATCGGGACCGAGTCATCCCCATGACGTCGGAATTCACTGGAGATGGAGAGGGTATTGGAAGCCAAGGTGGTCAGAGAGGAGGCGAGAAGTTGAATGCTATTCTGGCGCGTGCGAAGGAGACTGAGAAGCATCGGGTGAAGAGGAATGCTGTGATGATCCCTCAAAGAGAGCTCGGCAACTACACGGTAGCACCGCGGCCCAATGCTGGATTTGGGGGTAGGGGGAGTGCGAGTGTTGATGAGGACGTTGAGCGGAGGAAAAAGAACGCGGAGAGGTTGAGGATGCTTACGCGGAAAGCTGGTGGTATGAAATAGACGTTGTTCTCCCCGCATTTTCACGCATTCGCACTCTACTCTTTCCAGTTTTGTTTTTGTCTTACAGTACGATGTTATTTTTTGTATGTATTATTCTAGTGATGTGCCACTGCCGTTCATCAGGCCTAAGGAATGATGTAGTTGTCACAAACTTTGTCCGACTGTCAGACAACCATGGCATCCCTATCTCTGATTCATGCCCAACGACTGGCTCGTCTCTTCACACCAACTTACGCGCAACTCGTCCATCCAGCTCCATCGCAAGTGGTTAAGCCCAATGAATTGTCGTCTGCCCTTGCACGTCCCTTGCAGGTGGCGCACTACGAACCAGAGAAATCCCCAGCGTATCTGGCCACAACGCTTTCCTACGGTTTCATTAAAGGTAGGTGCCTAGAATTGTTTTCTTGCTTTTATTGAGAGTCTTCATGGGTCTCCGCGTTCGCATTGTATAGGACACCCGTTTCTTGATGGAAACAAGCACACTGGTAGGCGATATTTTGCAGTATCCGCGCACACCGCCTTACCAAACTTGTCGTAGCTTTCTTCCTCGCAAATGAATATCTTCGCGCCCACGGATTGCCAGGACAAGTTGAAGAAAAAGTTGAACTGTCGTATACGGAGCTTACAGCGGTGGCTGAACAGTACATTGGGGTCGCAAGTGGACGTCTACCCTTGGACGCGTTGCTGCGAAGAACGCTGCAGAAGGAATAATCTGATAATTCGAGTCAGACTTTCATTAAATGGTAGTGAGATACCTGAAATGTTTCTAAATTCGTTCCGATATACCTTCCACGGCGCACAACATAATCGCGAATTTGACTATAGTGAGAATCTCAACGATCTTGCAAATAGTCCAGGATACCTTTGACATGCGGGTTCTGACTGCTTTCAACTGTTCTCCGAGAGAGGAGATCTATACAGGGCAGAATGAGATAGGGCTGGGAGAACAACACAAAATACAAAACACGAACCACTATCTGAACCAGTTGGGGCGATTGTGAAGTATGAAGGGTTCCATCCATTGAGCGTCAAGATGATGGAGGCAGATCCTTCTTGGTCGGGTCGCCATCCCAAGGCCAGAGCAAGCTCTCTGCCGATGTAAACTGTTTGGCCATCGAGTAAAACCTTATGCTCTGTTGGGGTGACAGTGGAGTTTTGGCGGACCAGACGCGAAGGGATGAGCCCTTGACGTAATTTAATGGAGTGTAGAACTGTCCTACAGGAGGACAAGCCAAAACTCATGACGATAGCATGTGGCAAGAGGGAAACAGTGACTTGGAAGAGCGGGCCGGGCCAACCTCCGAGTCCCACACGGCGACCAACCTCGAGCACAGTTCGCAAATCAATCACTTTACTCCATGTAGTCATGCTGTGAAAGAATTCCTCATTCCCTTGCTCCTTCCTTGCACTTTTCAGCCTTTGAATACCCCACAGCGTGGAATACGAGCCCAACCACGATACCGTGCCACCGTCAGCTTTACCTTGGCTTTTGAAAACTTGGAGTTTGAGCTTGAACCCATGGCCATCACCGCATCCAAACAGCTGGTAGTCAACACCTTATATCGCTCTTCAGTCGACTCTCCAACTAGGTGTGCCATGAGTCGAACCTTTCCTTTGCCCGATTAATGACATTTGTGGTAGCATAAAAGAAAATGTTACCATTTTGCTCCCCATCTACACTGTCCTTGTTTCTGCCCTTTTGCTTTGTTTCCAAGCTGTGCTACACCTTCTGAATCCAAAGCCCACTTCAGACGCGGTTGAAGTGTTAATGCCGACCCTGGCTTCTGATGCCTTCATGCACATTAGCCCACATATTAAACGGCATGAAGGAGGCACAATCTTCGCGTATAACGTAGCGAGGCTCGTAGGCTGCTTCATTCTTGTTTGCCTTGCAGCAATTTCACAAGAAACATCGGGAGAAGGAATTTTGCTTCATGGGGCGAATTTCCAGAGTCAAGTTAATTATGTGCTTGTGAGCTTTGTGTCAATCCTCCCATATGCATCGGACAGGACAGCTGCTGACTCTCATCTTACATTTCATATAGCTGTATGCATCGCTGTTGGCACTTTTAATTACTTCTTGCCGCCCACAATGGAGAAAGATTCTTACTCGGCATTTCAACCTTGTATCGCTCACATTATTTTTTATCTACACTTATCGAGACCTCCTTCCTTTGGCAATGTATGGACGATCCCCCATGGACATTTCGGAAGGCTGGGCTTTATGGGCGAAGATACTTGTACTCGCTCTGATTGCTTTCGCAATACCACTCTTAATACCTCGTCAATCGCTTCCCATAGATCCAGAGGTGAGTCCCACCGACCAGCCCACTGGTTGGCCTGCAAAGCGCTGACTTGTAAATCAAGGGCTTGGACGATCCCACTTTTCCTGTCAACCCTGAGCAAACCGCATCCTTAATCTCGTTCTTCACATTCTCCTTCCTGGACCGTATTCTTCTCTTGGGCATTAGACATGGGCGGATCACCTCTGATCAGCTTCCACCCTTGGCAGATTGTGATCGCGCAAGTTATTTGAAGTCGTCAGCATTTCAATATGTGGAAGTTGATAGAAACCGACATCTATTCTGGAGTCTTCTCCGCTTTTTTCGTTACAAGTATCTTATTCAAGCGATCTCAATCATTTTGCGTGTAACCTCGGGCTTTATTTCACCTTATGCTGTGAAGGAGCTCCTTCAGTGAGTCCCCTAGCTTGACATTTTCTCTATGCAGCGTCCAAGTGAAATTGTAGGTATATAGAAACACAAGGAGAAGGCGCTATTTTCCGTCCATGGTTCTGGATTTTCTGGCTCGTCGCTGGTCCAACAATCAGCATCATCTCGTTCCAGTGCTACACTTACTTCTCGGTAAGTATTCCGAATTCATAAAGGTGTTCTCGGGTGATTGTGCTGAAGAGCTTACGGTAGAGCATGACGCGTATACATGCAGAGTGCATTATAACTCAACTTGTGTTCGAGCATTCGCTGCGCATTCGTGTCAAGCATGAGGGGCCGCATAGTTCCCGCTCAGCTAGCTCAACTCCTGCATCTGTTCCAGTTTCAATTTCACCGCCCGAAAACCCACCAGTCCTGGCATCGTCGCCTGGTCTAACTTCTGGGCTTGGAACAGACTCTAAATCAACTCCGTTTTCCCTGTACACAGCTCAGCCGACCTCTGCTGTTAGTACCGTGGTAGGAAAAATTAACAATCTCGTTTCCACCGACCTTGCAAACGTCGTTGACGGTTGCGATTTTTTACTGCTGTTTCTTTACGTACCTTTGGAAATATCATTATCCATGGTATTTCTCTACACTGTTTTGGGTTGGAGGTGGGTTGCTTGGTGTTTTCTTTTATGCTATTTTGCACTTATTATTTCTCATCCAGCGCATTTGTGGGTCTGGCTGTTATAGTCATAACGTCTCCAGCACCTCGATATATTATGAAGCATATTCGAAACGTACAGGTAGTCAAGTTATTGAAGACGGATTCCCGGATACAGATGGTCGCAGAAAGTATCAGGACAGTTTATTTCGTTCGTCTTCCGTGGCTTAAGAGTTTTCTTTTCAGTGATGGGCGTGATACGAATAATTAAAGTTTTTGCATGGGAGAGGGATGTAAAGCGAAAGGTTGCTGAAAAAAGACAGGAAGAGCTCATTTGGGTTCGGCGTCGCCAACTTCTTGACCTCATCAATAGCAATATCAAGTACGTTTGCTTTGTCTTCTGCACTGCCTCATCTTCTAACCATGATATTCCCATAGCTTCTTGATTCCATTGTTGACGATGGTCGCAACATATGCTACATAGTGAGCAGATACTCTCCTTTTGCCTTCTGCTTGTGGTAATGTCCACTGTAGCGTTCGTCCCAGTTTTGCTTCATGTGTTGCGTTCTGGCTTCTGATTTTCGCACCAAGACTCTTGTCATGAAGGAGGAACTGAATGCTTCAAAAGTCTTTAGTTCCATGACTGTATTTGAAATGCTCCGCGAGCAGCTTCGCATGGCTTTTCAAACCGCAATGAATGTACTGGTGACAGGAAGAGTGTCTGTCGATCGTGTTAACGACTTCCTGCATAATGTGTGTCTGTTCTGTTTTTCTCTGTCAGTTGCCTATCTTCATGAATGAGGGCTGAAGGCTGAGCTGCTGGAGTCTTTCACCGGAAATCAATCTCTTTCTACTCAGCCAAATCTGTATCCCAAGACTGAAATCGGTTTCAATCATGCCATATTCTCATGGTCAAACGATGCCGGCCCTTCTGCTCGACGCTTCACACTGAAAATCGACGAGGAGCTTCTTTTCAAGCAAGGCCAAATCAACTTGTTCATGGGCCCCACAGGGTCAGGTAAAACCTCAATCCTAATGGCATTGCTAGGTAAGTTGTCCCATAGGATTCTCGGTACTTGTTGGAAACCATGTTTGCTAGGTGAAATGTACTTCTTCCCAAGTGGCTCCGCATCGTGGTACAATCTACCTAGAGACTCGGGGGTGGCGTACGCGGCGCAAGAGTCCTGGGTTCAAAACGGAACCATACGAGTAAGTCAGCCCTGTATTTTCTTTACAACTACTCACGTATTTGTTTAGGAGAACATCATGTTTGGGTCGGCGTTCGACGAAGCCCGCTACAAGAAGGTCCTCTACCAATGCTGCTTAGAGCCGGACCTCAGCCTCTTCGAGGCAGGTGATCAGACAGAAGTGGGCGAGCGAGGCCTTACACTTAGTGGCGGCCAGAAGGCCAGAATTACGCTAGCTCGAGCAGTGTACTCCGATGCGGATATCCTATTGCTGGATGATGTTTTGGCTGCGCTAGAGTGGGTGGCCTCTGCCTTCCACCTATGTCTAGAACGTTTTTATGATAGATTTCTAGTGTTCACACTGCGAAGTTGATTGTCGCCAGGTGTCTGACGGGCGACCTGGTTCAAGGAAGAACTGTTCTTCTTGTTGTAAGTTGGTTGCTTATCCTTACCTGCAATGGCCATTGACTTCCGAGTGCTTCCGCAGACACATGATGTTTCTTTGATATCTCTTGCTGGCCTCGTTGTTTCACTGAATGCAGATGGTACTCTCTTAAGTTACATTCCTGATGCTAGCACCATAGCGGAAGGCCAACGTCCTCGGGACGAAAGCCAACCCGTATCGGAGCATAGTGTTCCTCTTGTCGAGCATTTGTCAGATGGAAAACTGACCACCGCCGAAGTCGTGGAGAAAGGACATGTTGGATGGGCAGCCCGTGCGTGGATCATCAGTCTACCTTCACTCCCACGACCTGTTTAATCCTTTCTGAATCTGCAGTGAAACTCTACCTTACGGCATTGGGCGGTCAACATCACTTTCTGTTCTTCTTCGCTTCTGCTGGTGGCCTGGTCCTGTCTCAGCTGTCAGATACAGTCCAAACGTGGTACTTGGGACATTGGGCTTCACAGTACGAGACCCGCCCCCCTTCAGAAGTGAATGCTCTCCAGTAAGTAAGACTAGATAATCATGTTGGTCAATGCTAATAAGTACCACGTAAAGCTACCTCGGCATTTATGGCTGCTTGTCGTCTCTTGCTGTGGCTACATATTGCGTAGCCTCTGTGGCATACATCTTTGGGACCATTCGGGCATCAAGAAAGCTCCATTCGGATCTCATCGCCTCTGTGCTGAGCGCGACGTTGAGGTATGTTCCTTCAGGTGCCCTTGTCCCGTCCAAAGCGCTGATGGCACCCTTGCGGCAGATGGCTGGATGTAACGCCGACTTCGCGGCTAATCGCAAGGTGCACCCAGGATATCCAAGCTCGCAAGTCCACTCTCGTCGGTCCTCTCCATATCATGCTGAGTTCATTGTTTAGTGGATGGACCCATCCCTTCAAGCTTATTGAAACTCTACAGCAAAACGGTCATGATTGTGTTGAAAGTAATTGCAATCGTCGTCCTTTCACCATCCTTCCTGGCTCCGAGTCTTCTTGTTGCATTCTTGGGAGTGCTATGCGGCCAGGTTTACATGACTGTTCAACTTCCAGTGAAGCGGATGATGTCCAACGCGAAGGCTCCGATTCTTGGACAGTACGCTTTTGACATGTTTCGATCTTCTGCTATTAATGTGGTGGAAACAGTTTTGGGGCTGCCATGACAGGTCTTGGTGAGTCACCAGCGGCTTTTCGAAGTAAACAAAACTAAAAGCTCATGCGCAGTGTCCATCCGAGCATTTGGCGCCCAAGAATCCTTTTCCGAGAAGTGTTTGCAGATTATCGACGGGTATACAAGAGCGGCGCGCACGTTTTACAACTTGAATCGGTGGATCAATGTACGAGTTGGCCTTCTAGGTGCCGTCTTCTCTGCTTCATTGGCTACGTACCTTGTTTATTTCCACGAGCTGTCGGCGGCGAATACCGGATTTTCCTTGAACATGGCAGGCAAGGACAAACTCGTTACTGGAAGGAGTCTTATGATCTAACATCAAAGTTAGTTACTTTTAGCAACACACTGCTGTGGTGGGTCAGAGACTTCAATGAGTTCGAAGTGCAAGGTACGTGCCTAGTCACTCGGACATGCTTTCACTAGTGTAACTCTCCATACGCAACAGCGAATAGGTGTGTTTCTATATGATAGAATGACCACAGCTTATACATAGTCCAACCAAGTTTGGAACGCATTCAGAGCTTTCTCGAGATCGAGCACGAACCCAAAAGCACAGTGAACGATGTCCCCCCTGCGTACTGGCCTTCCAGTGGTGACCTCCGCGTTGAAAGCCTGTGCGCGAGGTATTCCCCTGACGGGCCCAACGTGCTCCACAGCCTGTCGTTCCATATCGAGTCCGGCGAACGTATTGGTGTTGGTGCGTGATCACAATCTGTTATGGTATCATCGGCTGACCCGGTGTGCCCTGATACTGTAGTTGGTAGGACAGGATCTGGAAAGGTAGCTATGAATGATTGTGATAGAAGATCATAATTATAAGCTTACTGGATGTGCTTGTGACAGAGTTCATTGACGCTTTCGCTGCTTCGATGCATGATTACGGAGGGCGACATGTTCTATGACGGTGTGAACACGAGGGACGTCAACCTGGATGTATTGCGATCCAAGATTTCAATTATACCCCAGATCGTAAGCAACCGACGCGTTCTCGTGGGTTGATCTTCTCCTTACTCTTGAACTTAGCCGGAGTTGCTTAGCGGGACCTTACGGCGCAATCTCGACCCATTTGACCAGTTTGACGATGCCGTGTTGAATGATGCTCTGTCGGCCGCGGGGATGTCTTCGCTGCAGAGCAATGCAACTGGACCTGAAGGCAAAATCACCTTGGATACCTTCATATCTGGTGGTGGGACGAACCTCTCCATTGGGCAGCGCCAGATTCTTGCTTTGGCAAGGGCCATTGTTCGAGGGGGAAAACTCCTCATTTTGGATGAAGGTTAGTTCAAAAATCGTCAACCTCGAATGTTGACTGAAATTTTTGATTTCAGCGACATCTGCAATTGGTAAGGTCGCATCAATTTCATTCATTATTATCGCGTTCTTACTTGGTAAAAGATCATGCAACGGACAACGTTATCCAGTCATGCCTTCGCAACCAGCTTGGAAAGGACATGACTGTGATAACAGTCGCGCACAGATTGCAGACAGTCATGGATGCTGACAAGATTGTGAGAGTCTTCTGATGGCTATTTCTTCCAATTACTCACGCGTCATTTAGATGGTACTGGATGCGGGACTCATTGCGAGTATATATATCCTTTCATTTTGAATGGCAAATGATAACCTCGCTCTTAGGTGGAATTTGACAGTCCGCATAAGTTGCTGAAGAGGAAAGACGGGCGTTTACGAGCCCTTGTTGATGCATGCGGTGATCGAGATGCACTTTATGAGATGGCAGCAAAACGAGGCTAATGAGGCCCGGTCGCGGAGTTGACGGATGTATGGATGTATCCTTATAATTGAATGGATCCCATCACCTGCAGGATTTGATTATTGCGAAAGAGGAATCGGTTTATGTGACCTGGGCGTGGCCGCGGACGAAGAAGCTGGCTAGGCACATGCTTGAATGGACTCGGGGTGGAAGCAACGTTGGGAGTGAACGAGGTCGCTTTATTCATCATGGGATCAGGGACTTAATGATTTTCGCTAGGCTATGGCTGCTTCTGGAATGAAAGGGGATTCTGGGGTGGTTGTCATTTAGAAAGGAGCAGGCGAGATTGTTCGACGAGGAATGAGATGGATGAATGATCGACCCGTCGAGGGGGCAACCATATAGTCTGCTCAGCAGGAATTCGCATCTGCGTCGATGTCGGATGTCAACTCGATGATTGGCAGAGGATTGTGTGACTGTTGTGATGATAGGAGGAGCCATGCGGCACAGCACGTTGCAGGCACGGAGATCGGAGCTTGAAAACCCGCCACACATAACACGTTGATGGCGAATTCGACTTACTGCTCGCGTTCTGGTTTACTGACTTGCTCTCATCTCAGTCCTTCCTTTCTTTCAAAACATGCATGTAACCCGTCCTCCTGCTCTCCCTGCACTCGCTATCGTTCTTCCTCATCCACAGCTCCCCCACGCCCGCTCCTCCGTTTCCTCTGCTGTCTCGTCCCCCCAGACACCCAGAACGCCGTCGTGCGGCTCAAACGTCCTTTTCGCCGCCCCAGCAAACAGAAACAGCACCGACAGCTGGAACAGCTCGAAAAGCGCAGACGATTTGGACTGGGAATGGAAGCCAGAGCAGGTCCGGTTGCTGTCCAGGGTACCGTGTTTTTTCCTTTCATAAAATTTCCCTCCGACTGACCACAGGGCTCAGACGCTTGAGGCACTGCCTGCCCACCTCGTCACACCCTTTAACGGCCCAATTCCACCGTCCAATTTACTAGACAAAATTGCCCGTGGTGTCTCTCAGGCCAAAGGCCCCATCGACTGGCCTCATTCGATACGCGCAACACGCGTCAAGTTGATCGAGCTTTCTCGTGCCCGTGCAAAGGAGGAGCAAGCTCTCATTACGGAGGTATACTCGGATGTTGACATGGAGGACCCGGAGGGTAATTCGTACGCACGTTATCCCGAGCCTGTCGGGAAACCACTTTCCGTCAAGCGTCCTCTATACAGGCAATCCAGTATGGATTTCATGAATGTCGTTGATCTCAAGGCGAACGATGGCATTGCATGGTGCGTCGTGACCTTTGTACCGTTCCATGGCGTTTGTAATTCACATCGACATAATCTAGTCTATCGGAACGACTCCAGCGAAGTGAACGACTTGGCCACAAACCTACATACCATCCATACTCTCGACAGACTCCTCGTTCACACCAGAGTAGACTCTCTTCCCCTGCCTGCTCAGCCAACGCTCCCTCCCTAATCAGTCCTTCCACCCCGAGTTCAACCACTCTGAACACACTGTCTTCATTTTCAACTCACAACCGCATTGTCCGCCGCACCTCGTCCAATCTTTCTTCAACTTCCGCGTCCTCTCTTCTGAGTGGCAACAGTGGCCCCGCTCTTCCAGACCCCAGGGTCCAGCGAGTCCGCAGATCAGAATCGTTCTACGGCCCCACTCCGCCTCCAAAGGACGTCAAATTGGCGCCGTCCATCTACAAGGAAAATCTCAAAGATTCCCCTCCAGTCGCCGGTATGAAACGTGCACCGTCCTTTGGTACCTTGGCCCAGGAGGCGAGGCGAGATCGCCACCACGTCTTCGGCGGTGCCTTGAATGGGAATAGTAGCGAGAACATCAAAGACTCGTCCTCGTATCCATCTTCCGACGAGGAGGAAAAGGCACGCACTCGCGGCGCGAAGAAAATGAGGGTCAAAGACGGTATTGGTTTGGCTCCTGCAGCACTATTAAGCCCGGCTACTCCTCCAGTGCTCAGTTCACCCGTGCCGATTACGGCGCCCTCTTCGCCCGCCATGTCGCCAAAGAGAATCAAGCCAAAGACCAAGGGACCTGCTGTAATATGTCTGGATTGCAAGTCCCCGTCCAGTCCCAAGTCACCCACTCCGAAGCCAAAGAAGAGTACGAAGCAGGAGCCGGGCGAGGCCGTACCTGCCAAGGGCGTAAAGAAGGCCCGCGCCGTTCCCATGAGCTTACAGCGGAACCCGAGCATGTTCGGTGCTGAGCTCCCACAAATTCGGAGCAGTCCTTCCTCTTCCCCCGCCCCCATTTCGTCACCTCGTTGCTCTCGTCTGCCTTCGTCGCCTCCCACGCGACTTGGTCGAGGCCTTCCTGAGACCACGCGTCGAGACGAGCCTACACCACCGATGAGTCCATCCTGTTCGCCGCAAAAGGCGCGGACCCTGCGCCGGGTTCGCCGCCTTGCCCCTGCTCGCCGCATTTCCTTCGGGAGCCTCGTGGCGCCCGGGGAGGATGCAGACGGTGAAGAAGAGGGAGAAGATGAAGATCAGAGAGGGATCCTCAGGGAGAGGCAGAGACAGCGGGAACTAGGGCAGTTGGGAAGCGCATTCCAGTTGCAATAACTTTTTTTCCTTATTTTTTCCCCATTCATTCCGAAGGAGAAAATATCGTGAAAGGAAGCGGAGGAAGGTCTCGAATGCCCCGAACAAATTGTACCTCTTTTCCCTGTAACACCACCATTGCAACCCCAATCACTGGTCACCATCTTGTCAGCATCATTGCGCCACAGCTCGTCTATTCAACTATTCACCCGCCCAGCCCGGTTACTACCCCTATCCTCTCGACCCGCCGGTTCACGATCTGGGTCCGCCATTTCCAATTTACCCCCGCCTCCTTCGCGACGGACCACATGGACACTCAATTAGTGACCGTTCATTTTCGCGTGGCTACCCCCCCTCTTCAGCTCAATTTTCCGTCCCCATGTGTGTCATCCCTTCGTCTCTCTTGTGTTTCCCTCGCCCCCGTCGGATCGGTTCCTCGTCTTCATGTCGTTTCAACGCGACATTGTCCTGTGCATCCGTTCTCTCTCCCCGGGTTCCTGTTGCCCCCGCAATACACACAAATCGAACACTCTCATTCATGTGCTATCATCCCTATCCTTTGCCTCTTTTTCTTATCATTCCCTGTACCTGTTATACTCTCACCATCTCTCCTACCTCCTTATACATATTCATGGAGGCCCTCACGTTCATTGACGCCTGGATTTGGTTTTTGCTTCATTGTAACTCCATTCATATGTTCCTGCACATCTTGCAACCTTTGGAATTTCATCACTAGCATTCTTTTACGACATGCCTTCCACACTCGCTTTCTCGCTTTTCCATTCTTCTTGTACAACTTAACGCTCTGCACTCACACTCATTGGTCATGGTCTCTCCCGTCTATCCATCCACATTCACTTCCATCTTCCATTTCTCATTTCTTCTCAGTCCACTCTCTCGCTCACCCCCCGGAATCTGTTTGCTAGCACGAGCATGTACACCATCACTGCACATACATGCATCCACCATTGATTCTTCGGCGTTATCCCATATCCCACCGAACCTCCCATATACCGCTGGCGTCACACAGGCACCGCGTAACCCCATCACTTCCTATCTCATATCCTCCAGTTACCCCGCAGACATGGATACCACCGCCCCACTCACCGTCACATTCACCACTGGATCCACCTCACATGCTTTCGCACCACACCACAGCATATTTCCCTCTCCCCATTCCCCTGTTTAGCCCTTCCCTAGCAATTCTTTCCTTCCTTTTTTCTCGTTGATCGTTAGTTACTTATGAATAGATTTCGGCTGGTCGGTTTCTACATTTTGCTTGTTCATATACATTTTTACAACTTGGACTGGCTGCCTGCATCTGGTCTCATTTATTTCCTTGGTCACTTACTCCCCTGCTTGTCGTTTTTGTTTTTTTTTGACACTCACTTGCTGCATTCGCTTCTGAATCTGACTTGGCCGGTTGAAGGTTTCGAATAGGGTTATCTTCGCTAATGATCTGCCATACCATGTACTTACTTGTACCTTCGCAATTCGATTGTGCTGTTTATATATAAAGTCTACCTTCTGATCCATGCATCCAGCACATCGCAGAAATAGCCGTGCGTAATGGGAAATTTCTCGGAACGAACGAAGCGTAAACTGTACCGCTCGTGGTCGCAGTGAGGCGTAGAAGACCCAGAAGCATGGTCTGATGTACGAGCGCGATGGGAACTCCGGTTGATGAGGAGTTGGTACGATGTCTTCGCGAGAAAGCCCGAGCATCATGGACTCAGTGGTGGAATCTCGTGGATCGGGATGGTAAGTACATGGCTTCGAAGTTCTGCAAAGGCATTTTCATCCGTTCATTGGAACGTCCGTGGCAAGCGCGACCACTAAGATGCAGAGAATCTGTGAAGGGCAGAGAAGGCAGGGGACCTGATTGGTGTACGTGGGTTTGAGGTGCGACGTGATAGGGTCAAGTTACCCGAAACATCCGCAACGCTCCTGTTGACTATTGCGTTGAGGCAGACAGCCGTTTACCAGTTGCGAGCTTCATAAGAATGTACGACGTGAACCATGATTGGCACTGAAGGGTTGTGGTATGCATTAAAATCGGCCATAACTGTTGAATTACTCGTAAAGTCAGCATAGAAAAGACGTTTGGCGTCCCCAGCTGCCATGAAGAAATGCTGCAAGACTGGTTTTGTTTTTTGTTATTCTATTTGTGAACTCATAGTCATCCAATCTGTAGCTCCTGCCCCATTTTCGTCAGTCGACAGGTGTAATAGACATTGATGGTGAGAACGCACTAATGACTCCCCGCGCTGGGTT
Source organism: Hypsizygus marmoreus (assembly GCA_013433165.1). Taxonomy (NCBI): domain Eukaryota; kingdom Fungi; phylum Basidiomycota; class Agaricomycetes; order Agaricales; family Lyophyllaceae; genus Hypsizygus; species Hypsizygus marmoreus. The sequence continues at coordinate 1,426,739 of CM024092.1, read as the reverse complement.
GCATAAGAGTGCAGACATGAATTACTCTGCCTCGGCCAGCGCGACTACTGCCGCCGCCTCCGCTTTCTGTATTTGTTTTTGCCGGCTGGCTAGGATCTCTGCACGCTTCTCTGCCAACAGCACTCCCGCCCGCTGGTCCCACTGATATGCCCAGTACCCGGCAAATCCAAACACGCCCATCGCCAATAGGTGCCCTCCTGGGTCTGGCAAAGCGTCCAAAAGTTCGATGTCAAAGTAGGCACCAAACATGAGAATTGTACGCACTGTCAAGGAGATTTCGTTTTTGAATGCCTAGCTGGCCGACCCTCGCTGCCAGCCCAAAGGCAGAGAACCCAAGAATGTTGGCCAGGAGCGACATGGTTTGTTGTGCAGGATGAATTCCTGCTGAAGTCGGGAAGGTGTGGGACGTGATCGGGTTGCAGACAAGCACAGACAAGCCAGGAGCACAGCCTCAAACGCGATAATTGTATTTAGCCCAAGGACAGATCCTTTTACAACCACACACCTTGTTCTCCATTATTCCTCTCAACTACCCCAAAAACCTCTGATTACTACCCCAACCATGTCTGAAAACTCGCCAGAACTCACATCCGCGACGGCGATGAAGCTCGCAACTGCAAAACAAAAGAAGGACACTGGAGATCAGGCGTTCAAGCAGGGAGAAACCAAGGCTGGTACGTTGTGTCAAACTGATGACGAGTTTCCCAATGATCTGACTACTATGAACAGCTCTGCTTGCATATCATGAGGCTAGTATCGCCAGTGATCTCTTGTCGAGATGTGATGTGCTTACCCCGAGACCCAGTCACTGATGTACCTTCTGGGACTGGATAAGTGAATCGGATACGTTTAGGATGCTGACCCATTTTGATTTATATATGCGCTATTAGGAATGCATTGCAAAGTGTTGGTATAGCTTCGTCTGCGCCTACACCAAGTAAAGACGGGAAAGAGGTCAAAGAGAAGACAGAGGTGCGCCACACTATTTATTTCTGACTTAGATACTAATCCTTCGTTAGGTGGATGAAATCCTCGAGAAAATATATGCAAATATGTCTGCATGTCACATAAAGAACCAGAACTGGCAGCGGGCAGTAGATACAGCTAACAAGGTTGGTTTTCCCTGGATCCTCAGTATATCTCACTCAATTTAACGAGGCTTGTCATAGGCCCTTGCAAAGAACGAGAACAATTACAAGGCCATGTTCCGAAAGGGGAAAGCTCTTGGTGAACAAGGTTTCTTCGAGAAGGCAGTGAAGATCCTTGAAGAAGTGAAGGAGAAGAACCCGTCAGGTTAGTCGATGTTTCCCTTAATTTTAATTTTGCTTACCATGGTAATACAGACAAATCGATCGTTGATGCTGAACTGACACGATTACGAGCCATCGACAACGAGCGAGAACGGGCCAACAAACAGAAACTCAAAGGTACATCGATCATTGAACCATCTTGATTGACTTGCAGTTTACTTTTCTTCCGTTAGGCTTTTTAAATAAAGCTGAGAAGAAGGCGGCAGCGGTGGCATCATCAGATGCAAGTGCTTCAACTACTGATCCAGCATGATGACCACATTTTTCTTCTTGACTGGTCTCCCTGGCCGCCATCACTTACTGTTTTCATATTGCTTTCAAATGTATCAGATTAGTCTTAGTTTCAGTCTCTCGCCACACATACTAGCTCCTATCGAGTATCATCCAATAAACATAGTTACCCTATACATATCTTACAAGTCGTGATTCAGGTCATGCAAATTTCGCGACCTTCGTTTCAACAAATTGTTCCAGGTCGAATCCTCCTTCAGGTACCTTTACTACACCGGCCTTTTCGAGAATGCTGCAACGCGGTGTCATTCATGTGGAACTGTCGATACTGATGAATACCTACCTGAGCGTATCGGTGATCACCTTCTCTGGGATCACTAGACAATCCTGCGGGTAAGCAACAGTTTTGAGCCACGCCTAGGAGAACTAAGCATTTGCGCAATAGGGGAAAAAGCAAGATGGCAGTACTTCGATATCATCCGCTGAGTATCCGAAGTGGGCTTTGATGTAGTCGACATTTTTGCTAGCGCGACTATCGGCAGAGTCAAATTCGCGAATGTATTTTGTCAAGCCCACTAGGAACGAGCGGACTTCGCTGAAAGGGGCACGATCCTGGGAAGGATGCGCTGCGATAAGCCAGGATGGCCACGGAGTAGGAACTGAGCCGATCTTAAGAAAGGGTCAAAATGTACCTTCATGTGAAGGTGACAAAGGACTTACAAATCGAACTTCACCTGCATCGACAAATGGCTTCGTGGTAAACCATTCCCACATGAACGCGCTCGTCGATCCGTCGTTGACAGAATTGATCAGTCCACGGATGTCGTTGTTCACTGCGAATATTTCCATTGAAAAGGGAATTGTTCAAGATACCGAAGCCCTCACCTTGGAATTTCAGATCGTCCGTGGGCCAACCTTGCTGAAGTGCCATGACATACGCCATGGTCTGACTACCACTATAGACATCGCAAAACTTCAGTCGAAAAATGTAATAGATCAAGATTGCTCTTGCCTTCCGGGTCTTGAGATCCCAATAGTCGTTCCTTCAAGATCAGGGATCCCTTGAAATTTAGCATCCTTCCCAGTGATGACAGCCCTAAGACAATATCAAGAAGATTTGAGTCACAAATAGACTGGAATCTAAAGCCCAGCATACCAATTGAGAGGTGTGGAGACAAAGCTTCCGACGAGTTTATATGCTTTCGATCCATTTGCGATCCCAGAGATCAATGCATCCGTAAGGGCGCTGCTTGCACGATGAGACTCGAGTCACATGCAAAAACCACTGACTGACAGTGCGACGTCGATCTCGTCATTCGCAAGTCTGGATATGAGCTGACCAGTTCCACCTACACCAAGAATGTCAGGTTATGGGTATGTGTTCAAATCATCAACGCGGACCGGGACACTCGACCAATGAGAACGTTCGTCCCTCATCAAATGCCGCGAACTGGAGCAAAGGAGAGGAAAAGTGCTCTCGAACTGAAGAAGGGGTTGGATCAACCAATGTGTTCGGCCATATCACATTCATGAAATGTACCATATCCTACGCGTAGAGGCATCTTCAAAGGAACTGTCGTGCTGTCCAGGTGAGAGAAATGTAAGCAGCTTCGAAATTTCTGGCCCGGGACAGGTCCGGATATTCCGGGCCAGCGTTATCTCCAAAGATAAGATATGATGCCGTCACATTCACGAACTGGTCAGGTCACGCGCTCGTGACAGGCACAACTCATTCTTGAACAAGTTCCACCATCGCTGGTCGCGACAAGCACCAAACCTCAAGCTTGCATCATCTCAAGGCTAAGAGCAGTGTGGCATCAACAGATTATCCTCTTTATTCGACGGCTAGAATGGATGAGTCTTGCAAGCCGTCCATCACGGTCCCAATACTCGGAAAATATTTCCCCATCGTTAAAGAGCTTAGAACATACTTGTCGGAAATCCTGAATCCTCTTTCTCATGGTGATTATGACCTATCCCAAGCAATACATCGGTTTGAGCCAAGGGAGAACGACTGCCCACTATACTGCGCGCTTTTGAACACGTCCTACGTTGCTCTTACGGTGGAGGACCGAACGCAGTTTCAAGTGTTTCCTGCCATGGTTAACATGCGGGAGGTAGGATTATACACCTTATTTGTAACTTCCTAACTCATGCAACCATCAGGTTTTAGACAAAGCTCAAGAAAGGATTTTTCGATCAAAGAACTCCCAGAACATCTTAACAGCAGGATATCGTCGGGCACGTATCACTACAATTTCGGAAGAATCAAGACTAACCCTATTTCTTAGGCTTTTAAGGATGGAGATCGAGGGAAGCAAGGCATGGGTCGTGTTGGTATAACTAACTATTTCGTCAATACTATTGTCACCGCGCTTCAGGGTCCTGAATGGGACATGCTCCTCCAAAGGTAAGCATATTGCGACTCTTTCGGCACAATCGTTCTAATATTCAATGAAAACAGAATTGGTGTAGATGCAATGTTGCATCTTCTCACTGAAACGCATATCTTCATTTCGTTGCCAAACGATTGTCTCTGCCAAATGACCGGCGAGCCAATCATTCACACAAAACCCGCAGGCGACTCAACTGAACAGATACGAAATGAACAGTCAACTGTGTCTAAAAATTTGAGCAAGAGAAGGTTTCCCTTTGCTGAGAATGACCAAGAACAACGTCCCGCGAAACGCCAGAAAACAAAAATGCACGCAAAAGCGAAGGCAAACAATCCTGCCGCCACCGCAAACACAAATCCCAAGTTGTTCGTTCTTCGTGTTTTCAAACTTGATGCTAATTCCTGTCTAGACGTTCTGCCACCGAGATTCCCCTGATTCGTGCGAGACTCTTTTATTCGAGGCCAAGGCTTGTTCCACAAACCAACCAAATCATTGTTGGGTTACCTGCGAAACGTAGGTCACAAATCCCATTTCTTCAGGAAAAGGCTGTGACCATGGTTTCCCCTCAGACATTCTGAACAGGCTCAGCCCATCGTATCAAAAGCAGCCCAAGGTCATGCCAGGCGACTATGTCGATCCAGATCCTAAGCAACAAGAGGAGCGAGCTCGTCATCTCGCAAAATATGTATTTCCTCGACAATACGGTCTTTCGAGCCCGTTTGTGGATCTGAACTCCAAAAAGCATGCTTTCATACTCCCAGATTACGCCGACAGGGAGCTTGAGATTAAGGTCGGGATGATTCAATCTGGCGGTCTGACTCCATCATGACTAGATCAGACTAAAGGTTCCTGTAAAACGCCGAAGCGTCTCAAGGGAGTCCTGCCCCTACTGGAGGCAATGATTTGGAGGCACGGAAAATGTGGTTATAAACCATTGCGTGATAAAGTCTGCCCCACGAAGGTATGATCTGATTTGGCTGTAATTGTTGGTTGAGGCTGAACCATTTTCAGCTCAAAAGCACTGGAAGCAAGGATTTGGACACTACCATTATCCTGGTAATTCAGTTTTCACTCTCAACTACGTAACCTGTTTCATTCCCCATATACAGGAAATTATGTCGGAACAATCTTCACTTCTCCGTTCGCAAGCGGATTTTAGCGCCATCGACATGTCCGTTGACTCTGAAGGGAATTCTATCATGCCTTTTGGTCAGACACAAGCCGAGCGACATGCCAAATCAAAACCTCGATTCGCAGAGTTTGCGTGCCCTGTCATTGAAGTCCGTACTTGGCTCCAAATTGATACCTATAAGCTCTGATGTGTACAAAGGTATATCGCTATATTGCTCTAGTGACGAAGGTAGTCATACCGAAAGCCTTTTGGAGGTCTGAAACCAACCTAAAGCTTATACTCACATGTTGGTGCTTTGGCTGTCCTGGCTGAGTATTGCTTACTTTTTTCAGATGTCAAGCAATTTATCCAATGTCGGCGATTTGAGACCCTAACATTACACCACATTATCCAACGCTTCAGCACGTCTGAATGCGACTGGCTTGCTCTTCCTGGCGGTGCTGCTCGTCAACAAAGTAGGGTCTCTGTTTCCGATGCCTTGAAACGCAGAGAGGTGTTGGAAGAGTTTCTTTTTTGGTACTTCGACTCATTTGTGTCGTCATTGTTGAAGGTATCTCTTCTCCTTCAGCGTAACGAATGAGCGAACTAATGAGTGTCCTTCAAGACCAACTTTTACATCACCGAATCCTCAGCTTTCCGGAACAGGGTCCTCTACTTCCGTCAAGACGACTGGAAGGCGCTTTGTTCGCCCTTGATTGAACGGTTGACAACCGGGACCTTCGTGAAAATGTCCGAGGTATGTATGATCACATCCATGAAAGTTTCCGTCTGAGCCCCCGGCATCTCGCTTTAGTCAGAGGCAAAGGAGGTTCTTCGTCAACGCAAATTAGGTTTCTCGTTTGTCCGCTTGTTACCCAAAGATACAGGTGTTCGGCCAATTGTCAATCTTCGGCGCCGGAAAACTGTACAGAAGGTGGGCTTCGTCATCTCCGCAACTGCGTTTGTGTGTCTTGACGTCGCATTTTTAGGGCGCATACTCTTCAGAACAGTCCATAAACCAAATACTTCAGGCAGCATTCCAGATTCTCTCTTATGAGAAGGTGCCTGGAATCAGTGTCCTTTCTCGATCTAGTCTTTCTCACTTCATCGCATATCATCTCAGCGAAAGCAACCAGACCGACTTGGTGCATCGGTTTTTAGTCCTGACGACATATACCAGAAGCTCGCAAAGTTCAAATCACGGTTGCCCCGTAATTCTGATGGCAAACTGTATGCACGCTCTCCTCGACTCGAAAGACAAAATAATAATCATATTTCCTGTCTTTAGGCCCCACCTCTATTTTGTCAAGGTTGATGTCCAAGCTTGTTTCGACACCATCGAGCAAACTAAATTGTTGGAAATTCTACGCGAGTTGATCTCAGAGGTGATCTTCATTCGTTTTACCAGCTCTTGCTCGATGTCATTCTGAGTTTATGGCTTCAGGATATATACATGACGCAGAGATATGGTCAGATTGGAATGGAGACAGGGCGGATCAAGCGCACCTATGTAAAGAAAGCTGTGCCGGAAGGCAAGTGTATCCTTCTTTTACTATGAGGCGTACTGATGATTTTTTTGTTGCAGATGACCACCCTCACTTCCTGAAATACGCCGCCGAGCTCGCAGGTGTTCTGCGACATACTATTTTTGTTGATCAGGTCCGCGCCGACCTCCTCATATGTCCGCACTTGGCTCATACTCAAATGATCCAAGGTCGTCTACCCCTATTCACAGAAGCGCGAGATCTTGAATCTTCTGGAAGAACATATCACCGAGAACATAGTAAAAGTATGTTCCTTCTAAATTCTTCGTGAGCGGCGACTGAGTGAAATGGTCGTAGATCGGAAACGACTTCTATCGCCAAACGATTGGCATTCCGCAGGGCTCGATCCTCTCTGCATTGTTATGTTGTTTTTTCTATGGCGATCTCGAGAAACGGTATACAAATTTTAAAGACGACTTGCAAAATGTACGGTTTCTGCGACTCGCGGTTCAAGGATGCTGATGAGTGAACAGGTCTTACTTCGACTAATTGATGATTACTTGTTCATCACAACGAGCCGATCTCGAGCGAGGGAATTCTTGGACATGATGAATAAAGGTATGTGCTGAATTTATGATTTTTCATGTTGTAAATCTTAATAATATTCCCTTCCAGGTCACCCGGAATACGGGTGCTTTATTTCGAAAGACAAGACGCTTACTAACTTTGATTTCGACGCTGAAATCTCCAACGTTACGGAGCCGAAGCAACGGAGTGAGTACTGTCTGCCACCAGCCTCATGTCGCCTGTACTGACGAACCCTGCTGCCAGCTTTCCCGTGGTGCGGTTACACCATCAGCATGGAGGACCTTTCTGTCACCGTTGACTACTCCAGATACAACAACACGAGTAAGACCCGTGTACACAGACCGTAGTCATTATCACTGACTTCATGGATTCAGACTTGCGTGATACCTTGACTGTCGATCGCGGCCGAAGGCCTGGTGCAGCTTTTACTTACAAGATGCTTTGGTGAGCCCTCTTGACTGCCCGTTGGTGATTGTTCTAATTGTTCGAGTTCAGGTTGGCCAGAGCAAAGAGCCATCCCATTTACTCTGATCCATCGCTGAACACGGAACATGTGGTGTACCTCAACATATACCAGAACTTCTTGCTCTGCGCTATGAAAATGCACGGTTACCTTCGGGATTGGGGTATTGGTGCCCACAAAAATGCAGCATTCATTCATAGTATGTCATGCGCAAATGGTATTATACATTTGCTCATGCGCCTGCTTGACAGATACGGTACACAAGATGGTTACTATTTCATATACATCACTACGGAACAAGACGTCCCGCAAATTGCATACGAAGTCCAACGACACATCCTTCAGAATACAAAAGCCTGCCGTTACATGGTGCGATGACAGTCGTTCTTCTTGCTGACCAGCGTGACCCATGCTTGACGCGCGCAGGCTGGGTACGCGTGCCTTCCACGCGGTGTTAAATCAAAAGCCTCAACGATACGGGTCTCTCCTTCGGTCTCTCGGCCGTGAATTGTCACGACCGCACAATAAACGCTTCAAGAGACAGTTCCACAGTTTGGTGAAGGAAGGGCAGGCGGGTATGTCACAAATTGCTTTCTGAGTAGATTTGTCACTTCGGTCGATGCTGCTTGTAGTTCACCCGCTGGCAATTCTATTTGCTATGTACTGTCATCCATTGAGTGTGCCTGACACCATATGCCCGATACTCGTGACGACTGCACCTGGGACTGATTCTTGAAATAGTTGGAATCATGATTGAGGCCTCATCGGCTTCGTCAGTCAGCGTGTTCCGACATGTCAAATGCCACTCCTAGGGTATAGCCACAGTTCTTCTTCGCCACCGAATGCTCCGTCCTGTCATCTGCTTTGACGGAAGAGGAACAGCAGGAAAGAGCACTCGCTGCGAATGCGGTATCATCTTCGCCGAGTTGACCGAGGTGAGATCGTGGGAGAAGATCGCTGGGGTTTGTCGGGCCGTCTGCAACCGGAATCATGCGTGCGATGTCATTGTCAACGATCGATATCCCCAAGGTATCCCCAATCAAATTCAATGTTGCTCGCGGTCACGCCCAGATCTATACGATTGCTCAGCACACACCATATCTATATAAGACCCAGTTGTGTTCTTCACCGTCCATTCAACTCCCTCAAGTTTTCAACCACATCCACTATCATGTCTGAAAGCGGCTTCTATTCCCTCAAGGCTGAGAGACCTGGAGACAAGGTCTTTGACTTTGCCGATCTGAAGGGCAAGACTGTTTTGATCGTCAACGTTGCGTCGGCCTGGTGCGTTATTGGATCGTACGTTGTGGCCACCTCGGAAGCTGATCGAAGTGCCTAGTGGATTTACACCCCAGTACAAAGGTATGTCCTTTGCCCACCATATTCCGGACCTCTCTGATTATTCATACGTTACTTTCAGGCCTTCAGGGGCTGTATGATAAATATAAGGACCGAGGCTTCATTATTCTCGGTTTCCCTTGTAACCAGGTAGACATTCTTCCGCGCACGCACGAGAATTTCGCCCTAACACACGTTGACCAGTTTGGTGGCCAAGAACCAAAAGACGACGCAGCCATTGCCGAGTTCTGTACTTTAAACCATGGCGTGACATTCCCTTTAATGAAGAAATCTGATGTCAATGGTGACCACACCAATGAAGTCTTCAAATGGCTGAAGAATGAGAAGGCAGGGCTTTTGGGCCTGACCCGCATCAAGGTACACACTCCCGTTTTCGTCATTTCACTCATTCGCTGAAACACTTCATCAGTGGAACTTTGAAAAGTTCCTCGTCGACAAAGAAGGCAAAGTCGTCCACAGATGGGCATCTACTACCACACCCGAAGCGATCGACGCGGAGGTCGCGAAAATACTCTGACTGGATGACACAACAGGGGATGGCCACGTATTTAATAAACTGTAGTGTGGTATACGCACATTTATATTCTATTCCGTAAATAAGGATCATTTATCGACACCGGATGTACTTACGATACTATGGCACTGAGGAAGGTAACCCACCACCCCCGATACAAGGTGGCCCATCCCTCTTCTTGTACAATCTTCTTTGCACAGTCGTAGAGGCTGAGATATGGGTTCTTCTCTCCGCGTACCCTGTATGACACATAATCGTAAGTCACAGCTCACCATCTGACAAGCTATGCCGAGGGAAAAAAACATACTTCACAACGACATCCTCAACGACAGGCTCCCGATCCGCACTGACTGGGACAGGAAGAGAATTGGACTTCTCCAAGTCAAACTGCTCTCCGGAAGCATCATACACTCCTTCAGAGGCTAGAGATTCAGCTTCGGCGTTAGGCTCCCCATTATTTCGCTGAACCGCGAGGCGAGTAACGACCACGTCCAGCGGCGCTAGCACGACAGTGCTTAGCAGCAAAAACACTGCCGTTAATGCCATACGCAGGGCATCTTCTGTCGCCGACATTCGTTTCAGGTCTCCCGCAATCAGATTAAGAACGGGGCGGAGGACAAGGATGCGCAGGAGGATGTTTAAAAGCAGTGCGGGGAGGAGACCAGGTGTCAGCCAAAGGACCCAGGGTCTCCGACGTTCGTTGTCAGTAAATAGGGTGCGCATGGCGTCTTTGATACTGGTGCCGAAGATCTCCAATTTACGGGGTGTTGCGATGGCACTGGTTATGATGTGTTAGTGGATGGTTGCGGATGGACGATGAAAGGACGTGCCGATAGACATAGATGAGTGTAAGACTGTAGAACAAGGTGTGGATTAAAGATGTTACGAGAGATCTATGAAAGGTCAATGGAGAGGGAGACATGTACAGCCTGGGCACGCCGTTGTACATGATGAAGAATGGGGTAAAGATGTTGACGAGGAACGTTGGGACTAGGAACACACAAGGGTTAGATTTGAAAGAGAGCAACTAATCGACAGCGTTTGACTGACGGATGCCTTTGTAGAACCCAACCCATCCCTAAGCAAGAACTGTTAGTGGAGAAAACGTTCCGGAACGGCGGTACACACCTCCAATCGGCGCACTCGTTCAAAGACAGTAAACAAGGACGGCGCAGATTCCACTACTAGAGATGAACCCTCTACGTCGGCTATGACTTTGTCACTGCTCGACGGGGCTAGTTCAGCTGTTGGACCGCCATTTTCAACATTATCGTCGATCGGCAAGCTCGGGGAAGTCGGTGCTTCCTTTGGGTAATACGCGATCCTGTACCTCACAAGCGCGCTCGTGAATGGTATGAATGCTAGCGATAACAGGAAGAAAATCGCCGACATGACGGCAGAAGAAACAGTGCGGTGCTGTGCAATCTTTCTATGGCAAGTTGCCACACAACGCCAGCAAATGACAACATAAAAATAGCTCCGATCATTCTTCCATTCACTCAACTTACGGAAAACAACATTACATACAGAATCTATAGTTCAGAGTCAACGCGAGTGCTGCTGAGCGCTCTAATTTCAAGAACTGCGACGTCCATTGAGGAGCAACAGCTGTTCTCGGCCCGGAAAGGTCAACGTTGCCACTACATCCCTTGCCGGTTGTATTTTTGCTCTTATTTTCTCCAAGCGAACTTCATATATTGGACTGAAAGCTACGATATAAATGAGCTTCAGCAGGCGAAAGCATGTGTGATATCGAACTCAGCCTGAGTACAGTATACAACTGATCTAAACGTCACAGTTGTCAATGTTGCTCATAGAACAAAAATGGATGCAACGGATACTGATGGAATGCTTTATCATGCTCAACCACATACTTCTTCCTTTCCTCCATGAGCATCTCCCTCAACTCCTTCGCCTCCTTCAACCCAATCAGGAAATCCTCCACATCACCAAATACCTGCTCCTGCAGCTCAACCGGCAGTGCAGAAATCGCATCCCCACAATTTACACTCCCGGTCCGGATATCATCGCTCCACCACTCCTTTTGCTGGCACGGCACATTCGCCGTCGAGATAATACGAATCCCAGGGTCGACGAGGAAGAGCGTGAGGATCTTATGGTGCCCAGGCTTCGTCGGGTCCGCGAGCTTGAACGGCTTGTACCCAATGCTGCAGGATATTGGGCCAGGTGAGCAGTCGGCCTTCGGGCGTGTCCACAGTCCCGACATCTTGGACGCATGGGCCGTAGGCGTCACATCCAAAGATGACCTCTATCCAGTCTTCGGACCCCTCCAGGAACCTGATCTCAGCGTTGGCGTCGATTTTGCATTGCTGCCGGAACGCGAGGCGGCTGGAGGTGATGTTTTCGGTGTCGTAGTAGTATGTTGCCGTGGCGCAGATGTGTTCATTCTATGTAAATTGAGATGTAAGGAGGTTGGGAGTGGTGGCTATGGATTGAATAGCTTACTAGCTGACCGTCGACATGCCAAGTGCCTCCTCCATATTCAGGTTTTTCTGACGTGAGGTGGATGCTTGCGAGCTTGACGATCACCTGAAGCCCTCTGTGCGCATAGTCTCTCCTGATATCAGTCGAATATTCAGGTTTCAACTCATTCGTGCCCTCCACATACATCAACTCGCGAATATGGTCCGGAACTGAGGGGGGCGCAAAGGCACCAGGCTCAGGTTGCAGTACTTTGCGTGTTTCGTAGTACCACTCTAACCTGCGGTACTCATAGTCGTCTTCGCCTTCGCCCTCTTCCCGTTGAGGGCCGACCTCCTCGTCCTGGGTGTCAGGGTCGTATTCGCAGAAATCATATGCTATGCGTCTACCGTAGAGGTATTGAGCGCGCAGGGGGGTGAGTGTGAGGTTCCAGATGGGGATCGTGTGGTGAATTATTTTCTCGATGACGGTGTATAGGTCCTTATGTTTCTCGGGATGGAGGTTGTTGATGTAACTTGTGATCCTGTCGTTTCGAATAGATCTAAGTGGTGGGATATTCGCCTTCACTGCCCGCATACTTTGCACTATTCTCATCAGATATATCGACATCGCACGGCAACCACTGGAACTCTGTGCTAAATGGTTTGGTGAAAGGTGGCTCCGAAAAATAAGGCGTCTCATAATGACGCTCCTTGTCGTAAAGAATCGCCTCTTCTGCGGGGGGCACTGGGATAGTCTCACCCTCGCCACATCGCTTAACGCAATCATCCAAACCAACGATGCTATCGCGAAGTATTCGGCTGCGGCCATAAACCAAAGGAAACAAGGATGGATGAACCAGATCGAGAACCTTCTCATCTGAGCCGGGGTGCCGATCCTGTTGTCGTGCAGGAACCTGCTCAAGGGGTGCAACAGCCTTCCGCAAGGCTTCCTTGAGGGAGGAAGGGATAACAGTATCGGACTTGACCACGTCGCCATTGTACACGCTCACCGTGCCGGTCTCTTCGAAGAGCTTGGCCTTGTATCGAAGCTTGTCGATGCACCAGTCCACCATACTTTGCGTGATATCCAAAGCCTCGGTGGCGAGTGCTTCTAATTTCCACTTCGACGCAATGATATCGTCAAAAACCTGTCCAGAGACACGCGTTAGAGAATGAACGAGGCTGGTGCATGACAACTTGCCTCCTTATTCCACTCAGGCTTATCGGTAAGCTGGTTCATGAGATGTAACATGGTAATTTCACGAAGCGTCACGAGCGGCAACCTTTTCACCGAGTCAAAATGACTGGAAGACGCGACATGGACAGCGCCGGGCGCTATATCGTTGGTATTGAGTGCATTCTTGAAGAGATCGCGTCCCTCGCCTGTCGCTGGTGCATTGTCGCTCTCGGCATGAGGGATAAAGTTGAGAGGCAATCCAAAGCCTGGAAGTTGGTACCGCGTGAGCTGGGGTGCGTCACCTTCGTGTACTGGGTCCGAGGGCATGAATAGTCTCGGATATATTGCGTGTTGCCATCATGGTTTATATTTTGAAATGTGGACCGTTGAGGATGAAAGCTTACTTTGACATCTCCATGGGAATTGAGTGTGATCGCTGCGCATTCCCATCGCGTCTCTGGTGATCACCACCATTTGCTCACACCCTCAGTACCACCACGACTCGCTTCAAGCTTGGGCGCCGCGAGTAATCTGCTGCTGTTCGGGTCAGAGGCGGGCTCTACTTCGGCTCAAAATGTAATAGGGGCGGGATCTCAGCATGTGATTGAGAGACTCCAGACGAACGATACGCATCATCATGATAAAAACCAAGACAATTTTGAACAACATCGACATCCATGACCTCGCCCAGTACCACATCCCTCTCCCCCACTCCCAACAGCGACGAAAGGAGCATATACTTCGACGCTCCCCTCTCCCATTTCCACATGAACCCCTCCAACCCCGGAGGCCCGTCCACTGACGTCACCAACGACTCCAACGGTTGGCTCCCAGCCACCGACCTCCCACCCGAGACACACCCCAATGGCACCGCAGTGACCAGAGGCGGTTCACATCTCAAGTCCTCGTCCTCCACCCGCTCGCTGAAACGCTCGAGTTCGCGGCGGAGCCTGTTCACGAACTCCGAAGGGCGGACGATCGAGGGGTCGACGTTCATCGCTGGTGCAGCGATGACGGGTCCGGGGTCGACGGGCGAGCCGAACGAGAATCTGGCGTTTCGGGCGGCGACGGCGGACGCTTCGTTGACGTCCAAGCAGCGGTCGAGGATCGCCAAGTCTGAGGGTGAGTCAATGTTCGTGCAGATGTCTATAGCCTCTGACGGTGTTGTGTGATATTCTGCATCTACCTAGCCCAAGACGCAAAGCACCTTTCGAGGGTCATCAAGCAGGAGGCAAAGACGGAGAAACGTGCTTTGGGCGTTGCGATCAACGAGCTTGCGGCGTTGCAGAAAGTTCAGACTCTCGCTATCAGGGTGAGATTCGTCATCTCGTTCATGTCATTTCATTTCATCTCACTCCATCTCCCCCTTGCACCAGAATGAAGCCAGAGCCCAAGCTGCACGTACCAAAATATTCGCCGACTTTCAGAAGGAAGAAGCCCTCTTCCTTGCCGCGCGTTCCAAGTTCGAGGCTGCCCAGTCCCGCTTGAATTCGGAAGATGAGACCATGGAGATTGTGCGCAATAATGCACAGGAGGCGACAGAAAGGCTGCAGGAGAAGGCGCAAGAGGTGGATAGCCTGAGAACCATGTTTGGGGTCGATGAGAGGGAGCGTGCTGCGAAGATGGCGGAACTGGAGGGTAAGCACAAGAGTTGTGTTATTTGTTAACAATGCATTGTGGCTTCTCGGTTTCGTGGTCTATATTCAATAGATCGATTTTCGTCTATCTACTATAATTTGCACTGGAGACTAGTTTCGTTCAGGATTTTGTTTCGTTCTTGTACTTGCCTATGGCTGCTTCTTCCGTGGACTAGGATCTCCGATACTTAGTTTATACCTACACCTTCATAATAACAAGTCTTATCCCAAAAACCTCATCAGACCTAAAGCGACGTCAATAAAAATAATTACAAGGCGGAACCAACCATCCAACCATGCCCATGAGCATAGTACCTCAGAACCCACTGAAATCACCAAGAACCTCCCTCTCATCCTCGACCAGAATTTCCTGCCTGTCAAGGTACAACGCGCTGACGATCTCCCTCTCTATCCACCGCTGTTTCTTCCCAGAGCCATTTCCCAGGACAGGTGTCAGCGTATAATGTATCGACAGTGCGGATAGTGCTCCGCCATAAGCGTGTGAGATGCCTGCAGAGTGAAATAAATACCATGATACTGGGAGAAGCTGTGACAAGGAGGGGCGCACCGGTATCAATGATGATGACTTTCCCATTGCATCTTGCGACGATGCCCTGGTCATCAAGATGATATTAGCATCTGGCGTCTCAACAGAGACAACTCCAAAAGCATTACCTGTAAATCGGGGGTATGCCCCATGATCATGCGTCTCGTCCCAGTCTTCGCAAGAACCTCCTCGACCTCGCTACATATGTTCTCATCACTCTCCAGTGCCCAGCCGCGGTACCACAGTGGGCCGTTCCCGTCATACAGCTCTATTTCCTGCTGCGTTGCATCTGATCCATAACCGAAAGAACGAGCCTGAGAAGCGGAACCACAGTCTCTCAACTATGAGCTACGCACCTATGGGAAGCCCAGGGTATGGATTTGGTGGATGCGGCGGCGGCGGCGCCCTCCTCTGCAGCTTCGCCATCAACGACGCCGATACCTCATTGATCTTTGTCGGGAACGGCGTCAAGTCCTTATATGTCGGTGACAAGCCTCCATGAACAAAAGACAGAGCAGAATGAGAAAGCGGCTCCTTGTCATCGTAATATTCGTGATACGCTCTTTCATAGGTGTCCTTCTGGTAAAGATGCGGCGGGGGGTAGGGCGTGTTTGGTGCACCGAGGGAAGGGTGCAGGGGGAGCCGGGACGCGGTTGTGTAGTTGGCTGCCCAGGAGCGCCCGATATGCCCTGTGGAGAGGGCGTGTTGCCGGGCGGCGACGGTGCCGAAGGTCTTTATTTCAGTGGGGTATACGTATCTGTGAAAGAAGAGGGTGAGTTTTGTAGGTTCCGTTTGCATGCGGGAGGGTGGATGTTACCTCCAATCACCTATTTTATTTGTAGGTGTCAGTGAGTAGTGGGTGGGGCACATATATGCGACATACCTATCATGTTCATCCATTCGTGGTTTCCGAGGTGGCTGAGCATGACACCACCCGTCGATGCTGCCTGTATGCGCAGTCGGTCCATCCATTGGAAGAGCAAAATCGTATCATCTCCACTGTACGCTAATTAACATCGCACACCAAAAACTCACGCGCCAAAACATCCCACTCACCGATCAATAATATCCCCCGTCTGCACAAAAAAATCCGTATCCCCCGTCCAATTCCCATACTCGTCCGCGACACCCGCAAAGTTCAGCACGCGGCGCGCATTCGGGAGGTCCCCATGCAGGTCTCCCACCGCGACGATGTGCCTCGTGAACGGCTGGACATGCACGTGCGGGCGGATAGAGAGTGGGATGGGGGGCTTGAAGACGAAGAAGAATACGGTGGAGAGGAGATGTGGCCAGGCGCGGATGTCTGCAAGGTCGGGGAAGAGGAGGTGCAGCTCGAGGGTGTAGGTGAGGTATAGGACGACGGAGAAGGCGATGAGGAGGGTGCGGAGGATGGACATGGCGGTGCGGTGAAGACAGGCCTGCCGCGGAGGCTATGGTTGTTGGCAGTTGCCACCAACGGCGATGGCGGCCAACCCTTGATGCGGATAACCTTCGGAGCTGCTGTTTGGTGCAGACCCCCGATACAAACACCTTTCTCCGAAGATGAACCGGGAAAGCATCTTGTCGTTCTCCGACCTCCATGTACTCTTATAGGTTGATCGTTCATGTTCTCGTACATCCCATCTGAAACGGATCAATATTAGTTCTATCATCCCGGCCGACCGCAAGATGCTGAGGCAGCAATCCCGATGATTCAACAGCCATGACGCGAAGAATCACAGTACTAGTTACTCGGCGCCGGGCGTCAAAGCTTTTTGCACCCTCCTTGGTTGCATGCAGCATCTTGGAAGGATGGGCCTCTTCACCACGCGATGTGTGCAGAATACAACGCGCTTCCACTTTCCCGAAAAGCCCGTTGACCTTCTCGTGAAGGCACAAGAACCAAACGGTTCCACAAGCGCCTCGGAGCGCGTCTCGCTGCCCAGCTTGCTGCATGCACGGTGTAACAGCCTGTTCGCCGAGTATCGGCCAGTTTGGTGGTTGAATAAGTTCGTCTTGACTTGAGTTGTGCGTACTTCTGGGTGTAGTAACTGATGTCGCGGTTGTAGTGGTCATGTTCAGACTATTTATAATGTCATGGGAGACTTTTCGAAGAAGGACAGGATGTGGTATCGGAGGTGAGCTGTTCGCGAAAGGACTACGTGGGTATGCTGCTTAGCCTGACCGTCAAGGTTGCCAGGACCCTTCTTCGCTTGGTGGATGGTGGTACCATGTGCGTATTCACGGCGCGCTCTTCGTGTTGGTGTCTGAATGAGTGAGTGATCCATGGTAGAGGGCTTGACTTTGCCCCATCCGATTCGACACATCTTGCAGAGGACACACCGATCATCGTTGTGCAGCATGGTCTCACTGGAGGTACTGACCAACTTATTATATCCATTCGGTACTAATGCAAATCCTCAGGCTCACACGAAGCATATCTAAGAGCGATCGTACGACCCGCCTGCACTTCTGTCGAAGAAGGTGGGCTGGGATACCGAGCCGTGGTGGTTACCTTTCGAGGATGTAAGCATCTTCGCTCCCCACATTGCACCACGAACTGAAGACATACTCAGGTGCCGGCGTGCCTCTTACCAGTCCGAAATTATATACCGCCGGCCACACGGATGATCTTCGCCAGGCGTTGATTTGTATATCACACAAGTATCCCAACGCTCCGCTTTTGGGACTGGGATTTTCTTTGGGTGCAAATGTGATGACGAGATATGTTGCTGAAGAGGGTCATCGATCTCGTCTTTCGTCGGCGTTTGTTCTGTCTTGTGTTAGTGTCTCTTTACTCGTGGAGACAGCCCGTGGATGCTTTACTTACCCATGCACAGCCGTGGAATATGGAGCACAACGGCCACAGGTAGGGACAACGCGTTTGCTCGAAATCCCAATTATTCACTCCCACTAGCCTAGTAAGCACGTTCCTCGGCAAGAACATCTGGGCGCGTGGAATGGGCACCAATCTCCTAAAAATCGTCAAACTACATCAAGAGACCCTGCGCACCGATGCCGAGCATCCCATCGCTCAAGTTCTGCCATCCACACTGGCGCTCAGATACCCCACTTTACCGGAATTCGACAGTACGTTCACAAAGAATGCCGGCGACGTCGCGCATCCGTTCCCGTTCTCCACCGTCGATGAGTATTACCGCTGGGCCTCGACTGACCACGTCATTGAAGATATCCGCGTGCCTTTCTTGGCGATTAATGCGGAGGACGACCCGGTGGTGACGATTTGCCCGATGGATGGGAAGGGCAACCCCTATGTGACGATGGTACTGACGAAAGCTGGAGGTCATCTTGGATGGTTCACTGCTGGTTCGACATCTGAGGGAACGCAAAGGTGGACGACGAAGCCTGCGCTTGAATGGTTCAAACTCATGGGTGAAGGCGTCGTGCGAGAGGGCTCCGAAGCGGCGCGTATCTTTGTTGATGAGGACGGCTTTTTGAGGGAGGAGGGACGTGAGAATGGGTTGGGATGTAAAGAAGTCGGGGATGGTGAGTTGATTGATGGGAATGCGGGCAATCGAAATTATCTGCGGGGGCTATAGTGCTTGTGGGAGATGTAAATGGCGTGGTATCTACTTGCTAGAGGTACCTATAGGTGCGCTTTTCCGCAGTATCTGCGAGCTCCATCTGATGTTTCGTTTCGTGTTGAGCAGATAAATTCGATTTACTGTCTGTTATTAGCAGCTACACTTTCGAAAATATTGTCTTGATCGTCCGTCACGAGTCCTTACAGCGAGCCTAATTGCGATTTCTTTCGAACCCATGTTTGGTATCAAGTTTAACGAAAAAAAGCAGCCTCTGATGTAACCTTAGTGCCAAGGTGAGTAGCCTTCTACAAAGGATCGTGGAGCTGACATTACTTGCAATTGGAGTGAGTATGTACTGTGGTATTCGGAGGTCAGCTTCAACAGTATTTGCGGCTGCGATCACGGCATTCGGAACCTTGGTGCACGGGCCACTAAGTCGATCAGAGACCCGATAAGGAGGTGACGTCATTCACCTCCATATTCACTCCATGTGATGATGTCTCAGCGGTCTAGACGGTATATAAGCAAGGCACTTGGAGGAGCAATTCGCTACACTTCCGAGTTCGCACTCTCACCCAAATTTCTTATCTACACGTTCTCAAGACCCTCGACATGTCCGCCCTTGTCAATAGTCGCTCGGCACTGAGGTATATGTCGGCAAGCGCACGTCGTGCGAGCACCTCGCGACTCCTTACCACCAGGTCAGTCATCTGCTATCAGCTATGCCTCTTTGCACTGAAGTGAGGGGACAGACGTCCCATGAGGTGCATATATTGACCTGCGTTGTTTTTTATGCATCTGACTTACATGTCATGGCTACAGCACGATGCATGATAATGACCCAGATGTACGTGAATGGTCAATACAACAATGTCCTTCAGCTATTAATAAACAAGCTTTTTGGTTCGACAGTTGCTTGAGGCTGAGAAGCGCCGCAATCTTTCCGGCCAGCAGCACAAGACTTCGACGCCTCTACCCGATGCACCTGGATGGAACGAGACACTCGCGAGCGAATCGGAGGCTGATGTAAAGGTGCATTTTATGCTGTTTGTATACCACTCATAGGACCCCGAACTCATATCACTACATCTTCACAGGCGGACAGGGCTCCCCCCATTCCAACCGAGGACCTGCAAGCCCAAACCATTGAATACGTTGCTGGACGCTACGCACCTGACGAACGTAGGTCCCCTACCAATGCCTTTTACCCGCGAGATGAAGTAAGCGGACCTTTGGGGACGGCTGCAGGGAAAGAAGAATCTCAGGAGGTTTATGAAACCACTGTGAAAAAGGTCCACAAGAAAACAACCACCGTCGTCGATGACGGTGTGCCGCCTTCAGGATATGCGTGAAAATAATCTTCACGTCCTGAATACTGTACTGTATATGCACCTAAGTGTACAATATTTGCAATCGCTTTGGCCTGCAACTCAGTTTCTTATGTTCCTTGTAATGACCACTGATGACGTCAGGTCGTTGTGTGGACGGTCGCTTGTTGCTTCAGCTGGCAGTCACTGCCAGTGGATGATTTCTGCGACATTTGTCCAGCGCTGTCGCAGCTGTGATATGCACGATTCAGCCAGCTCTTTCTGCGCTGAGAGGTCAAATCGTCCGTCCAAAGATCAGAAAATCGTCCATATGAAACAGATGTGTGAAGAGTTGGAAAGAAATACACAATGCATGCATCGTCAATGAAAAAGGCTGCAGTAACGTGAGAAAACATGGTGAGGACCGAGAAATAGAGGAGAAAAGAAGAGGTATGGGTGACAGCGAAATAATGGAGGTCATGTAGTCGCAATGTAAGAGAAGGTGTTGTAGATTTTGCGTCGAGCGTGGGCGAGATTGCTCTCTAACAATCATGATACACGGTGGAGACAGTATATGTACGTTACTAACGGTCTTTATTGATCACTGTCACACGAGCGATGAAATGAGATCCTTCAAGGTTAACAAGAAGCATGCGACTCACGAGGAAATAATCCGGTACACGTCGTGAAACAAGTGGCTCTCCTGCCCGCGGAGCAGGATCAAATTGTAGGCTAAAGATAAACGATTGTGAGGGTACCCAAAACGCCGGAGAAAGAATGATACTCACAAGCTGTACGATAATTTTTCATCTATCTCCATGATCGCAGCCTGATTACCACACCGATAGCAGTAGTTTGGTGCACTGAAAATGGTCACCACATTTCTATCCTGTCCCCAACTGTAGCCTGCAGGAAGTGACCGAATACATTGATGTCAGTGATCGAATGAGGTGTGAAAGGTGCAAACACGCACCCTCCATAACCAACTGATGTGCTCGCGCAACGAGTGTGAGTCCATTGTTATGGTTGAATGCTTCCGAAATGTCCTGCCCGAAAGTATACCCTGCTCCTCGGGGCGATATCCCCCAGCCGCAACGGTCGTCTGGGTCTGACCATAGCAGATCGCACATGGGACCTTCATGCGGCACCTCTTGTACTCGGTCGATGGAGCGGACGTGATCTAGGGTATCAATGGACGGTGACAGGCCTCCATGCAAGCAGAATATCTGAAAAGAGTTTAATCAGCTTTGATCAGTCACGCGAGTCCCGGAACGGATGCCGTGCTTTGTGGAGTCCCCAAAATCGGAGTGAACGGGGTATGTGGGAGGTGATCTATAGAGAAACGAAGGCCTACTTGATTGTCAATGAGGGCGGTGAGGGGTAAGAAATCGAAGAGGTCGGTGAAGAATCGCCAGACATTGGCGTTTCCGTATTTGCGGAGGCACTCGTCGTAGAAGCCATAGACTTGTGTGATCTGCCTAGACTCGTGGTTTCCGCGGAGGATGGTTACTCGGTCACGATAGCGCAGCTTTAGGGCCACCAGAAGAGTGACTGTCTCAACGGAGTAGTAGCCACGGTCGACATAGTCCCCCATGAAAAGATAGTTGGTGTCTGGTGAGTTGCCACCAATGCGGAAGAGCTCTGAGAGATCATGCTAGAGGAGATGGGGGATGATGTGGGGAAAGATTATGTGTTTTATGCCGTCAGGGTTGGTCAATGAAAGATAAGACAGAACGCACAAATTGACCATGGATATCACCACAAACGGTCACTGGACACCTCACAGGCTGGACATTAGACTCCTCCATCAAGATCTCCCGTGTCTTTTGGAGGACGCATCGTCAGATCAAGCGCTGGATAGAAAAGCCGGTGGCGGCTCGGGCTTTACACACCTTGTCGCAGAGCTTTTTAACATCGGACTCCGTGAGCTGCTTACATTGGCTTAGCTGCTCAATCCAGCTATCGATTTCATGTTCCATGGTGTGTTTTGGCGAGTATGTTAGAGAGAAGAGATGTTTAGAATGAGAGCGATGGAAATGCTGTCCAAGTCTTGATGGCGTTGTGAATCCCGATGTTACGTGTCACACTCTGTCACGCCTGATTTCCTTAACCGCGACGCGTTGCCTGCGATTATTATGGATCCCTCACAAGCCGTCTATGCTACAGACGAGGTAAGCCGTAGCATAGCCATATCGTCTCAGTAAATTAACCAAGGACTCCAGTACGGTCGTCCCTTCATTATCGTTAGGGAACAGGCAAAGAAAACCAGAAGTCATGGTGTTGAGGCAATCAAGGTGTGCTGCGATTTCAAGTTTCACTTCCGTACTCTTTCTGACGTATCTAAGTCGCACATCCTCGCAGCTCGGACGGTGGCGAACATTATCAGAACGTCACTAGGACCCCGAGGTTGTTATACATGCCTCTCAAGTAAAAATCGCACTCAAACAATCTTCTGCAGGGTTGGATAAAATTCTGATATCTGCCGATGGTGAAATCACAGTCACGAACGATGGTGCAACGATTCTCGGTCAAATGGAAGTCGAACATCAGATCGCAAAGCTCTTGGTTCAACTGTCCAAGAGTCAGGATGACGAAATTGGCGATGGAACAACTGGTGTCGTTGGTGCGTCTTGCCCTGACCTTTGATCGAAACGCTCTCAAACTTCTTTTCAGTCCTTGCGGGTGCACTGCTAGAACAAAGCGAAGCACTGCTTGAACGTGGAATCCATCCAATCCGTATCGCAGACGGTTTTGATCGCGCATGTGCAGTCGCTGTTGAAGAGCTTGACCGCATCTCAGATCGGGTCGAGTACTCAAGGGAAAACACCGGCAACCTCCTGAAAACCGCCATGACAAGTCTTGGAAGCAAAATGTAGCTGGCACCATTTACTTGAACTGTCCCAGACTCATCACTTCCTTCCAGCGTCTCCAAAGAACTTGAACAATTTGCCCAAATAGCCGTCGATGCGGTATTGCAAGTAGCAGACCTGGAACGGCGCGATGTTTCCTTCGATCTCATCAAAGTTGATGGCAAAGTTGGAGGATCGTTAGCCGACACAAAACTGATCAAGGGCGTTCTCATCGACAAAGACATGTCTCATCCCCAGATGCCACATTTCGTGAAAGACGCCCGTCTCGCCATCCTCACATGTCCGTTTGAACCCCCTCGTCCCAAAACGAAACACAAGCTCGATATCACGACCGTCGAGGAATATAACAAGCTGAGGGACTACGAAAAGGAAAAGTTCGCAGACATGATCAAGAAGGTTAAGGATACTGGCGCGAATTTGGTCATCTGCCAATGGGGCTTTGATGACGAAGCTAACCATCTGTTGATGCAAAACGACCTTCCTGCAGTGCGGTGGGTTGGTGGGCCAGAAATCGAGGTACGAAGCTTTCGTATCATAGAACTGGATCTCGCAGCTGATTATCTTCTGCAAGCTCATCGCCATTGCAACGCATGGTCGAATTGTACCCCGCTTTGAGGATCTGACTGCAGAGAAACTCGGAAAGGCAGGGATTGTTCGTGAGATCTCGTTTGGGACAACCCGCGACAAGATGCTCGTGATCGAGGAATGTGCCAACACTCGTGCTGTGACAATATTCGTCCGGGGAAGCAACAAAATGGTATGATATCTCATTACCCGTTGCCGAAAGGTCCCTGTTTTCTGAACCGTCCTTTTCAGATCGTTGACGAAGCCAAGCGAGCCATCCATGATGCCATTTGCGTGGTGCGTAATCTCATAGTAGATAACCGTGTCGTGTATGGTGGTGGCGCGGCAGACATCAGCTGCTCGATTGCAGTCTCTCAGACTGCGGACGAGGTATGCCTTGCTCATATATTTATCACCATCACAAGGTGCTTACCGCAGTGCAGATTCCTTCAATCGAGCAGTATGCTATGCGTGCCTTTGCTTCGGCCCTCGACGCCATTCCTCTTGCG
Source organism: Hypsizygus marmoreus (assembly GCA_013433165.1). Taxonomy (NCBI): domain Eukaryota; kingdom Fungi; phylum Basidiomycota; class Agaricomycetes; order Agaricales; family Lyophyllaceae; genus Hypsizygus; species Hypsizygus marmoreus. The sequence goes on along the minus strand of CM024092.1, from coordinate 1,402,725 downwards.
CTTGCTGAGAACAGTGGATTGTCACCGATCGAGACGTTGGCAGAGGTGAAGAGCCGGCAGATCACCGAGAAGAGCTCGAAACTTGGGATTGATTGTAATGGACGGGGAGAAAATGGTATGTGGCCTTTTTTCTAATTATGGTATTGTGGTTAAAATGGAAATCACAGACATGAAAAAACAATTCGTATATGACCCTCTCATTGCGAAAAGGCAGCAGTATCTGCTGGCCACCCAGGTTTGTGTTTTTTCACTTCTGCCTCTCGACCAAACGGTTTGCTGACTGTGACATCTTAGCTTGTTCGTGCTGTGCTGAAGATTGGTACGTTGACTTAAGCCTCACACCTGCCTCTGATTTATACTGATACGGATACCTTACAGACGATGTGATCACCGCTGGACAAGCCGATGAGTAGATTTGATATGGAGTAGAATTTCAGAACATAAAGTATCCTCTAATCCAACGCATACTTGCATTCGACCCAAGCCGACTTCTCATTGAGGCGTTTTGAAAGAAAAAAAGAATGGAAAGCGAACCATGTCATTTTCAGGAAACACAAGATCGGCTACCCTAACATATCTTACTTCTAATACTACTAACGTCTATGCCGTCAAGCCTGTTCGTCACAATATCCAAATTTGATGTAGTTTTTTGTTTCATTGGAGCGAGATCACATTTGATGTTAATTTTCAGGATTTTCTGCGACTGGTTCTTGATCTTGAGATACCAGCGGATTGTGGATTTTCTCGTATTGCTCTTCGTTTGGACGGCGAATTCGGAAACCAAAGAGGTACATCGAGTTGCCTTTTCTGGATTTTGATAATTTTTTTGGTGTCCGCGATGGATTTCGAGCGACGACAGTTTCTTTTTTTGTGTAGAATGGATGAAGAAATTTGGAGATTGAAGAGGAGGCGGAAGGAGGGCATGGATGGGGAATTCTAACAGATGTCGTTCCTGGCGCAACGAGCAATCGCCTTGAAAAACTTCTTGCCAGTTTGGATAAGCCATGTCAGGATTTTCGGACGGCACCACGGTGCATTCGGCTCCAAAAAAGAGACCGACATCTGAGAACATAAACTAGGAGGTGGGGTAGGCCGGGCTGCGTCATCGGCTAGATGGACAGAGACCAATGATGCGAGAGGAGCCTCGTCCTTCTCGATGGAAACAACCGTAGGAACACTAAAGGCGCTGAGGTCAGACGGTAGGTGGGCCGGGCGGAGAGGGTTGGTTGGGATCGAGGGGAACAAGGAGGGGGAGGATGGATCTACGAAAGGATAGCCATCAAGAGTAGTAACGAGGTTCTGGGAAACCAGACTAGGTTCTAGCGCGATACTGACACCGGATCCCGCACCATCTAACTTGAATGCTGGGGGATCCATCAAGATTCGCCCACAAGAAGTGGGGCCTCCTTTCTGGTCGAGGATGGTACTTAAACCATCGAAGTAATAATCAGGGCAGTCGTCCTTGACGTAGGGCGGGCTCAGCCCAGGAAAGAAACGATGATGGTGTGGAAGTGTCCCCATAGCTAAAAACGGGCCATCGTCCATGGGAAGGAAGGGTGCTATATCGAAGGCTGGGATTAACACCTGATCGGTACTATCATGACTCAGGACTTACGTTGAACGTCGAGGGACTGTAACTCTGCCCAACTCCTAGAAACACATCCAGATCAGCGCTCAGCATTCATCACTAGCCAGACAATAACAGCCCACGTACAGCTCGTCGTAAAACGGATGGAGAAAACAGTCCTCCATGTTGTACCTCCGCTTTGGGTCCTTCTGGAGCAGCTAATGACCAAAGCGTAAGCAAAGAACATAGGTCGCAACGGTCCGGAACTTACACCTCGGATGAGGTCACTCGTTCCGGGGTTCTGGAGTGCGGCAGCTGGAATTGGGTCGTTAATAACAGCCCTCGCCGTCTCATCGTTATGTTCTGAGAACCAAGGGAGCTAAAGTCAATGTATGTTAAAATGTGCATCAGAAACAAAGGCGGTGGGTCCCTACGTCGCCCGTGACCATCTGCACAATGCAGATGCCAATTGAGAACAAGTCCACTTCCTTTCCACAGGACAAGTGTTGGAGAGCCTCGGGTGCCATGTGGGAAATGGTCCCGCACCAAGTGTTATCGATGTCACCGTCGGAATTCCTGGTATCCTTTACCAATCCCATGTCAGCAACGACGACGTGCCCATCGGCTTTCACGAGAATATTCGCGAGCTTGATGTCGCGATGTATGATACCACTTTGGTGGAGGAACTCCACCCCGAGGAGCTGAGAAAAAAAGAGGTTCAGGACATGTCTAAAAGGTTGAGGTCATGAAACGAACTATTTCCCCGCTGTAGAACTGCACCGCCTCGTCGTTGAACTTCCCGCCATGCATAAAGAGAAATTTATGCAGGTCTCCGCCGCCGTAATAATGCTAAAAAGAAATGGAGGCGCAACATTCAGGGATGGTGGATCAGGAACGAAAAGAATAGGCGCACCGTAACAAGGTAAAAGAACGAAGAATCGTGAAACGATCCTTCTAAACCCAAGAGGAAAGGGCTACCCCGCGTTTCCCTCAGGACGCGCTGCTCTTGTCTAACCAGAGCAATATCTGCATCCGATGGCAGGAACACCTTGTCCATGACCTTGACAGCGTAGACAGTTCCCGGAGAACGTGGGGAAGTTGCCAAATACACCTTTCCCTGTGCACCAGCGCCCGCAACGTGTTTCAACGAGAAATCTCGGATCGTCAAGCCCGTGCAAGGATTCGATTCTGGACGAGAGGGCGGTGGGAAAGCCGAAGTCCTGGCGAGCCCGCATTCTACGGACACATTCACAGGGAGTGGACGGCGAGGCGGCGGCGGCAACGCGATGGGTCCCGATCGAAGCCACTGGGCAGGCGTAGGGGAATTGAACGGGTGGCGTGAATGCGCGAAGTTCGGGCGAGAAAGAGAAGAGGGACAAGGAGAGGGAGGAAGAGGGGAAACGGCAGTAGCTTCAGGTAAGGGAGATGCTCGTCCCAGGACTTGGGCGAGATTCTCTTGGTAGCGCGGGACGGGTTTTCTACGGACCCGCCTCACAACATTTTCCTTTTCCGAATCCATGGTGAGCTTTGGGAGCGCAGGCCATTCAGGTTGCCGACATTGTGGACGAGGGATGTTCAGGACCTTTGCTTGAAGGACGTGGGGTTGGTAACTAGAAGGTTTGAAATCCAGCTGACCCAGGACCGGTGTGAAATCCTCAGCGAGACTATGGAACTGGCCGCTGATTTTCTCATCCACAGACGAATTGACCCTAGTTATGTCGGATCCTTCACTTTTATCAGCGAGGAGGGAAGCTGGGGAGCGATCGCTGTCGTGAGGTACAGGGGCATCCTGACGAGGCCATCCCTGACGTCAGGACAAAGAGAAAACACTGTGGTCAAAAAGGGGCTTACCTCGTCGGCGATGGGGAGGGATGGTGATGGAGTGGGCTGCACGGGTAGCACAGTGAGATGACATGTCGTTAAGGGATACCAAATATTGGAACATACAATGGAGGAAGCAGAGCTTTCCAGCTTGCCACCATTCTGAAGAGGCGGGAGTGACGACGCCGCGAGCAACGCGTTCATTGCGTCCTGAAGAATATATAATGGTGTTAGCTCAGGGTATATCTCTTACAAAAGTCAAAGAAGGCTTACCATCTCCCAGACTGCACGTTCCATCATAGCAATATCGAGGGGGCTAGGGGAACCGCCCGTCGATGGTGGAAAGAAGATAGAAGTCGAAGACATATTGACTAGAAGAGTTTGTATGAAGAGTGCGAGTAGTGCGAGAGCGAGTGGATGTTGACTACAAAGATCAACTGGAGTAGAATTAGCCACCAGTCAGGTTTATAAGTAGTGAATAGGAGTATATCACCTGGCTACCAAGTGGGTCGACCATGGTAAGTAGGATGCGGAATATGGCGGATTACAAGTTTACAACCACCAGTCGCGATCATAATAGGCTTATTTTAGAACTAGATTGTATGTTTCTGGGTCACAATGCGTGTCGTACACGAATTGAATGACAACCGGAGAGTTTTACGCGTCAGACGCGTAGATTCGACTAGGATGGATGTCCAATCTTCGCGTTGGGCACAAGGATCGAAGCGAGTGGTGGTGTGAAGCAACTCGGTAGGACAAAAGTGTCGTTAATTTCCCTTGGAAACATGTTTGATAGATTATGCGATACAGAGACACCAATGCATGGACGTTAACGAGGCGCATATTCGAGGTGATGATGGTTATGGTTGAAGTGTAAACGGCACCATGACGCGCGGAGCTCAGATGCATGTGTTGGGCAACGGCTTCCATTGTCAACAACTTCAAAATCGTCACAGCACAGGTCAGAGGGAAAAGTAATCAGGATGCAATTCTAAAATAGCAGAAGCACTAGGTATGATAGGTAGAATGGTATGTGAAATAGGTATGCTCCTGCAGGGAAGGAAAACAAGTAAATCAGGCTGATATCGGCTCGATAGTTTGGGCTGGCTCAACACCGACGACCACATTAACTTTTTCCGATGTACTGACTTCCGCAGTACTGGCCAAAGCTATCCGCGCCTTTTCCGCAGATGCAGAAGCAGAGCTCGTTGTCCCCTTCTTATACTCCCACTCCTTGACACCAACCTTCCCACCCAAAGCCCGCCACTTTTCCATCCAAGCCTGTCGTCTTGCCTCGCACATACCAACCAATGTAGGCCAGTACTTCTCATGCACGTACTCGAAGTCGCGCGCGCCGCCCCACCATTCCGCCATGACCATGTCCTCTGTGAAGATGCTGTCTTCAATGACCTTGGGGTTAAACTTCATCTTTTCCCGCGACACGGGGTCGATGAAGGGATTTATGAGTTTATAGAATGCGTTCAGAAGGAAAGGAACGTTTAATATGAGTGCAGCACCGAGGCGCTCGGGATAGTGTTCCTGAAGAATTGACAGGACAGTCCGCGCAACGCTAAAAGAGGGGCCGCTCTTGGACTTGTCGCCATAATTGATAAGAAGGTCAACGGTCCTGTACTTGGTGTAAGTATAGTTGAATGCAGATGTCAAGTTAGGGCTTACTCGACACCAGGTGCCATTAGATCAATGCTCCGCTCTAGCATCCAGACAGCGAATTGGATTTGACGCGTAGCCTCGTTGGTGTTCTGACGACTGGGAAACATGTAGAATGCTGGTCGGCCCCGTGCATCATATCCAAACAAGATCTCTTTCCCCGTAACCGCCTACGAATCCTGACGCATCAATATTGCAAAAGCTTCAGTAAAGCAAGAGACCGACCTCAGGCTCAACGTGGCTGGCTGTGACAAGATCATACAAGCCAAACTCCCGCCTCCACTTCAAAGTCGCCTCAAGCCTGTGTATGGCAGCGGCGGGTGTTTTCCATTTGGACGCACGCAGGTACCTGAGACAATGTTTTGAAGCTGCAATGCAATCCTTGAAAGACAAGCGCACCTCAGAAGGCATTCAGAAGATAACCAAAACTGTTCATCTTCTGTGAGCTGGCCCTTTTCAAGCCCAGGAATGGTATACGCAGGTTCGGAAAAGTGCTCAAGCACTTGATTGTACATGGCTCGTTGAACATCTGTGAGGTCCGCACGGGGGTCGGTCTCGCAGGGGCCGCGAGGAGGATGTATGGGTTCGTGCACTTTTTCCGACATGGTGGCAGGAGATGAAAGGGAGGCAGAGAGGGAAAAGAAATTGGGGCTGGCAGGCTGCAGGATTTGGGCCCTGCAAACCAGGGCTCTGGCCAATCAAGATGCGATCATGGCCCCGCCAGGCTCAAAAAATATTGTCATCCAGTCCGTCTTGGCCACAGCGTTGAAGAGACATAACGAGAACGGTGCTGTTCTATGCCGCTGTAGACCCAACACCAGTGTTTGGAGCGACATTGAGTGCTAATCGTCGAGTGCATTGCACAACGTGTTGAGAAAGCGCCGTCCGGATTAGGCGAAGGATAGTGGTCATGCTGCAACTCAGAGGGTTCTATATCTCGCATTGCCATCGTCTTTCAGTTAGACATCGCAATCCACACATAATTCAAAGCACTCTTTCAAGACACTTGATTCGCAGCATGTCATATGCACTCACCGAACCCTTCCAATCTGGAAACCTCAAGGTATCTGACATACATACTCTCTAGTGCGTGATGGTCTGGCCCTTCCCCACAACGCGACATTTAATTAACGAATGACACAGCTACGAAGTATCTGGAAATAAGGACGGAGTCCCAGGTGCGAAGAGCGCATCAGCACACATCGAGAAGTACTAACTTTCTGATCGCTAGTCGTCTTCCTGCATGGTCCGGATCCCGTCGCCTTCACGTTCTGCGGTGAAAGCGTTGACATTCATGCACTTCAGGTGGCCCCGGTGGAGGGACCGATCCCAAAGATCGCGGTTTCTTCAACCCAGAGAAGTACAAGGTGCATCCCCATCATCCCTGAATCGCCTCCTGTGGTCGTCCTAATCCTTCATGGCTGCTAGATAATCCTCTTTGACCAAAGAGGCTCTGGAAAGTCTAAACCGTGCGCATGCATCACCACTTCCCTATAATTGAGGCTCATCATGAGTCCACAGAACCGCGTCCCTTGAAGAGAACACAACCTGGGACCTTGTCAAAGACATCGAAACAATCCGAGAGCTGCTCAAGATCGACAAGTGGCATGTATTTGGAGGATCCTGGGTCAGTTGTTTTCACTGGCTTTTAGTTTTGCGTGATACAATTCCTATCAGGGCTCTACTCTGTCACTGGCCTATGCTCAGGTATATTACGTTTCATCTTGTGTGGTGATTAGCACTTCTCATTACGGATTCTCTTGTTCAGTCCCACCCGGACCGCGTGAAGAGTCTCGTTCTCCGGTCAGTATTTGTCCATGGTACTGAAGAGGTCCTGTGCTCAGACATTGCTCCATAGCGGGATCTTCACGCTGAGGAAGAGGTACGCGATATTGGACATGATTCTATCATTGATTTCACTAAATCCCCCCCCCTCCCATTTTTAGTGAACTGAGTTTCTTCTACCAAGATGGTGCATCGCACCTTTTCCCCGAGGCATGGTCAGTAATCTACCATCCTAAAATGGGCCGGAAGCTCAGTAGCCAGACTGGGATAGGGAGGAATTCATCACCCCCATCCCCGAAGCAGAGCGGCACGACATCGTCCTTGCATACCACGCCCAGCTAAATTCCGTCGATGACCAGACCAGGATCACCGCAGCCAAGGCGTGGTCCAAGTGGGAGTATGTCGCACTCCATGCTTGCGCTACTGTCCTACTCTACTCATAACTGATTTTCGATCATTGGTTTGAAGAATGAGCACATCGAGGCTCTTCGTCGATCCAGCACAAGTCGCCCACGCGGAAGAGGATGATTTTGCCAAGTATATGTTTCTTGTTCTCTTCACTGTACACCCGCCTGATCCCCCCTTCCCTCAGCGCGTTCGCTCGGATCGAGAACCACTACTTCGTCAACGACGTACGCAATGACCTTTATCGCGCTCTGCTTCAATCCGAACTTTTATCTATATAGGGCTTTATGAGGGATGGGCAGCTCCTTGACAAGCAGGAGATTGACAAAATGTGAGGATGGAATCTCATTACATTACACTGTATGGCAACTGTAGCTGACACTGACCTAGTCGCCATATCCCCACCGTGGTGGTCCAAGGACGATACGACGTCATTTGTCCGGTACGCGTTTCCCACCACGTCCTCAGGGCCAAATCTAATCCTCCGAAATTTCCCAGGCAACCACTGCTTACACCTTGAAGAAGGTTAAATCGCACTCTGCGTTCTTTTAGGGTTGCTTTATCTCATCATCACCGTCGTCCTAGGTGTTCCCGGAGTTGACACTTCACATCGTTCCTGACGCAGGACACTCTTCTCGGGAGCCGGGAATCACGAAACTCCTCGTTGAGGTTTGCTTCTCACTTATGATTTTGACAACATGCTCATTTGTTCTCTTGAAAGGCAACTGACAAGTTCGCAGACCTCTGAGGTCAACGTGCAATGCATGAGCTGATTTCAGTTGTAAGTGGTTTCGAGAGTCTCCTACAGTTGTACAAAGTCTCTAGATTGGAGCAATAGTGTATAATGATTGGTGCGCATAACGTGGAGCAACACGGATAGCAGAACGTTGTAAAGTAGCCACGGATATATATATACCAGGGAATAGCAAATGGAATAAAGAGAGCATGAAAAAAAGCCTGATAGGTCACAAAGGAACGAGAAAACAATAAGTGGGAATATGGATAGAATAAAAGGTCATTATATGATGGCTCACGCCACCTCCTCAGGATACGGCAGAGGTGTCTCGCCCATCCTCTCCCCATGTACCCGCAGGCGGTACAAACACGTGTACTCCTCCCGACCCCAGTTACTCTTGATCCTCAACACCACAATCCCGAAATCTACACCAAGATCACGGATCTCCTGCGAGACAGGGAATGTCTGGATATTCTTCGGTGCGTAAATGTTGTACGTGAAGTTCGCGATGCGGATATACTGTGGCGTCTTGGGCAGTGTCTTCGGGTACTCTGGTTCCTCCTCTACCTCGTCACCCCTCTCCTTCGCCTCCACCCGCCTCCTCTCCTTCTCAGCCATCCACTCCTTCACCTTGGCGATATTATCCTTCCCCTCAACCATGGCCCACACCTCCATCTGCCTCGGCGCAGTGCGCATGTCAAACGCCACCTCGCGCGCCACATGGTCAATCGTGATGTCCGAAATGTACGTCGGTGCAGCGAGGGCGACACCAAGTTGGCCTTCCGATCCAGCGAACGGCCAACAATCCCCATTGTGCAGATCGTAATGCAGGGCATGGACAGGTGGTCGTCCAATTGCGTATCCGTTGCCTGTGATGAGGCCCACCAGCTGACTCCGAATATTCGCGGGACGCATCTCGAATGTCGGGCTTGTGAGTGACGGGATAACCCTCGCTCCACCAGAATGGAGTGCGAAGTCGGGGCGTGCGAGGGTATCCTTGCTGTATGTTGACACGGCGGAATCGACCAAGTGACCAATGAGCGAGGTGACGTCTTGTCCGTCGGAGGATTTGATCGTCAAGCCTGACTTGGCTGCGCTTCCTGAGGCGAGCTTGTTCCACCAGGCAGCACCTACACCACTACTTGCTTTCTTGCCCAACTCCAACGCCTCCTTTACGCCTCCTTCTACACTCCCGACTCTGTCTTCCAAAGCCTTCACCTTCGCCCTGGCCTCCTCGTCACTCGCGCTTATCTCCCCCTTGCTCGGATGTTGCTGCTGCTGCTGGACCTGTGCTTGTAGGATCTCGACTTCCTGTCGCACCTTCAACCCTTCTTGTGCGACATTCCTGAACTGCACCTCCGCATCTGCTGCCTTCTTACTCTCAGTCAGCACCTTGCTCTCCAATGACCCCAGTCGTCCTACCAAGTCTGAATACGACTTGGCTTCGTTCTCCACCTTCAGTCTGCCCTTCTCCGCTTCTTGCGAAATGCCGGATAGCGCATTCTCGATCCTTTGGAGTCTTGCCGCTAGTTCCGCGATGTTTGCAGCTGGGACGTCTGGCGCATGATACACAGGACGCGATGAAGGACTTGGGATGTACTGCAACAAAGGCTCACGCAACATATATCCACCCGTCAAGATAAGACCGAGGAGTGCGCATTTCATCGCCGAAGAGAAGAACTGTGAACCTGGGCTCGCGCCAGATGCCCAAAGGACGGGCCGCCTTAACACGATGTCGAATATCGTGCCTAGGATTTTCCCGGAGACGTATAGAATGGTGACGAGAATTTGCACCACGAAGAAGGCCATAGCTTTGACTACTCTGGCTAACCAGTGCACAATATAGCCGAGGGGTCCACCTATATGTGATGGAGGGCGGGAAGTGGATCGTCGCATGTCATGACGAGCGTCGTAAAGCTGATCTTCATCAACTTCTGGTATGGAGTCGAGACCTTGCTCAACGTCCAACGATGTATTGGGTTCGTTATCGTCTGGTAGTTCCCGTGGGACGGAGCCACGAGGAATCGACTGTTGTCGTATGGGCGGTGGTACAGAGTTCCGGGGTATTGATGCGCGTTGCGCAGAGTGCTTTGAAACAGAAGTATGTCAGTACGAGATTTATGAAAGGAGAATATAGGTATTACCTGTTCAGTGGCATCGTCACTTCCACTTCCACTCTGCTCCTCCTCTTCCTCCTCTTCATCGCCTCCTTTGGAACCCTTATTCCCTTTCGCCCTCCTCCTCTTCCTCTTATCCGCCGCGATCACGGGAAGTGATTGTAAAGGTCCTCCTGTTGGCTCCTTCTTCTTCTTCTTTCTTCTTCTCTTCTTCCCGTCGTCGTCACTGAAGTCCTCGTCTGAAACGTCTTGATCAGACAAAGTGGGCTTGTATGCCTTGTTATCCGTCGACATGCGATTTCGTTTGTGGTTCGCGGTGCGTCGTGAGGTCTGAGAGTTCTGGTATTCTTGTTCCTCTGCAGCGTAATCGTAGCTCGAGTCCTTCGCGTTGGTAGACAGGTCAGCCGGCAACCTTTGCTGGAGATAGTAGCTAGCAGGGCCAATAACCCGCTTGGCCGAGTCCACTAGCTGTTCGAATGGGCTCTTTCCCCTCCCATCAGGACCCTCCTCCTCAGAGTCGGGCACGTGCCTCAAAGAAGCAGACTTGGAGATGGGTTTGCGAGCAGCTGGGTTTCGAGGAGCCAATCGACTTTGTGGGGCTCCCAAGCGCTTCTGCATTGCAGCTTGAGCTTCCTTCTCATATTCGACGGACGTGCTTCGGGGTATTGCTGCATTTGGGCGTGTCGAGCCCGAGGCCCATGAGTTGTTAGGATTATGTGCAGTGTTCATATCGGTGGCAGCCGCCTGATGAAATGCGCTTGCGATGTTTACTGAGGTGTCTTTTACACTCCACTTTTCTGGGTGGGGGGGTGAGGTGATGACCTTTGGGCCGCCTGGGCGCGACAATAAAGCCGCTTGTTCGCGTTGTTTGGTGCGCGCGAATGCAGCTAGCGCAGAGTCGTTATTCTCGTCGTCTTCGTGATGGGTTAGGTTGCGGTCGCGAGACGGGGAAGAAGGTTTGGGTGGGGATCGAGAGCCGAGAGTTGATGCACTACAAGGGGAAATGCGTGAGATAGATCACTTGGAATAGGCAGGCACAGTCCTCACCCGTAAGCGTAGGACGTAGGAACCAAGCGATTTGGACTGGGGGGTCTGTTTCCGTTGGATGGAGGTTTGTTGAGAAAAGTGCCGTGATCGAGACGTCTGCCTTGACCAAGAGGTGTGCTCGAAAATGACATGTAACGTGTACAAGCCGAATGGGAGCCTTGGTTGCACGATAATCGGTCAGAAAAGTCGTGTATGAGCTCGCGGATGCGGAATGGAGATGGTGGTAGCGTTGAATGAAGATGCGTTGAACAAGGCCACAGGCGAGGGCACGCGCTCTTGTGGACATTTGTTTGGATTCCAGCCCGACCACATCCATGCGCATTGTCCGAATCTGGCCATTGTCGCTTGGTCGCGAGCGACATTGTCCTCGTCCTCTCGTGTTTCCATGTCAACAAGAAATATGTGCATTACGAACGCTAAGTAGAAATTATTCGTCCTACTTAAACACCTATTATACTTTGAAGGTCCATCCTCTTCCTACGTTAGTGATGCCTACTGTTGGAACCCAAGGCCAGCGCATCTGCGATTTTGAAGAAAATGTCAACGCTGTTATCTGTACGCGAAGTCAGTGGCTGTCATAAAGGACGGCCCAGAAACTGTACTTACAGACACCACGGAAGGCCTCAGAGCCAGGGCCGTTCGCAAACACGGAAACATCTGGAAACATGGTCAGGAAATCCATTAAAAGTATTCAAAGCTGACTGACCCTGGAGAGAGTGAACGCCCTGAGGCTGGTCACCAGGGAGAGTACCCTCCACAACAAAGCCTAAGCAAAAATAAATATTTAGACAGATCGACAAAATTGCGTTGAATAACGCACCATCTGGCTGATCGGAAGGGTTGACTTGGTTATCACCAGTCGCGTCAGGCTTGGCAGGAAGACGAGGGTTAGTGGTATTGATAGCGTAGCCCTCACGGCTGAACAAAGTCGTTCAGAGTTTCATAAACCGCAAGACACAAGCAACGTACTGGTCAGGGTTAGCGCCAAATCCAGCAGCATAGGTATAACGCGGGTTCCATTGAACAGGGAAGTTGGGTCCCTCACTTCCGAAGACGATAGTATCGTTGTTGGGAAGGGAGCCTGGAGCAACGGTATAACCGCTAAGGCCAGATGATTCGTAAACACCGACTACCATGATTCGTCAATAAAACTGACTGCGTGATATAACGAAATGGAAAAGAGAAAACGCACTAGCATTGCGCTTCTTGCGAGAATCAGTTTGAGCAGCCAGGTATTTGGTATCAGCGCCGCCGAAGACATCCTGTAATCCCTCGTGAGAAGTGATCTACTACAAACGAGGAAACGGCTCACGAATCCGTGGCCGTGGTCGGCGGTGACGACTATTAGGGTATTTTCGTATTCACCGATCTTCTTCAAGTCTAGCACCAGAAAAAAAGTGTCAATGTACGTATTCGGTATAAACACTACTCCACTCAACTCACGGGCGATGGAAGCACGAATAGTATCATCAAGTTCAAGGAGCTCGCCGAGAGCACGATCATAGTCAAGGACGTGCATCATCTTTAGAGACGGTATACCATGAGCATCGGACTTGTCAGAGCAAGAGACACAACTCACCTTATCGATGCTAGCAGCTTCAGACATCATGAACCAACCCGTGTTCTTCTTCTTCTGGCGGGTTTGGAGGACGTCAATGGCCTTAAGAGTCATCTCCTTTAATCCGGGTTGGTCGACAGCATCGGTACCATCGCCAGTAGGAGAATTCTTCTGGTTGCGCAGGTTTGCAGGGTAGATCTAGTTATACAGTATCAATGACCGCAGCTACGTCAATTTCTCGCACGCTCTACCTTGCGGTCAATCCACTTAGCCCTAAGTAACGTACAGCGTTCAATCCCGAACACCTCCTTATCAATGCAACGTACTCACATATTAGATTCTGAAAGCAAAAGTGTCAGTATCTTGAAAGAACAGAACACATCGAAATAATACTTGAGAAGATCCCAAGAACCTTCTTATCATTTCTAACAGCCTGAAGTCCAGTGTTGTTGTAAACGACGTTGTAGCCCTTGGCCTGGAACGCCTTGTAGTAATCGGTGCCGCCAGGGGATGTAGGTCCAGCAATGAAGTTCTCGGCACCACCACTATCCAGCACGTCAATTTGTTATAAGAGGACCAATGACGATAGACGTACCCAAATACAACGTCGGGGCCATCACAGCTTGTAGGCCAGGGAATAGTGCCGTTGACAGATGCTGCGCCGAGGAGGTACTCTTGGATAATTTGAGGGAATTGGTTGCCTAGAAGTCCCAAACGTCTCTTAGGACAAATTATAATTACCAAAGATGGAAGCTTACGGTCACGAGTATGGGCACAAAGCGCAGCTGGAGAACTGGTTAGCTGAAGTTGCTGATGAGGAGTACGAGAGCACTCACCGGGAGTCGCATCAGCGATAACGGCAGTGGAGACCATGCCAACTGGGCCCCCAATACGTCGGCGGAAGAGCTCTGCAATGGTTTCGATTTTCGCATCATCGAAGGAGTTGACGGACTGTAATAGAGCGGATCGTAAGGCAAAGTTGCGTGCCAGATGATTTTGAACTGACGCTATCAGCATAGACGTTAAGTGCGCTGACGGAAGCCTTCTTTCCGGTGTAGAGCGAAGTGGCAGAATTGGCCGAGTCAGTAATGAAGGAGTCTAAAGAATGTGTCATTTGACTAGATACGAGATACAGTGAATTCCATGTGGTTGATAACTGGGTAAGAAACTCACTGGCCGAGATTGTCCATCTGGTCCATTTGCATCAAAGATTGGTAGTGTCCGTTGATAGACTTGTGAGCGATGAGACGAGCCGCAGTGATCATAGCCTGGGTCATTCCTGCAGAAATCCTTCATTGAGCAAGGCATGTCCTTCCGAGAGGGGGGTGCAAATGAGCTTACCATCTCCAATGAAGAAGAGGACGTTCTTGGCCTTGCGCCTGGTAGCAGGCTCCCGAACAACCCAGTTAGCAACAGTCTCACTCCGGCCGTAATACTTGAGCTTGGCTTGGTATTTGCCAGGCTGGACGTGGAGCGTTAGTGGTCGGAACAAATGACTTCACTCATCAACTGACCTTGGTGAGGGCGAGCTACGATAGGACATAAGGTTAAGAATAGGGCTGACGAGAATCACGACGGCAGTGTACTCACTCCACGGTATGCTTTAGCAGCAACATTAACAGTTGTCGGGGTTTTGGAATCCTGAGCGAATAGATCCTCGTAATACCTTGACAGATAGTTAGATATCAGGTTTGAGCTCCGGGCGCGAGAAAACAGAATATGTACGAAAAGGTCCATTTCTCGAGCGCTGGCTCTTTCACCGAGAAGAACTTGGTAGCGCTTTGGCAGGGTCCCTTTCCGCTCTGAATGCATAAGGTGAATTTTTCATCCGGAACTCCACCGTTGAAGACCTCGCTCCCATTAATGGGCGCATGAACCTCCAGTCGAATATCGAAGAACTGCCCAGCGAGGAAGTCAGTCTGGTCGGGTGGGAACAAACAGCCAAGTTTTGGGCAACCTCCTAGACGTTTGAAAGTCTGGGCAGAGACCTGGCCAACAACACAGGCGCAGACGAGTAGAGCAGTGGCACGGCCCAGCATCTGAGCAAAATCGAAGCGTAGAGGGCAAGCGATAAAGCCATGGAACCATATGACCGCGATTTATACGTTGAAGGAAGTACATAATGACAGGAGCCAAGGACGCACGCGTGTATTCGACGCGAATCTGATCTCATGGAGTATGAGAAGTCCAAGGGGTTAGGGCGGATCGCACGTTTGTGGGTCGGAGGAGCGCAAATATCGTATGTTCGGGTCTGCAAGAGATTTCCATCGTTGGAATTTGACCGCATGCGAGAGAAACATGCGTCGCGATTCGCAATTGAATCCCGCCTCCGCTCGAATTGGTTATTGCTTGGTATCACATACGGCCACCGTTGCGCAGACCTTAGGGTTATTATAAGTCCACCGGTGAACCGCATCTTTCTCTCGAAATAGGCTGCGGGTGGTACAAACGTGCGTTTGCGCGTCCATGTGATGCATCTTGCTCAACAACCCCGTCAGGCCCCGTCTCAACACATCATGGTAATTGGCAAGCGTGGTCAATGGTCCGTGTCCATAATAATATCATCCTGCTAATGCCTATCATTTCCCATAGTACCGACGAAAGTTCTCTAAGGACGACTGGAAGCCGAGACGTGTTATGAAGTCCCCATCATGGGGCTGGGCCATGGTCATCCCGTTTGCAAGATAAACTTGAGCATGAGGAATCTCCATCAATCTGCGCATTCCTTTGTTCGACATATTCGTTGCCACGCTGTTTGTGCGGCGCATTGACCTCGACAAGTGGTGGGAAGCTGGTCGCCCTTCCTCGGATAGCAATTGGATAGCAACAAAAGGCCACTAGCGTTGAATGTTGAACGTTGAGCCTCAGCAGATTCCATGCGTTGGCAACTTCAATACGTTTACGATGTGTCGAAGCTTGTCGGCGCCCGCCCTTATATCTCCATCGCTCTAGAGGTGAGTCACAAGATTATCCAACTTCAGGACTTTTCCTCACGAGACCATCCCAGAACCCCCATAAAAGTGGCGTACTATTGGACAATGTACGAAGATCGTCAGAATGTTTGCTTTTGGCCCAGAACGGGATGACCCCAATATACCATTGCCTTGCCAAGCATAAACCGTCATGCGAAATCGGGTGCCCGGTGTTTGCACTCATACCAACGCTAGTGGTGGTCTTCTCCCCCCCCAAGCCTCATCGCGTATGGGCGTCGGATTACTGCTTTTTACGAGGCCCACTAGGCCAGGTGACTGGAAGAACATTTCCTTCCCAGCGCAATATCTTTTAAAACCAGAAACAGGAAATCTTATTAAGGGCCTTCTCAGAACAAGTCGGGATTCTGTGTTCTGTTGACATTCAGCGCATATTCTGCATGTCAGCAAGAACACAGCCCTGACTGCAGAATAACGCGATCATTTCCTGGAGCATGATTGGCTCTATCTGCCGCAAGCTATTGCGCCCGAAAGTGTAGCTAAATTCGTCGGCGACGCATGGGTTAGACTAGGATATGACAACGACAACCCCAAGACGTGGACAGAGGAGAAGTTTCGAAAGCCACGACAGAAGGAGATGCTGTGGAAGATCCTCGTTCCAAAGTGGCGTGCCCCAATATGTGAGTGTGGCAGCTGATCCTAGTCACCGACGCTAGAAAGAGAATTATTTTACTTTGAAGGCGAGGCCGTCGGACGGGAGGATCGTACATGATCTTACACTTTTTAATAAAGCGGGTGACAGTCTGATCGCAAATCTCACATCGAATGCTTGCACATGGGGCTCTCTATTCTTAGTCGCAACCATTGTTCATGTGAACCAACATTGCATAAAGTTATTCACTCGATAGACCTCGGTAACTGGCATGTGTGCGTGAAATTTACCATTCGTTCCTGCGACTTTATATCCCTGATGCATACCACAGTGACGGCAATTGGTTTACCCATTTCCTGGATTCCTCCGACCAATCATTGCTTCGCGTACTTCCGTTCAATGACATGGGTCCAAGGGCAGGAGGGACGTACATTTGCGAGGATGGCTTGAAACCCATCACCCGATGGTACATATCCTTCCTTTTCGCATCAAGTTATGAGTTGAACTTGAACATTTAGGTTATATGATCATCCGCAAGGCTGCTCGCAAAAGCTTATAGATCCAGATGGCGCGAGTGCTTTTGATGCACTTTGAAATTGTAACAAGTTCATCGAGGTATACTTTCAATCAATGAACTGAAAATGCGACTAAGAGGATCGCAGACCACTGGGGTGGCGACATGTTCACTGTATTTGCCATGGGTTCATAGTAGGTGTTATTGGTTGTTCACATTTTGAGTGACAAAATCGACCACCCCGACGAGCCGCACTCGGCCTCCAAGATCATCTGCGCATTCCAAGTTTAGTGTGGCATAATTACTCTCCACAAGAATCGGGTCAGGTTTATGACGAGCCCAGGAATCGTCTTAAGAGTATACTTAACCGCAGAGGATTACGTAGGTAACCTGTCTCTTAAGAAGCTCATCCCTTGAAGAGGTAGAGTTTCAAAATTGAAGACACTGCGACTTGAACTAGATGTTTCTTCGCTCCTGGACTGGAGGATAACTGGAACCCGGCAGCGCGTCCCACCAGCATTTGACAATGCGAAAAAAAAACACTCCAGGCTGATGGTCGAGCTTCAAAGGCTGCAGGATCACACCACCAAAACAGACGGAGTTGTGGACGGTATCCATTTAATGGTGTCACTGAGTATAATGGCTAGACAGAAGTTAAAAAATCGGCGACAGTCCAGTACTTACTTAACTCGTACAGAATATCAGGATGCTGTGTCTGACTAGTTGATACAAATATAACTATGATGGTTCTGGTCAATCCGGACATCTTTGAATGTCATCCAAAGATGCGAAGAAAGCTTGCCGTTCTTATCGAGTGACAAGTTTGTTCAGACGCAGATCCCGATGTCTCCGGAGTCGTAGTGAGGGATGACTCACAACGCTTCCGAAGTCCATTCTGCGAATGAGATGAGGCTGCTGGAGGTGGTTACCATGTGCGGGCTATGAAGTACATCGTGGAGCTCCGAGGTTGAGGCGGATGATGGGGTCTTCCTTTGGGCGTAGTGTTTCTGGCATCGCCGGCGATCTACCTTGCGGTATTGTCCCGCTGAATTGCATATGTGTAAGAAATTGTCTCATTGAAAGTCCTCTTATGAGGGACAGTCACAGCACTCACAAAATTGGGGGTTCAACAAGGAAGTACAGGGTTAAGCCCACCGTACGATGGTTGAAGTGGCCACCATTCGTCATTACATATCATCCACACTCCATTGGTAACTCTCCAAACCCTTCCTCTTCCTTTCGTTCTTGCTCTGGAATAGTTTCTTTTCGAAACCGTTGCCTCTATCTACATTCAAAGATTAAAATGAGATCCTATCCTCGTCATGAATCTGGATAGCAAAACGCACCGACACCGTCCCATCTATAACCAGGCTTGATGCCAAAACGGTTTGGAGGCGGTGGCGGGCCCGTATATTCTGGCTTTCGGGGACCCTTGGACTTTGTTTTCTGGAGGAGTGGGTGTCACAATAAATTTGGCAGATGCTTGGAGAATCAAGAACTCACTGTCAGAAAAGCCGCCGCTGGGTCGTTCCATAACTCTTTTGCCCTCAGCTCTTCATTTAAATCTGCATCATCCGCATGCCGCGCGAAGGTTCTTCCTTTCTGTTTCTCCAACTCCAGCCTCCGCTTCTCCTGCTCTTCCTTCTGTACAAGACCTTTCCCCCATTCCATTTTCTGCGCCTCTTTCTCCTCCCGCTCACGTTTCAGACGAGCAGCTTCAGCGCGAGCAGCCTTGGTGTCAATCTTCTTACCACTCGAATCACGATATACAGTCTCTTGAGCGCGAGCAATTTCCTCTGCAGTGACGGTGGGTGTCACGTCCTTCTTCGCCATCGTTTTTTGGAGTTGGCTGGCCGTCATGAGACCACCCGTAAACTGCTTGCGAGACAGCTCGTCATCCACCACCATGGGCTGCTCGTCCGCAAGAGGTGGAGGAGTTTCCTCTTTGATTCCTTCCCGTATTGTCGCCCAGCCCGAGCCTTCCTCCATCGGAGCTATCCGCCGCTTTTTGAATCCGCGGTCACTGGCGACCACTGCCTCAGTCACATCGTCAGCCTCCTCCTTTTCTTCCATCCCCCAGCCACCGTCATCATCACGAAGGTTCGGTAAGGATGCGGCGGTTGGTTGATTTGCCTTGCGTTTTTTCTTCTTTTGAGGCGTGACACGGGCAAGTATAGCATCCGCTTTTGGCCCCGACATGTACCTTTCGGCGAGATATGATTTGAGGCCTGACATGAAGTAAGGATCAAGGAAGAATAAGAGTTTGAAGCTCGGTTGCGGCCAGCAGCTGGTCAGAGGTGTACTGCTGACAAAGAGTACCTGCACGTGCTGATCTGAAAGGTCGCGGGGTTTCAACATGGGGAACTCAAGGAGTAGGAAATCAAGACTAATAGTATCTGAAGGATGCCGAAGTGGACGAAAAATCCTTTTCATACTAATCCCAGATGTAAAAATGGATTAAGAATACACTGTAATTGGCAGTCTTCTTTCCGAGGGCCTTCGAGAGCAATGGCGCCACAAGACCTCTGTGGTGTTCACTGTGTATTAAGGGACATAAGATATATTCATAGCTTTAACAAACACTACTCCGTTTCAAGCAGATTCCCCGCTTTGGGCAGCAGTCCAATGACTAGCGAGCTTCGCCACCTAGTAAAAATAGGGAGCGGAGTTATAAATCCAATTCATGCAGCTTGTAGCGTTTCTGCTGGAGGTGCCACGTACTGTGAAGAAGGAAAACAGTTTCCAGATTGAGGGTCAGCAATCAGGCGAATCAAAGGGGAAAGTTACAAAAGAGAAGCACGCACATGTACCCGACTTTGAAGCATTTCCAGGCTTTAATAGCGTCTGCAACTCCAGCGCAAGTCAAAGCCGCTGTGATATTTTTCTCTGTTTGAAATAACTCATTTTTTATGTCGGTCATGGCCTCTGATACGTCCGTGCCTTCAATGTAGGCTCTGTTGAAGATATAATTGGCCCTTTCGCCTGCGAGATTTTCCTTGTGGAAACTATATCAGAAGTCAGCCATGTAAAGCAGGGAAATGCCCGGATGGCAGAGAGCGGAAGATACGGACGACAATATATCATTTGTGGCAGATATCCAGAAATTCATATCCGCTGTCACCTGGAAACAGGCGGCGACGTCCAGGCCCTGCGACTTCGGGAAAATCATCAATGCGAATGCGACGGCCACGCCCGTCCAATCACGGAGGAACCACGGGAAGCGCAATGCACCTTCGATAAGTGGAAGGGCTTCTATGGTGGATTCCATACAGGTGGCACTCATGAAGTTAAATGTGGCGCTGATAATGGAGTTGGCTGAGCGCGTATCGTATTTGTCGTACATGGCCAGGAGTACAGAAGCAAGTGCATCCAGGACCGGATCCAGCTGACGGAGGCCACGAAGAAAGCGCTGCTCAAAAAGAACGAACGGTGCCATGTCCCGAGAAGCTGTATCATCGACATATATAAGGTACCTATTCCATCAGTCAGCAAAACAGTTGTATATAAACAAGTAGAAAGGGTTCCCAGTACCAATTATATAGGGCAATATTCCTTTTCTCCGAAAACGTACATCCCTTGTAAGCGAGCTATAAGCATGATCAGTCCTTAAATACCGTCCATCGCAGGAGACAAGGCTGCGACCAACCTCGATAAGGCTCGCTGCCAGGTGCAGTGTTCTTTCCAGCTGTGCGGAGAGGTTGCGGGCGTTCATTTCAACACGCATCGCCATTTCGAGCTCTTCATTAACACCATCTACTGGCATCGATGTTTCTCTGAGCGAAGTTCCAGTCAAAAACTCCCTCAGAATCTTGCTAACGACGTCTGTGCTGCGATATAAGTATCTTGCTATAGACGGATAAGTCGCACAAAGAGGGTGGTCCTGCTCACTTTGATCTAGTCGGCCAGCGAGAGTCGCGTGAGGTTGGGACATCGGAGACCTCTAAGATATAATGAACGCTGTAAAGTCTGCCGAAGTTATAAGGATGTTGCCTTGAGGCGGGATCGCTGAGGCAGCGAGACCTACAGCCTACAGGTAGCTTTTATAACTTTGTACCTTCATGCTTGCCGGGGAAATGCACCAGCTGTCGACCAGCGAAGAAGCACAAGAATTCATCCTTGGGGGAAAAACCTCCCGTAGTATGTCGGCACTAATTAATTAGTAGCCGACGATTTAGAGGCCTTTATTTTTGAATCTTATCACTAGTTCGAGCACAGTGGATCAGGCTCAGCTTCCTGAACGAGATAAGGCCAATCCGGGTCTTCCTGGAGATGCATTCATTACATGATGATCGGTCAAGAGGTCACAGGCTGCAGCTATCTCGAATCCGATGACACCGGTCGCCGGGATCGGTGTCTTCCGACCCAGTCCGTTAGATGTTAAGTACCTCAAAGCGAACCCTTCCTTACGTGTCATAAGGAGACTGAGAAAACTTCGTCCACGTGTGATGTAGAAGTACAATGAAATGGTGTATAGCCCCTCGGGGCTTACATGGAGCACATAGTCATATGAAGGGGGTATAGCCTCGACAAGCTCCATTCTTCCTGTCTAAAGATCTGTCGCAACATTCGCAGGATCTTCATCCTCGTCCTCGTCCACAACAGGAGGGCCACTGATCACGACAGCCTCTGGGCGAGAGTTTATGCCACTGAGTAGGAGGACTACAGTGCCCAGAAGCCCTGCAGCAAGACAGAATATTGCCTTTGGGAAATATGCCACAGTTGATCCGTATGTGAGTGCGTAGATGTAAGGCTGAAAGTTGCATATGTGTTCGTTAGACCTGAGCCCAAGAAGAAAGGAAAGCTGATTTATATTCACCGAGATGATATGACCGATGGCTGACAGAACCGCAATTCCTCCAAACAAGGCTCCAACTTCTGAACCAAATCCACATGCATGCAGACAGACAGCGCCGAGCGAATGCAGTGCAGGATTTCCTCCAGATGTGAAAGACGACAGGCATGAAAGACCGATGTATGTGGCTTGTGATGATGTTGGCGCGAGAGCAACGAGAGTATCGGCTAAGCCATCAACAGCAAGGGAACCTTGGGCGAGAAGTTTGTCTAATCTCATCTCGGCGGAGATCTTCTCTGGGCTTGGAACAACACTGTCCGAGCGGGGTATCTTCCGCTTCAGGTAGGATATTATAACTGGTTATGCATCCAATTAGCTCTCGTTTGTCCGGTGTGCCGATGATATCATACCGGGGAGAAACACAAGAAGATTAAAGGCTCTGGAGATCCAGAGAAGGGACATGTAGTAACCCAGCTATGAAATGCTATGAGGAAAATGTAAAAATCGTTGTCAGAACAATCACCTCTGCAGCTGTCCATGTATATACGTGTTGTGCATAAAGGTACTTCATGGAGTATATACCCTATAACGACAGTATGATGAGTGTCCTTGTACTCAAGAGGCAAGGTATTACTTACGGTGGAGATGATGTAAGTAAAGAGCCCGGCTCCTACGAGGGTGAGATTATAGTTTCTTCTGCTGCTACCGGGTGTGGATCTTGGTGCGAACATAGCGATAGGAATAAGAAGGGCGGTAAGGAATCGATGAAGATAGCGGCGAAGAAGAACGACGGGCGACGCTTTGAACGACATCGTATCTAGCGATGTTACTTCCAGTTCATAAGGCATTGGCTGATGCGATTCGGGGCATAGCAAAGTTACGTAGCTCAAAGTCAGAGCTAGAAGAGAGATGCTGAGATAGAAAGCGTGGTCCACGTTCAAAATTGCAGTCTTCGGCAGCACAAGGCCACTAAACTGTGGGTGAAGTCATATAAAAAGTCTGACGACATGAGGAGAATTATTTTTACCCATGGACCCATTGCGAGACCAACAAAGACGATGCCTTGGATTGTGGAGAAGATTTTTGATCTGGAGGAAACGTGTTGAGGGCCTGGCGAGTTTGAACACGCGTTTTACATACCGTGAACCATGTCGTGTACAGTCAGAAGTATAACTGAACCACGGTGAGACATGAAATAAACCAAGATCTGGGTCTCTTACGCATGAACAATGCCGTTAAAGGATGATAGCCCTCCCACGAGCCCTTCGAGGATAGGGCCAGCCAATATGAATTTCTCCGCATGGCGACCGAAAACTGACTTGGGTTGCATTACAAGAACATAACAAGCCTCCCTGCGAAGATAGTAGTTAGTTCTCGATCCAATGGCTTCCGCCGAGTGTGCCATACATTCCTATGGCCCCGGCCAGAAAGATTGCGAGAATCGGTTTGCGTCCATGACTGTCTCCGAGACGACTCCAAAATCCAGTCGATATTGCGCTCAGAACGCTCATGAGGGTCACAACAGCTAGAGTGGTGTTTGTGACGAAGTATGTGCTATTATCTTCGTTACTTACATGCTTGTATCCTGGCAGCGCGCGCCTGAACTTCAGAACTGGAGCAATCGACAGCGAGGGAATGGATGCCGAGCCCAGGCGAATCACTGCCTTCATTCAGAACACGGCACGCCACAGCCTTGTACACTTGTATGCGTGGGGACATAGTGACGCCGCGCTGCAAAGACGTCAATAGGAGGAACAGCGGTATATTAGTCCATTCACATACAGACATAGATGCTACAAAGACGATAGGAATTAGCCTGTTCACGAAAGACGATGAATATGAGTTGAGCAAGGTTGTGGGTATGAATGACGGACCAAAACGGATGCGGCTTCCAGTTGTTCAGCCTTGGGAGGAGGGCTTTCGGAGTCCTTTGGCGAGTCCTCCTGCGGTGAGGTCCAGGAAGAAGGGCCTCGTTTTCACGGATGTGACGGAAATCTGCTTCCGTTGGGCTACGCATGGCGCCGAGCTCTGGGAGAGGGATGTCGTTGGGATTGTGAGAGCTCTCCGGCGAACTTTGTTCGGGGCTAAAACAGGTCGGAATTAGTGCTCAATCCTAATAGCTGTGAGACCGAGAGGGGATTGGAGGGCTATTCTTTGCGGGAGGCTCGTGGACAGTGGTCGCTCTCTTTAGATTCCGGTGAGCTGGCCTTATCAGATAATCCAAACCGTTGTCATCAACAGTCACGTGGAACAACGCCGGTTCCGGACCTCGCCACCAGATTGCAAGATTTGCCCCGAATAGCTCCCTCAAAAAAGCGCAACAACTTGCCTATTGACATTTTTCTGCGTTTCTATGAGTACCAAGACAGATTTCAAAAGAAATCTGGACCTTACAACTAGCTCCGCCATCACGCAAGGCAACTTCAAGTCGTGAAATTCAGAATTGCTTCAGAGTGTGCTTGGGCCCCAAGCTTGTCAAGGGCGGCCTTGACAGATGTTGGGCAATGCAACTGACAGAAATATGAGCTTTGATGATGCTGTGATAATGGTAAGCCTCTGACTGGCAGATGTCGAGTCATTATCTCCCACATCAGTGCCCATTCTCACCAAGGCTGACGTGGCGACAACGGCACGCACTGGCAGAAACTAACCGGAGTGAGGCAACGATCTGAATGTTCTTATGGCTCTCGGCGTCGTCTGGGGGGCTATGCTTGTCCAGGTAGCTCCATGCAGGTATTATCGTCAAACTTGCAAGTTGCAGGGGATCGCTGACTTGGCGCTGGAAAAGGGTGATCGACCTCGTGGGACTCATTCGATCAACGTTCAATTCAACGATCATTCCCATCCCGGGCCGACACTGACAACCTACAACCTGACGATCAAGCTTTCAAGAGTCTTCAACCCTCGAAAAGCCAAACTTCAGCGCTCGAGCAATGCTCAGCCTCCGACGGCCACTGAACACTTGTTCTGCAGATACTTAGTATTGAGCGTTCAGGAAGTCTGATCATATTCTAGGAATCCATTCCAACCAAGTCAAGTCATGGCTAGACACACTCCCTCACTAACGGCCTGCCTCAATATGCGAAAGATTACAAGCTTGAGGAGTAAACCAAAGAGGTAAAGCTTATACCGTACGGAAAGTACATCTTGGAGTCACTACGGCGACGACTGTTAATAGGGATTTGCGCGAGACACACAACATAGAGACGGACACAGGTTAAAAGAACTTCATCGCTGACATTGTTCACGGAAGCCAAATGCAAATACAGCTACGATACTGCGGCCATGATCACACTCTCATGGAACATCTATCCTAGGACAATGGAAAAACAAGTCATGTCTGTGAAAAGAAGATTAGCACCAGCACCTGGACCTCGTAAAGGCGCTTTTTTTTCCAGAATTATCGACAACTTTGATTTGATGGAAAATCGAGCTCATAGAGAAGCAGAACACTGCAGGGAAACGGTTGTGAAGCCTATGATACGAGAGGAATACAATACAGGGATGGGAAATATTCATTGTGTTTGTGCGCCATACCCCCTGATACCTTCTGCAAATGACCATGTCGTGTCGAGACGGCGCGTGTCTGAGATTGTCGCTCCCTCCGCTGTGATCTTCGCTACTTGATACTATAGAACATCACTCTCAGGTTGAATCAAGACTGAAGGGATATAATACGGACGTACCTTGTCAAGACTGCGAGCATCGCGATAAAAAAGAACTCTCATGCACTGTTCGATTATTTTAAGGGCCTCGTCTTCAGTGAGCACGTCCTCGTTTCCCTCCACGGCTGTACGAAGAAGGGGTTGTGCGATATGGGCACCGTACCCCGTTGCGAGCGTTGATGCCGAGTATGTCGTGCCGAGGAGATCCACGAACGCAAGGAATCTTCCACCGAGCAATGTAAACACGTGGCGTAAACGTCAAGGAAGAAAATGCTCACCGTTGGCCATCCTTGTACCCTCCAACAAGTAGCGCATTCCAGAGTGGGTCCAACTTCGACCGCCGCGCATACATCACCTGGGAAAGGTACTCGTGAATCTCAGCAGGTCCGAGGGTATGCCCATCTTGTTCAGCAAACTCATCAATCATGAGCTCGTCGAGCACTGTTTGAATGTACTGGAAGTCGGACATATCCCCTCCGGCGCCAATGACAGTATGTTCTCCGACAGTTTGGAGACGCTTGACATCTTTGAAACGGGCAAGGGAGCCGTATGAGGCAAGGTTGTCGGCAGCCATCATAATACCGTCTTTGTATTTGAGGGCAAGTACGCTGGTACCAGTAACGATGGGGGCTCTGAATAGGTTGAGAATGAGGGGCTTGCAAAGTCTAGTATTATTACATACTGTGTACGTTGCACTCCAGCAGAGAAAGCGTCTTTCAACGCATTGTTGGGGCGAACGGCAATGGGGTATGTGCCATAAGCGTCATAGGCATCGTTTCGCTAGACCTTGAAGTCAGTTTCATAAGATTCGAGTGATAACAGGAGAGCTTACGGGACGGCCCCAGTTCGTAGGAAAGTGATCCATGAGAGTATGCTATATGGATGGACGCGCAAGAGTTCGAGTTTATTCCGCCCAAGACTAAGTCGACGCGCAAGCCCTTGAGCCACGTGCGGTCAAGCTCACGTGCTTCAGGGCAATCGCGATCGGTATTGTGGGAGCGACCTGCCAAGTTCGATCACTGAAGGTTGCCTTCCTTCTTCCTTTCATATTCCACTGACATCCATGACATACGACTTATAGATGGCTAGCAACCCCACACCCCAGTCTTTGGCCGAAAGGCCAGATATTCACAAGTCCTGCAAGTCCCTGGAGACTCTCCTCAATGTCCTCAATGACTATTGCGAGGCCATGGGTGCAACAGTCCTCTTGCAGAAGAAGTTGGCGAAGGCTCTACGTGAGACAGCAGGGATGAAAACAACAAACGAAATAGCTGGTATGCCTAGTCTCTTACTCTGCAATGACCATACGCTGAAGCGCGTCAAAATTTGGTCAGCAAACGCCATGAACGCGAGCGCAGCCATATTCGAAGCTTCGTCTGATATTGACTCCAAGTTTGCAAAAGTTGCAGATAAGGAGTATGACGCGATCAGCGCTGAAGTTAAGAAGTGGTTCAAGAAACTTGCCGTGAGTTAGGATCATCTCTGTTCTCCTGGACATGCGCCAACGGACCCACTTTAGAAAGAAGAGAAGGCCCATGATGAACGAATGTTCAACGTCAATGCCAAGATAAAGCAAGCTGGTATGGAGGAGTTTCCCTCCCCTTTTCGTTGCCCTACCACTTAGCTATCTGTTTTGCACAAAGGTCAGGTGTATGAGAAGAAATCCAAGAAGAGTCCTCGTGATGCGACGGAAGAGCATGCACGATACATCAACCTTATCAGTGCTTTGGGTCCGGAAATCTCGCAGGAGAAATAGTCGGTGGTGTTCTGGATTATGTTCGTGCTCACTATTGATTTCTTCTATTTAGCAATCATGCCTTGAACGTAACCCAGCGACACATAACGACTACCTACAGCACAGCAGCTTGTCTCTCCAGGATAGCCGATGCAGAATGGCTTAGAACATGCGAAGGTGTTCGAAGATTCTCTCCGACCATAGGTCAACTTGGTGAATGGCGCGCCCTCTGTGAGGGTGGTTGGTCCGGTCCTATACCACAAGACCTCCCAGACGTAGAAGAAACCCAACAATCCCAGCCAGACCGCGATGGCCCTGTCACCTCCGAAAATCGACCAGAAACTGAAGATCGTCAGGCGCCGACCACTATCCGGAATGTCGAAGCTAGGAATTCCCGAGAATCAATGGAGCAGAGCAGAGCACCGCCTGGTCATTCATCCGCAACTGAAGCAGTGCAATCTCAACACTATTCAGTATCGACACGCAACTCGCCTACGCTGTCTCGGGTAAATCACACAACTGCCTCTCCCAACGGTCCGGAGCGTAACGTGTCAACTGCACCATTGTCTTATGATCCTTTGAGACTCTACACGGATAAGAATAATACCGATTCCGTTCGTTCACTGTCCGCGTTCCCTCTGCCGCCCACCCACTTTCCAATACCTCCGCTTCGGCAGCAGCAGCCTTCTCAGTCGCAGTCTTCACAGTCGTCAGCTCACGCGAATTCCCCGAATATGCCTCGCTTGACGGAGTCACCTCTACCTGGAGGCGAAGATGAAGACGCCGATCCAGGCCCGTCAGCTTCCCCACAATACCAGAATGTCCCCTCTCCAATCACTGCTCAACCCTCACAACAGCAAAAACTCCAGGAGAATCATACTGTGCCAAATTCTGACAAGGGCAGCGCTTCTCTAAGTATCGTAGAGGAGGAAGCAATCAGGCGGCCGATTCCAGTCAGATCTCAGACTGCGTTGCCCACTTCTTCAAGTTATCCGCGGGATATGCACACTCCAGGACCTGTTGCAATGAACTCTCAAACTACCACAGGCGATTATGATGATGACCGCGAGTTTGGCATAAACACCAATTATACTTCCAAAGCACCATTGGTGGAGGGTATAAAGTCATCGGGCATTGAGAGGAATGACACGGGAGAGAGCAGTGGTAGTATCGTTGCTGCAATGCGGAATCGCTACTCGAGCACCGTCAGTTTCAATGACCATTTCCTTCTCATTCAACTTCTAACTAGAAACTAGTCTGGCACAACTTCGCCTCCACCGCGAGACCTTCCTCGTCTTCCACTCAGCGTCAACAGCCTTGCGAGTCGGTATGAACCCGGAGAGGGGTCTTCATCGCCACGCATCCTCAAGACTCCTTCCACCTCGATGTCGCGTCATCTCCCCCTGACCCCTATTGACACAGGTGCTCAAGTCCCCCACCCAAATGCTTCTCAAGATCATGTCACATCTGGAGACAACCAACCTGGACCGCGCGGTGGCACACTCTCCCCAAAGGAGGAAGAAGCTGCTCGTCGACGCCAACAACGTATCAATGATCTCGCACAACTGGAGCTCAAGGAGAAGGAACTTGAGCTACGCGAGCGCGAGCGGGACATTGAAATGAGAGCACGAGAGCTTGATCGAGAGCGTGCGCGTTTAGTGCATGTGCCCGAAGGAGAAGAATATACTGGGCAAACGAGCAAAGCATCTCGAGATGTTGTTGTTATCCCCCAACCTCAAACTCAACTTCGGCCTCGGGAGCGCCGGACGTCTTTCCGGAAACAGCGTCCTCAATCCCAATTGGAACCAGGAAATACATCCCCTCATCCCGTATCTGGCGGCCACAGCCTAGCCAGACCTCAGTCGCAATATTCATATAGCACGTCGCACCTCATTCCGCCTTCACCCTCTGCGCAAGCCTCATACTCGCATGACGGTCAATCACCCCATTATAGCCACAGCCAATACTCTCCGTCAGCATCTTCCTCGCAGCAGTCGACGCAAGCTGCGCATGCGCCATACTGTGGCTGCGAAACCTGCTCTGCCGCAAAATACAAGGAATACCAATCCTCGCCACCGGCGGATCACCGACCACCAGCACAACCCATAACGTTGCGCCCGGCAGAGAAGTCGAAGACAGGCTGGATGAGGAGACTAAGTATGCCCGTGGGCAATGCATTCCACCTCGATTCAAAGAAGGGGATCGGCAATATTGCTGTTGTTGGGAGCGGTGGCGGCCAGGGAAAGAGTGGGTTTTTCACAATGGATGGGAAGAAGAATGCGAGCAGCACAGCATTGAGGAGCGGTATTCAGGAGGATGGGCGACGGAGCTATGAGGCGAGCGGGGTCACTAATCGTAGCATGACGAATTTAGGCAATGGACGACGGTAATTCTTCGGACGATGGTATATTCATGGGTTCACTGTTCTGTATATGTATACCCATTTAGTTTCTTTACTTAGTTATATGAGCACGATACACACTAACCTTATTATTGTATATCTGTTTAGCTTTCAAGATAATTATAAAGATGACGAAAACTGACTTCATTAAAAAAAGACTCGACACTGCTGATTGGTATAATTACATGACGAAATGGGATCCTTCAGCAATGAGCTGCACAGAGAATCAGCTGGCACTCAACGAATCACTTCTATGAAGACCACTCACAGGTTGGAAAGTTTGAATCACTCTTCGAAAATGGTAATCTTTGGGAGTTCCACAACTGAGGGAGCGTCGACTGTCCCATCATTCGTACTACTTTGTTGTGCTTCGGCAGACTTTGACAGTGAATGGTCTTCCTCTTCCTCTTCATCGTCGCTCTCGTCACCAGGCTGCCGGAACACGAGCTCCTTCCCACTGACAAGCCTTCGCTTCTTTAACGGTGCAGCGGCCTCCCCATCCAGTGTGTGTGACTCTGCCTTACCCTCTCCAGTCGAACCCTTACCCTTTGATCTCTCCTTCCTCTTCTGTCGTTTTGCACGATTCTTCGCGGTCTTTGACTCGGCTTGCTCCTCAGCTTCGCGTCTTTTTTGCTCAAACTCGGCCTCTTGAAGTTCCTGGCAAATGGTGAGCCGGAATGAGTCTCACGAACAGTTTCACAGCTGACCTTTTGGGATGTCTCCTCTAACAGTTTAAGGCGCTCATATTCCCTCCGCCGGCTTGCTTTATAGACATGAAACTCCCCGCTTCCCGCACCAGCACTGGAACCCTGCACATTCTTCATCATTTCCCTTGGCGGCCTGATAGTCTTTTCCTTGGGCGGCGGCGGGACATATGCGACTTTCGATGGGTCTTTGAGCAGCTTTTCGAGTTGACCTCGCTGCTTTTCGACAGCCGTGAGGGCATGGCGATTCACAGGTGGTTTCGAGGTTGATGTGGTCGGATCTGACATTGTTTGAAAGCTCTTGCCAAGCAACACCACTTGGGTGATAAACTCACGTGTTCGTAAAGATGTCGGAATCGCGGGCCATCCAGCCGACTTTTGGACTCAACCTTACGAGTTCATATTTACCGCAGTGAGTCTTTATTTTGTGGCTTCTCGAACATCCAGCTACTTAAATATTTTTTATTCTGCAGGTTGATGTCTATCCGGTACAGGAACGGCGACTGTTGGGATCTTTATTCGCTGAGGTCACACTGAACTTTGAAGCGCTTTCTCATCAGCACTTGGATATTCGAGCGCTTGTACCAAGGCGTTTATTGACATGCGGCACGCATCTAATTCAGCTCTATAATCCGGACCCCAGTACTTTAGAATCTACTTGACAGCCTGCTCCGGATATTGGTCCTAATCTCTGCCAGGCAAGCGTCAGTGCGTCGACGTATTTGCAACGACTCAGGTTCATTATGAATTCGAATATTTATAGCCATTGCCAATGGCACAAAATTCATGCTGTGTTCACACAGCCCTTCATCTCACAACGTGACACAGGCGTCTATTCATTGTCAGGCTCTGCTTTGGCCTCGCATGTCTGTTGTCAGACCTCACCCTCATACACCGACGTCGCATGGACCGCCCATTTCACCAGTCCCTCTGTGCTCTGAGACGATTGCTTCGTGATATAGCCCACAAGTGGCCCTTCCCGTGGGTCCGCCACATTTGGGCGTCGGTGTGGCTCTTTCTACATGGGCGTGTTGCGGCATTCGATGGCCTAAGGCATAGGCTGAAGTCTTCGGACGCAACTTTGAAGCCACTAAGCACCGAATGCACAGACAGGAGAAGGGCAGAGTGCGTCGGATGGATGGATGACATACTCGTGGTACCCAAAGCTCACTCCAACCCCTACCTCCTGTCGGAAACATCTGCTGCACTAGAAATTCCGGCGGCCATTCCTTTAGATACACTACCCCTGGATTCAACGTCGACTGCCACCATGTCCGAACACGTTGAAATCGAAGACACCGACAGCACATCCAGTAGTATCACTCTGCAGAGGCTTGTATTGGAGCCCTCTCGTTCTCCCAATAGGTCTCGCATCTCTATCATACCCGCTGCTGCATCCCTCCAACTTCAACATGAACTCGTTCAGATAGGGCATCTAGGAAGCTCTGTCGACATATCTGAAGCCATTTATCCCATAGTGCCCTCGGGCGTCCCGAGGTACGAACGAGACAGGGAAATGTATGTTGCTTCAGCTTAGAATTGATCAAGCAAATTTGTTGAATCTTCTTAAAGCAGCAGGAAGGACGCGCAATACACATTTCACCCCTTGCAGGAGTCACTTTCAAGGTGTGTTTATACTGATGTTCCGTTACAGTATTATCATTGATGCCTTCCTTGATAAGAGGTGCCCTTCCTGCTGGTTGGGTCGAATATACACATCCAGAAGGCCAACCTTTCTTCTTTCATCCCGAAAAGGTAAGCATTCTGTTGATAAGGAAATCTCCATTACATTAATGTGAGTAGAGGATCATTACAGAGACCTGGATCTGGGACACGGCACTGTTTGAAGTTGTCATGGATTTCGTCAGCCAATTCGAGGATTTTACGCGATCGAAGAATGTGTTTCAGCCTGACGATACCCAACTTGTCCTTGACTGCTCGGAAGACAATGATGGTCACTTTTGGTGTGGATATTACTATGCGTGTAGATCAACTCGGAGCATCTATTGGCTGGAAAAGTTTTCTCTCGACCACTTGATTTGGGAAGTGAAGGGTGATATCGAGCCCAGCCATATCAGTAAGGACTTTTTTCTGCCATTTTACTGGTATTAAACCCATATTTTCTATCCAGAATTGTATCTGGAATACCAGTTCTGGTAATTTGGAACTGTCTGCCTTTTTTTAGACTTTCTTTTTGCTAATGTGGCCAATAACTATAGGTGCCATTGGGAATTGTTCCCAAATATCATGGAAGTGGATAAATGCACCCTTGGGCTTGTCGCGGACACAGTCAGGGATGCTCAGACTGGTAAACATTCATTTGTTATGCAATGCGTCTGTCACAGGCTTCACTTCCTCACACAGACGTCCAGACGAGTGAATCTTCAACCATCAACCATTCTTTGGAATCACTCAATGCCATGGCCAATATTGTTGATAGCGCCACAAGTTAGTTATATCTCGCTTCTTGACATATGTGTCTCACTGTCTCCGATGCTTCAGAACAAATGAAGCATAGTCACCCCTCGACCTGGTTTGTTGGTATGTTTGTTTTACACTGCATCGAGTGTTCATCCGCTGACAATGTATTCTCCCGTAGGAAGATTCATGTCTTTGCTATGTACGTTTATTGGTTTGCTCTTCTTGTGCTGTGTGATTACTGATTTGTTCTATGCAGACAAGGATCGGTTTCTTAACTTCCATGGCCAATACGGCGCCCGTCTCTCCCGCAAACAGTCCGTTCATGGCAAAGGCCAACCCCATCACTCATGGCTGATCAAGATACTATCCCCATTGTTATTTTCTGCTCCCAATATCCATCTTAAAACCATGGAGGGATTATGGGTGGATCAACTCACGATTAGGGTACATTGGGCCGAGTTCTTTTCGAAGATGAATGAAGAATGGGGACAGCACATCGTTCACGCACGTTTACTTTCTGCTCATTCAACACGATTATGTCTGAATGCATCCCAATATCGTAGGCTTCTATCCTCCTCAATGCAAACGTTGCATTCCTCGCAATTCCTTCAAATGATCCTTCCAATAACACAGAAACGGTCATCTCCTCTCGCTCTGCCCAACAGATAGCGAGCTATGCGTCTGTTGTGGCCAGCTTCGCAAGCATGATGCTTGCACTAATGCTGGTCCGACAACATAAAACTCGAGGACATACTGTCAATGACTATGTGAGCGTGCAGCCAATGTTCCCTTTTCTCTCCTAACGTGGGATGTCCATCGCCAGGCTGAGTTCCTCAACAAGAGGAACCATCGAAGCCGAGGACTCGAAACACTAGCGATCATGTATAGTCTTCCATACGCATTATTGACGTGGGGGTGAGTCTCGAGTAACCTGACAATATCGGGATGCTTATCTAACATTTTTTATTCTTCCTCCCAGAATGGGGACCTTCTTTGTTGCATTCGCATTTATGTGTTTCGGCAAGTCGAATTTACTCGCCCGCTTCTTCGTCGGTGGGGCGATGGTTTTGGTATGTATCCTTATTGCGTGGTGCATCTGGATGGCATGGGAGGAGACAGCATGGTGGAAGTGGTGCAAGGAGAGGTTCCCGGACATGAGAAGCAGAGGAAAGCAGTCAGGTGGAGAACATCAATCTGAAGATAGCAGCGGCACAATGCCTCAGGAGCCGATGATATCCCTGCGTTGGCCAACACGCTGGCGGAAGCAGCGTGGAAGTACCAGCACCGTAATCTCGAGCGTCTGAAGTAGGCTTGGAGCATTTCCTATACCCCATATCTTATGTTTTACCAACCGTTTGGCTTGTGAACAGCCCATTTATGGAGCAATGATAAGCTTATGAACTGGTATGCTTGATACATAGCCCGATTGTTTGGGCAAGAGAACGACAAGGCATGAGCGCTTGAGCATTGGTTAAGCAAATGTAGTAGTGGGTGTTGCTGCGATGATGATGTCATTGAATAGGTAAGGGTAAGATGTGTAGTAATGCAGGGTCATGAATAATGTATGTAATGTACGTACTAATTGGGTAGAGAGGGAGGAACAAGAGGAACAAGAGTGCCGCCTTCTATTTTTGCATGCCGCAACACAGCAGAAATATGTTATGTCAACGGTATCTGCATTGCTGGGTCGAGTGTAGAACGGTTGGTAAGAGGGCGATACATCATGTCACTAAGCCGCTTGTTGATATGGCACGTAGGCTTGGGGCATGCCGTAAGGCAATCCCGCAGGTAGTGCACAGTCGTGAAGTGATCATGACATTGCAAAAGTCCGATGAGGAATCCACCGCTCGCAAAGGCCCGACTGCAAAAAGATAAGGTAGAGTTTGGCGGGAATACGGCATTTCTCCCAACTCGATGGCCTGGCCTCAAAGCAAAAATGCAATGTAAGGAGTTTAAACGCCTTGCGGGGTTGGTTGTTGTGTCACAGTTACATCTCTGGCTTGCCCTTGAATATCCTGAGTGTGAAAGAGATCAGTAACCGGACAAGAAGCCGTAGCACCACTCAAACAAGGGGGGCTTCGAGTAGAATTGGCTACTGACCATCCGCTGTTTCTTGATCGGCCGGGGCCGGGCGCCAGCTATACCTGCTTTAGCATTGAAGATCGGTTTCGGGGCTGCCGGAGGAACCCCAGCATTGGTATTCGGGGGCCCAACACCATTGACCACCACGGCGCCATTGACTACCACATCATCTCTCTCCCTCTTTTTACCCCGTTTCTCATTATCGATGGCATGTGAGTATGCATTCGGAGCTGTCGGCAATACAGGTGGCCCAACGCTCCGCAGTGGTGTACCCGGTAACGCTGATCTAAGTGGTGTTGCGACCTTCCCGGCCGGCACTTGTACGGGAGGCAGAATGGGCTTCGTCGAGCCTGGTCGAAGTACTGCAGATCCTGGGATGGGGACCGTCGAACCTGGCCTCGCGACTGGTTTGGGCGCTGTCGAACCTGGCCTCGGAACTGCTGAAGCCGTCCTGCGCGAGGTTGGCCCAGGTGGAAGAGGAGTTTGGGGAGGGATTGTTGATCCAGGTCGTGGCACACCATTAATAACGACTGCGGTTGGCGGGGGACCGCGATTGAAGGAGGATGCTGTTGCAGATGTGGGTATAGGTGCCTGTATGGTTTGTGTTTGGGCGACGGGCGACGCGAGAGTAGCTTGCATCTGGGCCTGGGCCTGCAATTTTTGCAGACGTTTGGTCTCTTTCTTTTGGCCATTGATTGATGAGTCAGGAACAACATT
This sequence comes from Hypsizygus marmoreus, assembly GCA_013433165.1. Lineage (NCBI taxonomy): Eukaryota > Fungi > Basidiomycota > Agaricomycetes > Agaricales > Lyophyllaceae > Hypsizygus > Hypsizygus marmoreus. The sequence goes on along the minus strand of CM024092.1, from coordinate 1,367,408 downwards.
GTTATCAGGGAAATACGAACTCGTCTTTTCCGGTCCTCGCGGGCCTGGGCAGATTCGAGGACTAACGCATTGGGGTTCCACTAGAAAAGGATGAAAGAAGTCATGTGAGTGAAGCTTGAACGGCATGCAAGGGACATGAAGTGGAACGGAAGGCCAAGAGGGAACGTGGGATGACATACGCCTTTAAGCCCCTCCAAGCTCACGGTGAATGCCTCCCGCTGAGTCTTGATATCGAAAGGCGTGATATGTATTCGTTGCTTCGGAGGAACTTGCATCATAGTCGATAGATAGTCATCCTTCTTCATGGAGTGTTTCCCTTTTGACATGACTCGCTCAGAAGCGAAGGCAAACAGTGGCAAGAGAGAAACGTACCAGGAATGCCCTTGATGAGATGTTTGTAGTTGTTCCTCTTCTTCTTGTCACCTTTTCCACCCTCTTCATCATCCCCGTCACCGGCATCATGCACACCGGGTGTTCCTGGCGTTCCAACTACCTCCTTGCCCTTGCCTTTATCCAGCCCTCCAGTCGTGCCGGGGGTGAGCGGTATAGATGCCAGTTGATCCAAACCCGTCTCTCCAGGGGCCGCGAATGGGCGAACATACTTGTCGTAAGCGGGAAGAAGGTAGAATCGAGCGAGGAGGTCTTGGGTGCTAGATAGATATGTCGGATGTGTATCCGGTTGGCCTGTATTTAACAAACACAACTATGAGAATACATAGATCGAGTTCAGACAAGAGGAATCGCGAACCTGGTGGAGGCAGAAAGAGCTGTGGCGTATGGGGTGATGATGGAGGTGGAGAAGGTCTCGAATTGGAGGGGCCAGCGACTGCATTGTTGGCTTCAGTGTTCATAGCACCGAGGGCGACGGCGGTGGCGAGACAGAGAACGGCGACGACAGAGACAAAGCAAGGTCGTGGACGATGTTGTGATGTCGTTGAAGATACAAGGATGGCGACTACAACGATGGCCCACTCAAACTTGCCAAACGATGTTTGGTCCTGTTGATCACCCGTCTCATAATCACCGCGTTTCCGGTCCGCGACTGAGAAGGGGAAAAAAATAGTTGTTAGCTATAATACACTAGGCTACGGTAGATCTAGACTATAGTACAGGACAGGTGCTATAAGTTATCGCTTTGATGATGAACTGCCCGCAGTGCCATATCCAGTGGCAGCACCCCGTAAGTCCTTACTGACACGAGACCTCCCGCGCTCACTCTCACCTTTTGCCTTCTTCTTTCCCTTCCCCTTTCCGATCCCAATCACAGGGCGGCCAGGAGAGGGCATAGTCGGGCCTCTCACAAGCACCATCACTCCGAAAGAGCAAATCAATATGCAACCAGCCGTTGCGAAGACCGCCTTGGGGAACGCAGCCACTGTCCCGCTATAGATCAACCCAAATAACATGGGCTTCATGCCAGAATGTTAGCGATAAATGTCATGTCGTTAGCGCTCATGACTCACACTCAGGATCATCTGCCCAACAGTTTGCAGTACTGCCAATGCTCCAAACAACTCGCCTACGCCTTCCTCTTTCCCATCGGCAACCTCCTTGCCAGAATCCAACGCCCTTACTTGCATGATACATAGTGCCAAGCTCTGAATGGCAGGCACCACTCCAGTTCCCAAACTGCTCAATGTTGTTGCGAGGACGAACATCGCCTGGCTCTGCTCCTTGGAATGAATGAGGGAAACGGAGCTCCCATCAAGCGAGTCAACTTTGAAGGAGGGCATCGGAGCGAGCATGACGAATGTATTCGATAGAATATCCACCAGGAGCGAAAGGCGGGCCAAAAGCAAATCAAACGAGATCTCTCGTGCGAGAAGGGCCTTCGTAAGTTTGGGTTTCTTGCCCTTGATGGTCAAGCCAGCACTAGGAGGAGGGAGAATGGTTCCGGTATTGGGTTTGGGTTGAGGCTTGGGCTTGAAGGTCCCAATAATCCCTATCCAGTCTCATTAGCTCCCCTAAATATGATGAGTGGATAAGAACTCACAGGGCATCAGGAATAATAAAAACATCGCTCTGGCACCCCCAATAAATGAGATGTAGTAACTGAGTTGCTCAGCACCCCATCCATAAACATGTTCGGCATATAAATATTTAACCTGGTGCACTCCCTAAAGGCCGTCCAGGAATTAGATCAGTTGACGGATAAACGACAAGATGCCACTGACACTGGAGAGCATAGCACCAAATAATGCTGCAGCCAGGAACGTCAAGCTCCAGTCCGTCCGCTTCTTCACACCGCCTTCGAGAATTACCGCAGGCAAAAACAACGCCAGTGGTCTCATGAACCCACGAATTATACCAACCTCCTCCACCCCATTAACACCTTCATTACCACTGAGCCCATCAACAACTTCGACGTTGTCAGCCCGAGCTTTCCCTTTACCGCTTGTCTTCGCGTGGTATTTTGTTATCGCCAATTCTCTCTTCTCTTGATTTAGAGATTCGGGGAACACGAAAAGAACGAGGAGAAAGTTGACGAAAGAGCAAACGACAGCGACCCAAAATACCGATGTTACAGTCGGGACGCCATCCATTTCTGATCTGGTCATGATTGGATGTTTGATAAGGTAGCCACCGATACTTGGCCCGACGCTGAGGCCAAAGTAAAATACACCAAAGAAGCGCGAGAATATGTGTGCCCGCGACCCACTGGAAGTGCAGTCGCTCAGGTATGCAGAGGTGGCGGATTGGAGCGTCGACCAGCCGCCAAGGAGACCTTCGATAACTGGCGCAACAACGAGCAATTTGTGACCATGGGTTGCGAAGATCGATGACGGGGTGGATACGAGGATGAACATCAAATCTCTGAAGGGGTGACATGTAAGTAGTTGGTCAAATGTGTCGGGTTTAGGACATACGTGAGGAACAGCCCAAATGTGGCGGTGGCGAGGACCTTCGTCCTTCCGTGGCGTTCGCCAAAGTGGCCCCACCATCCTGTAGTAAGCGCGGACAAGAGACCCATGGTCGTTGTCATGACCGTCTGAAGACGAGCTGCTCCTGCTTGGACGGCCGGGTCACTCAGGCATAGAGACGAAGGAAGGCGACGGGGATCCTCTTCTGAATCAGCATTGTCGTCGTCGTTCCCGATATCCGTCGCGAAAGAGACATTGTAGTATGGCCTTCGGTCTTGATGCTGAGGATGGAGTCGGGGACCTAGGGGATCAAGCGAGAATAAGAACCGCGCTGAGGGATTCTGAGGTATTGCGCCGGTTGATGGAATGTGTGAGGATATATGCGTATGGTTATAACGATCGTGCCCGTGTAGTCTATTGCACGAGAGTTGGGTGAAGACTTCTATCCGAGGCGCGAGTGTCATTCCCCGCTAGAAGACATTTGTGTAAGTAACTTGGGTCCTAGTTCATCAACGGCAAGAAAGGAAATTACCACTAGGGCGGCAGTAATTGCGAACGGTACAAGCCTGATTGAGTTGTAAATCTGTAAGCAAGCCATGACACGGGTCCTCGAGGATAGACGCGGTAAACTCACCAGAGTGGCCTTGCCCGATAGAATGGTTTCCTAGCGTGATCACCACCTTCACCCAGCAAAGGATCAGCCTCCGACGCCTGGCGGACCATGCTCACAGACTGTTCGAGTTCACCCACAGCTTCAGTATCCATGGCGGGCTCTAATGTTGGGGCGATAGTTGTGGCGGATGCTGCGTCGCTGAGATGACAAGAACGCAAGCCTTAATAATGAGATTCGGGAGGGTGGGCCAGTATAAATGTTCCTTGATTAGCGCCAGGGGTATAGTTTTGGATTGAACATGCGACGTGGGCCTCCAAAACAGGCGGAATCGGCGTGGAACAGTATACGTAGGTAACCCCGCTTAGGATTGCACACACGATGACCCAGAACACATGCCTTCGTGACTCACACTTAATACAAATCTGTAATCCTCCCTTGTTATCCCTGGATCCTGGTACTTCTTGTGCAAGGGGCTGCTGCGGATTGTGCACACCGGATAAGCTTCAGAAGATGAGCAGGGGATCTGTATACGTTCACAAGGACCAGACATGGTAAAGACGGATGATCACAAGACAAAAAACTAAATGAATCCGAACCACCGCTTCATCCATCTACCGTTTTCGATCTGGCAAATGGATAGACATGGATTGACCCCCCAATAGAACGTTGCGTATCATACAATTTGCGACGAAGCCAACGCCAGAGCTCGAATCCGTAACGATAGTACAACGCACCGTAAAGCACACCGCAAAGGTGGCCCGCCCAGTTTATGGGGCCCAAACCAATCAGCGTGAAGATGAATTCCAAGCTACACCAGCCCATCCACATAGTCCCCACTCTAAACAGGTTATAATCGAACTCCCAAGCTGGTATTGAAATGGTCATGGTGGCGCTGTGGTAGTGGCAAGCAAGAAGCGTTAGGGATGCATAGAAGGCTGCTGTTGGTCCCATTTGATATCGGAGTGCTTTGTTTATCAGCCTCTCCTGTCCTGCCCTCACATTCGGAGGAATGCCACTAGCAAGACTCCTCAAAGCGGAGCGGAATCTAAACCAGTGAACGAACTGAGGTGCAAGTAATCCAAACATTCCCGCTGGCAATGAATCTGGTGTGAGTGGAGCCCTCACACAGAATGGGCTATAAAAGTACTGACCTGAAACCCAGAAAGCCACTATATGATATGCAGACGATACCTCATGGATATCATCCAGTGGAGCCCTGAAGCGGTCTTTGAGTAACTCTGTAACAAGCGTCAGCATCACCTGTGAGGGGAATCGAGTAGCAAGTTACCCATTTTATTCTGAAGTTGTCCAGCAACCATTGAAATCAGCAAGAATTGGGAAAGGCTTCCCATGCTGAAAAAAAAAAGTTAGCATAGATCACGTAGCAGTCATATTATGTGCAAACCTAACAATCGAAGTCAGGATAGTGTAGGACTTTCCACTTCCCATAGAATGCGTCCAGTGGCGAAAAAGCGATGTCTGGAACCGATCGATGCCCCAAAGGAATTGAGATAATATCAAGAGTACATAAACACCAGGGAAAAGAAGGTCTTCGTGAATGGCCCTGAAAATTTAATCTGGATAAGCCGAATGACATTATTGCCAGAAGTCTGTTATCGTACTTCAGCACACCGGTGACCGAGTTACTCTTGCTGTTGCATCGGCATCGCGGATGATGGACGCAAAGAGTGGGACGCACCTGGAGATGATACCGTTGCATGAACTCGTAGAGCTGCCTGTTGCTAACATCAGCGCCATTGTCCGTAGGCTTCATTATTGTCAGATAATGATCCGTTGCGACATTTGTCGCATATGCGGCAACGGTGAAGACCATAGCGGATGTCCCCAGAAAGAACTGTACCAACTGATCAAAAATATTGCTTGACCACCAAGAGCATAGGACAAACCAGGGAAGGTCTCAACCACCGTATTTTGGGAGGACTCTGTGACAACTCTGGCGGATAATTTCCACGGAGCATTGATCGCCAATTATCCCGGTATAATGTCACCAAACTCTTCCATGAGACTGAACGTTGTTGGTGGAGGCTACGAGGAAACAAGGTAACTGGGCGAAATACGGTCGTCCGAATTCCTAGCAACCGTCCATGAAGAGGTCCAGGGATCCGAGTCATGAGAGGTGCGAGTGAGACGGCATGCCTAAGCATAGTGAGGAGCTCGACAGCCTGAACTAAGCATCGAGAGGCATTTATAAACCAGAAGATAACCCTGAAGCTCTAAGTACGGATCCTTTGTTGCCAAAAGTAACATGCCGAAGAGACGCGCGTTCGTGTTGGCTATGAAGCCTTGAAGCTTGAAGGATGATCGAGTGATCCGTAATCTATTATATTAAATGAACTGGGTTTCTTGGCAAAAGACAAACCGTTTATACCACGTGATCTTGCTGACTCCACGTTGCTGACTGTCGTTGCCAAGTGCTCTCGACGTTCACCGTTCAATGTTCAACCTCCTCCGATGAACGTAGCGCGAACTCAACCTCCACCATGGCCAACACCACCAGAGGTGTTCATTCTCTCATTCACCGCTCTCTCCAAACTCGAGATTTTGGGGCATTTTGCCATGTGGCAAGATGTTCCGTGCTCGCGGTTCTGAACGATCGCGCCGAACATTCTGGCAAACCTGCTCTCTTTCCCAACACGGATATCGAAATTTCTAGATGAAGCTGCTTGCAGGTATAAAGGGATGGCTGAGTCGTACTGTGCCTGCAGGCCCCAGCAGCGCTGAGCATGGTTCCCAACATCTGGAGCACCTTGCTCGACCTGCTATGCTGTACGAGTACTGTAACACTATAATTCGGGACATCCAGGTGAGTACATGTGCTGCTGATGATTTTAAATGTTCTGATATGAAATGATAAGCTGTGTTTGAATATAGGACGCGCGATGGTCCAAACAGCATCCACGACGTGCGATGTTGAGATCCCTTTTGTTGAGGGGTAAATTGTAACATTTAGGTGAGTGTCACTTTGTGATACATTGCCAGTGATTTTAATATTTTCTTACCAAGTGAAATGTACAGTTTGTGCAATGGGATGAGAAGGGTAACGACTCCCATCGCAAATGGTGCCGACTCGCGAGTGGCGTTCGATATCAGTGCCGCGACACACTCCACTTCTAGATTTCGCCATTATTTGCGCACGTCGCCAAACCGGGAATCGAAAGAGAGGGGGCGCTGGGGCGGGCACGGGGATCACATTTGCGGGAGGCTCATCACAATTGTGTATTGTTCTATCTTGAGAACACCCAGTAGCACGGGCCCCTACGAGGCGCCAACCTTTGGTTGGCGACGAGTAGGGGCGCAATTGATTCTTATCCAGATCCAAATTAGTTCTGAGGGACCACCATCATCGCATGCTAATAATTGGGCTCTCATTCACATGTGTTCTGTTTTGTGAAGGAAATCACTGGAACAGAATTGTGTACTGTTATCTCGAGAACACTCAGTAGTACGGGGCCCCTACGAGGAGCCAACCTTTGGTTGGCGACGAGTGGGGGCCCAATTGATTCATGTTCTTTGAAGCTTCAACAGAGGTTCAAATTAGTTCGGCGGAGTCTTCGATGGCCGCTGCACCACCATCGCTACTTTGCATGCTTATAATCAGATTTCTCTTCTCCTTTTAATGTCATCGTTTCGCCCGTGCGTAGCACGGGTAACGCGGCTCGTCGATCATGATGCATGATTCGATTAGTATGATGAGTGGATGATGTGTTATAACCAAGTTATAACCCTGAAGCTTGAAGCTCGCAGCTGGACCAACCAGGTGGGCTTTCGATCCGGTAAATGTCGCGTCGACTTTGATGTTAGAACATAGGCAGCAAGCTGCTGCAAGACTATCATGATATTTATATTGTCGAAGGAAATGCAATAAGTATAAGTCGTATTTCTGCTGCAAGATCTCACCACCAAATATAACCGCACTAATAGTACGAAATGAATGGTGGTACTCAACATATACAAGTCGGAATAATCAAAGGAATGGTTTGAGAGCCTGAGGCAGAATCTGGGAAATCGCCGCGCCATTGGGAGGTTCGATCGATTGGAAGTACTGGAGAAATGCTAGATCAATGATGATACTCAATGTCCAGGAAGCAGTAACTCACAGTTCCCCACCAGGGCCCTGCGGCCCACCAAGCAACACCTTTTGAAAATCACAATGTAAGACTTCAAGTTTTAAGGGAAGCTGAACAACTCACCGATCCAGACACCGGATTGCTGCATCGCACAGAGAGCTCCCTTGACAGCCGCGATGCAAGCGTCATTCGATCCAGTACCAATTTCTCCCAAGAAGCCCTTCAGGTTGTTGGCCTTGAGCCAGGCGGTGGCAGCGGCCAGGCGTTCAGCACCAATAGTGGAAGAGACACATGTTCCGGAAGTCCCAGAGCCATCAGAGTCAAGGTATTGGTGCATTTCTTCGGAAGTATCAGCTAGGAACCGCAGATACTGGCTCGAAACTCACGAATGGCTACGTTGTTGTTGGGGTCTTTGATTGCTCCAAAAACGTTAGAGTTTCCTGACGTGGTCCAGGCTTAAGAAAAGATGAGGGTGGCAATTGGGTTAAATGTCAAATGAAAACATACTCCAAGCACCAGTCCAGGCTGTGTAACATCGTGTGGTCAACAAAGGAGATATCGAACCAAAAACAATACTACTCACATGTTCCTGGATTAGTTATGATGAGCATAATTCGTCAAGAAGATTCCGGCTGTTCAGCATACCTTCAACCGTAATGAGCTGACTCGTTGCACCGCTTGATCTGATACCGTTGACGGCAGCTTGATTCTTCGCAAGAATCTGTTGGTACTGCGCGAAATGAATGTTTGATGGTCCTCACCAGGTTGAACACAACGGAGGCATCCATGTCATGAGGCTCGTTCATGATATCTGAAAATAATTGAGATGAGCCAAGGACATGGAAGTAAGAATAACAGTATTCTCACCGAAAACGACGCGGGTATTGGATTTCTATTGAATAAGCTGTCGATCGAAAGGACATGGGATGAGGAGCGACAGAACTTACAAATTCGTTGGCCAGGTTCTTCCACCCTGACATCCCATCAGTATGGATAACTGCACTCATAGAGAGCACTCACATGTCTGGAAGCTATGGAGGATGGGTCTGTCAGTCGTTCATACTTCATAGAAGGCAGAGTCCCTTACTTGGAGGTGCTGGTGATGACAGCGCCATTGTATCGCATGAAGTTATGGGCTACAATGTTGAAAGTCAAGCAGCGTCAAGAACAAGCAGACCACGTTCACATACGTTCAATAATGGCGTATGCTCCCTTGGTGTTGGTGACATAGTTCACGATCTGTTGTCAAGCGTCAGCTCCGTGGTTGATTGGAAAATGTTCATCGTACTGTCTTGAGACCATTCAGGTACGTTGAGTCAAAGGCACCCGTGAGACCGGCAGCAGGTGGGCTTATGCGTTCTTGCTGGAATGGAATACGGAAGGTGTTGAAGCCTTGGGCGACAAAGTACTAGTACGACATAAGTGCCAGGCATCACGGGCAAGAACAGCATCACTTACATCAATAGAAGAGGGAGACGGCCAAGTGTAGTCGGTCCCCAGCACTCCCTAATAAATACATATCAGAAAGGGAACGAATATGCATGATTCGATGGCCTCACCGGAATTTTTGCGTTTCCAAATTCGGCACCAGACTGGTTTACACCAAAATACTTGAACTTAGTCGCACCGGGACAGGCGCCTGCGGGAGTTGTGGATGACGGGGGAGAGGAAGTTGTAGGTGTGGCGCCGGGCTGGCATTGGGAGTAATCTTTGTTATATGTTAATGAAAGTACAAATCGAACATAATATGTACTCACAGTCGTTCACGTAGACACACGCATTACCCGCAACACAGGTCGTGTCCCCAGTATAGTTGATGCCCTGTGGTAAGAGTTATCAGTCTAGTTCCATGAGGCTCGCGAGGGTATTGGGTATTCATAACTCACACCACATTGACCCCAGGCAGCAACTGAAGCTACCGGGGTGCTGAAAGTGACCAGGATGGCCAAAGATGCGAATGCCGACAACGAAGACCTCATTTTGGGGAGCCAGCGATACAATGCTCGACGAGTTTTATATATTCTCGCAAGAGGACTTTCCGTCGAAAACCCGACATACATCCACGGATCGTGTAGGTGTCACATGTCCGTCGCTCTGTTGTCGTGTTCGTGTGGTCTTGGAGTCTTCCATCGCTACCGTATATATATCTGCCGAGACACTCCTCTTCCTAAGTAAACAGTTCAAAGCGTAAAGTATGATGATTCACTGCACGAGTATTCACCTTAATTTAGCCAGACCGAAGTGTTTGTCCGAAGGCAGAACTAAATGTTATGAACCCATGATGGTCCCCGACGTCTGAATCTCAGTGTCACAGAGTAACCGAAGTTTATCCTCGCCAACTTCTCCAAAGTTCACGTGTAGAGCGTTAATCAAATTGCCCAAATTCATGTCCGGCCGTTTTCTGGAGCATGTAACCGAGGCAGATGCACTTCAGATCGAGAGATAGAAGTTTTACCTCTTGCCAAGATCAACCAGCGGGAGTATATCGGACTCAGACGGATTGAACTCACTCACTCTTGATATTACAGCAAAATATACATAGATACAGGACTAGATACCACTGAATTGTGGATGAATAAAAATAATTGGTGGCTGGCAATGGGATCAGACATTACAGGTTGCAGTATAACAGGGGTCATACACACTGGACAAGGATCAACGAACATTCGAGCCACCAAAACCCGTGCTTCGTCTAATTGCTCCGAGATTTGAAGAGCCTTCGCCACGATCATCGGATTGAGTAGGAGGCGGTGCCGTGCGTCTTCCGCCAAATATCGGAAACCGGGGCTGCTCGCGCTCCCAATCCCAAGTTGTAGGTCTGGTTTCGGCCTGACGTCGGCTGAACAAATGGTTTGCGATTCCGCCTAAAGCTGCCCCAGTCCAAAAGCCAGGTCGCCACCCCTCGTTGGCCCCTGTAGGATTTTTTGAGTACGGAGGTGGTGGCGTGTAGTCGTCATCCATTCCGCCAGGGAACCACCCACCACTGGAACTCCCAGGGCGAGGCCTGGGTGGTAGAGGGGGTCGATGAGTTTGTGAAGCCGCGTTGCGTCTGAAACAAGACAAGAAAAAGCCGTATAGGATGAAGACAAGGAATGCAACCCAGAGAATGGAGAAGATTATCGTTGAGAGATCATAAGCTTGGGATGTTACATGAGTCGACTTGGAGGGCAAGAGTAGAATTATTGGAAACTCACATCTCAAGCTGCTGAGCGGAGAATCTGGATTTCGAAGAACACTCGGAACGTGGACTAGGCGGTACTCCAGTGAACAGGAACCTGCGAGTTTGAGGGGGGTCGGTATCTCGATATCCCCAACATGCACCGGATGGCGAACGTACCTTTCAAAACATAAGGATCCCCCGGCCTTGACCACCCTTCGCACGAAACCTCAACTCGTCCAAATCGCAATGATTCCGGCAGGTCCGCTTCACACTTGGAGTTGGTCAGATTATAGATGGTGCGTGTAGCTAAAGGGTGCTCACGTTCCAATCAACGTCTGTTCCAGAAGCTCCTGGCAGACTAACGCATCGAACGACCTCAGGCGTGTACACTTTGCATGGTGCACCACGACAGACAAGCTGTGGGAGAGGACTTGTGCGACGCGAAGTGGTGTAAGAGTCTTTGTAAAACGTCAAAGAAGGAATTTTCGCAAGCTCAATTCGGGACATCGTGGTGAGCGGAGAATGTACGTGCAGTCCGAAGATTCCATTTGAAACTTGTGAAGAACGCCATACTCAGACAAGGAGACTATCATTGACGTGGAACCAACGTGTCCGTCTGATACAAGCAGTGCATGCGCAGCATATTACATTGATTATTATCATACTAACGACGTCCACCATATCATACTGAAGGGCAACCCCCACACAACCCATGGCCACACCCCCAGCAGCTGACAGCATGGATGCCCGAAATCTGGAGAATTAATGACAAGACACTGACCACGCCTTCTCCGAGCACAAAACCACTGGCTATAACGATCATCCAGATGTCGCTCCTATCCTTCGCAAACCTGGTGTGATATACATATTCTAAAATTCCTCCAATCAAACGTGCAATTGAAAAAGAGGGGGTATTGAGGAAACCGATAGCGAACGCGACACCAGAAGGGATCCATTTGGAGAGCCAGTGCTGTCGTCGGGCAGCCATTGATTTTGTTGTCGAGAGAAGAGCAAAGAGCAAAGAAAACCCGATCATGAATGATCCACTGTTTTCCGGCAATTGACCGTCACCTGTTGAGTAAAGCTTAGAAGCTGTTTTCTTCCTTTACAAAGCTGGTTCATCACATACGAAGCAACCGAGCCAGGCTCAGCCAAACATAAGCCGTAGGAGCGGGGAATGATGGTCCCGGGATAACATAGGCGCGATTATAGAGTGTGAAGGCGGTTGTTGTCACTAAGATAGACACGGAGGAGCCAATTAATTGACCATAAAACTGAGCTCGAGGTGAGGCGTGGAGGAGGTGGCCAGTTTTTAAGTCTTGCATGAGATCGCCAGCTCTTCCAAAAATTAGCATCATATTCAGATGTGACAAACAACGAACTTACTGCTGTGCGCCTGCCTCGGCTACACCGCCCGCAATGATGTTTGCGACAATATTGCCAGGCTGTATCCACGCGAAAAGCAACTGGGAGATCTTGCCCAAGCCAGAAACCGGGTTCAAGTCCGTTTCACCAAGGGCACGAACCCTAGCGGGAGTGAACTTTGGGACATAGGCCTTTGCATTGAATTGCGTACCCAATTATGCTTAGCAACCCTCCAAGGATGAAGCCCAAGATAGTTGCCCAGGGTTTGATGCCATCATGGCCAAAAACAATCCACACAAGGATAGTGCCAATGACGACGCTTGACATTAACCCTCCCAGAACCCACCTCATGGGAACAAGACGATTCTCCGTTTCCGTTTCGTTACTGTCGAATATGTCGTGCTTCGATAGAAGGTCGACAACGTAGTCATATCCTACTGGCAGCAGAGAGACAAAACTATCTGCGCACATGATGCCCAGGGATATCCACAGGATCCAACCCCGAGCACCGTTTGACATATCGCCAACTGGTCCGGGGGCCCATCCAGAAACTTTGGAAAGAGGCGATAATACCGCCCAACCAACCAACATACCCTGGATCAAGAGGTTAAAAGGAATTGAAAACGCAGCCCCACGAACACATACAAGGTTCATGCTTAACGTGGTGGGAAGGCCCATGATGATACCTATAGATCATGGTCAGCTGTCGCTATGGGAAGGACAGAAACAATGGCAAACCTTGGCCTACATAAGACAAACTGGGTGTGAAATACCACAGCCACTCTCGAGCAAGGTAATTTCCAAACAATGGGATAGAAAATGTCACTGGAAAGAAATATGCAAACAACTTTGCATTCAATTCAGGTCGTTAACCATGTATTTTTAATATCAAGTGCACTTACTGTTAGGAATCCGGAGGCACTGAAACTCCAAGCTAAGGACTGCCAGCCTTCGTGTTCGACAATTTCACGTTCAATCTCATCATTTTCCTCGTCAACCTCATCGTTATCTATTACCGAAAGACCAGGCATATTGTCAACGCTCCGCGTGTTGTCCTCTGGATCCACCTGGCTATAGCCTCTCCTGTTACGTATTGTTGTATCAGGAGGTGGGAGCTTGTGAAGAACAGAGATAAGGTGAGCAGTAGCTGTTCCGGAGGGAAACGTGAGCTGTTCCTCTATGATCTGGAGAGTATATTGTTTAACGTGTGGTATGTACAGGGTAGGTTGATAACACATACCACTTGTTTGCGTATTGGGGGTGAGAGAAAAACGCTATGGTCAGTCAGTATCAATAATGCAATGAGGGGAAGACAGCTCACCCAAAATAAGCAACTGCACAAGACCATCCTATTGTTGAAAGCCAGGTGAGGTGAATGGGCGGCACCCCATCACGTTCCTCACTAAGGAGACCTAATGCTGGGAGGATTCCAACAAACCCAGCGGCAAGAGGCATCGTGCCTGTGGCGACAGCTGTTGTCTGCACCACGATGATTTCCTGTGGAGTCAGAGGCGTGGGGAGTATTCGAGAGATGAGGTAGCCTATGAGGGCCGATTGGATAGACATCCTGCAAACATCGTCATTTTCTGTCAGAGTAAAAGGCCAGTTCGTGACGAACATTGATATCCATCCTGACTGCAAACCCAGACTCAAGTTAGTGAAGCAGATTAGACATCCGATTGCAAGCCCCAACAGAACAGCGGTAACAGTGAATTCAGGTTGCGAGGATGACGCAAGGCCGATACGTGGCCTATATCGGAAATACAGTATTGGAAACAAATGAAAAAATGTTCCAAAGTCATATAGCTAATCTAGGACATACCTCAACCAGCTAAAAAGGTTCATCGCATGCGCAGGGTGAACTCGATTTTCAGGAGCTCAGTCAAGTTTGGGCAGCATGGAAATTAGGTCATCGCAGGCAAGAATCGCGTGGCTTCGGAAAGCGCGTTATTTGGCACTGTTGTCCAGCGCCCACTAACGACGAGATTGAGTCAAATTGACTCGATCTCATCCAGCCAATCCACAACCTGGCGCTTTTCCTCGACGGCTCACCCATCTGACCTTAGTAAATTTGACGATCCAACCCACCGATGGCTCAGAAAATTCGATCTGGAGAAAATGTTTTGCGAGTGATCCCACCACCAGGACACCCTGCAATGTACACTGTCTCCTTAAATTAATCTTACCGATTCCAACATTCTCATACCTCAGACTACCCAAAGACGGCGAAGAGAATATCCTCATCACTTCTGCATTGCCATATTGCAACAATGTTCCACATCTAGGTGAGGCCTTTCTTGGTGATCGGGTATCGTGGCGAGATCTAACACTTCAAAGGAAATATCATCGGAAGTACATTGAGTGCTGATGTTTTTAGCCGGTACGCTCTAATTTACAACTCTAAATGTGACTGCAATCTCAATTTTTCCACAGCTATAATCGTACGTTCTTGCTTTGCTTCTGTTAATATCCTATGCTTCATCCGGATTGGAAAGGCACTAGAAATCGGACGACACTATACGTCTGCGGTACCGACGAATATGGAACAGCAACAGAGACACAGGCTCTCAAAGAAGGAATCACACCGCGCGAGCTATGTGACAAATACTACATCCTTCACAAAGAGACCTATGAATGGTTCGACATTGGGTATGTTCTTCGCGGTCCCCTTCGAACGTCCTGACATCCTACGTCTCTGTCTCCTTAGATTTGACTACTTTGGCCGCACATCCACACCTCTTCATACCCAGTGAGCCATATATTCGTTGTGGTTTATAGATGTCTAACCTGTTCTTTAGATTATCGCAAGAAATCTACTCAAATCTAGAAAGGCATGGACTGCTAGAAAAACAAGATAAAGAGCAAGTCTACTGCGAAGATTGCCCAAAGTGAGCAAACCACCTTTATGAAAATATATGCCCTAAATTTTTCTAGATTCTTGGCTGATCGCTACGTTGAGGGAATCTGTCCTCATTGCGGTTACGAGGTAGTAATCTCGTCTATGTGCTGATTTTTGGTCTCACAACTATCACTACTTAGGATGCTCGTGGAGACCAGTGTGATGGCTGCAGCCGGACGATAGATGCGATCGAGTTGATCAAGCCTCGCTGTCTGGTTGACAAAACGCACCATGTCACAACAAAAACATCCGCACACATGTATCTGAAACTAGACGTCATCCAGCCTCGGACGGAGGAATGGATAAAGCAATCATGGAAAGCGGGAAAGTGGTCACCGAACGCTGTCGTGAATGCTGACGGAGTGATTATCGATGCTCGCGTAAAAGCGGGGTTGATCCCTACACCCTTGACGCGCGATCTGACTTGGGGTGTACCTGTTCCGATAAACGGAAAGGATCTCTATGGAATGAAGGGAAAAGTCCTTTGTGCGTCCCCATTTTATTTTGTGATTTTTGTCACTGACATCGTATCTTATACTAGATGTTTGGGTTAGTATCTTTCCTCTTTTACGGACAACGTCACGTTAATTCCTGTGTAGTTCGATGCACCCATCGGTTACCCAAGTATTACCGCCAATTATACCCCGGAATGGAAGAAATGGTGGTTTAACCCAAAGAACGTTCACTTATATCAATTCATGGGTAAAGATAATGTTTACTTCCACACGGTCTATTTCCCGTCCATTCAGATTGGGGATGGTCGTGATTGGACGAAGCTCCATCATCTTTCGACTACAGGTGAGGGTTCAGCTTGATCCCGAAGTCTGGAACAGGCTTATCATTTCCTTCAGAGTACTTGAACTACGAAGGTGGAAAGTTCTCGAAGAGTAGAAACCGTGGTGTTTTTGGACCAGCAGCCAAGGAAACTGGGATCCCCGCTTCGGTCTGGCGATACTATCTACTTTCCACGAGACCAGAGACGGCAGATGCCATGTTCTCCTGGTCGGATTGTGTAAGTGTGAATCCATATCCTATTGTTCGACCCTTGCTAACGCGCAAACATTGTAGATTGCTGCGAACAATCACGTGTTACTGAACAAGTCAGTCCTCTCTGTCTGCTT
This sequence comes from Hypsizygus marmoreus, assembly GCA_013433165.1. NCBI lineage: Eukaryota > Fungi > Basidiomycota > Agaricomycetes > Agaricales > Lyophyllaceae > Hypsizygus > Hypsizygus marmoreus. The sequence continues at coordinate 1,351,301 of CM024092.1, read as the reverse complement.
CTAATTTATCTTCTAAACCGTACTTCAATAGTTTTGGCAACTTTGTCAATCGTGCGCTCAAGTTCGTTTCTTCCCAGTACGACAGTATCATACCCGATGGTGGCGATGAGCCAGGCCCATTGTCTCCGAACGATACCCACGATGCAGAGTTCATCTCCTCAGTGAATCAACTGTTGAGAGAGTACATCGATGCCATGGACGCCGTGAAGCTGCGACTCGGACTGCAAATCGTTATGCACATATCCATGCGTGGGAACAACTACCTGCAGTCATCTGGTCTCAACAAGGCGTTGATTGCAGCTGACGCAAAGCGATGCGGTCAGGTCGTTTCTCGTGCAGTCAACCTGATCTACGTCCTCTCTGCTCTCATATACCCCTTCATGCCCACGATTTCCGACTCGATCCTCGTTCAGCTCAATGCACCCGCCCGAGTCGTCCCTGATGTTCTGTCGACCGATATTCTTGCTGATCACAAGATCGGCAAGCCCGAACATCTTTTCAAGAAGATCGAAGAGAGCATGGCGGAGGTATGGAGAGCTCAGTTCGGTGGCGAACAGGTGAAGGTGGATGGTGCCGCAGATGCCTCCAAAGCTACGGCTGGCTCTTCGAAGAAGAAGGCCGCTGCAGCGAAGAAGGCGGCCGCACCATCTTCTGCTTCGAATTTGCCCGAGGCGCTGGCTTTGGAGGCAAAAATTACGGAGCAGGGGCAGCTGGTTCGTGGATTGAAAGGGCAGACTCCGAAGACGTTGGAGCTTGATGCTCAGATTAAAGACGCAGTGAATGTGCTGAAGCAGTTGAAGGGAGAATTAGAGACCCTTCTCCGAACCTAAAGCCAATGGATCTCTTTTATGATAGTTTTGTTGTTACTCGCTAATAGAAATGAATGTTTTGTTGTGACAACCGCAATACGTATCTCTTGATGCTCCGCTCCTATATCATATGTGAGCCGAACGTGTGTCTATCAGGGTTGATAATATCTGCACACATCATATCCATGTCATTGCTGTAGGGCAGTGGCGCAGCAAACGCTGTGCCACAGCTCAAATGGTTTTAGTCGGCGGCCTTACGATCGAACCCCCGAGTCGTCATTTTACTCAGCCGACAGGCTTCAAGTTGGCACTTGCCTGCTTGCACCCGACTTTCATATCTTGTTTGCTTCTGCATACTAGTACTTCTATCTATCTTTCTTTGCTTCGCTGTCCATGAAAAGTGGTCAAGGCCTCCAAACCGCAAGTTCTTGATGGAGTTCACCACTAGTAATACCACTTCAGGCAGCGATATTTTTGTTGTGAGCCTGCATCGTCACCAAGTTTCTCTCGCTACTTAGAAGTACGCAACTGATCACAGAAGGTTCTTCCAGATAACGCGTAAACGAAAACGACAACGAGCAATAGATCCGTGCCTCGGTTTCTATTCGAGTCCCAAATCTGTGCCGCGTCCAAACAATTCAGAAGTCGAGGCTATAGTCCGGACCCATTGGCACCACATTCCTCCGACAAACAATCTCCCCTTTGTTTCCGCAGATGCCTCTCTAGCGAAGGCACCAGTTTCCATTCAAGACTTCCCTCACGAATCACCTCGACATACAAGCAATACCTCTGACATGGAATTCTCGACTCCTCCTACTCATACGTCCGATCCGGTCCAGCTACCTGTCGAAAGCTTTCTCCGACGCATACATCCCAAGAGATATGGCCGCCGAAAGCGCCGCATTATCGAGTCAAGCAGTGCCTCGGTGTCGCCAAGCAATCCAGTAGACGATGAATACAAAACCTTGCGTGCCTCGAATCGCCTCAAGCGCCATCGTACTGATAATGCAGAGAACCGAACCTATTCACCTGCTAGACTTGAAAATGACGATCTTTCTGCTCGAACTCCACTTCATTTTTCACCGATGAAACCCAAGAATCCAGCCAGGAAAAAGGCCCGAGCAGTTCGAGCATGGACCACATTAGATCCAAGAAAAGGCGTCTCTTTCCGCACTGCGTCTTTCACAAGGAATGCTGACAGGTCGTTCGCCCAAACGCCTAAACACCAACCGTTGAACAAATGGAAACTCAGTGGTCGGTCTTTATTGCAGGGTGAATCCACGAGCAGCAAATCAAAACCAAAGATGAAAACCACCATTAAACAAGCTACGTCTCGATGTCCCCCACTGCTATTCATTCGTTTAGAAGATGCCGAAGAAGCCTATTCTGCGAAATTTCGCCCTGATAGGTTCCGTCAATTTTGTATCTCGAGAATTCGATTGTTTTACCTGATCTTCTCAGACCTGCCAGAACAAACTATCCATCCACTATGGGCCTTCGAACTACAACTCCTCCTCCGCTGTCCTTTGTGCCTTCTGTGACTCTACCTCGGCTGCGAGATCAGATTACTTCCACGCCTGCGAAAGCTCAAGTCCAATCACCTCTTGCCACTACGCAAAACGGACGGAAAGTAACTTCACCAATGTCTCTTGGCCACCATTCCAGTCCAGGATTTACCCCCCAATCCCCATGCTCTGATCATCATGACATACCTCTACACTGTACTCAGGCCCTCGATGACTCCCCTGCAATTCCAGCCATGTCACTTTCACTGTCACGAAGCACGAGCGAGGCGTTGGAGGAGGATGACTATCCCCAAGGATCGATGCCCGAAATTATTGTGAAGAAACCTCTGAAACCGCTGGCTTCTTTCTTTGACAAATTCTTGGAGCGCGTACGCGCAGCCACACAGCTACAGGCGATCTCTAGCTCAACACAAAAGGAAAGACGTTCTATTCAGCATTCTATCACAACTACATCATCCCCTGGTCATCAAGAAGGGCAAAGGTCTGGTGCTATTCTACCTCTCATTTCTAAACGACCTGTCGCTGCTATTTCAGTTCCGAATGCTCCACTGTCTACGTCACACCAGGCCTCGATTCGCTCATTCATGAAACTCAGCTCACACCCAACTCAGATGATTAAGAAAGGAAGGCCTATAGCCAAGAAACCACCAGTGTCAAGTCCAAGTAATGATCTGCTCGATGCCTACTCGTATTCTGTCGACTCTTCGCATGATATGTATAACTATGAGAATGATCCTAGCTCTCCGGAATTCCCCTCTTATCGCGCGCCGACGTCTCCTTTCGATATCCTGACTGCTCTTCGGATTCAATCCGAACAATCCGAGGTTCTCATTGCATCCCCTTCCTTTCCTCCTTGAACGTTTCCAGCGACTGTGCAGAATAGAGATGTCCCCATTATATACGGACGAGCTTTTTTTTTTTTACAATACTTCCATATTCTGGTGCCTATGTTTTTCCCTTTTGTCCTTGCATTCTCTTTGATGTGTTTCACTCCATTTCCGTATACAACAAAATAGCGTTCAAGATGCGTTGGAATGACTCGAAGAAAAGACTGAGTATTATACAGGTTGATTATTATTGCAAACCCAAACCCACAATCAAGAGAAATTATGATTCTCCAGACCTTGACCGTGATTCAACCCTATAACATCGCATGTTTGGGTATCGTAGAGTAAGTTGTCGGCCGTTCCTAACGCCGCGGACCTCTTCAAACTGGATGACGAGCAATGAGTTTGGGAGGACCAGGTGTATCGCAAATAACCCACCTTCGTGCCTTCAGGTAGCGGTAGAGTTCTATGGTACATTCTTTCAAAACGTTCCCGCATGAGGACCCCGTCTTCTTCCCATTCTGAAAGCTCCGCAGTCGCCCAAGTCACAACAAGACGGGTCCGTTGAAAGCTAACGTGAATGTCCTGCTTCTCCACATTAGGCAGGTCAAAAGTAGCCACAATCGATCGACCGTCGGTAGATTCACGGAACGACGAACTAGAACACTGAATCAGCTTCGCCGATTTCATATCAAAGATAAACATGAAAAGTGTACATACATGGATTTCTGCTTCTTGAGAGATCTCGGAGCAGATGGCTGGGATTCCAGGACAGGGATATCAACCGGATTCGGCTCTAAGGATAGTTCATTTGCCATTTCCTCGAGTGACTGGACCTTTGGACGCTCTTTGGCCATCTTGAGCTCCTTTTGCTGTCGAATAGTCCCCCACAGCTGATCCAACGAGTGTCCCTCTGAAAGTGGCCGTGGCGCCCCGTCATCAAGTGTAGACGCGGCAATGTTTGGGTGGGTGTAAAAGCGGTTCGACGGCACACGATAATGACTGGAGTCTGCCTCCGTGATGGAGTCCAAGGGCGTAGATGGATAGATTATCCCAGTAACTGCCGGGGTGACAGGAGATGGATTTGCCTTGTCGAAAGTCCTCGACCCGCCGTCCGCGGGGATTGTAAGCGCCTCTCTTCTGTTAAGATGGTGGTAGGTATAAGCTGGCATCGGTGGTGTATCCGTGACGGCGTCTAGGTATCAGTGAGGTGGATAGCACGCGAAAAGCGACGTGGGGTTCCCTTCATATAAGTGAATGAGGATGACACTTTATTATACTCGGTATCATACGCCTTGTGTCACTCACGAGGACAAAAACAAGGGGTGTGGGCGATGTGAATCGCGGTACGGAGTTACCGGAGAGTCGAAATATTGGAATTCCCCCGCGCGTTGACCACGCAAGATGGCGATAATCTGCAGGTTGATCAGTAGCAGCCGTGGCACCGGCGTGGTATTTCTACACTGAGGCAATCAGTACAGCAGGGCAAGGATCATCGTGGACAAAGGCTATGCAAAGAACACAAGCAAAGGTCGCAGAGTAAAAGGAAGTACTGCTTGGATTTTTCGGATCAGTGGCCTCACTGGAAACATGAGGCTCGGTCAACCCGCCTTTTAAATTCTGCGTCATCGTCGAAAGTTCTCTTTCGGCAGATACCGATGTTTGTGCTTCTTTGTTCCTTCCCACTTTGTATTTAAATACGTGTTGGCCGGTCCACAAACTTCTGCCCGACAATCGTCGGACGCGCGGCTTCCGTCCTACAATGTTTAAACGTTCGCTGGTCACCTCATTCAATGGTGTGTTTTACTGTCATTTATCTCCCCCTCGCTAGCGCGAGATGATGGGCCTCGTGCCGTCAGTCAAATAGCATGTTAGACTACCAATGCACCGTCACCGGAGTTGCGGACAATCTCGACTTCTGATTTTCATCAATCTTGCAACAGACTTCCGAACCAAAGCTAACTTTCGTTCTTTTCAGGTTCCGCATGTCACTGATATACATAAGTAGCAAGATACTAAATTACACGGTGCCGGATGCAGCATTAGAGTACATCGATATGAATGTCATGATCATGTTTTGTCTCCTCGTGAAAATGAACTGGAAAGTAATGTAGAAAGTGCACCAAAAGACACCGCAAATCAAATCCCATCCACGATCTCATCTGGGTGGTTTGAATTTCTTGTTGGCATACCCAACAGCACCTCGCCCCATGCCCAGTCTGCGTTTGGTGCCAAGGCTGGTTCCGTTCGTAACATGTTCATTTGTCGAAGACGCCTGGCATGGTGTTTCTGTCGAACTTGTTGGTGCATGGATCGTTTGGAATGGTCGAGTCTGAGGAGGTATGTTTTCGTTTCTTGGCGGCAGATGCCTGGTGTTCAGTAAAGTCGTCGAAGATCCTGGAGTGAGGGTGAAAGAAGTGGGCTTTGACAGCGTAACAGTCGTCCTAGTCGAAGCACTGGTCGGAAGATTCAATGGCGTCACCGACGGAAGTGTAACAATCGGCGCGCTTCGATGAGGCTGAGGTTGAGAAATGCCAATATTATTAGCTGGCAGTCCGGTAGATAGAATATTGCGCGACGGAATGAAATTAATGTCGGCCCCTACAACGATATCAACACATGGTGGATAAATGTTAAACGCCCAACAATTTCACGAACCAGGGTGCGCTATGACTGGGTGTGATAGGGCTTGAGGAGCAGGCGGTTGGTGGTAATTCATAACATGGTTTCGCATAACCCTATCACTGAGGATTCCGTTTGTTATGCGGAGTCAGCGATAGAGATATGGGAACTCACAACTCTGCAATGCGTCGGGAGACCTCTGACTCGTCAGGATTGGGTCTGTTCAGAACCGTGGAGATAACACGTCGATCCACAGGTGACAAATCCGGCTGCCAGCTGGTAAATAGGGTCTGCGGTGAAATCAGAAGATATATAAATTAGTTTCTGAGCAGGATTTCTCACAGGGTTCTGCTTTGTTATGACCGAGATGAATTCGGACAGCTCCTTGGATTTCGTATCACCAGCTACCTTGCGTTTCTCAACGTGCGATAGGTACAACAAACCCTGTGCCCGTGTACAAGCCACATAGAGCAGCCGTCTGTCAAATCCATGAAGAAGAACTGCATATTATATTCAATCCTAAGAGACACACCTTTCCTCCTCAATGTCTTCTGATCGATAAAATGGGAAAGTTCCTTGTTCAACTGAGTTGAAGAGTCAGCAGAAAGGAGGCGAAGGTTTATCGTAACGAATCCTACCAGCAGGAATTATGACTACGGGCCATTCCAACCCCTTCGCCGCATGGCAGGTAGAGATTGTAACTTTCTGGGTAGACGATAAGAAATCAAAAATAATGAGCGACAAAAAAGGCACCTCTTTGCTGTCTTCTTCAGACTGATTGTCTCCTTCCGATGACAACATAGAGGCTTGGAGGAAGAGTCGCAGTGGCGTGTCCCTGTTGTCATTGAGCCCGATGGCCATGCATATAAGAGGCAACACGTACTTTGCAGTTGTTGTATCTGAATTCTCTTCCGTGCTTGGCTCGGCATAGGGAATGTCAGTCTCGAATTCACTCGCGAAAGTGATGAGTTCCTGAACGTTCTCCCATCTGCTCTCCCAGTCTGGCTGAGTTTTTCTCAGATGGCTCTCGAAATCTACAAGGTCGATGAGGCGTCGAATCAAGTTTGCTGGGGAAGTTCCCTTTGCATACACATAATTCAAGTAAACGGACATCTAAGGCAGCAAGTTGCGACCCACATACCTGGTTCGCAAGATCGCGGAGAGCACGGACAGTCTTGACAAAGGGGACAAGTTTCCGCTTTGCGGTTGGTTTTATGTCTGGGAGCCGTCCGTCGCAGATACCCTCGATGACGGTTAATTGCGAGACCTTGGTCTTCTCCGCTCTCGCAGCGATTTCCAGCAATGTCTGTAGACAGCCCAATTTTTAGAAAAGACCACCATGAATGTAGCCGTTCCCACCTTTTCGCCAATGCCCCTGCTAGGAACATTTGCGGCACGCACCAATGCGGGATCAAAATTGGTGTTGTCTGTCAGCTGGAGGTAGGCGAGCAAGTTCTTGATCTAATTGCAGGATATGTATTATTCATCAGACGCTATACCACAATCATTGAAGGTGAATTACAAACCTCGAGGCGTTCAAAGAACTTGTGGCCACCAAGCACTCTACTTGGGATGCCCTCCCTCTGTAAAGCACTTTCTATAGCCCGCGATAGAGCGTTGAAACGAACTTATGCAGTCAATTCAGCAGGTATACTACCGATGCCAATCAAAACTTACGAAGGACCGCGAAATCTCCCCAGCGAAGAACGCCCCCCATATGTGCTACTAATCGTTTGATTTCCACCGCGATGAACGCGGCTTCTGCATATTCCGTAGGCAATGAGCGTAGAACTGGTGTCGTTCCAATAGGGTGGGCTGTGTGGAGCGTTTTTTGTATTCGAGCCTTGTCTAGGCAAATATCGGTGATTCAGGTCTCAATGGCGTTGGGCTCGAAGTACCTTGAGCCACGACAGCCAGGCTTGTCCTCAAAATGGAGGCTGTGGAGCGGTAATTTTGTTCTAAGAAAATTTGTTCTGTGCCACAGAAGTCTACCAACGGAAGCCGATTTTAGTGAATCAAGCTATCAGCAGATTGCCCTTGTGTACCTTTTCGCATTTTGGCCAAGTTTTCAACTTCGGCAGAACGCCACCCATAAACTGAGATTGTCATGAGTCACATAAGAGAGGGAGAAAGAAATGAACACAAACTTGACTGGTCCGGATCGCCAACGACAGTAACACAGCGGTTGAGTGCTAATGCACTCATAAGTTCGTACTGAGTGATGTTTGTGTCCTGACTGAACGATATCATTATATGGGATCATGCATGAGGCAGCGTTAGTATACATACAATTCATCGACCAGCACATGCTTACACCAAGCTACTGTATGTTTATGTTTCCTGAAAAGCTTCACGCCATACAAAAGCAGATCGTCGAAATCCAAGGAATTATTGCGCAGAAGAGTCCGTTCATAGTCCTCGTAGACCTGCGCCACAAGGTATTCGATATCATTCGGGGTCACAGCTGCCGCTTTTGCTTTCTTCGCATCACGACTTCTGGACTGGAGTTCACTCGAATAATCAGCAGCACTCTGCCCCTTCGCTTTCGCCTTCGAGATCATCGATAGCACTGTTCCTTCCTTTAGAGAGATATTTTTTTCCTCCAAAAAGGCTTTGTGTGTCTTGAGTATTGTGGAGATGATTTTCTTGCTATAAAGACAGGGTTAAGGTCAGGTCAGAACAGCGGAGACACGGTGGTACTGTACCATTCATCGGCATCGCAAATTGTGAAGTTTCCTTCTAGCCCAGCCAGTGTTCCATACTTGCGCAGAAAAAGCGCACAAAGTGAATGGAAAGTTCCCATCTTCATTTCTGTCGTGCGTTGCTTGCCAATGAGCTTTATCAGCCGCTCTCGCATTTCATTAGCGGCTTTGTTGGTGAACGTGACAGCGCATATAGAAGATGGCGAGATAGAGTGTGTTAGAATTAGATGCGCTATTCGTGATGTCAGAACCTAACGCAAATCCCCGCTTCAGCATATGTGGAGTGGTAGGAGTATGTCAGATACATACTTTGGTTTTTCCGCTCCCAGGGCCTGCCAGTATTTGAACCGGAACTTCAGGTGGATGCTGTACAGCTATTCCCAATCAGTTGAATAGGTCGGTTGTGCAAGGAAGAAGGAAGGCCATCCAGGTTTGGGGGCATACCTTTGAGTTGTGCAGGGTTAAGGCCGGCCAAGAATGACTCGGAGCTAGTGGAAGGGATCAAGGCATTGTGTGTAGTGCTACTTGATGCAAAGGACATTTCTATATGCTTTGGAAAGATTTGGAGTATGAGAGAGGCTGCAAGAAGAAGCCCAGATGGTGGTTCAAACGTTCAAACTTCAAGGACGGCCAGACGCGTCTGCCACGCGAACATGTCACACTGGACGACGCGACGACGCGCTGCTGCTACCCACGTGATCCACCTTTCTTCCAGTTGGCTATTTTTCTGAATGCTTCAACGCTCAATTGCAAGCAAATTCAAGCTTCGAGCTAGACGAAGACAGACTTTTTCGAAAGATGCCAATCAACACGTGAACAAACAATGAATTCGATTCTCTTTCAAGTTCGACCGATACCACAGTGCTCCTTTCCGACATCGCACTGCACCAGATCATTCTTTCATTCTTTCGAGTCCGACAAGCGCTCCTCCACACCACCGTCAGACTTTTCCTCGGAGTGGCCACGAGGCATTTCCTTCTCGATAAGCAATCCAAGCCGACGATGAATGTCTGCTTGCCGCTCTAGGTCGGCTTTGGCAAGCCCCGCTGAGCTTCCAAAGACCTCGTCCATTTCCTCCAAGGTCAATCCTATTTCGAGGTTTAGCGAGCAGACAATTGACCTAACCTTAAACCCTAGCAAACCGACCTTTTGTCTCTGGCACCTAAGTATTCAGACCCAATCAGTTTGGCCGAGCTTCAAAATGAGAGCCAATGAGACTCACGAAGAAGATCACAAATAGTCCACCAAGAAGCGAGAACGTCTACTCTAGTCATCAGTCTTGGAACTTCATGCATTATGAAGCAACTCACCCCGAAGAAGACAAAAGTCCCGAAGCCTAGATGTTCAAGCATAGAAGGCGTCACCTACATCCTCATCAAAACATGGGTCATGATGCTGAAATATCGAATTGTCCTTACCTCGCCAACTAGTGGAGTGGCGAAGATGAGCGGAAGCAACAACACGAGCTGTAGCACTCACCGATGAAGTTGTTCATCTAAATGATCTGTTTTAGACAAGACACTGGGACATCTCGAGGATATTAACGTACCCAGTTTGACGACGCTGCGATTGACAACCCCTTGCCTCGGACGCTCAGTGGCCAAATCTGGAGTTCATCCCTTAGGACCTCCCGACAATGAGACTAAAAGAGAAATTCCAACCTCGGCGACCAAGATCCAGGCACACGGCCCTGCGGATAATTAGAGAGGTGAATAAAAATAATAGACATGGAGAGTACCCCAGCTATATCCGAAACCTAGTCCTTGGCGTCAAAACCAGTCGACATTGGGGTGTGCATAAGACCACGTACCGATTGCAAAAATCCACACAAAGACACAAGCTACCCAACCAGCCGCTGCATTAATAGATTGTCAGGCGGAAAGGGACCGTCATGGGAAAGACTTTACAGACCAACATGGCTGAAGAGAAACAAAAATGATTATGCTAAAGAGTGCAGTAGGGCGGAATGAGACGTACCTTGCCCAGCTGTCATGGAAAAGGCCAGTTAAAATAGCTACGATGATGTGGCATCTATGAAACGCATAAAAAGGAATAAAGAAGACTGAATTACTTGATGACGTACGCTGCCATGAGAAATGCGCCTGAAATGAGAACAGGTTTGCGGCCAAGCTGGTCAACCCAAAGCACCGCTGGAATTGTGGCCAGGAACATGCTATGCCACGAGGCGTCAGACAAGGCAGTGAAGCGGAGGGCTGACTCTTACGCGACCCCAACAACGCCTGTTGCCAAAAGCGAGATCGCATTTCCAGTCAGACTCAAGGATTGGAAGATGCTTGGTGCGTAATACAGGATCGCATTAACACCGGCTGTCAGGTTTGGGAATCAGCGTCATTGAAAAATACGTGAGATGATCAACACACTCCATTGTTGGAAGAACATAGTTCTGGCTTGAAGGTAAGCCAGATCAGGTAGGATCTCGAGGGAAACTTACAAAGATCCTACAGCGACACGATACAGCAAATCTACAAATAAATAACATGGTTAGCCATGCATATCAGAGGGCGTGGAAGGCGAGAATATTCACTTCTGTCTGTCAGGAGACTGAGATAGTCGTAGAATCCCAGTTTGAAGTTCGATGAGAAGGAACCATCCTGATATTGCGGGAACTTCGCCTCTGAGATTTCTTTTTCGAATATGTATTGAGCTCGGATTTCCCTGGTGCCAGACTCAGATCCTGGATAAATTAACACGTCAAACGAGACTCACAAGAACTCAATCTGGACGAGATCAGCATCAGGAGGAAGACCACGCGCATTGCTCAGCACTATGAGAGCTTCATCATTCCGTCCTTGATTCACAAGCCATCTGGAAAACCCATCAGACGAATCAGAGAGATAAAAATATAAGTCATACCGCGGTGAAAATGGCATAAACAAGATGCCAACGCCAAGGATGGCAGCTGGAACAAGCTGTAAACCGAGGGGAATCCTCCAGGCCGCTTCTCGTTGACCTATCCCTGTACCACCGATGTAATTTGTGCCTGTGGCGTACAATTGAGAAGATGCAAAAATGGGAACTTCAACGATGAGAAAGCTACCATAGTCAATCCAAAACGAGATCATGATTCCGAACGTGATAGCAAGTTGTTGAAGTGCAACAAGACTTCCGCGTACTTCAGGAGGTGCTATTTCGGCATTGTATAGCGGAACCGCCATACTCAAGGAGCCAACGCCCAGACCGGTGACAAATCGACCTAATGCGTATGCAACATAAGTCCGGGGGTTGTGTTTGGTGTGAGCCTTCTTACCACCGTAGATTGAAGGCGGGGCGCTCGCAGCGGTTTGCACGATAACCCCAACAATAAACACAACGACAGCTGCAAGTCTCAGAATTAGTGGGCATCTCACAAAAGAACTGATCATCCCACCTAGGACAATCGTATACTTTCGCGAAATTTTGTCGGCGAAATACCCTGTATCGAGATAAGAATGTCAAGGTTAAATGGTGTTATTTCCTCCCGTCACCTGTCATTAAGACGCCGACCCATGCCCCAAGCTCCAGAATGGCTACAAGCCATCCTTTAGTCCCAGAGTGATCCACGGCGGACGCCATGCGTTGGTCGAATGAGTGCATTCTGTAAAATCCTTAGACATCACAGATAATGAAGCATGAACTCAACATACGCGAGGACACCGGAAAAGACACCCTAAAACAAGTCAGTTGTATGCACAGAGGTGGGAGGAACGTGGGCTCACCTGGTTATATCCTGATAGTGAGCTCATCATGAATTTCGACAGAATGACGGATAAAAATGACAGTCACCAACCATACAAGCTGCAAATAGTAAGGAGGCGCAATATATCAGTGGGTGTTGCGTTGGAATCAGGTGAAGCAATGCGCACAGGCCACCAAGAGAGGCGAAGATGGCAATGGCGAAAATCTTGCGATTGTGTACCAGACCAGCCTATCCAGAAATTAGTCGAAGTAGAATCCACAGCAATGAACAACCTACCCATCCGGACTGGCCAGCAAGTGCCTTTCGGCGTGTGGTTGCTAACGAGGTTGGTCCTAAATCAGCTCCTCCAACCATACTGATTCCTCGGAGAAGCAGCTCGACACTTCGAGTACTGGGGAAGACTTCTTATAAGATAGGTCATCCTTCGGGGTCAATGCCCAGATGCTTCTTGTCATGTGTGCAGGTTGTTCCAATGATATCCCGCTTCATCAGAGATTGGGGCAAGAAAAGGATCGGACGCGTCGGTTATGCGGCCCGGCGTCTTACTCTAGGCAACCTGAGTATGAGCCTGTGGACCAGTGTGGTCGATATGTACCGTAATCCAAGTCGCATGTGCAGATAAATCTGATAGCACCTTGCGCCCCACCGTTAGAATTGGTTGAAAGTTCTTCCAAGGCCAGTGATACTCGATCAAGCTTCCAGTCTGAGAACAACCGTCCACGCTACGCGAAGGTGCGCGCCCATTAGCCATTACTTTGATGTGTTGACAGTAGCTTGAGACCTGAGAACTGAGGGTTCACTTAACCATTGAACCTGTGCACCCATTGCTGTGCAGTGCAGTGTGTGAACTGAGAGCTGGCAGAGGAACTAGTCCTGAGATTGAGTTGTGGGCTGCAGCACCAGAGTAAGCTGAGAGTAAGCGCCGGCTGCTTGCATCGAGCTATGGCGACAATGGTCGAAGAGAAGAAAGCCTACATAGTCTGTTGATATTGGTGGTACAGTGATACCGGAAGCGTTCAAAAAGTGTTGCGCCCGAGTTCGCCAAGTGGAAGCCGGACACGTCAGCACGTGGTTGTGGCTGTGTGACCCTGACATTCATGGTTATGATCGGGATTGGGGGGCGCTTTTATAGACTCCAACGTTCACCTCGATTTCCTGGCTTTACGCTTTCATCCGTCTTCTCTTTAACCAGCTTATTCATTCTACTTGAAGTCTGAACGCGATGTGGAATAACAATCAACAATCGAGCGGTTACGGAACACCGCCACCACCGTATGTGTCTCAATATTGCCCACTTACGCAGCACTCATTTATCCATGCTCCAGCTTTCCCAGCGCTCCAGGATTCCCCACTCCGTAAGACACAAGGCATTTATCTGAAGATGCGAGGAACTCATTGCTCCTAGTCCTCCTGGAGGACCCGCAGGTTACAATCCCGGATACTCATCAGCGTACGGTCCGCCATCCACTGGGTATGTCCAGTCTCCATCTCTATAACTCGTCGATCACCGCTCACTATATTTCAGATATGGCGCGCCTCCTGGTCCCCCTCCCTTAGGGTATGTTGACAACCCCATAAATATCTTTTGTAGCCCTAATCCATCCTTGGTCAGCTATGCACCTCCTCCTGGACCCCCTCCGCATGGGTAAGGCTCATTCCATTCCTCTCTTATATGACCTCCTCACCTACGTTGACTAGAAATGGCCCCCCACTAGGTCAAGGGTGAGGCCTTTCCTAATTCTTCCATCTCCAAATCTCACCTACAGCATTTTCAAGTTATTTGCCTCCCTCCGGTCCTCCTGGGTATGCCTTGATCTACTTCATTTTTCGGTTGAGTTTAACATGACCCGAAGATATGGATTCCCCTCTGGACCGCATACATCTGGGTACGTCATTTGCACGATGATCATGATTCAGATTGCGCTGACCCATCGTATCCTTGTTTGAAGAAACTATCCTCCCCCGCCTGGAGCTTCTCAACACGGATCGTTCGTCCTTGTTTAATTATCACAACGAATTAGCAACCTGTTGCGCTTGTGAACGCATAGCGGGGTTAAACTAATCGTTAAATCCAGTTACGCACCCCCTGCGGGTCCTCCCCCACTTCAAAGGTCGAATTACCCTGGCCAACAGTACCACCAACAACATTCAGGAGGGGGATATCCAGGCCAGAATGCTGGCCCGCCGGTTTCGTCTGTACTTCCCGTTATTATGCTTTTCGCCAATCTGACATTATCCGAAGAGGAAATCGTCCATACCCTGCTCCAGGTGAATCTCAACTATATCTCACGCCTTAGGCCAACGACGATTGATTCCGTTTAACAACAGGTGGCCCTCCCCCTATGCCCCCTACCCAGCAGCAGAATTATGGACCTCACTTCCAGGGCGCGGGCGGACGGGATTCTCAGCCCTTCTTCCAATATTCTCAGTGTAACGGAAAGAGAAAGGCCTTATGTGTACGTTGATGAACTTTTTTCCTCTGATTTCAAAACTAATAACACCTGCAGATCGGCATCAACTACTTTGGACAGTCGGGTCAACTGAGGGGATGCATCAACGACGTGCAGAATATCGTATCTTTCCTCATCAGTCAGTTAACATTTAAAATTTATCTATATGTTTTCCGCGTTGCTGATTTCGTGTCTCAAGAACACTTCCATTACAGAAAAGAGGATATTGTGACCCTTACGGACGATGCCACCAATCCTCGCCAGAAGCCCACTAGGGAAAACATTGTATGTGGCCCCCGGCTTGATGCTGTTTCGACATTAATGGCTTTCCAGATTCAAGCTATGCAGTGGCTTGTTCGTGGTGCTGCTCCCAACGATTCGTTGTTTTTCCATTGTAAGACCATCTTGCATGACTGAGGCAAAGTCCTAATGTCTGTTCAAGATTCCGGTCATGGTGGTCAAACGAAAGATCTAGATGGAGACGAAGCGGATGGTTATGATGAAGGTTAGTACAGGGATCGCATGCTAAAGTCTGTTACTAAAGAACGTTCACTTTCAGTGATCTATCCTGTAAGCTTCGTCTGTTGGTCGATACCAGTAACATCCCTGATTGTGGTTCATAGGTTGACTACGAGAAGAATGGACATATCGTTGATGATGTACGCTCTCGCCAGGTCCTTGAGAACATGACTCTGACATGACAAATGTTTCAGTTAATGCATGATATCATGGTCAAACCATTGCCAGCTGGCTGTCGCCTAACGGCTATCTTCGATGTAAGGCTTATCATTTCGCTGTTCGTCATCATCGCTTATCATCAATTCAGTCTTGTCACTCTGGCTCTGCACTTGGTAATCAACCTCATCTCTCTTCAAGAAAAGTCCTTTCTGACGCTTTTCTTACATTGCAGATCTTCCTTACATCGTGAGCAAGGTTTCCGGAACTCTCGTTCCCAGGCATTGACAAGAGCTTCTTCTAGTACTCCACCGAGGGCAAGATCAAAGAACCCAACCTTGCGGCCGAAGCTGGTCAAGGCCTCTTGTCTGCCGTCACATCCTATGCTCGTGGTGACATGGGTGGTGTTTTCAAGTCTGCCATGGGCTTGGTGAAGACTGCAACGGGAAGTAACGCTAAGGCAGACAAAATCTCAAAGGCAACGCGGACAAGTCCTGCCGATGTTGTGAGTCGTCAGCGACCGTATTGTTATGAGCATGACGCTGAGTAATTTAACGCCATAGATTTCTTGGAGCGGTTGCAAGGACTCGCAGACTAGTGCCGATACTCAGGAGGCTGGACAGGCAACTGGTGCTATGAGCTTTGTGAGTTCTACGCCTTTGACATAAGCCAGAATCCTAATTTTGGTTGTTTTAAGGCATTCATCGCCACGCTTGGTACATTGTTTCCTTTGTTGTGCCTTTCTTATTATTAATTCTTTCGTTGCAGGTCAAAATCCTCAACAAAGCTACCAACAACTCCTCGTAAACATCAGAGATATCCTTAGGGCGAAATACAGCCAGAAGCCCCAGCTATCTAGCTCGCACCCGATGGTATGCTTTATACTTATGCTGATTCTCCTATAACTAACATCTCTTGAAAGGACACAAGCATCATGTTCATCTGCTGATTTCGCTTTTTCTATTGCCAGACTTTCTGTAGGTACATTGTTTTCTCTTGATAAGCCGGTCGTCGTACATGTCCATTATGTACATATATGTGAAATTAACGCGTACGTTTGTGGCGGGCTGAGATACAAAGCAGCTATTTTAGTAGGTAAGGAAATGGCCATGAATCTACAAGATTATATGAAGTTATGGTTCTTCTACAGTACGTGGGGGTCGTGCCAGCACTATGGTGGATAGGTAGGCGGAGGAAGCCCCTCACGAACAGGGGATGCTGACAATTCTCCCTCGGCCTTTCTCGCCAAAGGGTATTGTCTTTTCGTCCTTGTTCGCGTCAACATCATCATCTGCATCGTCTGCCCGCTTCTTGAGCTTTGGGCCGAGGATAAGAGCTGTTAAGCGCCGCCCATATACCTTTTGGAACAGGCAGTCAGAACCTCGGTGATTGTATGCCAAAGAAGAGATGTGCTCACGCAGCCAGAGTCCAGCCCTATCGACCACCGCTTGATATCGAGGCCACGAGATGCAGCATGGCCATAGATGACAGTTGACGGATAGCAGGGTAACAGATCTTTCTTATGCTTCATGACATCAATTTCCTTGTCATATCCCTGGCACCGTGAAACATCGTGTTTCCAAGCCTTCGACCATGGCCTCCCATCACCATCCCTATTGTAAACGCATTGTCAGATATCCCATACACAAATGCAAGGGCCTTTGACGTACTTGGTAACCTTGCCGTCGACAATGCTCCGCATGTTCAGGAGGTTGTATGGAACCTGGTTCTGAGGAACCTGCCTGACAACGGCGAGTTCTTGAAGCTTCCGAAGTATCCTGTAGGTCTCGTGTTTCGACGGCGTCTTACCCTTAAATTGGGTTGGCAGATGGGGAATGCGAGCTAGTGGCTGTCGACGATGGTCATGGGAGTATTGAGGATCGGAGGGAAGGATTCCAGCGTGGACAATATAGGCATGGGCGGTGGGAACATGGATAACGAGCGGCAGGGCGAGCAGGTATTTGTATTCGGCTTCCGTCATGGCATGCGCGACACTGTAGTGGTCGCCGAGGAGAGACCACCCCTCCGGAATCATCTGCCACCACTTGCTTTTGTACTTACGCTTTTCGTCTTCCAGCCATACATCGGGAGAAGCACCACTAGCTTCAGCATGCCCCCATTTTGAGTTGAGTTCCTCCAGCCACCTCCTTCCGCCAGGCAGGCTGTTGATCCATTTCATCCATCCACGCCATTCGACAACCTTCTGATCATGGTTCCCGCGCACCCCAGTGATATTGTTTGATGCCATGTACGACAACACTTCCATTGAACCGTTGTGGGGACCCTTGGTGATGATGTCCCCTACATGGACGAGAATATCCGAGGATGGCTCGTAGGATATCTTCTTCAGCAAGGTGCTAATCACCATGAGATGAGCATACAAGAACTAAGCATCAGTGAAATGTAAAATACTCACTTTAGATGTTTGTACGAGCCATGAATGTCGCCGACGACGATAACACGTTTTTTGTCATCCTCTGGAAGCCAAAGTCAGTCCAATGAGGCAAGGCGCTTCGTCGAAAGAGTCAAACCAAGTGGAAATTGTTCTTCAGGCAGCGACATTAGCTCTTGATACTGGCCGAAGTCTGGAAGATCTGGTGTTGACTATAGTGAGACACATTCCGCTGCACTATGCCGAGTGAGACTCACGATTGCCAGGCGGCACCCGCAGAGTACTGATATGATTGCTTAGACCATCAGAGAAGAAGAAAACAACAAAGAAACAGATGACTGCATATGCGAAAGCCTGGCGAATGGCGGGTTCGGTCATTGCTGGCTGCGGGTGGGCAATACGATGTGTCAAGTGCGACAAGTCCTAAAATAGAACCGCGTCGTCGTGATCACGTGTATTTTCCCTCGGCTGCAGGTGTGCAGCAAAGGAACAATTGAACTCGTTCTCTCAGTGACTAAATTGACTTGCTTCTCTCTGGATCTTGGTACTGCGAACGTGCATCGTTTTTTGACGTCGAAAAGTATACTCTAGTCAACGTGTAAACTACAACGAACTCGGCACTCCATTCAATCTATGCCCATCTCACGTCCCCATCTTCTTTTTGTGGACCATACCATTTTTGTGCGTCTTTCTTCACAAACTCTTCAAACGACCACAGCTCAGCTTCCAGCCGCGTGAAGTATTTGTACACATAGGCTTCGGCCTTCACTGGCGTCGCCAGTTCTTCTGGAGTCGGAAGGGCGGGTGGTTTTGAAGGAATGAGCGATTCGTCGTCTTTGTCGTATTCATTCAGGTTTACTAATGAATCCAGGGGATGGACATCTATTCCTTCGCGCGTATATTCCTGCAATGCGTCAGTCGGAGTAACGAACTGCGACCGTTATTTGTTCTCCACCTACCGATCCTTCAAAATAATCAAGGAACTGAATGTCCCTCTCCGTGAGTCCTATTACCAATGTCCCTCGAACTGATTTTTCTTCCACGTCCAGCTCTCTTCGACATAGTAAACGACCTTCTGCATAGGGTATAACTCCGGGGTATTCAGCGTTCTGGTTGAGCAGATGAGCACGAAGCCTGAGATATTTGATGAGTGATTCGTACTTTCACTTTGTGGCGGGTATAATCCTGACTGTTATATGAGCAAGAGGGATTAATAAAAGACATGAGGATTTTCGTACTAATAAGACTGCGGGACATATTTCGAGATGCGACCCGTCGTTCTTGATCACTCGTTTGAGGACCTTGGGGTGCATCAGAGTGCCATAGAAGAAAGCGCTCATTGCCATGATAGTGAAGATCCAAGACGTATGTGGTCCAAAAAAACCTGAAGCGCGCTACACCTTCGCCTTGATATTATGATAAGCACTAGTAAAGGGCTGAAAGATGACTCGTCGTCGGGCGATCGGATTCCTTTAAATACAATGATAAGGTTTTCGTCCGAGTCCGGATACCGGATATAATTTCGCGCCAGGTCCTGTGACCATTCGATCACAGCACGTGCGATCTACGCACCTGGCGTCAAGCTCTAAACGCGACCAGACCCACACCAGTCTCACCATGCAACTGTTGCACCCAAATCATATGTATGACGCAAGAAACATTTCCTGACATGACTGGCTATGCAGGTTGAATTTCCCTGGACAGTAGTTTTTTAGAATGTTGAAATTGGCACGCTGGACTCATTATGTTTACAGCTGTTTCAAACAGAGGTCGATGCCCTTGAAATTTGATCGCGCCTGCCGCAACACTATTGACTCGAAACTGAACTCGCCTCAGCAACAGTGAGCTACTAATTCATGTCGACATCATGTGGAAATCCAGAAACCGACAAGGGTTCGGTTATGGCTCGTAAGTGGAGTTGTCGAGCAAGGTCAATCTTATACACTCATTATCCTCCAGGTCGCCCAAAATTCGACAAGTCAAAGGAATGTGTAAGGTGTAAGGAGAGACTAGGAAACATCGTAATTCGCTACGCTGTATACTGCAAGTGCGTGGCAATCTTTCCATATCCTTTCTCAAGTTGACCTTACTGTTAGAGAGTGTTTCTTTCCACTCATTGCAGTGAAGTTTCGTCGATCTCTAGATCCATCCATAAACCCGCTGCCTGATGGGCCTCGCAGAAAGTTATTGAACGCAGGTGGTAACCTCTTAATAGGATACTCTGGTGGACTAGGGTCGACAGTACTCTTGGATCTCGTGAACCGAACATATTTCGCTCCGCCGGAAGAAGCGATCGATGGTAAGCGCCGGGGGGGTAGGGACCATCCTCGAAACGCAAGTGTATGGGGAAACGGGGCAGTGTGCTACGTAGAGACGTGCAATGCTTTCCCTGGGGTATGTTTCCTGTAGATATTCCGTTTACCGATTGATTCATGAATTTGTCAGACAGATGAAGGACCGGACGCATGAAATTCGTGCAGTGGTAGAAAAATATGACCGATTAAATTTCATTCCTTTGAGAATTGAAGATGCGTTTGATCCCATATGGTGGGGCAAAATTGGGGGCCCATCACCTGTGACGCATTTCGGCATGGACGTCACGAACGAGGGTGAGTACTCTTCAAGGCTTTCCATTTTCAGAGCTCAAGCCTTTTATTAGACCTTTTTCTGTCTACTCTGATAAGTGCAGAGGAATCAGAAAGCCCGAAATCTCGTCTCCAGAACTTCATATCGTCTCTGCCGACCCAAACTGCAATACCAAGCGCAGTTCAGACCCTAACTCGGCTACTCCTTCTCCATACAGCGATGTCAATGGGCTCATCCCACCTTCTCCTTGGAACATCGTTAACTTCTCTCTCCATTTCCTTGATTTCCTCGATTTCTCAAGGTGGTGGTTTTGCCGTGCGGGAGGAGGCTCAAGAAGAATGGGCACCCAGAATCTCGCTGAGATCACGGGTATCTAATGGGCACAAGGATGGCGTTATTCGGATCATCCGTCCTTTGCGAGATATCGGAATGAAGGAATGCGCAATATGGGCATGGTGGAATGGCCTTGATGTTGTGGGGCGTGAAAGGTTCCCGGGAGGACAGAGTATTGGACCAATGACGAAAGGTATGTGGATGTCATCATCTTTATGGGACATAGCTTGACTTAGGCACGATGCGAAGATTTCATAGTTGGGCTCGAACGCGATTACCCATCGACTGTGTCGACGATCGCTCGCACATGTGCGAAACTGACTCCAAAGCAAGGCACAGGTGGGACATGTGCGCTTTGTGAACGGTGAGCTTCCGCGCTTGCTTCATCATGGACAAGTTGGTCTTATAGGTATCAGTCCGGCCCAGTCTGGTATCCAAGACTGGAAAGCCAGCATATCCATTCGATCCTTCAAGGATTTGCCATCGTCATATCCCCATCGTCCTGGTCACCTTTCCACGAGCGACTCTTCCGGCACCACCCAACGACCGTCCACGTCGTTGACGCCGTTCTTGTGTTATTCATGTCATACAACCCTCACCAGCCGAAGCAGCCGAGGGAACACTGCAAACATCTCCTCAAGCCATAATCCTGTTCCGCTACCGATGTGGGTGGCTTCAACCTTGAATCCGATCCCGCCAGCTCCTCGTGAAGAGGCTCCCAGCGACATCGTAGAAAGTGATGAGGTATGGGGTCGGACGAAGATGGATGGTGAACAGATGAAGGCCGTAGTTGCTGATTTTCTACTTGATGAATGAATTCCTCCAGAGGCTGGTCCCCATCCCAAGCTTCACTTTCATTGTCAAACGGATCAAAATCTTGGATTCAGGGTCATAGCTTACATAATTTATGGCAAGGATATTAAGCATCATGTTGTGGCAGACCACAACGACTTGTGCACGAACGACACGTACCAGCAGCTCTCTCTCTCCGGGAGATGCCTGATGAACGTATGAGACATTCACTCAGCGAAGGGGCCCCAATCGTAGATGCTGCGCCTCAATATCTGTCTCTCCAACCCAAGAAGAACACTGTCCTCGTCTCCCATGGACGTCCTCCATGGTATTTGCCTTTAAGAATCCTAGCTTGCTGTAAAAACCCCTACTAAATGTACTGACAAAGGTATGGAGAAGATGGAAAGCGGACGTGCGATGCATACGTCGTCGCCGTGTCCGGTACGTAACTCTGCTCGTATGCTCTCGTAACAGATGGACCTTAAGCAACATGATACTCAGGCGGATCTGGAAGTGGAAAGGTTGGCAAAGCATCCTTGGGGTTCTTGCGTCTGCCCGTGATGATCTAAACTCTGGCTCCCCAAGACCCACGTTGCAAGACAAATTATCCAGTCACTTGGTTCTATTCCGACGGTCATAATATTGTCCCAGGTAGGCAGGCTCCCTTGTTTTGTTGTGGTCTGCTTAGATGACTGGTGTGTCAGGACAGCTTTTATAAACATCATAATGAGGAGGAACTTACGCTGGCACATGCTAACATGCTGGACTTTGACCATCCAGACGCGATCGACATGCCTATGTTTGCAGCAGTCAGTTTTCTGTTCTCACCATTCACATTGCGCTTGTGAACAGGCTGGCACTTACATACATTAACTCTCTTAGTGCCTGGCAGATCTCAAAGCGTGTAAGCAATCGAACATTCCTGTCTATTCATTCTCGGAGCATCAACGGTTAGAAGAGAAGAAGTACCTGTATGGTGCAACAATCATCATAAGTACGCAGGTTGTTCCGCCCGAACTGCCGATGATTTAACGGACAACTCAATCTGGGCAGCTGAGGGCATAATGGCCCTACATGATCCTGCACTAAGAGCCCTGTACGACCTTAAGGTAGCTTCTGTTGTCATCATCTGCTTCTTGTCTAATTATTTACTGTAGGTGTTCGTTCAGTGTGACTCTGATCTCATGCTCGCTCGACGACTTCAACGCGATGTTAAAGAACGGGGAAGAAGCGTTGATGGTATTCTTGACCAGTAAGTTGAAAACTGGTACGAAGTAATTCCTGCACTCACCATATGATATACAGATATTTGCGGTTCGTGAAGCCGTCGTACGACAATTTCGTTCGACCCACTTCAAGTCACGCTGATATTGTATGTGCCATGAAATGCAGACATCATCGAATGGAACCCTCATGTTCAAGTAGATCGTTCCAGGGTCAAACAATGCAGTCGCGATTGAGCTTATCTCGGCCCATATTCGGCGGCAATTACAGGAACGCGCCAACCAATTCCGGCAGAAACTGGCTTTGCCGCATCGCTACCTCAATGGTCGCTCTGGCGCATCTACACTAGAGAATAGGCTTGAGGATTTGGACTTGAAGGTCCTTCCTCAGACACCTCAGCTTCAGGTTGTCATCACTGCTATGGATCTACTGTATTTGAATTCTCAGAGTTCTATCGATAGGGGATCTACACGATATTGCGATCGAAGACAACCAGCCGCCAAGACTTCGTTTTCTTCGTTGATCGTCTGTCCACCATTCTGGTAGAGCACGCTTTGCAATATCTTCCATATGCTCCCAAGACTGTGATAACACCCGTTGGTGTTGAGTCTCATGGCCAAAAGTCTGATGCAAAGGTAATGGACTCGACAGATTTTTTTTTTCATATAATTGACTGAGGAGTTGGCAGAATATATGTGGCGTCTCCATTCTGCGATCGTAGGTCTTCTTTCCTTCACGTGAAGATGGCATATAACCATTTCTTGGTGATACAGTGGTGGCGCGCTGGAGCGCGGTTTCCGGAGAGTCATCAACGACGTACCAGTAGGCTCCTTACTTGTGCAATCTGACGCCAAGACTGGCGAGCCTCTGCTGTTGCATGTGATGCTTCCGCAATGCGTTCGATTGCGACACCTCGCGGAGGAGTCCTGGGTCTTTTTACTCGATGCGCAGGTGACGTCCACCGCATATTATTCCTACTGTGACTGATGCACTTTGTAGATTGGGACTGCTGCCGCCGCTTTTATGGCAATTCGAATTCTTCTTGATCATGGTGTAAGAGAAGATAGGATCGTCTTTATCACCTTCCTCGTAGCTCGTGGTGGTGGTGTATCCGTTCTTCGACGCGTCTTTCCTCGAGTGACTATTGTCTGTGGTGCCGTCGATGACCAGATGCGGGAAGGATGGCTAGAAGGCGTGCAGGGAGAAGGAAATCCGGAAGGCATTGGTAGGAAAGTGTGGGTTATGCAGCCTGGGATGGGGCAAATCGGCACGTACCGATCTGCTGTGATGTCTTCGGGATTCTAATGTTGTTCTTCAGGGGATCGTTACTATTTATGATTGGATTTGGGGTTTTCGTCAGGACATCATTGCAGTTTGTTTTTAGGGTTGACTTCGTGGCTTCGATGCGCAAATATTGTTATCAGGCATCCTCTGAACGTGTCAAATGATGAAGAGTGTCGCATTGCAGGTAGGGAGAAACTTGGCGGGCGGGCCGATAACCATGCAACGTGACCACAATACAAGATTTAAAGGGAGAAGCAGTCCCAGCGCATAACTGCCCTGAATAAAAGCTATGCCTCGCTTCTTTAATGCTTTTCTTCTTTTCTTTGCATGTGTTGCAGCACGACAGCTGCCGACGTCGTTTGTTCTAGTTGGAGACAGCACAACGGCAAACGGGTGGGTAAAGTCCCTCTGCTGGATAACATTCCGTTGACCATGTATTCCTCAGCACTACCCCCAATAGTGGGGGTTGGGGAAACGGATTCTGTGGGTCGACGATCACAGGAAACATAGCGTCTATAGCAGCTGGGACTCCTTGTATCAATACTGTCCATAACGGAGCAACCACGGGAACTTTCGTGGCACATGGGTAGGAATATTTATTCCTTCCAATCAGTTTCAAGAATTTCATCCATATGGACGTCGGAGTAGGTTTTGGGACATTCCCCTCGCAGCCATCCGTGGTGAAGTAGCCAAAGCGCGTCGGACGCTTGTGACAATCCAGTTCGGCCACAATGACCAGAAGGTCGCGCCTCCGGAGTCTATGGCTGTCAATCTTACGTCCATGGTCCAGCAGATACGCGCTATCGGTGGAGAACCTGTACTTGTGACGAGCTTGGCGCGTCGGACGTTCAATGCGAATGGTGCGGTTACGGACACCCTCGGGCCATGGGCGGCCGGTATGTGTTCCCGCCGTCCATGCGTATGCGCCCGCAATTGCCTGATCATTTTTGTTATAAGCTACTATTCTTGTCGCTCAACAAGAAAGAACGCATGTGTTAGATCTTCACAAGAGTTCAATCGCCTATGTTCATCTATGCTCAGCTTTGCTGAACACCTCACCTGATTATCGTTCCTTTTAGGTCGAAGCTATCGGACCTGACTCTGCTCATACTTTGAACCGGCTCCCTGGCGACAACACTCGTGAGCTCTTTCCGCCCCGTCATTCCTTCAGGAGTGCTTAAATGGTGCCAGATCTTAACGTGAATGGCACCACAGTGTTTGGCCGGTACAATTTCGACCGCTAGGTCTACTCGTTTTCTTGATCTGATAAGCTGATAGAATGGTGGCTGACCTTATGAGCGCCAGCTTCCGCGGCCAACTTCCCATCATCCCAAATCCCGGACTCACATTTAACATCACGCATGGAATTCCATCATTCTAACAAAACGGCGGGGCCCATATGGTTTGCTGCTCCAGTGCACTAGTAGAGTTCTATGGCGAGCTTTGATTACCATTGTGCCCGGAAAACGGCATCAATACAATGTTTGTAACTATAGCTGCAAATTGAGTAAATGCTAAGATCTAGTTTGTGCGAATTATAGTAGGGACCGTAAGGTGTAGTGGTAAAGGGTGATAGTGATGTCCGACAGAAATGGAGTGCAATCTCACGCAGGTGCAGCGCATGTCATTAGAGAGGGTAGGAGGTTAGAACCTGGTAATTGGTAGAAATAAGTCTGACGATGGCTACGTTTAAAAACTGCGCTCACCTGGATAGAACCAGAAGGAAATAGCGATAATACTGTATAGGCCTTTTACATAGTCATAATCAGCACAAAGAGTGGAAAAGACAGATGTTCAAATCACATATGAGGATCAGTCCTTCCAACCAGTTGGATTTACCGTCCACGACAATGGAACTCGTGGTCTGAACTGAAAAAAAAAATGCGATTCGTCAGTCGCAGTTGGCTGTACTTATGTGTCATATCTTACCAGCGATGAAAAGAACCTGAGGAAAATGCATGATAAGCTCCCTACCACGAGTCTACTCATTCATGTTCACTTACGAGTGACTGGAAGGGATCCATCAATAGCGATAGCGGCTTGCCCATCGCCCACGCAAGAGTGACCATGAGACTGAACGGGTGAATAATTAGCTCAAGATCTTCCAATGATTTATACGGTGCTTACGGAATAACGAACAAAGCTGTTTGCTGAAAACAACACCTTCAGAACAATGTTCGATCAGAGATAGTTCAGGGCTTACAATAGTGGAGCCAACAGCAACACTGATGCTAAGGGTCAACTGGTCCTTGACAGACACATTCACCGCCATCATACACTCTGCGTAGCACCAGCGAAATTAGTAAAGTTAAGACCAGACGTTAGATGGAACAATAACCTGTTACAGCCGTCACGGCGGGTAGCAGGATTAATCCGACCCATTCCTTGCTAACCTTGGATGAGATTCCGTCCATGGATATGACAAGTAGGTCGGCAGTGAATGAGGTGGCCTATAACAAAAGATTGTAATTTTCCACCTGGAGACAAAGACGAAAACCCACAATGGTCACAACAATAAGCAGCAAAATAGTTAAAAACCAGCTAACTCGCGGTCCCTCCCGCGCTGTGTCTGCCAAAGCACTAGTGGCCTCTTCATCTGGAACGGGCGGCGATGGTTGTTGACTGTCAACAAAACCCTTCTCACTGTCTGTGACGCCTTCCCCTATCCTGGTACTCGCGTTGCTGCTTCCAGACCCAGTGTAACCCGTCCCATCCCGAGTCATAGGGTACCCTCCAGTGTTACCTACCAGCCTCACGGTAGACTCTGTGGCTGCGCCTTGGGCGTTTTTCTCGGCATTAATGCGAGCCAGAGCAAAACGGGACGTCGAGGATGACGTTGAGGATGAGATTGACACATAGAGCCTGCGCGGAAGGGATAGTGGGATAGGGCGTGATAAATCATCGGCACTTTGATTGTTGGAAGACCTATACAGATCTGTGCGCGTTAGTTGGGCAGTTCCTGGGGATCGTTTAAGCTTCCTGGGAGATGGGCTTTTACTCGTCTTGTTGTGAGTGTCTTTATACAGGTGAGAGTGGGACCATAGCTGGAAGACAAGGTATGCCACGTATACTGAAGATGGAGCATAGAGCGTGGGGATGATATATATTTAATTGCGAAGGGTCCACTCACGGCATAGCATAGCAATTGAAACCTGTTATATATTATATGTTTGTCCGCCAAAAACTTAAGCCAAAGAAACTCACCCCGTGGCTCATGTGCAGTATGTTCCTTTGCTGCCACTGAGGGATCGTAGTGCCAGTGCCACTGAGTGCAAAGTGATATACTCCTGGCAAAAGTATAGCGCCGACGCTGATACTAAGGAGGGAAGAATCCACTTGTGTCGCAGCTGCTCACAAAATATATTAAAAAGTCAGTCTGCTAGCTGTGTGACTCACTTGGGTCAAAAGTCTGTTCAGAAAACTGCGTCCCGCCGGCGAAAAAGCAGAGACCAAGTACCAGCACTATGTAGCAACATTAAGGATAAGATCGAAAGGATTGAAGAAGAGCATACAAAGTTTGCTCAGCATCGAGCCAATTACTGCGCATTGGTCAGTTTTCACTCGATTTGAGTGCTGAAGGACTCACAGGACGATTGGACGACATGAAGTTCGCATTTACGCAAAGCACTGATCTAAGATGAGATGAGTTATCGGTTGAATGGACTATATGCGGACAAAATCGCACGGCGATGACAATTACGACACTGGTTGAAAGAATTTAGCCATGAGTCAGAGAAGATGGCGCGAAACAGAGGCATACGAGTTGCTCTATATAGAGAGATAAGCACAAGGCATTGATAATTGAGGATATGCATAGCCTTACCATGCTCACGTTGGCTAAGCCTGTTTTCGACCCCCCGATCCGGAGTGCAAGTTCCCGGGTCGATATCTCATGGAGCTACGGAAGAGCCATGTGAGGAGAGTCACGCAGAAGGTCTCGAAGAATACTCACCTTGACAAGAGGAATGAGGGATAGAATGCAAACTATGCCCTAGTGGTCAGAACGCTGCGAGAACTTGGGCGATTTGGCCAACGCACAAGTAAACTTGAGGCCATATGCCTGCGGCCTGGTTATGCTCAACGCCCACTGGCAAAAAAAGGATATTAATGATTATTTACATCGCATTCTGGGAAATGGCTATGCGCCTACAGCGACGGGGATTAAAACAAGGAGGGTATTCAACCCTGCATGGAATGGTCAGTTGGCGTTCGGGCTCATTAGATCCCAGGACATACACGATCCTAAAATTATCAATCTCCAACCTCGAAAAAGTGACGCAAATCTGGAAGGAGACTCGGGAGGGGGGATCAGAGATTCGCAAGAGTAATGAGAACTGGCGGTCCAAAACGACGGTAAACTGTGGTTGGTTCGATGGTGTACATCGTCATCAGCGGGAGAGTCTTGGGTGGAGTAATGAGACTCGGAGCGTCGAATCTTGTTTGCGCCGTAGACGCTCTCGGGCGATGCAATGGGTGAAGGAATGTTGATATATGCAGCCATCGTTGCTGTGGTCGTTGGTCACCGGTGACCGTGAAATGGGGAAGGGAAAACGTCTGGCGGGATCGTAGCTCGCTCTTATATAAGAATTAACAGTCGCGTCGCGAATAGAAGCGTCTTCTCCAATCGCCAGAAGACGCGTCTGCTATTTTTGGACCTGCCTTGCTGGTGTCCAACGGTCACACATGGCTTCGATTGAAACACTCTTTCGTCTTCAAGATAAAAACGCGTGTAGGAGACAGCACTTTAAGCAATGGGTCGAAATCACGAGAACTGTAGAGGTTGTCACGGTGGAAAGGCTGGATCCACATCGACCAATCATAATGCTGACGTATACAATATCGGAGGTGTGCGGGAAACTGTCACGTGTGACACCATCCATACTTTTGTCACTGTCCGTCTCTTTCCATTCAACAAACGATGTTCAGAACTGCAGTGCGTACTGCCCGCCCAGCGGCCCTCGCCGCGCGCTCGAGCTTCAAGGCCAAGGCTCCTGCCTCTCTCCGTGCTCTTCACACCACTCTCCGTGTCGCCTCCGCCGGCCATGGCCCTGCCCCTCCCCAGCTTTACGGTGAGGGTGGAAAGGCTGGTGAAGTCCCCAGCGATATCGAACAAGCTACCGGTCTTGAGCGTCTGCAGTTGTTGGGAGAGCTGGAAGGTGTAAACGTCTTCGATGACAGCCCACTCGATGCCAGCCGAATCGGTACAAAAGCCAACCCGATTCTTGTGCCCTCATATGTCCGTATCGAACTACATACATACGGGAATCGCGTACTGACTGCTTTACAAAGGACGTGGAGCGCTTAGTTGGATGCACGGGCTCCCCTGCCGATTCGCACGACGTGCTGTGGTTCAATGTGAAGCAAGACAAACAGGGGCGTTGCACAGAGTGCGGCTCTGGTAAGTGTTTGCAATTCCTGTGATGTAGGTTGTGCTCAGTGTTCTTTTCTTCAGTCTATGCTCTTGACAATGCCGCCTCGAACCTCGGGGAACATACACATGCATAGACTGCTTGTCACTAAGACAGAATTATCCAGTTGACGCAGAATAAGCAATACATCCATTATGTCGTATCAGCGCGAAGACCCCCAGTTCATTTGTGTGATGTGAATAACATTCCGAAGCCTTCCTTCATGAAACTTGCTCCCAGGCAACTGATAGCAGTACTTTCTTCTGGCCGCGTTCCAGCTAGCTCCAGTTAGCTCCAGCCTTACGCTCTGGAATGATGCCTCAAGGCCAGGCTTTCGATTTTGCCTCCTTTCTCTATTTGCAAACAGGTGTGGGTGGTTGGGAAGTGCAGGAATTAAGTGGAGGTGCTGCTAACCACACTGTTCGCGTGAGGAGGCTTGTCGATCTCCGAGTCAATGACCGCGATGGAGAGGGTGATGATGAAGAGTCGTCGTTGGCAGGGTTTTATTGTCGTGTTCTGACCGAATACTCGTCTGTGGTGTTGAAACAGGCCCCCGCATTTCTGGCCAAGTCACCCCACATACCTTTTTCTCCTTATCGACAAGTACGTCCGCGCTCCACCCATTCATCATCACTTTATTACAACGATCGCTCACGAAATTTTGCTGGGCCGTCGTCTAGACAATTGAGGCCGCCGCCCTACAGCTACTTCATCAATCTCTCGACCAACACCCATTCGGATTGCGCGACGTCCTCACAAAGAACCCTCTTATCAGGATCCCCAGGCTCCTTTTTCGAGATACCACTCACAACATTCTTATTCAAAGTGACCTCGGTGCACATTGCAACCTTTATGACGTCCTCACCAACCCTGGAACTTCTGTCCATCTCGCGTCCTCGCTTGGCAAAAACATTGGACAATTCCTCGCAAATCTCCATGATGCATTCTATATAGCTTCCGAGACACCAAAAGAGTCACCAGACTTGGTAGCTGCCTTCAAGAACGAGGACGCTGAACATGTCATGGAGTCAGTAATTCGACAAGCTGTCTCCTTCATGAAAGATGCCGAAGTCCCCGACTTCCAGACTCTTGGGAAGCTTGCCTTGGAGCATTGGACAAGGAGGCATAAGACCGCCTTCAGCCAGGGCGATATATGGTTTGGCACATTGCTTGTAATTGGACTGGACCTGCAGAACCCAGACATCGAGCACACCATTGGGATCTGCGACTGGGAGTTTGCAGGTCCCAACGATCCAGCTGCTGACATCGCCCAGCTCGGTGCGTCGTCAATCTTCTGTTCCTCAGTAGTGTCAACATCTAAACCATGTGCATCTACAGGCTCCTACCTCCATTTGATGTCCTTGTCACCTTTAACTGGGGGTGCGGACATTCTTCTTGCATTCTCCACTGCTCTTTATGGAGCGTATTTCTCAACGACGTCCGCACCCTGTAAATGGCCCGAATACCAGCGTTCACTGATTATCATGCACGGATGGGAACTGATCAATGCCGCCGGATGGCATTCTAGGCAACATATGTGGTGCGGGTGCATGGGTACCGGGGTGCGATGTTCACACATCAAGGGCATGGTGCATGAAGGGGCGGCTCTCCTGAGAGCGGTCGTCTCAGACGACAGCATGGACATCCAGGCACTGAGAATGATCCCGTGGACCGAGTTCTTTCAGATCTTCGACTCGAGTTGATTATATCCAAGCAGTTAGCTGCATGACAACCAGCGCCGAGGTGATTTCCTCCAGGTTCTATCGTGGAATGGGGTCAATTTAATAGACTTCAATTGTTCAAGGTAAAGTTCTCGATACGCAGCTCATCATTTATGTGTACAAGACAGGGGAAAACTGAGGATCGACATGTCCGTTTGCTCTGAACAGATTCTGACATGCCAGTGTGCAAGTCCGTCGATCGATCGTTTAATTGTCAAATTTAGATTTCCCGCAGCCTTTGAGGGCGAAAGACGAAAACATGACGCTTGTACATGCGAAGAATCAAATAATTTGTAGATGCCAATTTCATTGCTGCTCATGAGAGTGACTGTAGTCTGCACAGTAGGGACGTTTTGTTACCCATGCGAAAATCTGTATTATCATGAACCATGACGACAGATGCGCAAAACCTCCGATCACGATCACTCACTTCTTTTCTTAGATCGCCCACGACCCGGAGATCCTATTGGCAAAAATTCAAAAGAGCATTCACTTCCAGAAACATGGCATCTCATGACTTGTGTTTTGCCATAGCTTGGCTGATCGGTGAGTAATCGAAGTAGTCATTGCCATTGTTCCGACTGCATGTTGTATCGGTAATAGGCACCCACTTTCGCGGTTGGTAGGATGCAACCGGTGTTAAGTCGGAATGGCCTGGTCACCGTGAAGGTATAAAGATAATCATCCAGGTCAACTTTACTTCCATCTTCTTGGTTCATTCAGGCCTTCCCTGTGTCGTTGACGGCCAGTCCTCTTGTCTTTTCGTCTTTCCTTTCGACCAGGCGTCTCCCCGTTCATTTCTCACTGCCTAGTTGCATCCACTTTCTTTACTTTCTCCTGCATTGAAGATGTTGTCCAAGTCCAGCATTGGGTTTATTGTCCTGTCTGTCATCTCGTCCGCACACCAAGTTCTCGCCCGTGAGAGGTGGCTGGAGAGAGATAACCGTGCCGTTTTTCTTCATCCCCGTCGTTTCGGTCAGGAACAGCCAGCTGTTCTTCAGAAAATAAGTGCAGCCTGCCCTGGTCAGGTCTGCGGTGACTTGGCTGGCCAGGCAGTCACCCCGCTCTTGGCTGCCCAGCCCGAGTGTTCGCAACAAGATCTGGCGGATGCCATTATTGGTACGTTTGGGTTGCCAATATACATCTTGTTCAATTACAGACCAATTTTCAGATGCGAGCAAGCAATTCGACGCGGCGACACAAGCTAACATGATTGCCCTTGCAGTCGAGTATCGCCAAGTGGAGAAGAACACCCCGCCTGTTTGTTGTTGATTTCATTGTGCCCTTCCTTTGGTACTGAGTTCCTTCCTATTTTAGGACTTCACTACCAACCCGCCTTCCTTACGCAACTCTGTCTTCTGTCAAAAAGCTCCCAAGAATCCAGAACTCAATGGCTTGGTGCAGGCCCAAGATCCTGCCAACGACCCCAACTTGTTCTTCGATCCCGCTCTCAAGGCAACTGTCCTGAAAGGCTCTCAACCCAACACGGCACCCTTCGATGGTGTCGCCGCGCCGTAAGCTTATCAAAATGAGTATTGTCATTTTGCTCACTTGACACAAGGACTCCTGTCGCGACTACTGTGTCGACGACGACCGCGGCGACCGGGACTGCGCTCCCTGATACCACGACCGATATCACTTCACCATGTGCTGTATGTTGATAATTCCCATACGCACCCGCAATCCTCACTAAATTAATTAGACTGAGATCATAATTACCGTCACTGCGACGAATCCAGCTGCCATTGGCGATGCCACCACCTTCTCTATTGGCGACCCTGCTCCTTCATCGACCTCGAACCCTGTTGATACCCCCGCTCCTACGGATAACATAGGAAGCTTTGGGAAATGCTCTGTGCCTCAGATCGAGTTTGCTGTTGGCTTTGACGGCAGGAAAGAGACCAGCTTTCAACCTGTCGATAAAGGTTGGTTCCCTCTCCTTGGTCATTGAGATATACGATGCTGACAGTCTTCCATAGCTTCCTACAACCATGAGTCCGCTCAGAACATTGGAATTATTACTCGTAAGTATGTATGGTCCATGTTTTCGAACTCCTGTTGACATTGGCTATAGAATTCATCTGCGACACATTGACCAACACTTGCGGCGCTGATCAGACCGCCAAGAATACTTGCGCAACTGCGAAGGCTGCTGCAGCAGCAGCCAAAGCAGGCACTGGTGCCCAGGCTGATGCTTTCAACGTTGTCTTCGGTATCACAACGGTGGGCCCCCCTCTGAGATCCCTCCTTGCCTCACCCTGACCTATGCACTTACATAGACCTTCGTTAACACTGCATCCGTTGATAGCCAAGGAAAGGTTGTACCAGGGACAGGTAATACTGCAGCCACGACGACCGCACCTTCTCCAAACACTGCTATTGTCACACCGACGGCTACTACCGCACCCAGTGCACCTTCTGCTCCAGCCACTGGAAACAATGGCGGTGTCGGGACCTTTGGAAACTGCTCGGTTCCTCAAATTGAGTTCGCCACTGGCTTCGATGGACGGCGCGAAACAAGTTTCCGCCCTGTTGATTTGGGTAAGTTTTCAAGGACTCTCCTCATCACTGTGTTCGACGTTGTTTTCGAAGGTTCCTTCAACCACGGATCTGCACAAAACATTGCGATCATTACCCGTGAGTGTAAAACTGTTTTCCTTATTTTAGACGGCGCTCATCAGTTTTGTCAGAATTCATCTGTGATACTGTGACGAACTCCTGTGCCGCTGATGCCACTGCCAAAGCCACCTGCGCCACGGCTAAGGACGCAGCAGTTGCAGCCACGTCAAAGACTGGTGCCCAGGCGGATGCTTTCAATGCAGTCTTCGGTATTCAAACTGTTAGTATTCCATGAAACCCTTACCTTCCTATAATTGACCCTTTCCAATTAGAATTTCAACAATGTGACGCCGATTGATGACCAGGGCCGAGCTGTTAGTGGCTCCAACACAGGCACTGGGAGCACACCTGTCGGTGACATTGCTCCAACGACAACCGCGACGACAAGGGTTGCGACTACTGTGAGTCAGTAAAGGGCTTTATTTGCATCGAAAATTGACTTTCATATGTTAGGCTCCTGCTGCTACTAACACATCTGCACCGGCTTCAAACGCAGGTGGCAATTTACAGGCTTTCTCTGGCGCACTCGGCGGAGTGACTCCTCCTGCTGTTACGGCCCTGGCCGACGGCAAATTTCAAGTTGCTGGCAACTCGTCATTCAACGACAACCGGAATGCACTTGTTCGCTCTTGGTGAGGATTCAGGCTAGCAAGTTGTTCTTGATAGCTAACATTGCCCTTTAGCGATGTCCAAAACAACCAGTGCGCTAATGCCGCCAACGGATCAGGCAACAAGAATGGTTTTACAGTTAATGCATGTAACGCCCAGCAACAACAGTGCATTGCTGCAGCTAGCTCTGCTTAATGGCTGGGCTGGTACTCATTCGATCTTCATATTCGAGTAATACCCACATACTTCGCTGGAATTGTATCGATATCTTTTTACAACTTGAAACATGCCGCTAGCAAGCTACAGCCTGCGCGCTTGTGTATTATATGCGAAATACAACCAGTAATGGGGACACAATGAGCTATCCTGTTGCCATCCTAGGGTAACCGTGGGGTATTTTTTGCGGGAGATCTTTCCGAGATCATTTACACGACTAGGAACGCGCCGAAGAGCATACCCAGGAGTGGCACGCCTATGCTCAGGATAGGAGAGTTGCCAAATATTCTAAGCGCTGGCGCACCCTGAGATGCTGCATTAGATGTTGCTGGTGTGGTGATCACGTCCGCCGGTGCGGTAATTGTGGAAGTCGCTGGGGAGGTCGTACCACTTGTGGAAGTCGCTGGGGGCGTCGTACCGGATGACGTTGATGTCGACGACGAAGTGATGGATGTGGATGGAAAAGACAGGGATGTGCTATGGCTAGCAAGATCGCAGAACTTTTGGGCCAAAGATTCTGCAGTAAGAAGCTCCGCCGGACACGCATTCGCAATACATTTCACGATCGCTGGAGTATATCGTTTGCTAGACGCATCATTAGCTTGCGCACTCATGCAGAGAATGTGCCCCGTACCTTTTGCAAAAACAATCTACCTGCACCACACTTGTACAGTTAGCAGACGAACTTCCGACGGCAAGGCAATTTGACACTGTAAAGGAAATCAGCGAATATTTGTTATGACCTTGTGGTGGATTTACCGCATGGAGAATAGCCACTCAACGAAGGAAATTGAGCGGTACTGGTCGAAGTAGTTGACGTCCCATTTCCACTTCCACTAGCAGTGGTGCTAGTACTGCTGGATGGACCTTCAAACGTTGATGGTGGTAAGAGTGTTGCAACTCCCCATGCAAATATTGGAAGCTGAGAAGTAGTAAATAAAACAGATAGCAGAGACAGAAGAGATGGCATAGGGGCGTCAAGTATTCCAAGCTGATCCAAAAGGTCCTAAAAGGTCCTCACAGATGAACTTGGTGGCGTTGAGCAGATGGCTCACACAGCCACACATCGTTGGATCCCGTTGATCGAGATCAACAACTGCATACACAACTTCATCAATAGTTGTGCAGCGAGTGTTATAAAACGTCTTCCATCCAGCTTCCACCCATGGCTTCTAACTAGTACACACTGTTGCCTCAGATCCAATACAGCGTTGTCGCTGATCGTGGGTACTCGGAGATGCCCATCTGCGTCCATTATCTGCACCAGCAGTCTATTCTTCGAATTCGAGTGCAGTTTCATATGCCAAGCATGTACTCTCATCGGATCGAATAATCTGAATGTGCATATCACCCGGACCCCGAGAACGGTCCGGAAACTGAGGGATCTCAACAGGGCGGAGATGAGGATGTGGATGACTTCCAGGAGCGCAGACGAGAATGGTACGAGGCAACGTGCAATGTTGTTCAGCCCGAACCCGGTACCTTCGAGCCTCTTGTACATAGTTCCTGATCCCGAAAGTTCGACTTCAGGTGATACCATGGGGAAAGAGGTCTCCAGATCGTTGTCAAATTTACGAACATTCACTTAACGCCAGGAAATCTGAATACGGAGGAGGCATTTGGCATGTCGAAGGGCACCTTGTAAGTTTTTGAAAGTTCTGTGTGGATCTATTTTCGACGATCATATCTATTCATCCTTTCAGAATGAGCATATCTGTGCAACTGCGATATACTACTATCACAGATTCACAGTAACAACACCACGACTAGCGGCCTTGGCTCCCGCCAGCAAAGTGATACAGATACCACCCACGTCGATCATAAACAAGACCACCATGACTGGCTCAAATCCAGAAGATCGTCCTAGCTTAATATATTACAACACCAGGTCTAGCCCTTCAAATCACCAGCCCCACGAAACCTGGACATCGAAAGATTTTGGCGCTCTTCCTGGTCGATCCTAATATTCATGTCATTCCGACTGCCAATGTGCCATGAGCGAGTGGTGGAGCGAAGCTATCCAGCAGGGAAGGATCGCGATTTCCGGGCTCCCTGTTGAACTTCAGGGGACATCTTTGGCGATATTGAAGATTTTCCTATCGCTCTTACAGAGGCAAAGCAACTTAGGGAGAAACTTATGGAGGAGCACGAGAGTTATGTAGTTGAGCACGATGAGGCATTCCAGGAACAGCATCAATTTTTGTTACGCGTGCATTGTCTCTTCGTCCACTTTGACTTTGATAATAATGTACATAGTTAAGCTTAGATTCAGCCCTTCAAGACATCTTCTGGAGTACTTTTTTTTGGAGTGTACGTCGGAACTGGCAGTACTTGGATGTGCTGGTGACGCGGTGACGGATCAAAACAAAGCTGATCGGTCTGGCACCCTTTCCTACTTGAAGCTTGACCAGTTGTCATATGTTGGTGCGTTAAGGGTCCTGCATCTCAGAAGATGTCTCCCTGCGTCTCTTCTGCGCATTCTTCCTTGTTTGTTCACCTGCGCCTGCCTTACAGAGTCGAGGTCACCAATCAATCAAGTCGTTACATCACGCAATAATGTCTTCATATGGCTGAGACGTTGCTGACATGACGCGGCACGCTACTGGTGTACACCAATCTACTTTCAACGCATTGATATGATGTGCATCAGCTTGCCGTGAACGACGTTCTCAGACTGTCTCCCCTTTCCTCATGTCGACTTCCTCTTCTCCCTACCCAGAAATAAGTCCCGAGGATGAGGAGACCGCAGTTCTGCAGCAACTGCTGCACCTTGAAATTCCTGATGTCGGCGGCGCCCCTGTCGAAAAGGTACCTCTGTCCCAATAATTTCCTATTTCACGGTACTGAGAGGCGCACCTCCAAGATCAACCCGCTAGGCAGAGAAGTCACACTTCTCTCTGCGGTGATGCTTAATGTTGGACAGATTCTTGGGTGCTCCGCATTCAGATTTCTCGTCTTTAACTGGGCTAATGTCTTGCCTGTGCCTTTGGTGCGGTAGATCTGGGATTTATGCAGTTCCCGGCGTCATTTTGAGCTCCGTTGGTTCTGTTGGGATGTTGTTCGTATACTGGATCCTTGGACCTATCTTTGCCTTTGGTTCGCTGCTTATCACTTATCCAACGATGGTAAACTTACCCTTACACCAGCCGGGTTGGCTCTTTACAGTGAATTGGCTGCAATGTTCCCGCACAGGTCGGGGGCGGAGGTTGTCTATCTAGAGCAAGCGTATCCGCGACCCAAATTCCTTGTGTCGAGCTCGTTCGCTGTGACTGCAGTGTTAATGTCGTTGGTAGTCTTTATCATCGAACCGTTTACTCTGTCATGGGAAATTCTAAGGTTTATTCCTCAGTTTCAGCGCGTCAAATGCGATCGTATTTGCTCAATATACGCTGACAGCGTTCGGACTTCCGGTCACAGGCTACAACCAGACGTGCGTGGCGCTCGCCGTGGTGGCCATAACGATCGGAGGTAAGCTTCATTGCCCACCAATCACACATTCAGACCTAATGTTTCTTTGTGACAGGTGTTGGGCTCTCCACCAAGTGGTCTCTTCGTGCGGTGAATGTTTTCTCAGTGGTGAAAATCATCTCTGTAGCTTTGTACGTTTCCACTTCATCTTCTTTTGATGTGCGGCTCGTAATTCCTCTTCCAGTATGGTCGTTACTGGCATCGCCGTCCTCAGTGGTCTCACGCATATAAAAGATCCATATGCAAATTTTCATGACCTTTTCGAAGGGAGTACGTCGAATGCTAATGCTCTTGCGACTGCTTTGGTATGTGTGGCATGCTTCGTTTCTATCAAACTATCCTTATATTCTGTAGGTGAAAGTGAATCATGCTTTCATTGGATATCACAATGCTTTCAATGTACTTGGAGAGATCAAAGCATCAAACCCAGTTCGGACGGTCCGGAAATCGAGCATCATATCTCTGTCGCTTGTATCCGTGCTCTTTCTGCTTGTCAATATCGCATATGTTGCGGTAGTGCCTCGTGAGGAGATTCGCCACTCTGGTCAGCTCATTGCGGCGCTCTTCTTCCGCCGCGTTTTCGGCCCTACAATTGGAGTCAAAGTGTTACCCCTTCTTGTCGCCTTTAGTTGTTTCGGTAATATCGTGAGTCGTCGTACCTTGTCTACTAATAGGAGTAATGAGGTGATTCTAACACCCACTTCTGATTAGATTGCTGTGGTATGTTGCCTGTGATTTATGTGATTTAAATTTAAATGATTTAACATAAATCGCTGCCTCTATTCCTCGGTCGTCATAGACAATTGGCCAGGTGAGTGCATTTCCTACATCAGTTTTGAGTCAAGAATAGAACTTTTTCAATCACAGACCCGCATTATTCGTGAAGTTGCACGACAAGGACTCTTACCTTATCCAAGTTTCTTCTCCTCGACGAGACCATTTGGAACACCTTTAGGGCCCGTCGCGCTCAAGGCCTTTTTGACAGTCTTCGTCATACTTGCCATTCCAGCTAAAGATGCCTTCAATTTTGTTCTCGATCTTGCATCATACCCCCATCTGGTACCCAATTTCCCTTGTATGAAATCCTTCTGCCTTTTAATGTCATGCAGGTATTTCAATGCGCGATGGCTGTGGGCGTCTGGATATTGCGGAAACGACGAGCCCTTGCCGGATTGCCTCAGTCAATGTATAAGGCCCACAACAGCCTCGTTGTCCTGTACCTTATCTCATGTATATTTCTTCTTGTAATGCCTTGGTGAGCGAGCCCGATATGTCAGTAGCGCCCCAATAGCTAATGTACAATTCAGGGTCCCGCCAGAGCCTGGTCATGCAGATGTTTCGTTCTGGTATGCAACGTGAGTAATTTCCTTCCTTGTTATTATCCCGCGAAGTTAAATTACTTCGGGGCGATCAGGTATTGTGTTGCAGGCATCGGTCTGCTTCTGGTGCGTCTGTTTGACTCATTCGTTATCCTCGACTGACCACCCCACAGTGCTGTGGCTTGTACTATTGGCTATGGATCATAATTTTACCCAAATTCGGAGGATACCAGGTGGTCGAGGAAGTCGAGGAGCTGCCAGATGGTGCTCGAAACGCGCGTCTAGTTCGGCGATACAAAGAGGCGGAGGATGATCGACAACCTCTCCTTATACACAGGACTGGGTAATCGATAGACATGGAGCCAGGGATCGTTGCGTAGAAGCTCTACTTAGCTACATTCTGATAATCGTGATGATGGATCGCAATGAGTGGGGATACGAGAATAAAGAATATATGGAATGTACGATGAGCAATAATACTGATATACAGATAGTTCGTTGCAGGATATAAAAACATTGATCAACCAATACGAAACCAGAG
This sequence comes from Hypsizygus marmoreus, assembly GCA_013433165.1. NCBI lineage: Eukaryota > Fungi > Basidiomycota > Agaricomycetes > Agaricales > Lyophyllaceae > Hypsizygus > Hypsizygus marmoreus. Next base: position 1,311,481 of record CM024092.1, on the reverse strand, counting down.
TACCTACCGAAACTACCTACTGAATTCAACAGAAAGAGCAATACCTCCATAAACTCTATTCTCAAGGGCTCGATGCTTGCCCTTGTGCTACTGCCCTAAACGAGATACCGTGGCGAGCCTCTCCGATTCCCACCTGGCAAGCTCCTCTTTCAAACGCTCCACCCGGAGCTCCGTAACTGGGTGAGTCGATCCCATAATCCGTCGTGCAAGATGATGTGAAGTTTGCTTGGCCCAAGGGTCTTCAGAGCCATCAGTCCTGGCACACTCTGAAATTGATCCTGAACGGTCTTCCCAGAATCTCACCGCATCACGAGCATCAAATCCCGCATGAGCGAGGAGTCTAAGAAGATGTTAATTGGTCGCAAAAGAAAGATATCTCGTCAAACACACCTCGCGGAAACAACATCTGCCTCGATCTCCTGCTTCACGCTCGTACAGTACTCTCCTACCTTCACCAATTCTCCTGATCCTATTCTCCCCAATTGGGCAACGGCGTCATTCACGAAAGGTCCAAACAGCATAGTGATAGGAAATATCACAACCCTCACGACATCAGCCAGAATGGATATCGTCCCAGGCATGATGACGGTAGCAGAGGATAGTGATTCGAGATGATGGGAAAGTACCAAGTGAGCTAACTCGTGTGCCAACAGGATGGCGAGTTCTGATGTTTGCTCGGGTGTCGGAGTTGGATGTGAAGGAGGGGGTGGTGAACTCTGGAAGATGCTCCCAAGAAGCCAGTACCACCAAGGTTTTTCCTCTGTGGGGGGATTCGACATTTTGATGGGTGCCTTTGCCAAGACGTCATTCAAGAAGCCAGAATACACAACAATTCCACCACCTCCATCAGGTCCAAATCCATAAGAAAAGGCATTGGACGCATCAGGCTTATCCACGATTAAGAGGGAGTACGGTGGACCTGGAATGAAATGGGGAATGCGCGGGGTCGGCCGTTCACACATTCTCTCGCACATTCCTCGAATATATTCGCTTGCACGGGGCCGGGGGCGGAGAGGATATTGGGTTGCTGGAGGCATGGGAGGACAATCTTGGTCTTCCAGGGACCATTGCGCATACATAGTAGGCTCCTGGATGAGAACCGGTATTGTAGCCTCCAACTTTCTCAAGGTTGATGCCACCCACGCGTACCTCCAGTCTGTGTTGGGTATGATTCGAGCGGGGCCATCGTGGTTCAGAATTTCACTAACAGCCTTGTACCATCCTGGCCCGGCTAGCTGTGCAGCAATTTCTTCCTCCTCTTCTGGAGAAAGGATTATCAATCTCCATCTGTCAAAATGTCGTTTAGTGTTGGGCGATTTCAGGAGCACTTGATCGACGAACCGTCCAGTCAAAGGAGTCTGTTCCAAGCTTGCAATGATCGTCGCCCAAAACAAACTGCCGGGAACAAATAGCAGCCCGTACAGAAGCCATTTTCGATATCGAATGTTTTTGAGAAGGCGCGCTTTGCTTTCTTCTGGGTGCGGAATACCATGGAGGGCAGCGTACTTGATATGTTTGCGTGTCTTGAGGTTTGTCATCAAAATGGCTGGAACTAACGTCAACGCAATACGGCCAGCAGTCCTTGTCAACTCCAAAGATGTCGATGCCTAGCTGAACACTATTAGCAGGGTCGGCGAGTCGTTGGGGCCTTATGCTTACTTTCAGCAAGGCGGCGAAGATCGGAACTAGAGGTCCAGCCTGCCTGTTTGGTGTCGAATGAAAAGCACATTGCCTTGTATTCAGCGCCTTTGAGAGAGGTGACCGTGTCTGAATTGGTTGTACCCGTTGAGACGCATATCGCAGAGATCTAGCAGTGGAATGGGTGCCGCGAGTTGAAATTTGAGGATGGGCTGCAGTTGGGTTCCTGCGTATCAGTTGACGCAACATAGTACATCGTCGTCAACGCGTAAGCGGAGGAATGTTGAGAGTCAAAAATTCCAAAGCAATTTGTTTGAAACACAGTTATGCCGGTGCCGCAGTTGATCCACGTGGGTGGGCGCTCTCAGGCAGCTCCAGAACCTCATCGCAATGTAAATAGTCTATCCAATCTCATGCTATTGCCGAAAGTATTTTACAATGAAAGCTATTTGGTAAGTATATCGCCGCAAAGGCTGGTATTATTGTGTCTTCAGGAGATAAATGTCGCTTCATTGAACAGTGTTCCCGTAATTTCCAAACCTTTGGAGAGACCTGGTACCAAAGAGTCAGGTCCAGTAATCGAGAGGGTCGTAGGATTGTTCCACTTTTGCACAGTTTAGCCTCAAGAAATATAGGAAGGCTGAGGGATAACTCACCTGATAAATGTATGGTTTCGTTCCCGCAACATAATTGACAGCGACCTTAATGACATAGGGTATTTCAGCCAGAACATCGACTTTCTCAATGAGTCCCTTTGGGTTCTCGACATCTCCAACGTCGACATGAAGCTTGGCTGCGAGCGCTCCGGGAGAATCAGTGATAAGCGACCGCCCCTGCCACTGGAAGAGGATCGCGGAAGGCTGCTTATAGCTGGTCGCAGGATCGAAAACAGGCTTTAAATGTGTAGCCCTCGAAATGACTGCATTGTCCAGGGGTTCCTCGTCAGGCCATTTAGTCTCGGCTGTCACCGAAGCCAGCTTTCCAGCGACCACGAGGGATCCTACATTTACCCAAACCCCTCCAGACCCTGCACCTTTCTTTCCATGCGTATCGCAAGTCTTAAACTCCATCTGGATCGCAGAGACTCCACCATGTTGCTCGCTTTGGAAATTTGCAAAGTTCCAAGCTGATGCAACAAGATTGGGACGCATGCCCTGAATGGCATGCACGAACATCCCTGGACCTCGGAGGGTCACAGCCTTTCCAGCATGAATAACATGCCCCTCTGCCATGAGATGAGGCCAAAAGCGATGGACTACATATCCCTCGGCCTTTGCGGGGTCGGGTCCGAAGTATGTGTATCCACCCTTGGGACCTTGGCCGATCTTGTAACCAGGAACGGATGCTGGGCGAGAGAGATCGAAGGAAAGCTGGAGATCGGCAGCAAGGTTGGCTCGAATGGTATATGACTCTGGACGATCGGAGCCAGGGGTGTACTTGTACGTGATCGAAAACTCATCGGCCTTGCTGGAACGCTTGTCGAGTCCTTGGGGCGGGGTGACAAAATTGTTGACGTTGACAGATTTCCAGATCGTCTCGTTTGTCGTAGGATTGTACAGCTTGAATACAAACTGAATGGTTGGGTACCATACCCTGTGTACCTTCATCTCAACAGGGTGTCTCCCGATCATGTAAGTGACACTCACCCAACGGCTGAGTGGATGACTTGGCACATCACCCATGTTCCATCATCAGCAGAGACGTAAAAGGTCTGAGTCTCAGTTACGAAACCACCAGCACATAGCCATTCGGTATCCTTGGGCTCCAGCTCACCAAAGAGCTCGTTGTCTTTGAAGGCCGAAGAGACAGGGTGAAGGTTAGGAGCGGTCGGATCCACTGGTGCCGACGTTCTACAAGGGGCCTTAAGAGAAGAGCAGAATGGGCTTCAAGATATGTGCTTACGAGAATATTGAGGCGAACATGGTAGTACGGAAACAAGTCGCGAGGTGTGTGCCAACTTGTATGTAAAACCCAAATTGAGACAGCCGAGCAGCCGAGCGATTTCTTTGATCCTGGCACTGTGCGACAGCTCATGGTCTGCTCAAGATTAAGGAATTTATTATGTTCCATAATCAAGATGCATAAACAGCCTTCATGAATGGCTTGTTGGTACATGGAAATAGGGGTGTATACATAGTAGGGGTACTTCAACTGTACCGCAGGTCATCCTGTGTTCCAGGCGAGCCACTTCGGGGACGTTTTCGACTGGATGTCATGGTGGGAGGAGAAGGGAGATTTTTACACCTTAGGTTATCATTTGGTTGGTGAGGGAGCAGGTATTGCATATGTGGGTTGATTTGAAAAGGCTCGGGTGCCTGTAAGAGAACGTGGTCTTGAACTACATTCCCCTGAAGAACATCAACTCGCCGACTGACATGCCCCGCGGATGGAAGCCTTACGGAAACAGCACCGCCGCCATCTGCGTCGTAGGCCCATGAAAAATCATCCACTTCGCCTAACTCGTCCACCACGTTCCCTCCATCGACGTTGTAGTTGTCTTGGCCAGGGGTCGGGTGAAGCCTCTCGAACCGCATTGTTCCATTCTGCAGACATTCAAGCAGAAGTTTATTGTGGTGCGTTTTCAAGGTAGACGGATTCTGTGCGGGGACAGATGATGGCCACCCTACCAACCGGACACCGTACGCATCAAGCCGCTCCGGATTTGTCCACTTCATTTCCGCATTGCGAATACCACTTGCTGACCTAGGAAGCTGAATATCAACGAGTATGGTCAACGTCCCGTGGACTATGATGCCTGACCGTAATGCCTTTCGCACATTCTCGTACAGGTCGGTCTTGATCGACTTGGCAGGCGTAGTCTTGGCTGGAAGGGATGATGCACGGCTAGATGGTCCTTCCTCGCGGTTCATTGTGGAAGTAGGTTGGGATGGTTCCATGTCACGGAGACAATAGTGTTTGAAGGACTTAGCACCAGCCTCGCCTCCATTTCGCATGCCTCGCCAAAACTCTCGACCTGCTACAGACCCACCGAGGAAACCCATGTCCGATGGGTTCAGTGGATCCACGGCTAGAAGGAAAGACTGGACACCCGTGACCTCACACAGGGACTCAAGGATCCGTGAAGCATCGTAGAGAACAGATCGCACTGCGGCAAAATTTCATCGTGAGGGGGGGAGAAGAGCTCCTACATCAAGGAGCCGGACCTTTCGAACCTAGACCAGCATCAGCAGCCGAACTTGTTCCACTAATCGATTGGGGTTGGAAAAGATATTTGGAATGCCACTCGGCAACATATTGTCGTGTCTGAGGGGAAAGAGAGGTCAGCCAGATTCTGCACCAAAAACTCGTTATTTTACTTCTTCGAAAGGACGGTGTTCTCGTTCTGAGAAAGCTTTGATGTCAGCTAGGCATTTGTCCATGAATGTGTCCAAGCGTTCGAGGAAGAGTCCATCTGGCGATCCTGGAGCTCGCGCAGTATATTCAAGCATTCCAGCTTTCAGGCAGGATACACGAGCTATTGGCCTGAGGCTGTTGTCGCTTTTGAGTTGGCTGTTGCGGCTTTCGAGTTGGCTATTGAGCGTAAACGTTGAGCGCTCATTGAAGCGGCAAGTCCAAACTACTATAGATCAGTAAATTGCCACGTGATCAGCAAAAAATTCCCAACAGTCGCGTCGACGTCAACAGTAACGTCGATCTATTTCTTTAACTTGGAAGAGATGGGCCGGACGAGAGTCAAGAAAAAAGTGGCCACAAAAGCAACAAATCCTCCGCAATCTAATTCTTCGTCGAATGCCGCATCTGTACCCGCTCTCCTAGAGAAGGCCCAATCGCTCATCATACAATGTGACTATGATCTAGCTCGACGGTTTATCCAGCGCATTTTGGAACAAGAGCCAACAAATACCCAGGCCAAGGAAATGCTAGGGGTTGTCCTGTTGGAGACTGGAGAGATCGATGCCGCGAAGGAGGTCAGATAGCCTATACTGTCTCCGAATGTCATTCATGGTAAAATGGCCCACAGGCATTCTTATCGTTGCTTCCTCCCAACCCCAATGCCCCATCACCCCCACCCCCATCGGCCCATCTATATCTCGCGCAACTAAGCGATGGAGACCCACGATTGGCTTTACAACACTATCAGGCCGCTATCGACATTCTCTCTCAGCAACTTAAGGGCAAGGAGCGCGCAACTAACGAGAGTGGCAAGAATGACGAAGCCGAACTAAAAAGCAACGTCGTAAGAGCTTTAATAGGTCAGGTCGAGATTTGGATGGATCCCTCATACGATCTCTGGTATGGTGCCCTTCTCGATATGGCGTTTTCATACTTATTGCTTATTTCGTTCTGTTTTGGGTGCAGTTTCGAGCCAGAAGCAGAGAAAACATGCGAGGACCTGATTGGTCTTGCTTTACAAACAGATCCCGGCAATCCAGAGGCGCTCCAAGCACTTGCCTCAGTGCGCATGTCCCAGCAACGACCAGATGATGCGAAACAATGTTTGGAGAAAGCATGGTCAGCTTGGAAAGACCTTGACCTTGGTAATTCTGCTTCCAGCTGCACCCATTCCTTGCTGTCGCTTACCTGTTAATTGTCAAAGATGATCCTAAACTTCCTCCAATACCTACACGTTTGGCCCTGGTGAAACTTTTCCTGGAGCTGTCCCTATTCACCCCAGCGCTCCTGGTTTTACAGGGTGTCATGGCTTCCGACGATCAGGAGGTTGAAGCATGGTATCTCGAAGGATGGTGCTTCTTCATGATGTCCGAACAGGCCAAAGACAGCGATGGTAAACTGGACGATCTTTCATGGTCAGAGCTTGCAAAGGATGCTAGAGACTGTCTTGAAACTTGTCAAGTGGTGAGCGTTTCCGCTATCCTAAATCTTCATCAAATTTATCTTGGCCTCTTATTCTCTCAGTTGCACACGAACGAAGGACATCCAGATACACCATTACTAGAGCACGTTCAGGAACTCATTTCAAAATTGGATGTACTTGGAATCAAACCTTCTCTCGAGGATGCTGAAGATGAGGGTGAAGGCGGATGGGAAGATGTAGACGGTAGTGATAACAGTGATGATGATGTTGAAATGGAGTAGATTTGTAGGTTTCTGTGGATTTTCAAAAGTATCATAATGCAAAGAGAGCTGGACCAGGTCGCGTTCCAACTCTGCTTTATTTGACAATGATCGCTGAGTACGAAGACCCGACCCCTCTCGGTCTTACTTCGCACCTACTGGCTTCGGTCAGGCTCCACAAGCGAAATGAACTACTGAAGCTTTTATCTTGCTCTTCCCGGTATTAACTGCTTTACGTTTGAATTATTTCCCCTTTCACGACCACCTATTTCTTCGACGAGATGGCGCGACTACGCCGTGACACGCACGAGACAATTCAACCACAACCGAAGCCTCTCCGAATCGTAGCCTCTGGAACTCTTTTCTTGACTCATACTCTCTCGATACCATGTCATCCAGCCCCATCGACTGTTGTTCGAGCACATTCAGTGGAAAAGGCTCGGGGAGGCTCAGCCAGCACTGTGAGATCATCCGCGATGTCCCTCCAGCATGCCTTAACTCCATTCTGTCAAGCTTCTCTCCCTTTTGGCACAATTCCCGTCAGTAGAAGCGGTTCTTGTTGCCCCTCTTGGTGGTAATGATGAAGGCAAGATGATCTTGCGAGAGCTAGAGAACGAAGGTGTTATCACGCGATATTGTAAGATCTGGACTGCCGCCGGTGTACCAAGCGCATGGATATTGCATTCAGGTAAATCCTTCGTTCTGGCTGCTATATTGGTTCTGACCATTGAAGCCGCGTAGCCGAGGACGAGACGCGTACGGTCGTAAATCACAACCCACTCCCAGATATAACTCACGAGGAATTTGTCTCCCTACTGGGGCCACTATTGGCGCCAGAGAACTATCCCCAGCTTTCTCCAGTCAATACCCCATCGACCTCAAATCATGCCTCATCTTCCTTACCCTGCGCACCAACATCATCGACACCACGGACATCCCAATCAGGCCAACATCCACAGCCAATCCTTTTCAATCCCAACAGTCCTGCACCGTTCGACTGGCTGCACTTTGAGGGAAGGTCTGTGAAGACCACTCTGAGCAACATCACGGGCTTGGACGGGCTAGCACGAGAGCGTAAATGGAGAAGCCATTGCGTTTTCAGTGTTGATGTTGGCCGGAAAGGCAGACAAGGTGTCGAAGCGGTGTGAATCCTTCCTTTCCTGGAGTATACAGAATGCAACGCTGATCGACGCATTTAACACAGCTGATTCCACATGCGGATGTTCTATTTCTGAATAAATACTATGCTGAGGCACATTCCCCGCACTACGCCACCACTCCCCGCGCTTTTCTGCTTTCACTAACGACGATCGCGCCTCCGCACGCGTTGCTTGTTGCCCACTGGGGTAAGGATGGCGCAGCTGTTCTATCGTTACCCACAAAAGAGTATTTTCAGAGCTCCGGATGGGTTGAGGAACGACCTGCGTCTTTGGTCATTCCAGTGCAGGGGAACCACCATGGCACAGCGAGTGAGGTACGGTCTGTGAGAAGTGGAAGCGATTTCTGGGCCGATGGGCGAAGCAGGACACCCTCTTCGAGTGCTTTCTTCTCGGCTTCCGACGCCGGTAACACGAGCGGAATCAGTAACTCCACTTCCTCCTCGTCGAAGATGCGTTCTCACTCGCGTGGCCACGCTGCACAGAGTAACCGCTACCATACCACGGAAGAGGACGATGACAATGATTCGCAGGGCACCGAGGTCCCCGGTGGTGACGATGATGACGGCATCGTTGATGAAGTCGGGGCACAGGATGCCTTTGTGGCTGGCATGATTTATGCTCTCAGCCGAAGACTTGCTCCAGGGTCTCCGTATACCCCATCCTGGACCGGAGAGGACTCGAATGCAAATTCTGCGGAATCTGAGCGAGGGAGATGGCGTTTGGATGAATGCCTGCGGTATGGATATTCCTGTGTGTACCCAAATTCGATACTCATCCTCTTTCTCTCAGATTTGCCACCGAACTTGCTGGCAGGAAAGCGCGCCGACGGAATTGGGATGGACTGGCAGATGAAATGACGAGGGCTGGGTGGTTTGATGCCTGATGAAATTCATGATTCACACACAATCTACGACTGACATACTATATACCGGATCTTAGATAATACCCAATAATTGGATGCTTTGCTTGAGCTTGCGGTGACGTTGCGCATCGGTTGGCGGTGCTTGCGAGTCTCGGTCCAGATGGAGGTGAGAAAAGCGGGCCGAACATGGCGGAAATTGCCGGACATCTGATATAAGATTGTATGGAACAAGAATGGCTCTTTGGTTTCGAACCCCAACGTGCTCGTAAGTCCCCGCCTTTCTGGTCCGGGCATCCCTGCTCATCGCCTCCTCCTTAAGCCATGCCGTTGCGATATTCATCCGCTTTCAATTGAGCGAGAATGACCCTTTGAATGCACATCGGTACCTTGGCCACTGGCCTGGCTTATCGCCTTGTTTCATGCACGCTCCTGGACATAGTTTCCCAGAGAAGTGTTTTGCATGACAATGTACGTGAATCAGTGTTAACGGCGAACAATTGTTATTTACGGCTCCTATCCGTCAGTTCTTGCGCTTCATATTCGGTTTCTAATCTCCTTTGGTTCGGATATATATTTGAATCGCTGCGTCCTGAAGTTTCAGGCCAGATACTCCCGAGTACGTAGCCCATTTCCCTCCCCAAGTGCACTGCGCGTGCTTACGTTTCTTGCGCAGTGGTAGAACAAACCGAGAAGACACTTGCGTCTGTCGAATCCAACCCGGAGGGTGGTGCACCGCCCTTTTCTGGCTTTCTTTCCGCACCTGAGCACCTGTCAATTCTGGTTGTATTTCTGACCTCGGCTCCGTTAAAATCAATTACCCCAGGCCATTGTAGTTCTTGTAGTACATACCTACTGTCAATTCTAGGTGTATTGGGACTCGCCTTTGTTCGCCTTTGAGTTGAGGTTTGTCGTCGTGATGATGATAAGATGGACGCCGTTATTTGGCATGAGCATCTGGAACACACAACTTTCCACATCAAGTTTCCAATTCACTTTGATTCTGAATTCACCTCGCGCTCTTGTTCATGTTCTCGTTTCAACTGCAGTTTGCTCGTAGCTTCCAGCGTCCCTTCTGTCGTAATGTTGCGACTGGAACGCGGACAGTATCGGCCTCTTGCCGTAATCTGACCATTCCAGCAACACCCGAACCCAATACTGCTTTGGGCGAACCACCCAAAGCAAAGCCCAAGGCCACGACCCCATTGAGGAGATCTGCGTCTGCTTCGCTTCCTATACGTGCGAATCCAACGCCCACACGAGGAGACATTCAAACCGTGTTCACCCTCGCAACTGCCGAACGATACCTTCTCTCCCGACTTCGGCTCCACCCCGACCTCCCTTCACGGGCACAGGCTCTTCATGAATCATGGTGGATCCCGAAATGGGGTCAGAAAGGCAAAGAGGGTGAAGTATTTGTGTTTGCGAACGGAAGTTTCGTGTGCTGGGGTTTGGGGGAACAAGACGCCAGGCGATTCGCCGCAGAGGTCATCGACCGTGCTCCTGGCGTCAAGGTTGCCGCGCTCAAGGAGGCTGAGACGGAGGAACTAGAATTTGTTGTTGATCCTATCGAGTTGGGTGGTGCGTATTATTTGCGGAGATGGTGTCTGATTCAAAACTTTGTTTTTCCTACGCGTATTACGCGTTTAGAAATACGAGACTTCAAGGAGATATCATTATCCTTGGGCAAATGTCGCCATTGAGTTCGGCGCAGTCTTTACCTGAAAATCTTCCTCCCATGGCCTTCCCACAGGAAACACTGCTGGCTCGCTACGCTTACTCCCAAGCCCTGTCACGTTCCACGGCCCTCTCCGCGCTCGAAGTATCATTGGATGAATATTTAACGTCAATGGCCCAGTTGCCTCATTCCCTTGAAAAGACAGGGAAACCCGGAATGGGGCGTAAGGCGCTCATCAAGAAATTGGGCCAGCTTATGAAGTTCAGACAAGGCCTGAACCTTAATCGCGAAAACTTTAGCGATGTCCCGGACTTTTATTGGGCTGAGCCAGAGCTCGAGCGTAGGCCTTGTCCTACCATTTATGCTTCTCATCATTCAATCCTCGCAATTCCGTAGGCTACTTCCACTCGTTGACAGATGCACTTGATGTCAAAGAACGAACCACATCTGTTAACGACAAAATTACCTACGCAGCAGAGGTATGTTTTCATGCCTACCATATTTACAGCATTCACTTAGCACACAATCATTCAGGCACAATCCGTGCTACGGCAACTCCTAACAGAAGTAAGAGGTTCTTCGCCGACGCGTATGCTTTCACGCTCACAGGTCCTCTTTTAAGTCATCAACGCACTCGATGGAACTGGTCATCATTGCACTTATTGCAGTAGAAGTAGTCATTGTAGGTTTATTTTGCATGGTCTCGGAAACTTGTTAACAAAAGCAAAATCATAGGCACTCATTCATGATGGACCCGAGCTCTGGGATATGTTGACTCGATCGAAAGAGGACAAGGAGCATGACACCGCCAAAGAAGTAGAACTGGCTTAAACCAGACTTGACGCAATGGATGGATTGCAATTACTGCGGACTAGTAGATAAACACTCCACTCATACTTAAAAAATGTACGAGTACAGCGAAATTGTGCCTCTTAGATTGCAAATGGTTACGATTAGGATTACGCCAGGCGTAACGTTCCGAGAGGAACTTATTATACCCAAATGTGTTTTTGGTTCTTTCTTAGTGGTTTGCTTTCCGACTGCAGCAACGCTACGTAGTACACCCTCGCCTACCTCCATGTTGGTCAGATCGGCATTTACACTTGCTTTTCCTATGCGACCACAATATTGAAATCTTATATTTTCATCGACCCAAACCGAACGAACAGAATCATACATATAACAAACTTGATAATTTCTTTCTCATCAGCCAGCGAAAGCTCACAGCGACATGTCCATCACTGCAGCTCCACAGGAAGCGCGTTGTAACTGTTTATAGCCGTGAGTACATAGTCCCCTTGTAAGGTCCAGAAGAACTCACGCTGGGCAGAGAGCTTCCCAAGCCTTCGTCGGGTGGGTGTTTTTGCGAACTGCGGCAGGGTCAGCAAGCATGACGGTAGCGAGGCCGGCTTGCTTATGCCAGAAGATGTGGCAATGGAATAACCAGGGTCCTGCATGATTGTTTGAGGTCATGTTCGAGCAGAAGATCATCATAAATGGGAATGTTACCAGGGTTGTCAGTCCTGAAGCGAATGGTTGTTCCCGAACCACCGACACCAGCGACCTGCAATAATGTTAGCTATGATGCAAGGACGAAGAAGTGGCCTGCATACATCACGACGGATGGGGTTGACAAAGTTGGCGGTGGAGGAACTCATGGACTTCACAACCCAGAAGTTGCCCTGTAAATTTGACGACTGCTTAGTACACGAAGGCGGGAGGAAGGACATTCACGGCACGTACACCATGTAAATGGAAGGCTGTGGAAATGGTGTCAAGATCAATGGACAGAAAGGGAGAGGCAATGAAACACATACGATGCGCGTCGTCATCATCACTGGTGACAAGGGTGTGAAAGGAGAATTTTGAAAGTGACATTTTTCTACTTACGTAGGAGGGAATTCGATCTGGATGGTCTTGTGCGCAGGTAGAATGAACGTGTTCTCGGTGGGATCGAAGGATGCCGAGCCAGCCAAAACCTTGTTAAGGGTAGGAACCTTGGGCGGAAGGTAGGAAATGTTGTTGACATTCCAGATAGCTTGACCAGCAATCTGAAAGAACTTTAGCATTTGATGCCGCGTGCCCTGATGAAGGAAGTTTGCGTACGACTGTCAGGTCAAGAGAGATATTGACATCTGCCGGCGGGGGCTATTTTGGTGTTCAAGATTCAAAACTTGTCATATCCATTTATCGCAGTCAAGCAACATACCACTTCGTTAACCAGAGGCTATTCAGGGCCCGTCAGGATTTTGTAGTTAGTGAAAGCGTAAGCACATACAACAAGGTTTGCTTCGATGAGAGGAACACCGTTCTCAGGTCCAAGCGTCCATGGTGTCGTGGGTTCCGCAACAGGCGCACCTCGGTAGCGCAAGATAGACCTGGAAAGAGTGGCATTTTCTGTGAAGGTCATGACTTATGCGGGAGAAACTCGATGACAAAAAAAGAGACTTACGATGCAAGTTGCGCGAAGGCAACCCACCGACAAAGGGTGCGTTGATCCAGTAATTGGCCACAGGCTTGTTAGCAGTGAGCTAAGGCAAACCGGTATTAGCTTGAAGTTCAAGAGGATAGTGGGGGTCACAACGCACAACAACGGAGTAGCGTTGGCCGGCGAGCATTTCGATAACGTCAACGGTATGCGGCCGGGTCGCAACACCGTCGGCCTCGATGACGGCTAACACGACATGGTCAGTTACCAATGGGGAGGGAAAAGCTTGCTGCTGACTTAAGGAGTGGGAATCGACGGAGAAAGTGAAGACGTTACGTGCAGACTGGTTGATGACGCGGAGACGGTAGCGCTTCCCAGATATCACGTTGGTGACAGCGAAAGGAACTGCCGGACCGCCTTGATAGCGACCAATACCGTTGACAGTGCCAGAATCAGAAACTGGGACGATGCCGGTCGCCTCGTACCTAGCGAGCATCGGCAAAGAAGAATTCTGCCACCAGTCACCTTAAACGATACATGAGTGGTGTTTCGATGTAGTTCAAGTGATGGTGCTGTTATTACCGAGTTGAATGACCTGAAACATCAAATTAGCTAGGAGAAGTTATGTTGAGATAATGATTACGCACGGTAGATAGGTCGTCGACGTCATAGAGGTTGCGCAGAGGGTCCAGAGGATCTATACTTTGTTGGATAAATAGACGGCATATGTCATAGGATTTACGAACCGTAGATGATGAGGGCACCACGGAGACCCTAATCACTTTTAGTCAAGTTCAGGAACCATAGTTTATTCAATGCGCACATCCACATATTGGACGCTCAGTTCGCTGATGATAAGAAGCTGTTAGGAAGGACAAACTGTCGGATATCTGGCATAGCATACCTGTGGTACCAGTGAGTCCCAGTTTGCGAGCCCAAAGGAACTTCATAAGTATAACTTGCGCCAGGGGCGATGGGGCACGTGGTGACAAAGGCGGAACCTTCATTGTAGGAATTCGCGGTCGACTGGAAGATACCATCGAAGTTCTAAACCACGAGTGTGGTTAGAACAAGTCGCGGTAAGGTTTATAAAACAATGACTTACCACTGTGGTACTACGACGCATGTTGGGGTCAGTCTGCAATGGCGGGGTAAGCGTAACAGAAGTGTTGTTCATCGTTGTATACATACCAGCTTGTTGTTGACGGTGACTCTAAGAGTCTGTCCTTTGGTAGCCGTGATAGCTGGGCCAGGATACCTAGACAAAGTCGTCGATGATGCGAAATATTCCAAGCTGAGTCAAGACTACGCACTGTCCGTTCGCAACAATGGTGCCTACATAAAAAATGCATCAGAAATAGCAGAAACAGCTACCAATGGCCCTTACTTCTGAGGAAACCATCTGGAGCCAAATTCTTGTTGACGATATCGAGAGTGACCGCCTTGATACTGGCGTCCACAGCAAGACTAGCTACGGGATGGGGCTTAAGAAGGGCCAAGAGCGCTGCAGACGCGAAGAGGAAATGCATGTTTAAGCACTTGAGTCTTTTCCGCGTTCCAGAACCCCCCTTTTATATGTTCAGAAGGGATTGGGATCACCATAACGCGGTCAGTAATTGGCGGAACCGAAATCGTAATTCGCGCAGAGGCATATTTCCGATATGGCGTGCCTCGGGAAAATGTTGCGAACAGATGATTGATAGAAAAGAATGGGACGCAGCGACCAGTTTCGTGGTGTTACGTCAAAGCGGTCAGCGAGGATTGGGTGGGGCAGGAAACGGTGTACTGGATTTCACATCAAGCCAGCAACGGGGGAAAAGAGTGCAGGGGAAGTCACCTAGGCACAAGGCGCTCAACAGAACGAGGAACGCCAAGAGATATGGTTCAACGCTTTGAAGGGGCCCAATAGACATGCGTGTCAAAGCCACAATATCATCGGTAGGATGGACTCCAAGGTGACATAAAAAAATATAGACTTAGAACAAGTACCAAACACATGAAGCCCCATTGGAGACCGCAGACAATCAGAAGCTAGAGGATGCAGCAGTAGCACCTCAAATGCGACGGATCGTGGAATAATGAAGGGACTTGAAACGCCAAGAACATTGAGCGACACATATCTGGAATAACAATCCTGTTGGATGATTCTGGGATCCGGCGATGAGCCTTTTTCCGCCTTTTGTTCGAGGTCAAAGGGAACGGACGCATGGGGAGTGGTGTCAATGGAGTTGTCAGAATTTGATTGTCGAAAGACGAGGCCGTATGACCTCGGCGAAACGTAGAATATTCAACAGATCGAGTAGAATTGACCGTCTAGATGCGACCAAGACATGAGGATTGTTTATTGGAACCGTAAACTCTCGTTGACTTGAGTCTGTGGAAAAGCAATGCGTCGATACTCGAGTAGTGGCCGTTCATGGAGAGGTAGAATGGCCAGAAGTCCAAGCCAACTTGGCGGAGGATTTTAGGGTAGCAGATTTCCCAGCTCCAATTTTTGGGAATGCGCTCACATGTTTTCAGAATGCGTAGAGTTCCTACAGATGAGAAAGGTGGATGAGAAAGGTAGTATAAATAGCCTGGACGGACATGTGAAGTTTTAAGCATGGGAACGGCCATATTCATACACCGGGCATTCAGTGCAAAACGTCACATGCGAGTCATAAATGAAGCTGCCAACAGTGAGGCTAGGGGAAAGTAATGTGAAATCCACGGTGCTGCACTGGGGTGGCGGACCATACTGCTCACCGCTGACACTGCCAGTGGGAAAGTTCCCGTGAACATATATCTTCGTTTGGGAGGGTATATCCCATCTTAAACCAGGCATACAGCACCTAGTTCATATAAGAATAAAGGCTGAAAACGGTGTGTCGTCTTTTCCAAAGCCGGTGGGAACTTGGAACTGTTGCCAGAAGAGTAAACTTGGGCATCTTGTTCATTGGTCCACTTCACGTGAGTCCGAATTCAAGCACCGGATCCGAGCGCGCCGAAAGTGGTTGAGAAGCGACCACAATGTCATCTTACAATGGTGGCGATAATCGCCCTCGACCTCATGTTGCAATTCCTGCATTGCCGAACCGCAATGTTTCCTCTCAAGCGCCTTTTCCCGCGTACACTGTCGAGGTAACGCCTCCCGCTTACACGGAATATGACGAATCAGCAACTTTTGCCAATCCCTGGGATGATCCTCAACTTGCAACACCTGTCCAGGGACGGCCTCGTGTACATTCCATGACGGAGCTGTCCAATCGACCTCTAAGCCGATCTGCTAGCGCTTCAGCGAATGGCACTGGCTATATGGCCTTCCCAGAACCTCAGATATACCGTTCTACCTCTCATAGTCCGCCATCGCACCCTGCCAGGACGTTAGGACACAGACACTCTAGAACTGAATTAGGTTCAACCCCTTCGCTGGGCTTGCATCAGGACCCATCAACCATGTCGTTCGTCTCAACTGCGTCGTCTTACCATCCAGACTACGATAGTGATGACTACGGATCGGGATCAGAGGTGTGTGACAAGATATGTAGACTTATATTTGAACCTTCTGTCTCTTAACAGGCCTTGTCTTCTAGCTCAGTCACGATAATGAAGATCTATCGCGCGAGCTTTCGAACTTGTCGTGTGTAATCTTCTCCGGTTGAGTGTGATGTTGTAGATGTTATGTTCATGCCGATCATGTAATATAGACTCAATTCTGAAGACGGCCTGCGCCGCTTTCAAGCGGGACAGTTGCCTGAGAATGATCAAACCTGGCATCGGCTAGTTCCTACAGAAGCCCGAGACGTGTTGGGAGAGCAGGAGGTTCAGAGGCAATCCGTCCTCTTCGAAGTCTTCAAAGCTGAAAGAGAATATGTGTCTGATTTGGAGACCGTTGAAGAGGCGCGTTTCTCTTAATCGAGATGCATGCCTACTAAAATACATTGTCTGCGCTAGGTCTTCGTGAAAGGCTTAAGACAAGCTTCACCACCTATCATCTCTACAGAGCGTCTTCCTGGCTTCATCGACGGGGTCTTTGGGAACCTCGGCCAGATCCTGGCACATCATCAACGAATGCTTGGAGCTCTGTTTGAGCGTCAGCGGGAGCAGCATCCATTAATTCAGAGCGTGGCAGATATTATCCTCGACAGTAAGCATATCTTTCCTCTCAAGGTGTTCTTGCTGGACCTTCGAAATATAGCTGTGCTCAAGTCTGACTTTCGATCTGCCTATGATACATATATCAAACATTACCCTTTGTCTGAATCATACCACCGGACTGAAATGAAGCGGAACAGAGCCTACCAGGCATTTGTGCAATCCGTGTCCACAGACCCTCGCATTCGTAAACGCGATCTCGTCACCTTTCTTTCTCGCCCCGTCACTCGACTTCCGCGCCTCAATCTTGTTTTGGAGCAGATTTTGAAACGGACCGACAAAGAGTTTAATCATCCGGACCTGGAAACTCTGCCATTAATCCTGGGCATCTTAGGTGATTTCATAAAGAGCACACAGCCTGGCATCGAAGCCGCTGAAAGTAAAGTCAAATTTTGGGCTTTGGCAGAGAGCCTGACTTTTCAGAAAGGAGAAATTATCGTGCGTCCACACATCACTTGACAATGCTGTTTTGGTTCATAGTGTCATGCAGGACATGGACTTCTATGACGAGAGTCGGACTTTGGTATACTCAGGCCCATTATTTCGACAGGGTCGTACGGATTCTGGACGGTCAGGTTGGTATGAGCTGAGTGGCGCGCTTTTGGACAATTTCTGTAAGGGTTTCCATGTATTTGCTTATGCCCCAGACTTATGGCTGGTTTGGGCAGTCCTCCTGACACGGGACGAGAAGCGATCCAACGGGACACTCAGACGTCACATCGTGTCTCGTGTATGATTTTCGCCCCACGTTTTCTGTTCCCTTTGACTGACACCATCGACAGCCTCTGCCTCTGTCCTACCTACGACTTGGCTCGTTCACTTCGCCTCCAGAAACCAGGAAAGAAAAGGCGGAGGAGGGTAATCTTCTTGATAGCTTCCGGTCCCAAACAATACCCATTTATCCCTTCACCGTATACCATGCGTCCAGTAGGTCAACCCGATCTTATACTCTTTGTGCAGCGAGCGACGCTATCAGGAAACGATGGCACATGGCCTTCGTCGACGCTCTTGGCGTTCATAAGGCACGGCAGGATGCAAATATGGTAACCCCATTCCCTTTTTTGTGCAAGACGCGTTTTTCATCTTTGTTACCCAGTGGTTCTATCAAAAAACTCTCACAGACCGCTTCTTCCGCATAATGGGACCCAGAGTTCCGTATGGATCATCAATCCGACTAACTGGAAGGATCACAAGTGCTGTGTCGTTCAGTGAGGCCCACAACTAGCTAGACTAGATTAGAGTTCATCTTCCTCTTTCATTGCAGGTAGTACCGGCAGGAGATTTCTTGCTGTAGGATGCTCATCGGGGATATATATTTCACCAAGGGGTACAGACGGTGCGCGACTTGTTTTGACTAAAGAACATCGTGCATATTTCCCTAACTTGAATTTAGAGTTTCGCAAGGTCCTCAACTATTCAAATCCAACGGCACTGACGGCGATACAGACACTTGGACAAAAAATCTTCAACAGGTTCATTGTTCACAGCGAGACCTCCCTTCTTTCATTTTCACTGGACGCCGTTGCTCAGGTGGCACTCGGGAAAATGCAGCCAAGTGCCCTCAGTTCGTCGATGGAAAAAGTTGCGGGAACAGACACACCGGTCGTGTTCTTCAGACATGTGCATATTGGAGAGCGTGTTTTGAGTGCGTCGCATATTATCATTTTCAGATCCACTCTCAACACAACGTATCAGTCATCTACGCGTCGAAGAAGCGGCTGCAAGTGTCCATGTCTCTCCATGTCGTGGAGGTTGTCCATTCGCCCTCTATCGTGCTGTCACCCCAACGCACGTCGCGATCCACTAAACTGCACTCTTTTCGACCGTTTGGTGAAGTGAGCATCTTATCCTCCGTTGAATCTATCTTTTCTGACCATTTCCAGCCTGGCTACATCCCAAGGGATGCCTACGATATCAGCCCACTTTTGAAAACAGTAGGAATATGCGCAAAGGACAGGATTGTTATTATTGACCCCACAAAGTATGCACAAGTCACACGCCGTTGGTATATTCTCTGACCCTTGTGAAGTCTCACGAGATCAGAAGTAGCAATTGTACCGGATCTCCAAGATGCGGCAACGAATCCGTCTTTCACCACGCTCAAGGCGCGACTCGATGAAGGAAAGCCTCTTGGGCTGGTACGCGTGACACCCATCGAGCTTCTTGTGATCTATGACAGTGAGTTGCATTCTATGGCCTTTGTACCCTGTTCACCTCATGCATGCAGATGTTGGTTACTACATCACAAAACGCGGGGTTCCCAGCCGCACCGCTGGGTACATCAGATGGGAAACCAGAGCGACGTCTTTCGCCCAACGGGGAGGTCACATCCTCCTGTTTTCCATGCAGTTCATAGAAATTCGGAACATCAATACCGGCCGCATCGCACAGGTTATCGAAGGATCCGATATTCGTTTGCTGCATTCAAGCCCTGCTTATGGGGAGGACGATACCATCCTTGTAGCGACGAGGGGCAGCAAAGACGATAAGGATGGAACCAGTGACAAGATCGTCGAGCTAGTGGAGACTACGGAAATTACTGCCCCGACGCCAATCACACCTGTCCCATCGTTTTGGGATGAGTGGGATATGCAATGAGGGACCCACGGATTCGTGAATTTAACTAAATTATTCCGCCTCCGAAGTGTTGTAATCTTTTACAAGTACCTTAGACCCACGAGTATTTAAAGTTATATAAATGAGATCTGTTGTTCAGGCTACGACAATAGGCAGGCCATGATTACTTTCGGATGAAAGTAGTCATTCCCTGTAAATTATTGGCATCTGCATGCCAGACAATCTTTTAACGAACATCAAATACCAGTGTCTTTGGAGAAGCTTACTGATCTTCACTCCAGCAGCTTTGGCAGGGCTGGCAATGTCAAGTTTCTGGATGTTCCGTGCTTGCCCTGGCGCATCGAGAGACAGTACATCGATGGCAGTTGCGTTTGCCGACAGGACGTACATGATGCTAGGACATTTCATATGAGGGTTGTTATCGTGAACTAAGCGCTCCTGACAGACTCACTCTTTGTTGTCGACTGTGGCAATGTCGTTGTCGATGGTGCCACTACCGTGGCCCTGCTGATATTGCTGGAAAATATTCGAAAGTAGTTATTCGCGAGAATGGATCACTGAATTCAGGAGTCCCGTACCTTAACAATGGTGCCGTTCAAACTGTCACTGATATTAATTTCGGTGATGATGGAAGTACCGATGTCAGTCAGATAGAAATTCTTGGTCTTTGGGCTGAAGCTAGACCAGCAAGTCGCAGCTTGTCCATCAATAGCAACGGCAGACGATTTCGGAGAGTCAGTCCCATTTATATTCTTTGAGGAATTAGCAAATGCGAAGATATCGAAACCTAGGCCAGCGTCCGTTGCGAGAATAGCATTCTGTCCAGGAATGATTGTCATAGAGAATGGAAGAAGACCGCCCTTCTCAGGTGCGATAGACTGGAAGTCGGTCGACAGGGATCCGTCGTTGCCAATATCCCATACTGCCAAGAAGCCAGGCTGGGGCGGAATACCTTTGACAGAAGCAACTAGCTGTTTATTGTCTTCTGTGAACACGACATGGCTCGCACTTCCTGCTGGCCCGGTAGCGGGGGTGGTCTGATTCAACTTCAGAGAACGAACAGTGTTGGCGATGGGGACAAGACCCTTCTGTTGGTTGATCTTGAAACAACTGATCGAAAGAATGGTCAGCATAAACTGTGAACGCAATGGATATCAAAATGGCGATTAGTACCTGACACCATTTACTGATCCTCCGTTAAGAGCACAGACGGTATTTCCGGCACTGTTGATGGCCAACGACACAGGAAATTCACCTCCACTACCCACTGGTCGACCGATCATAGACACAGCGGTTGGATCGGCAGGGTTAATTCTGAAAAGCGACAGTGTGTTTGAACCGGCCTATTTAATGGGTCCTGTCAGACATTTCATCTTCGAACGCATGAAAGGACTTACATTGACAGTGGCGACAATGTTACCAGTCGCTGAGGCTTTGATCGCACCTTGACTGAATAAAGGATCGGGGCCATTGGGATCAGTGATGCCGTGGGCACCTAGTCCGCCTGTATCCACCGCCCTCCGAAGTGTCTGCAACCGAGTATTAGTGCATGGTAAATTGATAATGCACTTGAGAGCGGACGATCAACATTTACCAGTTTTCCATCCGTGCCAATATCAGCCGCTATGAGAAGATTCCCGTCCGGTTCATTGCTAATGACTAGCAAAAGGGTCAGTCCCAACCGCGATACTAGAAGCTTGGCAACATAACATACAGAATGCGGCTCCAACAGATGTACCATTCGCGGCAGACATCGCTTTCCCGCCTCCTTGATTCTCGCTGCCTGACTGGGTCTGCGTCTGATTAGAAGGGGATCGGCGGACTGAAATAGGACCAGCGGATGCGACAGAAGCCAAGAGAGTAGAAACGAGGGATGCAGTCAAGAACTTCATGGTGTGGTTTAAAAGCGATCACTCAAGAGCAGCTTGTCACAATGGAAAAGGTCGACTGGCGACAAAACGAATGTGAAGGAGAAAAGGAAAGGAGCACTAGGCTCGAGGCTCAAATTAAAGCTCAACTGGGAGGTGGGGAAGCGACAGGGATTGCAGCTTGAATTGTCCGATTTTAAGTCATAGGAGACCACAGGAGGGCGAGTTGCTGACTACGAGCTTCGCTACGATGTTCCGAGTCCCTGGGTATCGCTACCAAGCAACGACTCTGGGATAATCATGCAACCTTTAGACAACAGTGTGCTGCTGGAAATTTCCCGGAGAGCCTAATGGAGGCGGATCAAGAGGCGATGCGTCTCCAGGACGAGGGAATCACCTGTCCAAAATTGTCGAAGAGGATTCGCACTTATCCACAGCACAGATTGTAATCCATGGTTATATATTGTGGATATCGCATAATTCAGCCACTGTGCAAAATGTGGTCATGGTGGAAGGCGTCAGTGAAAAGTGTTTGCATTCGTTCGGCTAACTTCAGCTCACCTGTTGACAAGTGATCAATGCTAAAAAATAAATGGGGATTCACCAGCCCTTACCATGCTCTAATTCACGATTCGCTCTGCAGGTAGCGAGTGTATCATATTAATGCTAACTCAGGGTCTGTAAGTACAGAATAATCCGATACCCAAAACAGATGGTGGACGCGGAGAGTGTAGGCCATCAATCCTCCTCAACGGCTTCAGTCGTGAACACCAGGCACATCCCATCATCACCAGCGCTAATGACGACGGATCCCTCCAATCCCAGCGACGCATCCAAGACAGCCGCACGGTGACCCTTGTGCTCCCGCAGAAGAGTTCCAGTGCGAGCATCCCAAGTCCGTAGTGTTTTATCTGCAGATGCAGAGACAAGAATGTAGCCCTTGGGGGCTGGATGTGCCAACAGCTTCGTTACAGCGTCCTGAGGGAGAAACAGGGAAGGTTTATCAGCATGATGCTTGTCGCTTCATAACCGACGAAAAGCCTACCCCATGTTCTAAAGTTGATCGTAATCGCATCGTACTGAGATCCCATATACAGGCCTTTCCGTCCGTTGCTCCGGTAACGGCAACACCAGGACCCGAACTTGACCCATGGATATCGACGAATTCCACAGCTTCAATACTCTCTCCTTCAGTGTGTCCGCCAAGGGCTCCAACAACCTCGCCCTTGCTGAGACTTATGACGCGGACACCTCCAGCAGCTCCGCCAATCACAGCAAGCGTCGAAGAAGGGTTGACTTTTAGGGATGTGATGCCGTCCAAATTGAATCGACCATCTTCTGCCGAAAGCTTGAAAACTGGGGTTGAAGACCGAGGATCCCAGAAAATCAGAATCCCGTCTGCACATGCTGAAATAATTCTTTTCCCTGTCAACTACAAATTAGTCTACAGGTGGAATGGAATCTGAAGGAACCTTGCCATCAGGAGTGAACTCTCCGCAGTTCACCGCGCCGGTGTGACCAGCGAACACCTGCATCGTATTCCCAGAAGGGACTGTTTGTTGATTCAATTATTAGTTGTTACCCAAAAGAAGAGTGAGGACCGACGTTGCCACAGCCACAGAGTCGAATCGTTTGATCCCGCGAGTAGTACGTTGCCCTTTGGATGCCATCGGACGAACTGAGGCGTATTGAGATACATATCGAAAACGACGATCGAGCGTACACACCATGACTTCGTCCGGTCCTTGCAACTCAGTTAGGAACTCCCAAGTTCTATAGTTTTCAGTGCCCACCCTCCTCCATATCCGAATTTTACCATCCATCCCGCCAGTGGAAACCATCTCGCCATCGGCACTCCAAGCGACACTCGTGACGCTATCTGTATGGCCCGTTAATTTGACGATCACTTCTCCGTCTGTGATATCCCAGACATATCCAACATCGTCCTCTCCTCCAGAAGCGGCGAGGGGCTGCGTAGGGTGTCCCGCGACAGCGAAAACTGACGAGCGATGGTCCGTGAAAATTTGAACAGAGTTTGTTTCAAATTTGCTCGACGAAGATCCCGCTCCAAGCTCCCCTAATTCGTCGCCCTCTTCATCTTCATCCATCGGCTCGTCCCCATCGTCCGCGACCTCGGTGAGAATATCTTCTGCAGAGATAAATTGTTCTTCTTGCTCAATCTCGTAATCTATATCATCTTCGTAATCGTTTCCTGAGGCCATCTCTGGATCTTCGGGACAGCGCTTTTTGGTAGGTATGAAGCACGAAAGGCCAACTAGCTTTACAAGAGCAGCCACTCTCTGCTGAGTAACTGCAAAGAGAAGAAATTAGTAACCGAGTCGATAAGATGGTCGATAAAACAGATCGGGCGAAGCTGGCAGAGCCACGTGGGTCTCGATCGTGTGGTAATTCGGAGTCTGTGAACACGCTGGTTGAACATGCAAGTACTTGGACAAGCAGTAGGACATGACACGTTCATGAAAGCTAAAACAACTCACATATAGCGAAACAGCAGAGTAAACAATGAAGTTAGAGGACGATGCAATATCAAAGCCATTGATTCGGGTACTTATGACCGGGCTGACCAATCAACAGCAATTCCCCTCCGACACGTCAGTGTAACGGCTTTACACACCTCTCCCCCAACCATCATGTTGTTTTCTCTCCCAGTTTTGGCTGCTTTGATAGCAGGTGCCAGCGCGTCCAACGTACTGGACCTCACTCCGGACAACTTTGACAGTGTCATCGGAAAGGGGAAGCCTGGTCTTGTTGAATTGTGAGCGAACGAGATCTCCCGTCCTCTATTGGGCGCGTTCTAACCATTCGATCACTCTAGTTTCGCACCTTGGTGGTAAGCCAATCCTTTAGCTCAGGAAAGGGTCGAACTGATGTGCTGCATTCCTGGACAGTGGTCATTGCAAGGTCATTCACCCAGTGGCGTACGTCTTGCTTTACCTCATACTAACTTCCAAATAGAACCTCGCGCCTGTGTACGAGCAACTTGCCGACGCCTTTGTTGATGCAAAAGACAAAGTAGTGGTCGCAAAAGTGGACGCCGATGGTGCCGGAAAGTCGTTGGGCAAAAAGTATGGAGTTACCGGTTTCCCAAGTGCGTGTGCCCTTTCCCATTATCCGGCTCTAATTCCCTGACTGGGTTTTCGCGTAGCTCTCAAATGGTTTGACGCCGATGGAAAGGACGAGCCATACGAGTCCGGACGTGATCTCGATAGTCTCGCCGACTTGTACACCCTTTTTTTTGCTGCTGCATCGACTGTATTGACTTCTCTCATAGTATCACCAAGAAGTCTGGTGTCAAGTCGAATATCAAGCCTCCTCCTCCACCTGAAACTTTGGTCCTGGATGCATATACCTTTGATGAAGTCGCGTTGGTACGCAAGTTTCCTGATGAGGCTCGTGAGTTTCAGCGTGACTCATGATATTTCCTTTCAGGATGACTCGAAGAACGTCCTTGTTTCCTTCACTGTGCGCCACACATATGACATGCCATATTTTCCCTCATTGACATGTTTCATGTAGGCGCCTTGGTGTGGTCATTGCAAGAACATGAAACCCGCTTATGAGAAAGGTGGGTATGCCGCATGCGGCCTAAATAATTGACTTACCCTGTTTCAGTTGCCTCGACATTCAAGCCTGAAAACGACGTGCGTTCTCTCGAGTTTGACACCCTGCTTAAGCTGATATAGCAAACAAGTGCATCATTGCCAATGTTGACGGAGATGACAAGAAGAATGCTGAACTTAGCAAGAAATACGGTGTCCAAGGTTTCCCTACGATCAAATTCTTCCCGAAAGGCAGCAAGGAACCGGTGGATTATGAAGGTGGCCGCTCAGAAGCCGATTTCGTGAACTTCCTGAATGAGAAATGCGGAACTCAGCGCGCAGTTGGTGGAGGTTTGTCCGATACGGTGTGTCCATTAATCGGCTCGCTGTGATTGACGCCTGACTATTGATGTTATCGATGATGTTTCCTTCAGGCCGGTCGCCTTACGGAATTCGATGAACTTGCACACCAATTCTTCGCCGCTGGTGCCGATGTCAGAAATAAACTTTACAAGGAAGCTTCTACTCTTGCCCAAACTGCTGGTGCTGCATCGAAGCAGTATTTGCGTGTCATGGAGAAAGTTGTGAATGGAAGTGAGGCATATGTCGAGAAAGAGACAACCCGGTAAGCCGTCTTCATCGGGGGTTGGGGAAGCGCTGGCTGACAAATGAGTGCAGGCTGGCCAAGATCCTGGACAAGCGGAGCCTTTCTTCATCGAAGATGGACGAGATTAAAATCAAGGCTAACATCCTCAAAGCCTTCGTTGAAGATGAAGTAGCAGAAGGCAAGGAAAAGCTCGCAAGAGCTGCCTCTGAGTTGTGATCAATGAGATGACTTGTAACTATTATCCTGTGCGGATTTATATAAATAATATGGGACATTATTGCTTACCGCGCGTCAAGAGGCCAGCCTTCCCAGCGCCTATTGTCCACGTTCGATTTTTCTGCCTCGAGTTGATCTCAGGGGATTTATAACTTGAAGTAGACAAATGGACGCCTCGTGTCGCTGAAGCGAAGTACTCGTGACTTGGAGGGTGGACCTACAGTGGCATCGATTAGCCTATTTATCGCTCACCGATGTCAAAGCAAGCATATCGGCGTTCTTGTTTGCGATCGAAGAACTGCTCCTACGGTACCTTCTAGATTCTCAGAGATTCTCACATATAAAAACTCACAGAAGGAACAGACTCCTTTCGCCCAACCTCCCCACAAGCGATTCAGTTGACCGCCAAAACTCCGAAGGCATGTCCTCCATGACATCCATGTCTTACGAGCAGATACCAAACAAGTTGGTGACGAGCAAGGTCTTCCAGTATCGACCTCAAAAGGATGCATGGCGACATGTATCAGAACGCAAAATGGCGGGACGTGTTGATCATCCATCTAGTATATTGATCGTCACCTGGAATCTTGACTTCCAGAGCGCCTATATCAAAGAGCGCCTTCACGCCGCTCTGCGCCACCTCCAGTCACACGTCTTCAAATGCGATAAGGGCGAGGAGCCTGCCGCGTCCTGCATCATGCTTCAGGAGGTGCATCCCGAGGCGCTGTCGCATCTCTTGGAGGATGAATGGGTCCGCAATTATTTCCTCGTTACCCCTATCTCGCATACGAAGTGGCCAGGCGCAGACTATGGGAACGTCACACTGGTCTCGCGCACCGTCGTCGTCGCTCGCGCCAGCATACTGCACTTTGGGTACTCTCAAATGGGACGCGGCGCTGTTGTCGTCGACGTCAAGCTCAATACGGTGACGGCGCAGAGACCACGAGAAATCACACTGCGGCTAATTAACACGCACCTGGAGTCAATGCCCGTCGGCGCCCCTATGCGTCCAGTACAGATGGCAGTTCTTGCGTCGCTGCTCAGAAGGAAGGAAGAGGTTCAGGGTGGTGTTATTGCGGGGGATATGAACGCCATCGCGGCCTCTGATTATGATATCCCAGGTGATGTCGGGCTCAAAGATGCATGGAAGAGACCCAATAGTGATGAGATGGGCTTCACCTGGGGATACCAAGGCGGCGGGGATTATGCTAAGGCACGACTGGATAAGGTGTTGTTCGTGCAACGAAAGGTCTACGCGGTGGATGAACCAAAGCGAGTTGGGCTGGGGATCAGGGCATATGACGAGTATGGGGTGCCGGTAACATTCGCGAGCGACCACTATGGTCTGGTCGCAAGTGTGCGAGCTCTTGGGTAGGTCATGCGGTGCGGCATTTGGGTTGGAGGCACCCATCAGGTATCATATCTTGGAAATTTCGCTTATCGTCTGATTTCTTCGCCGTCATTAGCTTTGCAGACATGACGGTGTGTATGACTTTGTAGGTCTTGTATCGTTCATCCTGTTGTAGGTTAGTGATAGATTAGCTTTAAACGTAATGGCAGTTCCTGGAATCGCGTGTGGAGGTTAGCGGAAGGATCTGGGCCATGATTGGTGGAAGCCTTGGTTGTGACGCCATGTTTGGCGATAAACAGGAAGCGAGTATCTATAAAATGATGGAAACCGCATTTGCCCGCAGTCTTCCACGTCCCACCCATCGTCCCGACGTTCGACCCCCCCAGCGACCATGAAGTCTGTCTTTGCTCCTCTTGCCGCAGTCGCCCTCCTCGCGACTAGTGCTTTGGCGCAGCTCACGATCAATACCCCGTTCGTTATGCCCCTTTTCAGCCGCCATCAAAATTAGATTCTGACCGCGGCATTTGCAGCATTGGCCCCGTCGTTTGCCAACCTCTCCTCTTGACCTGGTCTGGAGGAACACGTACGTTTGACCTTGCCTCCTTGGAGAATTATGTCTGACCTTTTTTATTTTTTATTTTTTAGCCCCTTACTTCTTGGTTCGTGGTTCGAGTTTGATTCAGGGAAGATATCTTAACATGTGGACTCCCATATCTCCTTCCTTTATAGAGGTCGGTGCACTACTGAGCCTCAGAATCGACTTTTATTTATCGCCTTGCATGCTTTTAGTATCCTTCCTGGTAGCCAGCCCGGCGCCTCTCCCCTCATTGACTTGGGCGTACAAAACGGCAATTCCTACACATGGACCGTGAACATCGCCGCTGGTTAGTATCGATAAAATTACTCTCGCATTCCTTTTAATGGCCCGCCTAGGTACATCCATCGGCCTCACTCTCCGCGATAGCACTGGTACAACAGCCAACTCCGCCCCGTTCACTATCAACTCCGGTTGTATGTGTTAGTTTTACGTTTTCGTGCTCAGTTGAAATAATATTTTAAACAGCGGATTCGAGCTGTGTCGGAAAAGACCCTACGAGCTCCGGCGGCGCTTCTGAAACTTCTTCCGAAACTTCTTCCGGTACTTCCAGCCCCACATCTGGTACGCCTACGTCTACTCCGACATCGACGCCGACCCCTACCTCTACCCCGACGTCGACGCCGACTTCTGCCCCTACCACTACTACCGGGTATGTTCGTCTAAATATCTTCAGTACGAGCTTATTCTTAAAGTGAACTGCTTGTAGCACATCCACTAGGCCCACGACCTCTGGCACTTCCTCTGGCACTACTGCTCCTCTTACCACAGGAACTTCTACCCCGAATGCAGCACCTACCCAAGCTGCCCATATCGGCGCAGCTGGGATGATTGGTGCTGCCATGATCGCCCTTCTGGCATAAACTATATCCAGTCGAAAGACATTTCCACATTTCTTGTGTTGCTCTAATGAACACTTCCCTACTATTGTTTCTTACGCGCTCATGAGCCCTTGTCATTCTTTTATACACGCGTTCCAATAAGTAGCTTGTCATCTCCTGATCGTTTAATACAGGTGTTTGTTTTGTGGGTTGTATACACTGTACTCCTTTTTTCACATTTGGCTGGAGCGCCCAGTAAATTTGCAAACATGTCATCGAGTTGAGAAGGCTAGGCGCCTTGTGACGACCGCATCTTTTACCCGCCATATGTAGAGTAGTACATGACGTACATTTCGCCAGTGTACGTATACGTAGTACGGATCCCAGCTGTCTCTGACATAGGGACTGCGCGGGTAATGGCTATGGCTATACTATGACGATTCTTTGATTCCAGACACCCTGCCTAGGCTCGCTTGTGGCTAAAACCAAGGCTTGTACTTACACCTCATGCATGCAGCAACATTTGAAGTGTCAGGGTGCTAAACCTGGAAAGTTGAAAAGACGACTCGAAGCTGGCAAGGAACAATTCCACAGGCTCCTCGCCTGCAACGGAACCTTGTAGTGGTAGTAGTCCTGTAAGAGATTATTTTCTTGCTCGATATATGTCGATACAACCCTCCAAACGAATGGTACGACGAGATCACGCGATAAGCGCACTGACCTGTCAGCACAAACCTCCTTGCATTCGAGCAACTGCGCCACCATGGAAGCCTCACCAGAAGAATGCAGACGCCAGCCTATTCGTTCCGAAGATTTGGAATCTTTCGCCAAGTCGAAGTCAGTCAGGACCCCTTGACTGGCGGTTGAGTTCCACATCATATCTCGCAAGGTCGGCGATTGGGAATAGAAACCATACTTTGCTTCAAGCAGCGACACAGCTGCATAAGGGATGCTCAGAAGAGTTGAGCAAGGTTATGATGGGGTGCGCGTACCATGTAAGGAATCTGCCCAGCCTTGGATGAAATCCAAGCCTGGCACATTGAAAGTACAAGTCGAAGGGCAGGAGAGTGTTCTGAAGGATCAGGTCCTTTGTCGCCCGTATCTGAAGGGGTCCTAAGGACCCAGATAACGCGAATGCCCTCTCCGTCCTGGACGATGTCGCAGTGATGTCGCTGGTGGTTTTGCAACCTGCGGATCAAAGTCATTCTCGGTTCCGTTATAGCAAGTCGCGCGAGCACGAAACTGGTACTTGACTTCAACTGTTTCCTAGAAGCGTAAGAGAGATTCATCCGCTAATTTCTAACGTAGCCCCTGCAAGCTCTTTTGACGCGTCGGCCCTGTGGCGACTACAGTAACGCGTTGGTCGGGATGATGATCGATGATCGGTAGACTTGAAGGGACCTTAAATAGTCCGGTTATTTGTCTGAATGCCGATTGGTCATTATCAACTTCGACTTGTCGAAAACGTCGTGGTAAGGCAATCACACCTTTATATAACCTCTATGCAAGATGAACGCGAAGGCAAAGTACGGCAAATTTAGAATCCTCGCGCCGGGTCGCATAGCGCGAGCTATCATTCCTGGGGGCTTCATTTATATCTTGAGGCTCCGAATTCTGGAAGATCTCTTCTGATGCGATTTGTGCAAGGTTTTCATTTCCCTTAAGTATTTCTTCAACCACCGCAGACACGAAGGGGGCTCACCTGACAGATATTTTAGCGAGAGCCCTGGAGAGCCTGATATATCTCAAAAAATTGGCCCCTCGTCTTTTACTCCCACCGGTTGGAGCGGCCGTGGAATCCACTCTTTGGAGTCTGCAAGTGTTTTGTTTTCCAGGACACCTACATAAACATCAGCTCGTAATCACAGACCTTCAGATGGTTCAACTCCTTTCCATAACCCGTATCAAGTTCCACCATCGATCACTGTCGTCGCTAGGGAATGCAGCGACTTCTACGCACGCCGTCTCGCGACTCACACACCTCTAGCAAAAAAACTACCACGGACGCGCCACCAACTCTCTTCCCCCTCGCCGAGTGATGCCGGCTGATCCCGTGGATACCCCACACCGGTGCATATGTGGAGAAATTCCCCGCTTTTCCCGCAACCTTGAGCGAGGAATCTCCGAGAGACTCTTCATCGGGTATACCTCTTCAGGACACAGCAAACTTGGGAACTAGACGCCTACTATGCGAGGGCTTATTCTCTCGTTTTCACTGTTCATGAGCATATGTAACCTTCGATAGCTCCTGTTCACACATCAAGGAATGTTTTCGGCATAGCGGAGATCTTCCCCGCACCATGAGAGCGTCTAGGCGGCTGCACGAATGACCTTGCTTGATTTTCTTATGCGTGTGTGCCTTCCCGGAACCCCTCTGGATGTGATCATCTGAACTCGGTGGCAATACCCAAATTACTCTATATCTTTAATGGCTTTTCAGGTTTAAGATGTCAGTTTTTCTTATAAGCTCTTACCTGCGGAGGGTTCCTCCTCATTGTACGTGTCGGTGCATTTGTGCATCAGTGCCTTTTCTTTAGGCCACCGACTACACGGATGGCTCCCCCGGAATGGACGATCGTGGATTTCATACACACGGGACCATGGTGGAAGAATCAAGGTAAGTTGGCGACATTCCCATGTCACTCGTGTATCTCAGACGCTTCAACCTTGCCAGGGATCCTTATTTTGAATCTTTGGCTCGTTGTGCCCCTTTTGTCTTCTGTGGTCAACGGCCTTGACTCATCTGTGGTCAATGGTGAGACCGCAAATACGTTCGCCGACGTGTCACCTCACCTCTCTGCGTAGGCCTCCAGATTATCCCTGCTTGGCAGGAATACTATGGTCACCCTTCAGGAAAAATACTGGGTGAGTTGTGCTGGGCACCCTGATTGGTCACAACGCCGAAGCAACTAATTTCCAGGCGTGATTAACTCTGCTCAAAGCATCGGCAGTTTGCTTGTAAGCGGCGCTTTGTCCACAAATGTTATATGTAGCTCAACTCTTCCAAGGCTCTACCACTGTCACCTTACATTTCAGATGGATTGGGTCGTCGCTCAGCTCTATTTCTCGGTTCCCTGATCATGTTGGCGGGGATCGCACTCCAGACCGCCGCCAGAACTGTGCCTGTGTTCGTAATTGCGAGGGTTGTCAGTGAGTCGCATGTTCTCGTGCCCGAGATTCGAAGCCTGTGGACGCTGATGTCTCTTCCTAATAGTGGGAATTGGGCTTAATTTTTGCACTAATGCAGCCCCCCTTCTACTGATAGAGTTATCGTATCCTACACAGGTGTGTATCATAGTATCGTATGATTGCCGGACTCACCTGATCCTTGCAATATAGAGAGGGAAAATCACATCCATGTACAATTCAAGTTGGTACCTTGGAAGCATTATTTCGGCTTGGGTGAGTTATCCCTCTATATTTTATATCCGTCGCAATCCCGACATTTGGAGGAAAGGTCTGTTATGGTGCAATCGACCAGGCTGCAAACAGTCTGTGGTCATTCCGGGCTCCAACGCTTGTACAGGCAGTCATTCCTTTGCTTCAAGTCTGTCTAATTTGGTTAGTCGAATCATTCGAAAATGTGGTTTCGAGGCTCATTCAAGCATAAGGTTTACACCAGAAAGTCCTCGATTTCTAGTTTCCAAGGGCTTTGTAGGTTCTAGGCTGCTCCTTTGATGACATTGTCGCTGAACGGCTGCTGGGACTCAAATTCAGGAAGGCAAAGCGGCATCCACCCTGGCCAAGTATCATGCGAATGGTGGAGACGAACGAGACCCTCTCGTTGTTTTTGAGATAGCACAGATCCGCCATGCCATCCGATTGGAAGAGGAGATCAGCAAGAGCACATCATTTCGCTCACTGTTCGCGAGTCCTGGCAATAGGAAGCGGATGAGACTTATCATCGCCATTGCCATATTCTCACAATGGAGGTTCGTATAGTGCAATCATTTACCTTGGCGGCGTTGTCACATTCTAATATTTACTATCCAGTGGGAACGGGTTGGTTTCTTACTATATCAATCTCGTTCTGGAAGGGGTTGGAATTAAGAACACGAAAACCAAGGTGTGCTGATAACTTCGTCGTCTCCGTCTTCCGTCTCATGTATCTTGCGCATAGGCAGTTATAAACGGAGGCTTACAGGCAAGTGCTTCGTATTCGAGGAACATTTAGCGACGTCCTGACCTGGATTTTGATAGATTTTCAACTTTGTCGTCGCCCTTGCGGCATCGCTGTTGGTTGATTGGGCAGGCCGCCGGAAGCTCTTCATTGTTTCTAACGCTGGTATGTGTGCTTCCGTCTTCATTTCGACGTCCTCTGACGAATGTGGTTCAGGCATGCTTGTCGGTACGAACCTTTCGATTATAGTTCGAGGTTTCCGCGCTAACAATAACCTCACTCAGCTTTCGGCTGCTGGACGATTACAAATGCGCTGTATATCAACTTCAACAATACAGCGGCTGCCAAAGGTACGTTGCATATGATCACGAGCGGGCGCAATACTTAAATCCTGTATAGTTACGATACCACTCATTTTTATCTTCTATCTCTTTTACGACATGGCATATACGCCTATGCTTGTTGCATATACCCTGGAGATTCTTCCATATAGAATCAGGGCCAAAGGTTTTGCATTTATGGTGAGCAATCAGTCTGTTGCCTTGCGCTTGACTTGAGGCGAATTTCTATTCTAGAATTTGACAGTCATGTTGACTATCGCGTTCAACCAATTTATCAACCCCGTTGCGATTGATGCCATTGGCTGGTGGTATTATCTCGTGTACTGCGGCTGGCTGATCGTCGAGCTTGTTTTCGTCGTCACTTTCATCGTCGAAACCAGAGGTGCGTTGTTTTATCTATAGCACACCTTGTAGGATTGACCAATTTATATCAGGACGAACACTGGAAGAGACCGCGGCTTTGTTCGATGGTGATCAACCGCCTCAGGATCTTCTTGCAATGGGTGGCGAGGCAGCCACAATGACGATGGAAACAAGAAATATTGTTGATCTTGACCGAAATACGTCCAAAAAGGAGAGGTCCGAATTCCATGAGTTGAAGTCGAGACCACGTTCCCACCTACCAGAGTTCACGGAGATCGACCTGCCAAGGGATCTGTGAATTGCTTTCACATTCAACGAAACAAAGCCAGATGTATTTTTATCCACCACACTTTCCAAGTTCATACTTTACATCCACTGTTCGTTTATTAAAATCGTAAGGCTGGGTGCAACGATTGGCGCGAGCATTAGGTTTTCTGTTGAGATACCCATCGTCACTCTTCACTTTGCAATGGCACCCACACCTGGACATGATTAGCAAAACAGGAAAAGGCGCCCCAACCTTCCTCATCGATTTCTACTCTTCCGTGCTGCTGCATGAAGCTCTGGAAAGTTGTATTCGCATATTTCTGCCGAAGTCAGCCAGAGGTAACGCATCGAGAACCCAAGCCTACTCACAAGACCAACATTCATCCGAATGGTGTGGATGAAATCTCCAGAACTAGATTAGGGAGAAGATGAGGCATCCGCATCTACGGAGACATATAACGTCACTGACTGTTCCTTATTGCTGATGACGACTGCGCAGCCTGGATGCGTGGCATCGCCCGGTCGAACGAATCCAATGCAGTTCCTTTCGGTAAAATAGTCTTGAGTTTGTCCGTAAGCGAATATTCGCCGCGCCTCGATCAGCAAAGTCAAATTCTTCGCGATGGTCTCATCGTAACATTCCTTGTTGGGGTACATATCACCGTAGAACACGCAGCTGCGGTGATGGTCAGGTCGCGGAATGGCCCTAGATCAAGTGGACATACGGATGGCCTTGATGTCGAAGCAGGATGATAGCATATGCCTGGATTTTAAAATTATTTTCTACCTGGAGTCATAAACGTTACGAGAGGTGGGATGCAAATGTGAAGAATTTACAAACCCAACTCTCTAAGCTTTGGCCTTCAACCTATCCGATTGAGATTAAAATTTGGAATGGCCCAACTCAGAGTCAGCTGGGCTAGCTTACAGTGCTAAAGCGTGCTCTTCAGTATATATTCATTATGCTGGAGGACGTCGGAGACCTACTCATGATTGTCGACGAACGTTACAGCGTCATGTGGCTTGACGCCCACTACTGTATCCTTAAAAATATATCTAAGATCGTAGCGAGACCGCTGCTTGCTGGCCTGACAGAAGTTCATGTGTAGCGGAACGTCGAAGAAGGCAGTCTGGATTCCTTGTTAACAATTAGGTGAAGAAAAACCAAATAAAAGCCCACTTCGCCTCTGAAAGCCCGGATATACGGTAAAATCAACTTGAGGCTGTTTTGATCGTCATAAGTTCCTGTCAGGAACCAATACACCCATACGCACTTTCCTGACCAGTACTCTGCTGAAAAATATACATATATGACTTGGATTTCAAAATCAGATACCAAGACTACATACCAACTGCAAACATTTTTGGAAGGCCAGACCGTTCACGGGTCGATTGTATCTAGAAAGCCGATGTAAATTACAGTAGCTGATACTGAGCAAGGTTTACTCACAAAACGTAGAAGAAACTTGTGGTCTATATGTTTAATTGCATCAAGCCTAAAACCTGTCGCACTGGTAGTCTGTGCAAATGTCAGAAACAAGTTCCTTGGAAATTACAATAATATAATCGACTGGCCTCAAGAATCCAAGGACCCCAGTCAAAGAAGTCTGCTTGCACATCAGGATGTCGGTGATCGATCTAAGAGGCGGTTAATTGCAAGGTCGTAACAAAAGACCTCGAAACACTGAAACGCCACTGACATCCACACCAAGAAGGTAGTCGTAATTTCCGAGTTCACTATCAACATGCCTTGACCAACCTCTGTGTCCTGGCCCAGTGATACGATAGATACCCTTGGTTCGTGTCTTGTGATCCCAATCAAGGCCTAAAATGCCTTGAAGCTCGAATAAACGAAAACATCAATGGAAACCTACCTGTAAAGTGTTCCTGCGTCCAGCGAAGGGCGCTATACTAGCCAAGGACTGAGAAGATACTCTCGGGTAATGGTCAGTGACTGGCACCTTTTTGTTCCTTCCTGGGAAGTCAAAAGCTGTCCATCCCTGAGTCCGTTCCTCAGACAAAGACATTTCAGTTCAGAAAAATGTGCGTACTTCGACCTCTCGTTCCGGACCTGCGTCTTTCAACCGATCTTGTGTGTTTACTGGAACTGCTGGAAAAGTTTCTAATCTATCGGCGCCAAGTTTATGCTGTATAACATAAAGGTTAGAACAGTACTCATGACCGTAATAACTGAAACAGACATTCAGGACTGCATCTATCAGGATATCGACACCACGCTGTTTCGCGACTTCGCAGGCGGAAAGCAGTTCTTCTCTTGTACCCCATCGCGTTTCAACGGCACCCTTCTGTTCGAATTCTCCGAGATCCCACTAAACACGCGAGGGTACTGCGTTAATTTGACGTGATATCAACATTGCGAGAGTTATATACCAAGTCATAAGCATCGTAACCCCGACCATCCTGGTGCATGCCAATTAGTACAATCAAATATGCGCCTCTCGCGAGATCTCACCTTGACTGCTGCTTTATTCGGAGGAGGCAACCAGATCTGCGTAAAGCCCAGCTTGGCCAAGTTTGGAATTTCACTTTCCAAGTGTTTCCACCAGCTCATCGAATCATGCTTAGCTTCCCAAGTAAAAAATTGTAGCTCAAGAATGATTCCTCAGCTGGCCGAGTCGTTTTCTTGGAGAGTAGAGCTGCATACCATCAAAGGATTATGCATGTCATGAGCAGCTAGACGCATCCTAGATAGTGAATGCGGAGGCTCTTGGAAGGCATCGAGCACCCATTGCTTGAACCTGGAGAACATGGCGTGTACACGTGGCGGTCGGAGTCCAAGAACGGAACAGCGCCTTAATTTTTATGGCAGAAATTGGGGTGACGGCCGTTGTAGTGTAACATACAAGCGTCTGTCACCAGAAATCCATCGCTCGAAGGAGTCAGAGTGGTCCAGGTTTGCATCGGAGTCGGTTCGGCAACTCCAGGATTCAATCTCAGCGGCAATTTCCGAGAAAGTATAAGAACCCCAGAAAATCGATTTGTTCCCTATCGTCTACCACGGCACCACCTCGTTTTACGTTGGCGTTTTGCTTCACTATAGGGCCTGGTTATGGTGCTTATATGCTATTGTGGTGGTCGAGATCCAAAAGCCTCCTTAATCGCTCTGATCACGATATCTTCACGTCGAGAAGAGTTTCATGATGATGGCGACACTTGTTCCGTATTCTACGTCCATATTTCTCGCAAATTCAAAACATTTTCATTACCATCTTTCACCGAAGAAATCAGAGTGCAACTATCCACTCATTTCGATAGCATTCCCAGAAGAAAATAAACAAGCTGAAATGACGATTCTTTGTCCTGATCTACCGGCGTGAAAAACTGTTTTTCAACAAGCTCCCTATACTACCAAGCACGCTTCCTGAGGTCGACCTGCTCGGTACCTGCGACTCTTTCACAGGTGACAGCATAGTCGGGATATCCAGGTTGCTACCTTCAACCTAAATATAGAACTGTCAGTAAGGAGAAAGAAATAGGATGAAAAGACTTACACCAAAATTGAACACCGTTGGCTCCGAAGTCGTCCCATATATATTAATCCTCCTCTTCTTCTTGGGAGCAGGCTCATCCACATCCGTATTTCTCTCCGGTTCTTCATTCCTTCGAGCATGCCCAGTCATTATACTAGCACTTTCTGATCGACTCGCGGGCTTCCTGCGCTGGGGCCTAGTACTGGTGGTTGTGCGTTCGCTCCCAGCTCGTAGTGCTGTAGCGGCTTTCGTCGTCTTCACTGGCGCAGGCTCGTTCTCGACTACCCCGACATCACTATCATCGTCCCGGGCTTTTCGTTTCGTTTGTCGTTTCTTGGCTGGGGGCTCGTCAGGTACGGCAATCTCTACTTCGTCCTGCGTCTCCTGAACGGCTTTTGTCTTCCCCTTCCCCTTGGGCTTGTTCTCCTGGGGTATTTCCTCGACGTCGCTATTGGCCTCTTCCGGAACAGGCATGATTTTCTTCTTGGGCTTTGACTTCGGGGGTGCAGGTAACTCCTCGACATCGCTGGCGGTGGCTTTGTTTTTACGTCTTGCCTTCGCAGGCCTCTTGCCTTCCACCGTATCTTGAGTTTTGGAGGGCCCTGCTTCAGCGTTGTGAAGTACTGGCGTAGGAACTTTGGATGATGGTTTGGCCTGCCGTGACCGTGGCTTGGGCTTGATCGGAGGCACTGCAGGTGGTGAATCTTGTGTTTGGGCGTCCTCTTCATCGTCCACATTGTAGGCAGAGGGCTTTCGCTGTCGCATTGATATGTCAGCACCAATCGAGTTTTTGCCGCAACGGAACCGACCTTTTCAGGAGATGGTGGTCGAACTCGGGCACGCTCAGCCTCGAGCTCGGCCTTGAGTTCACCGATGTCATTATGAGCCTTCTCAAGTTGTTTCCCGGTCTCTTCACTCTCTTGCTCGTATTTCTGGGACTCGGCCTATGGAGAAAGGGTCAGCGCCTTAATGAGGACTGCAAATGTTGAAGGGACTAAATCCATACCTGCCACAATTGGACGCCTTCCTTCAGTTTCTCGACTCGACGCTTCTCCTTTTCTATAGCCCGAGTTCTTTCCTCATTTGACTTTTCCAGCTGCGTCTGGAGATCCTTCACTTGGACCTCAAGTTCTATCCGCTTCCTGCGCAAGGTTTCCACCTCTGCTCCACCTTTAGTCTCGAGGTTCTGCCATTTCTCGAGCTGACGGTTAATATCAGCGTTAGTTCGTTTGAGTTCTTCGTTGGTGCGTTCAAGGTCCGCGTATCTCGTCTGTGCACCTTCGAGTTGGAGGTTGGCTCGCTCCAGCTGCGAAGTCAGCGATTCATTGGAAACTTGAAGATGAGCGTGTTCTTCGCGTAGCTTCGTTAGGGGTTCCTGTTCGATATGAAGACAGGTGTTAGATTGGAATTTGTTGAAAAAATTGAGCAGCGCACTTGAAGCTCCTCCCGTTCTTGCTCCAAAACCGCAAGTTGATCCTCCTTTGCCTGCAATTGGGCTTTGTATTCTGAATGTTTCCCTTTGAGCCGTCTTACATTGGTCTCGTGTTCCAAGATGAGGGCATCCTTTTCCTCTTCCAATTCCGCAATTTGTTCCTCGAGTTCGGTCTCCCTGGCTTGGAACATGGTGATCCTGAAATCTCGTTGAAGTCGCTGGAGCTTTTCCCGCCGCGAAACGTCCAGTTCTTTCAGGACATTCATCCTTTCCTTCTCCAACTCCACTACATTCCGCAACTGTACGACGCGATGACAGGACTGTAGTACATCGCATCCTTGACGCCATTCGGATTGCTCGAGCTGCCACCGTTGTTGAATATCACTGACAGCTTCTTTGGATCTTGTGGTTTCGCTAGAGAGTTTCTCGGATAGCTTTTGCACAGTATGTTCTAGAGTACGGTTTCTCTGGACCAAATCGTCAATCTGAGATTGATTAGACGCTTGTAAGGATGGAGCAGCACTTCGTAGCGGTGTTCCCCCGCGATTCATAAGAGAGTCAGGGAAGAGTGTGTAAGAAGGAGAGGATATCTGAGCAATAACAAGGGAACCGTGCTAAACGTGAGACGCAACCTGATGGCACAAGGAGCGCGTCCGAGTCGACATTCCAACTCTCTGACCACGTGCATACAAATCCTGCATTCAACCCAACCACATGGCCCCTGGCAGACCAGTCAAGGTCATAAAGGTTAAAGTCCCCCGTCACAATGCACAGCGGGTAGGCGCAAAGCTTGGTGCAGAAATTAAAAGCATTGCCCGCGCGAAGAATATCCGTACCGATATCAATCAACCAACCCCCGATGTGGCACAGGCTGTGGTACGTTTGTTTGAACTTCTCCGTACTGCGCAATCAGAAATTTACATTGGGTGCCGCAGGAAAGCGCGTCGGAATGGAACTCTCTTTTGATAACGGCCCGTGCTGAACGTGGACCGCAGTGGGATGTTGGAACGCAACAGTATGCCAACATTCCATTAGTTTTGCATGTTCCCACCTCTGATGATAAGAACAGGTTTCTAGTGGATCAATATTCGGAACTATACTACGATCCTACTCCTCTCCAAGAGGCAGTGAAGAAACAAACGGATGCGGAGAATGCGGAACAGCAGCAGCAGCAACAGCAACAACAACAACAGCAGCAGCAGCAATCACACCAAGCAAGTTCGCGACACCACACACCACGGAGTGAACGAGACTTTCATATGTCAAGTGCTCATCATCAGATGGGACCCGACCCATCCCAACACCATAGGCACCATGGACCCCCACAGGTGAACTACCCCTACCCCTCAACACCACCCAGCATGAACATGAGGGGGCCTCCACCCATGTCCAGGCCATTCCAACCTGGTCATCCTGGTGCTCCATTCAATACTGGTCCCCCAAATCAGTTCTTCCCTGGCGACAACCCTTCTCCAATACGCATGGGACCCATGGGTGGAATGGGCTTGATGGATCATGGTCATGGGATGGGAGGACACGCGATGAGCGGGATGCCTGGGATGGGAATGGGCATGGGTATCGGTATGGGAGGTGGTGGCATGCCAGCTATGCCCATGAACCTCTCACCGGAAATGTCGAGGAGAGTCACGAGAGGGATGGCGGACGAGAGTGGGTTTCCCTTGCATTGAGAGACTGTTTGTGGGTCGCTTGTTTTATATTTGTCTGTATCACTAGTGCAATTCATCTGGAAGGGTTATTATAGGGTTTGGTTTAACCGCTTGATTCTAAGCCTTGCTATTCTCCACGAGCAGGACACTAGCTTCCTCACGCGGGTCCAGATGATAAGACCGCGCGTTAACGGCCCTGTCTCTGTCAGATTCACTAGACTGCTCTGTTAATCAGTGCCTTTATTTTTACCTTCGCATCCTTCCCCCTCGGGCGACAAGTCCAGGCAACATTTCAAAAGAGCGCCGACAGCGTTTGTCGGTGACGAACGTTTGCTGAAATACGAGCAGAGTAATTATGGGCGCGATTTCTGTGGCGCGATTCAACTTGTTCGTGTTCAAGAACCCGCTGACGTCCGCCAGAATATTTTTAAGGCATCCATCGTCCATCGAACGAGTCTTGTCGATCATGGCAAGGAGTGTAGCGTTATTGTCCGTTTAAACTCCCTCGACGAATCATAGGAACGCAGAGTAGGTGGGAAGCGAGACTGGAAAGTAT
Organism: Hypsizygus marmoreus; assembly: GCA_013433165.1. Taxonomy (NCBI): domain Eukaryota; kingdom Fungi; phylum Basidiomycota; class Agaricomycetes; order Agaricales; family Lyophyllaceae; genus Hypsizygus; species Hypsizygus marmoreus. The sequence goes on along the minus strand of CM024092.1, from coordinate 1,270,715 downwards.
TTTCCGAGGTCTTGCACTGTTGCTTGGAACGCAGCGAAAAACATTTCGGCGTGGATGGTGGCTGGCAATGGAAGGTGTTAATTGGATGCGAGGCCTCTCGAGGACAGGCAGTAGCTCCAGGCAAAGATTGGTATCCTAGGATTCCCCCGTTCATGCGACTTATTGGGAGGCCGCTATTTTGGCCGAACAGTGCGCTGTGCTTCTTGTGCGTTGCCAGAAATATTTCAGCTTTAAGACTATGTCATTCCATGTATGACTCATCTAGTTACAGGGTAACAACATGGACGAATTTGAAATTTGGAGGCATCTCCTCTGGCTCGAGGAGTAAGTGAAGTGTACATGCATTGGTGAATTGTCTGAGCACCTACTACTGTATGGGCATGCGACAACCTGAAGTCCTGAGCATATGGCGGCCACGGGAGGAGCTTGTTACCGGAATACGAATTCCGCTCGGCATTTTTTCTGAGCAGCTTCCCAATGAAGTGCTCCTCGACACCCTATGTGGGTTAGCACTAGAGTTCAGCCCAGCAGCCTTCCTCGATGTCCCTATGATCACTGTAGCATTTCCAAGCCAGTCTCAAGTCAAGAATATCACCATCCGTCCATCCGTATATTTCGGGATTTTCCAAAACAAAATGCTGGCTAAACCCTCTCAATAAGTCTCTCGACCTGTTCCTTACCACCATTCTCCCAATCATCCCAGCAAAGGGAAAGCAAGATACTATCTCTCCCACATGCATCTCCCCTCTCATTACCTGCCTTCTTCCCAGCTTTATCATGAGGAAGGCACCATGTCCATCGCATGACACCTTCCTGCTTGAAACCCATCCGTTCCGCAGCCTTTACGCTGGCCATATTATCCGGGTTCGCCGTCCAAACCACGCGCCGGAATCCGAGCCCGCCCTCGGATGGAACGTTCAGTACATACTTAAGGAGAAGTCCGATCGCGTTCGAAGAAACGAACGTTCGCTGAAACGGCGGTAACACGATGACCGGTCCAATTTCCAGCGAACGGTTGAGCGGGGAGGAGTGGAGCAGCCCGATTATGCCTGCCACACAACCCTTTAGGTTATTGTTCTCATCGCCGTCGGATTTAGTCCTGTCGATGATGGTGAACAGGACGCTGGCTGGATCGGATCGGATGTAGGTTTCGAAGAAGTCGAGGAATGTGGCGTAAGTTGGGAATGACATTGGGAAGTAGCGAGCAAAGTCTGGGTCCGCTTGGAAGCCGGTGTAAAATGCTTCGCCGTGAATGGTGGGTATGAATGGTGTCAACTTCACGCGTCGGGTTTCGAAAGTTAGTGGGAGGGGTATGTTAAAATTTATGTCGGGGTGCTTGTGGTGTTCCGGAGAGGGCAGGTTGGTGAGAGATGGTGCTGCCATGATAATCACGGACACTGAGGGTCGTTTGGAGACTTGTGCACAGAGCAATGTGGTTTATCGGAAGTCGAGATCGAGTCACAGTCAGGTACGATTTTCTTCCTATTCCGACCGATCGTATTCCAGCTAAATGCAAAACGATAGACCCCTCGATAAAACATACACACATTGGCGGTGTCCAAAATCCACGATCCGAAATGTAGAGGAGGAGGGTGCCGAAGGAGGCCGACGCTTCCTGTTGATGTCCAGCACATACGCGATGATACCCGACCACCATTCGAACGCCGCCTACGTCTATAATTTTTTATGAGGGGCCTATCGTTTTGCATTTAGCTGTCAGCCCGTGATTTCACCAGAGATGCAAAAGAAGAATTTCAATGCTCCTCAAGTCCTCGAGCCTCGTGTGGATGGGCGAGAACTGCTCAAAGGAATTCGTGAGGACATGTCAGACGGCGCAGCAAATTGTCAGTGATTACTCATCGATATATTCGGGGAAGCTCCATCGTGGGTAGCAGATGGGTAAGGAGAGTAATAAAGGCGCCCTCTGTGCATTTGTACCTCTTGGATCGTCGAGAGTGCGAGGTGAGTCAACAAGGGCTAGACAGGAAAGACACATTTGCCAAGCTTCAGCTTTTCCTGCGTATCCAGACTGTACATGTCTTTGAATAGTCATCGATTCTTGCACTAACAGATGCGAAGAACGACAAAACAAGTAAATTCGGAGCAAGGATCATGGCGGCGAGTGGATAACACGACGACCTCAAAACATGCTGGATGACGAATCGGCGGTGTACGTACGGTCACGCTCAGACGTGGCGGTGGCTATGCTAAACATTCGCACAGGGTTGTGTGGGTTTGTTTGTCAACGCTCAACTTTCCTTCTTTTCACCTCATTCCAAGGGCACGCGTTCTTCTGTCGGTTCATCCTTATCGACCATCTCAATCTTGAAGAGACTATCAAGAGTTTATCGGAGAACATAGAGTATAGGGTGCGGTGAGTCATTACAAGCAGCCTTTTCTAAGCCTCTTCACGACTGACGATCAGTCTCCAGAAGAAAATTCGCCCCGGGACCGTATCATCCAATCTACATCATCCTACAATCAAACTGGCCTCTCAGCAGTCTAAAAAGTTGGCTGAGACGATATCTTCTCGTGCTGAAAAGGTGCGCACTCCCTATACACCCCATCCAAATTCTCCCCATTCACCCAAACCGGCACTCAGTGCGATGCAGAGCGACACGGTCATCGACCAAACAGAGGAAGATGAAGACTCCCTCTTTGGCTCCCCACCCTCTACCCCTGTGAGAGGTAGGTCACCGTCCCCGGCACTAGCTCTTCCAAGCGCGAGCTATTCTACACAAAATGTGGGGACCATTGCACTTCCTGGGTCCCATCATTATTCTGAACTTCCAGTCAATCCGCTAGCCTCGTCGTCGAGTCGTGCTTATAACGAGCCTTCTCCTCGGCCTCCGGCCCAATCGCCATCTACGTTAAAGTACTATCGTCCACATGTACTCTCGACCTCGTCGGCGAACTCGTTCTCTAGTGAGTTCGCTGCCAGCACTGGTAGGTCAAAGAAAACGGCTCCACCTCCACCAAAGCCTCTACCAAAGCCTCCTCCGCCAAAGAAACCAAAACCGACGCCACGGCCCCCTCCACCCCAGATCCCATTGCCGGATCCTTCAGCTCCTCTCCCTGCTAATTTCCTGCGCAATCAGACCGCGCTCCTGGGAACTGCAGGCTTGGTTGCAGGCATCAAACCTGCCAATCTTTCTCATCGCCATACCCGCGGCACCATCGCGTCGAATCCAATCGTCGTTGAGGACGAAGACGATGCACCGCGACTTGGGCGTACCTCTAGATTCCGCCAACCTTATGCACAGCCTGTTGATCCAACTCTTTTGCCTACCCCTTCTACTCAAGATGTGGTAGCCATGTTGATCGGTCAAAAGGATATCTTTCCTGTGCTGGAAAGCCTTCTTAAGCTCATCGCAAATGGGTCAGGCCAGACAAATACCTCTTCATTTCGCTCTTTGTCGACGCGAAACATTTCGAGCCAGCAGTTCGAGTCGCAGTCGAGTTCGTCAACCTCATCAGAAGTTCGCCCACCCCAGAAGAAACGCAAGCTCAACCGCGTCCCAGCGGGTGCGGTGGACTGGGACGTTCCGTACCCTTTCCCGCAAGGCGAGGGACCCGACTCCTATCGATCCACATGGGAGCGCGAGCGCGGCAGACAGTTGATCTCTCAGCTCGTGACTTTGATTAAAACAGCTGCGAAGAAAGCAGCGACGCGGCTGTATGTGCAGCACGAGGCAGCTAGGAAGGAGAGGCGGGATGAGGCAGCTAAGAAGGCGATGCAGGAGGATCAGCGGGCACCACATATGCAAGAATCCGCGTATCGTATTTTTGCGAACGAAACGAAGGTTCATGGGCACTATCGGCCGTCGACGGTGACATACGGCTTGGTCGGGGAAGCCGCGGTGAGCGCCGAAGCGCAGGTGCTGGAAGTGCTCACGGACGCGAGCAACGGCAAGGGGAAGGCGCCTGTTGGTCCGACGCCATCTCCGTACTTGTTGATGGGCTCCAAAAACTCGACTTCTGGTCCACAACCATCGACTCCTTTTGATCAGCTAATCTCTTCTCTCCTGGCCGCAACGCCGAACGCAAATGTGGTGAAAAGCAGTCCAGCAGTTCTACCCGGTACTGTGGTTTCGTTGAACTCTGACTCAAACGCCAACTCTGGGAGTTCCACCCCAATGAGTAGCGGAGGAAGCGAGGACGGCATGAATGTAGACCAGGGATTGTTTGACAATTGGATGAACATCTTGCAAACATTCCCAATGCCATCGGAAGGGTTTGCACAGACGCAGGCTTCGGGAATACCCGAGGGATCGACATCGGCAGTGACGACTGAGGAAGACTTTGGATTCTTCGATGACGTCGATCCTACCTTTGACTTTGACATGAACACCTCCGCCTCACAATCCACTCTTTCCACCACTGCCATGGGCGCATATATCCACGACAATCTCATCGACCCCGCTCTCCTCGCCATATCCGCCCCTTCACAGTCCACGAATGTCGCCTCAGGACACAATCTTGAACATACGCCGTCTCTCGCGTTATCTCCCATGAGCTCAATCGCGGGCTCTGGACCAACCACACCAAACTCGGCAAACTGGGACTTGGCTTACCCCGATGTTGTCACCACTGGCGAGCTTAGAGGAGGACTGGGAGGACAAGGTATGTGGGGTTACGCAATGTGGAATCATAGTATGCAGACTCAACGTTTGGTTCAAGGCGGGGATGAGGGATATCTCGAGACTGTCATGCAGCAGCAAGGCCAAGGCGAGGGAGGCGACGCGCGGAAGCAGGATAAGGGGAAGGGTAGGGAAGTTGAGACCTCGCTCCCGAAGTCCATTATCCCTCCATCTACCACCTGGACATCGACGGCGTCCGCACCGTATCAGGTTTTCAGCTATCCTGGCCTCGTTACGTCGACTTCTACCCTGCAGACCGTCCCACAGACGACTGTGGAGAAAACGTTGAACAAGGAAGACATTCTGAGACGAGCAGCGGAGCGCAAGAAGTTGTTGCAGGAGGAGCTGGATCGGGTAAAGACTCAGTTGTGGGAGACAACGATTGAGCAAGGGGTGTTGGCGCATTTGAGCAAGCAGTATAATTAGGCAGTATGACTGTTGCATTGGCTAGCTATTACATGTTCCACGCAAACAAATTATACAACACAGTATACTCAATACACTTTCTCTTGCGCCACTTGAACTTGACCGTGACGTGTGACTGCTTGACCACGTGCCCTGGAGACGCGACGCGATCGGCCAAGCAAAGACAAATCCCCAAGTTGAACCAAACCATGCCACCGCGTGCAGCGAACGATGCTGCAAAAATCGAACAGGAACGACAAAAGTTCAGAGCCCAACTTGCAACTGCCATCAACGAGGAGGACGATCCTTTAGCGGTGTACGACCAATTCGTCCAGTGGACCCTCAAGATCTATGGCAAGGACGACCCCGATTCCGGGCTACTGGAGCTCCTCGAACGGGCGACCAGGGAGTTCAAGGGAGATCCACTTTACAAGACCGACTTGCGATACTTGAAACTATGGTCGCTCTATGCTGGGCTGATGAAGCGTCCAGGTGCCATAGAGATCTATGCATATCTCCTGGGGAACGATATTGGCACGTCGTATTCGATGCTGTATGAGGGGTATGCTGCTTTGCTAGAGGCCGACGGAAGGTGCGTTATATCTAGGTCAACTTGCCATATTTATGCTTGATAAATGTCCTAGACGGCAAGATGCCGAACTCATATATCGCGCGGGAATCAAGCGCCGGGCGCGACCCCTAGAACGGCTGAAGAACCGCTATGCAGAATTTCAAAGCCGTTCTGCATCATCATCTACTCAACTGACCCCACCTGCAGCGTCCGCTAATGCAAGTGGACCTGCTGATGTTCTCCGGCAAAATATCCAGAAGCCTCGATTCGCGTCTACAACATCATCCGCATCTACCTCAACAGCCTCCCCCTCATCCACTCTCGCCTCAATAGGCACTACCCGCGAGGAGCGATATGCACACATGCTTGCACCCCCAGCTCCTGGGAAACGTCCCGAGAAACTGCGGTTCAATTTCTCTCTGCTCTTCACTGAGGAGGGTGGTGAGTATAGTATCCAGGAGGCACGAGCACGCAGGATGGGTTTGCTTGGAAAGAAGTGGGGCCCACCTCCAGCTTCCGAGACCATGCGGCCGATTGACTTCAACGACGATGATCAGAAGTCGATGATAAAACCGCGAAGGCAGAGTTACATGGGTGGGGAGCCGACGGTGACGATTAACACGAAGGAAGCGCTGGCTGACGTCTTTGGAATGTATAATTCTCCGGAGAAGACGACGAGGGTGTTGCCTGGAAGCAAGTATGCGCCGCTGAGGAAGGTTGAGCCGGTGACACCCAGTATTATGCAGAGACTTGCGCTTTCTCAGGGAAATGAGAATATGGTTCAAAATGAGAATACCAAAACGCCTACGCCTGGTGACTATTTATTGTTTATTATTCTTGGTGCTCTCATTAACTTACTCGTTTTCAAGCTTTCCGGCCCTTTGTTGATGAGAATGCACAACCACGAACGACGCCTGGCCCGGCCAAGGTGATTTTAACTTCGTAGCCTCCGTTTATACTACTACTTACAAATTGCTCCATGGTTAGTTCACCCCATTTGTCGATCCAGAGTCGAACAAGGCTTTCACCACACCAAGACCGGTGCTTTCCCTCAAAGATTCAACAGGGCCCACACCCAACCCTCGATCCAACGAAAATGTGCTTCGCACCGTCAGCATATCAAAGCCGAAACCAGTACCAGAAGATTCACATCAAGAAAACGTTTTCTCGTCCAAAGTTTTCACCCCGGCCCAAGTCAAACCTCCACCGCTAGCGCCCCTGCGCGACGTATTCACAGACGACCACGGAAAACCTCAGCCGAAAGCCAAACCGTTATATACTCACGAGCGTGCAAAATCGCAATACGATCTCTTGTCGCCTGGCGCAAGAGACGATGCCGTGTGGGCACCCGCCTTCACCCCCTTCATTGATGAGAATGCCAGAACTCCGTTCAAGGTCTTCAGTAGGCCACCAGAGCCAGCTGTTGAAGAAGATCTCACTCCGAAGATTATCACTCCGCCCGCGGATCTGAAGCCAACTTTCAAGCCATACAGGGACGAACCTGCGTTCACTCTGTATGTCGACAAGAAACCAGAATCGGAACCACCGAAGCCCGTGCAGGAACGGCCTCCACTATCGTTATCGAAAGAGGTGGTCGAGATTGAGGATAGCTTCACAGAAGCGGAAGAGCAGGATCCGGATGAGGACCCCAATGGCTACCAGGACGACTACGAGGACGAAGAGGGGCATGAGCAGTACGAAACAGTTCTGGCAACGGATCACGCCGACGTTGGATACGAGGAAGGCGAATCGTACCGGGAGATACCTCTTGGTGGGCGGTTTGGGCAGTTCAACGTTATGACACCCATCACGGAGCGAACGTTCGAATACACGACCAGTACGCGGGGCGAGAACACGCCGAGTGAACATCTACGACATATTTCTGAAGAGAAACGGGGGCAGACGTATGAGAGTGTCTTTACTCCACAGCGTCGGGACGAACATGGAGCTATAATTGCCGCTGAGAGGCTGGCAGCTGAATTGCGGGAAGACGAGAACGAGGAGTATGACGAGGAACAGCCCTTGGAGCCGTTCCGATTATCGGCCGACCATGTCCCACAAAGAGATCCTGCGGTCACTGAGATTGAGGAAAGGACAGGGACGTTGAGCCTCAGCGACACTCTGACATTGAATTCGAAGTTTAGACCGCCGAACCCATGCAACCCCTTCGATCCGTCCATAATGGGGACGCTGTTGTCTCGACTGCCGAAGGATCCGCATTACTACGATTTTCGGGATAGGGAGTCGGGGAAGCTTGATAGCCTGCAGAAGTTTGCAAAAAAGACGCGGAAGACGAGCGGCAATGGCAACACGGGCGTATTAGACTTGGCGTCGTGTCTCTCACTGGAGCTTGATGGGCATAGGTTCAACGTCTCGGAAAAGCTTGGCGAAGGAGGCTTCGGTGCCGTCTTCAAAGCCCGCGATATGGGAGCGCGGAGGGGTGATGATGATAGCGACGAAGATCTGGATGAAGACGACGATGAAGAGAACGCGTCTATGGTTGCTCTTAAAGTCGTAAAGCCGCGGAACCTTTGGGAGTACCATGTCCTTCGGCGACTGCACTCGGTGCTGCCAGCGTCTCTACGGCGATCGGTCATCCTCCCTCACGGACTCTACGCGTTCCGTGACGAGAGCTTCCTCGTTCTGGACTACTGCTCACAAGGCACGCTCCTCAATATCGTGAATAGCGCCGTTGCGGCGGGTGTGTCACAGCAAGGGGCATGTTTGGACGAACTTCTGGTTGTGTTCTTCACGGTCGAGCTTCTTCGACTCCTCGAAGCTACCCACAACGCTGGGTTCATCCACGGCGATTTGAAGATCGACAACTGTCTTCTCCGTCTCGAGGACGTACCTGGTGGCGCGTCGGCTTGGTCGAGTCTATACCAACCCTCTGGCGAGGGTGGATGGAGCTGTAAAGGTCTCAAGGTCATCGATTTCGGGCGTACCATCGATACCAGACTTTTCCCTTCAGGGCAGCAGTACATCGCAGAATGGGCAACCGACGACCGCGACTGCTTCGAGGTTCGGGAAGACAGACCCTGGACATACCAGACGGATTATTTCGGTCTGGCAGGCATCATCTATTGTATGCTCTTTGGAAAATATATCCAAGGAAGTTCGGTGGTGGCTGTGTCGATGGAGGGCACCCCACGATACAAGATAGGCACGCCGCTGAAGCGGTATTGGCAGACGGATCTTTGGAATAGATTGTTCGACATCCTATTGAACCCGGGTCTTGTCAGGCCAGATGGCAGATTACCAGTTTCGGAGGAGCTGGGTGGGTTGCGCGGAGAGATGGAGACGTGGTTGCAGGGAAATTGCAATCGGACGAGTAATACCTTGAAGGGCTTACTGAAGAAGGTGGAAGTTTCATGTTATGTCTCTTGATTCACTTGGATCTGCACATACGTATTTATTTCGTTCTTTTTTCGCATTGCTTGTCTCGTTCTTCACACAAACACATCGTGACATTTCTGCGCAATCACGACATTTCTTACATATCATCCTCTTTGTATAATCTGAACGCGGCGTAAAATTTCAGAATCCACAACATGAGTGAGGGGGGTAGTACAACAAATCCCGTAAGAGAAAGGCTGCGTGGACTCCAAAATACAGGAAAAGATACGACGAGAGTGAGATATCCAAAGGGGGTCGCGAGCGAGCCAAACCCACTCCTACCACCACACACCGATCCAAGAGGACTAGAGGAAGAACGAGCCACCACCGTGATCATGCGTGCCCACCCATCTGGACAGGCGGGACAGGACCGCCGTCGTATGGGTGCTGGGGCACATTCGGCGGTGGTGGCATCATCATATGGTATGGCACTGCGTGCTGGACTGTGGGCATGGTGAACATTTTGCCAGTGTACTGGTCAAATGAGATCATACGTTGCGGACTCTGATGGTAATATGCGTGTGCGTGGGCGGGGATGGGCGTGGGGGGCATGGAGGGTCTGGGGCCACCACCGCTGGGCGGAGGATAGGGACCTGGAGGGGGGAGGAGGCATATATGCTTGGGGGGCTGTGTACAGACAGACCATGAGCACTCATATCCTACAGAGGCAAATGGGATGACATACGTGGCATTTGACCCATAGCGGGAGAGTACATGGCTACTAGATAAGACTGTCAGTGCTTCAACTATGAAAACAAGCGAGCCAAATTGCGCACCATTTGGAGGAGGCATTCCAGGAGGATACTGCATGGGCTGCATATAGGGACCAGGCGCATACATGCCCGGGGGAGGGGGGGGCCATACCTTGCATCATGGGCTAGAAAGAGACTTGTCAAAAATAATGCCCACTTCAGGAGAAGGCAGATACAGACTTGACCAGGGTAGCCATAAGGGGGATATGCGTAGACGTAGCCGCGTGCAGCAGCTTGGGCAGCAGAGTCCTCTTCATATGATGGAGGGGGCATGGGAGGCGGACCGGGAGGAGGCATGTGAGGCTGTTGGTGCTGGGGCTGGTGTTGAGGAGGCGGGAACATCAGTGAGTAGCGTTTCCCGTTGTACGGCCAAACCGCCGCTATGAGTTTGCCACATATGTCAGGAACGGCCAGCCAAGATGATAATCAAGAGTATGACGTACAAACTTGCGTAGGCTCAACGAATTTATTGTGCTTGAAGGGATTGAAGTCGTCCTTGATATTCACAGGAGGACTCTTCTTGATGGGGCGAGTGCCGAAGAAGGGGTTAGGAGGCTATTCAAAGGGTGTCAATGGTGGAAACATCGATGCAAATGAATGAGCTTACACCGTCAGTCTTGGGCTTAGGAGACGCTGAAGCGGCAGCGTTCTGACTGGCCGAGGCGGTATTCGGAGCAGCAGAGCCCTGATAAGCAAGAATTAGTGCACGCACTCAATCGTCAGCATTTGATAACAGGATATTACAGGAATAAAGGCATTTGCCTTTGCAGTGGGCCTGAACGACGAGGCGTTGACATTTAACCTGTTCTGGGTGGTAGTAGGCGAAACACCTCTATTGTTCGAACTAGAAGTAGACGGCGTAGCAGGACCTGTAGCGGGTGCACCATTTGCCGCAGGGGACGCCCCCGACGACTGTCGAGACTTCGGGCCTTTGAAGGCTGGAATGGCTTGGATGACCATCGCAGGCTTCTTGATAGTAGGGTCCGAAACGTTTGTGGGCTTTGTGGTAGCAGCCGTCTTCGGCATTGCCGTAGCCTGGGGACTGGCAACGTTGTTGGTGGCAGTCTTTGCTGCTGGGGCTATTTGAGGGCGTCGAGGCTCAGCACTGATCTTGGCGGCAGCGACTTGGGCGCCACGGGCAGCATTAGCAGGAGTGGGAGCGCCGATGGCGCGCGCTTGCGCTGATGCAGCGTCTTTGCTAGCCTTTTCGCGGATGGCACGCTGCTTTTCTTCATCCTTGGCCAGGATTGGCACCAAATCATCGGGGATGGGTTTGTTCAGCTGTCGGGTAAATTCAAAGTATGAGATGTGAATGACACAGAAGAGGACGCATATATTGACGGACTTTGAAGCTTTGACTGAACTTGACCAGCTCGGCCATACGTTTATCCATCTCGCTCTTAACAAGGGCTTGTCTCTTCTGGGTCAAACGCTGTTTCTCGTTGGTCACGAAATCTCGGAATGCAGGTAAAGGATCCGCAGGAGGCTGTGAGTTTTCCCATGTTCATAAGCGCTGCCAAGAAAAACCATTAGGGAAACGAACCTTGTTAGGAGGACCTGGGGAAGGAGCTTTGGACGACGATGGTGACTGCGTTTGCGAAGGAAGGGTTGCGCCATCCGGACCATTGACAGAAACCTTTGGGATCTCAGCCGCCGCATTGTTAACAGGTGGCGACAAGGCGCCAGTTTTCCGGGCGCCTGGCGGGACATAAGCATTGGTTCCTCGGACCACAGCCCCGTATCTGATAATAGTGTAAACCAAGTCCGGACCTCGCACACGTGTTGTACTAGAACACTCAACTTGTCTTCCTCATTGATACCACTGTCGTCGACGTTGTTGATATTTCTTTCCTCCGCAATGTGAGGGTTGCTTGTCGCAGCCTGGACAAATCGTAGACCGGTCAATGACTATACCCGTGGTGAAGAGCAATATGACCTACTCCAATAATTTCGTTGGCAATTTTTTGAGCCTGCCTCTCCCGCTCCTTGAAATCCGCTGCACTACGGTCGAGCTTGGTCGTGTAGAGATTCTCATCGAACTGGGTCTTGACACCAAATAGCTTTTCGTTGACGGCGAACTGATCCCATGCTGTGCCACTCGACCCAGGGCCAAAAGTATCGTCGTCGCCAAGTCCACCTCCGCCGGTGGCATCCGGACCTGCCGACCATTGTTGAAGTTCACGTTCGCGGCCAGCCCCCTTCTTCTGGCTAATGTCGGTATCTGTCCTGAAAGCTGTACAGGAATAGACATGTATTAAATGACTGCAGATCATCAAAGACGGGGATGACACAGAACGCACTATCACCATTGGATGGCTTCGCATCAGCAGGCCCAGACGACCAGTTGTCGATATTGGTAGAGGCGATGAACAGTTGGTCCTTGATAGGTGCTCCAGGAGTCGAAATTTCCTTTACATCTTTCAGAGTGACGCCAGTAGTATCACCCTCACCGCTTGTTGAGGCGACGACGCCTTCATAGCGTTGACCAGTCTTTGTGGATAGCGTGACTGTTGTCCCCTATAAGCAGGATCAATACATGCAACGCGACAATGATAGGCCCGAGTTATGACGAACAGTCAATCCTGAAAGAGACTGGAGAACACGATCCTGTGCAGAGTCTGTGCGGGTCCCATTCGTCTGTGCCAGTGGGGGGAAGTTTGCTCCAGCAGGGGAAGGGGAAACAGCTCCTTGGGGACGGGTGGCGTTGGGCGGAGGGGAGAAAGTGGGAGAAGCCCTCGCTCCTGTCCATGCAGGGATACGACTGGGAACAATGGTCTTGAGAACGCCGCTCACGACGAACCGTACAAAAATGAGCTCACCGAGCAGGTTCAGGAGCACCCTTGCGGGTTGGCTTTGGTTGTCGAGCTGCAGTCGCCATAAGAAAAAAAAGACGAGGATAAGAAGAAACTCGAAAGATTTAAACACAGGTCGTCGAGACACCGAGTGATAGCGACGAGTCGCCGAAGAAATGGCTCTTCAAGACCGTAATAAAGGCCAAATAGCAGCTGGATGAGCAGGAGACAGCAAGAGAAATGCAGGACGCTGCAGGGAGCGAGGTCGTAGCTTGGTCGTCGCTGGATTGGCAGTATGTACTAACAGAAAGTACACAGTAGTTACAGAATTCGATTGTTGTAACATGTTACCATATCAGGACCCCGGATACCCCTCCTCCCCACCGCACTGACCTCATTCAAGCTACATAAAGCCCTCGTTGATCTAATTTCCCGTGTATATATGTTCAAGACACTAACTAATTGCTACGTCAGCTCAAAACGCTGAGAAAAAGTGACCAGAGCTAATGAGCATTGAGTTTTGGAGTGCCATCCTCAATTTCAACCTCCGACCCTGGGGTCCTGCCGCATGTTATGGAATCTCTGTCACACACACCTTTCCGAGTAAAACTCTCTCAGATGAGGAGAAATGAAAATTCAATCCAAGGTGGAAGCGTTTCATGAAATGCTGAGCAGCTGGCATGTCTCAGCCACTAATATTGATGCCGGAATATCATGCCCGGCAGGTGGCCCTCGGAGTTGGGAATGGATGCTTCGGAAGCAAAACCCTTCCGGGTCCGAGCCGAACGTCGATCGATGATCGATTGATCAAGACACTCGTCAGATTTCTACGTTCTGTTCAGCTCTGGAAATTTGAAGAGCTCGAGAATGGCTAGCTAGACAGTGACGTTCACGGTCCATTGATGCAGTATCCATCCGATGGGCCGGCCAAACGGATGATGCCTGAGGCAATGTGGGCAGACTGTGCAGTCGGTTTGAGAGCGAAATAGCACAAAGATGAAACTGTTGCTTGCAGGTGCCCTCTAACCTCGGTCTACTGATCATGATATGTATCATTTCTTTTTGGCAAAGATTGATTGAAATTTGAGCAGTTTGAGTAAAGTTTGAGGTGTGCAAACAACGCGTAAACATCGCGTCCCGTCCACCATGTCAAACCAAATCCCATCCGCACCAGGCCCGTCCACACCTCTCGCAGAATCGTACACGTACCACTCCAAGACACCGACGGCCGATGGACCCTACATCCTAGGGGTCGATGAGGCAGGACGAGGACCTGTCCTTGGGCCACTTGTGTACGGGGTTGCATACTGCCCCGCATCCTACCAGGACCAGCTGGAAGAATTGGGTTTCGCAGGTAAGCTTGAGGTTTCCATGATTAAATGCCCTAGGTTTCTCAAAAGATGCTCATAGACTCCAAAACCCTGACGCCTGAGACCCGCGCGTCGCTGCTCAACACTCTTGATTCGGACCCAGAAAACCTAGCATGGTCCGTAAGGGTTATCTGGTACGTGTCCTCCTTTCGAAAATGGGATGTTTCGTCTTAATTCAGTATCAGTCCCCAAGCCATATCATCAGGCATGCTCCGCCGCCCACCGACAAATCTAAACAGGCAATCCGAAAACGCGACAATTCTTCTCGTACGGGAGGTTCTATCACACGGAATTCAACTTTCCGAGGCATGTCGTTCCTTCCTCTTCCATCTTGCCATATTAACCGGAAAATCCATGTCACCCAGGTATATGTCGACGCGCTCGGCACAACCACAACCTACCAAGCATACCTCTCGTCCCTATTCCCCGGCATTGACTTCACGGTGACCAACAAAGCCGACTCTAAATTCAAGATCGTCGGAGCAGCGAGTGTCGCCGCGAAAGTCACCCGAGACGCGTGTATAGACGGATGGGTGTTTGAAGAAAACGAGGGACGGTCGAGCTCTAATTTATGGGCCACAGAATTCGGCTGCGGATATCCTTCAGGTCAGACAAACCCTTTTCTTGTGCTCCTGCCTTGGGTTCAATCTTACATATTCATATTGCAGACCCCAAAACGCAGGCTTGGTTGAAGAATTCTATTGACCCGACTTTTGGGTTCCCCAAAATTGCTCGCTTTTCATGGACAACTGTAAAACTATTATTAGAGAAAAACGCGCATGCTGTGAAATGGTCAGTCCATGTAATATATGCTGGAGGCACAGACCCGGAACTCATACCCTTCTTTTGGGACAGGACTGACGAAGGACAAGTATCGCTCATAAAGGCATTCGAGACGGGTAAGGGGCTCGACAAGGACCGGTGTGACATTGCAAAGGATTTAAAACTTGTCAGTATCGGGATGCTCTGAGAGCAGCACCAGTCTTCTAGCGTTTGTCATATTCTGCAATTTGTACTATGAAATACACCACAATGTGGGACTCTGCGAAGGTCCTTCGCTGCATTACAATCCACATGGATCCAAAAACACGTCTCCAGCTCCCCGCTATCCCCTCCTCTTGGGAGGTGGAGGGCTCAGTGCATCCTCACCCGCCTTCCGCTTCGTCCCAAAGCCAAATGCCACCTTGGATCGCTCGGCGGGGACAGGCGTGCCCCCTTGTGACGGCGAATCGACCGCCGACGATATTCTCGAGAAACCAGGCTTGGGTGCAGGTGATCCTGACGTACTATCCGGCATGACCGATGAGAAGCCAGATGGCGCGGGACTGCCGCTCATCGCTGACTGCCCCTGAGGTGCGGGGAGAGTCATGAATCCCGTGCCATTGGCATGTTGCGCATTCTTTCCTTCCTTCTTCTTCTTCGCCTTCTCAGTCTTGCCTTTCGTCAAAGGCTGGGCATCGAGGAAGTCTGCGACTTGGGGTACCGCACTACAAAAAGGAAAATATGAGTGACCGAACATATGTGAAAGTGCTGGATGGACTTACCCTCGGTTACCAACCGATAGGACGAAGTGCGCCTGCCCCGCTTTCAGTTGCCGTTGTTGAAACGCACTGTTCATACTGAGTGGTGTATCGCCACTGGCCATCGCCTCCTTTTTCTTCTCCTCCGCAATCTTTTTCAGCCTCTTCTCCGTCTTCATCTTGCCCGACCCCTTCCCATGAAATTTATGGGAAAGTGCCTTCCAGGCCTCCTTCACATTCAACGCCCGTCCAAACTCGTCATAATACACGATATTCACATCTGGCTTGTAATTCTTGAACGCCTCGAGGTTGTCTCGCGCCTCTTGCTGCTCCCGCATACGGTTCTCGTACTCGCGCTGTGCCTGGTCCTTGTTGGCACCGCGGGATTGGAGACGCTCCAGTTCGCGCTGTGCTGCTAGCTGACGCTGCTCGGCTAGCCAAAGATCGCGCTGCAACTGAGTCCTCTCACGGTCCTTCTGGTCAGCAGAGGGTGTAGCAAGGATACCCTGCTGTCGGAGAAGTGTAAGGGTGGAAGCCATGCCGGAGCTAAACGTCTGTTCGGTCGAAGTGCCACCAATAGCATCGTCAAGATTGCCGTTCTGTAATGCCGCTTTCTCTTCAGCTTCCGTAGCGGCGATCGCGTTCTCGATGGCGTTCAGCATAGCCATCTCATCCTCTTCGTCCTCTTCTTTGACAGCAATTTCCCCTGCTTCGACCTCGTCCATCGCCACATCACCAGGAGCCATTGACACATCTCGTGAAGGTGATCGCTTCTTGATTCGTGGTGTAGGCGAGGGGATCCGTGCAACCTCCTTTGGTTCTGACTTAACAGCCATATTGTTCCCCACTGCCCGGACGAACTCAGATGTGTCGTCGAAAGTAAGTCCCCCGTCGTCACCTTCTCCCTCGGAGACTTCTTCGACTTTTATCGACTCCCTAGCTTCTTGCTCTTCTTGTGCCCGCTGTTCTGAAACTGTAAAGAAGGTCATTGGTAAGGAAAGAAAATAGATCGAAAAGACAACATACTTTTCTTAGCCAATTGCTCAGGCGTTGATTTCTTGGCCCTGTGTAGTTTTGCCTTCCGTGATCGAGCAAGAGCAGCCTGGAGTTCGTCATCATCGACGAAATTGGTATCGAGGTCTCTGATTCTTGGAACAATGGGCTTTTCGTCCACGTCCATTTGGTCGTTGACGGGGAGGGAGGTCTCGGCAGGAGCTCGACGAGATGGGCGCTTCTTCTTTGTCTGCAAAGACACAATATTAGAAGGAAGGAAGGATACAAGCCATTTGAAAGTACCTTTGGTTTCTTAAAACCAATGTCACCTTCCATCAAATAATCAGCGGATCCAAGGTTTTCTAAGAGAACTGTTAGCACAGTGTGCGTCAATTCATATTGAATGTCCTTACTAGCATAGTCGATGGATAGCAATGATTTGTTCACTGATGCTGCGTATTGGTGCTTGTGTTCCTCTTGTTGGGCTCTGCTAGAAACTACTGAATGCCCTAACCGGAATCCCTGGGAAGAAACATTAGCAACAGGTGATCTTGTTACAACTGGGCTAAAACTTACAGTTTCTTGAGTACCGTTGATATCTTCATCGTACTTGGCAAGAACTGAACGCTTCAGTCCCTCCTTCCCTTCCATAAACTCTTCATCATCATACCCAGTGTAATCATGCCTCTTAATCTTGAGATCCCTGTTTTTCTTCGTGCGCTCATCTTCGGCCATCTCGATATTCTGAAGCTCATCCTCTGGAAGAGAAAGGTATTAGCCATAATACTATAGACCAGGAACTCTCAACATACCTTCGTTGTCCAATATTCGACTATCTTTGAGGGTGAGTATGCGAGCATCGCCTTCATCCATCTCGTCGAAGTCATGGCTAACCTTGAGCCCAACAAGATCGCCTAAAGATGAAATATGAGGGAAACGTAATCATCAAAAACTCTGCATTCACTCACGTTCAGTGTACTCTTCCTGGAACGCTTTGTCCATGTTCTCGAGCTCCTCTTGCCGTTTCTTTGCAAGCTCCTTCTCCTTCTTTTTGCTCCTCTTGATCCATTTCAGCGTGTCGTCGACGTCGCCATCTACGTCACCAAGTGTCGAGCCTTTGAGTGAGGCATGAAGCTCCCGTCTGTTTCGTACCCTAGTGGAATGTCATGTGTAAGCAATTATGCTCTCTTGTATGGAGTTCCCCAGAAGTTCGTGGGCCTGAAATGCCCATGGACAAAAATGGGAGTGACAGTAAGGAAAGTTAGAAAGAAATACTCACTTGTCTATTCTGTCCTGGATCTTCCTTCATAGATAGAGTAACATTAGAGCATTCCACCCAGTGCTGAAAAAGATGTACGTACTTGGCTTCGCGCTCCTTGGTCTCTCGTTCCCGTCGCTTGGCATAATTGTCTTCTGCCTGCCTGTCCTTGTCATCTGCTGGTGCAGCGTCTTCAGTGAGAGGCTTAAGACCAAGAGAGATACGGATTTTGTTCGTCTCTTCCAAGCTGATGCTTTCTTCCATCGACATATTGAAGTGTGTGTCCAGGTGACGGGGGTGCGAAGCAAAGGAGAAGTGGATTACGTGATACGAACTTCCGGAGTTTGTGCGTGTTGTGCTGCCCCTTCCAAACTCCAAACCTTCCTGTCATTTCCGTGCACGACGATGGCGACCTTTCTAACAACACCATTGCGCCAGACCTACCGTTATCTGGTAGGCCGGACTCACTTGGAATACAAGATATGCGTCTCTAACGAAACTCGAACCACAGCAACGCCAAGCCCATGAAAACACTGTCCTCTTCTATTCATGTGTGCTCGGAGCAATTGGACCAGTAATGGTCATCACAGTACCACCCATTCGTGAACGGTTTGGCTATAGACCCGCAGAGCCGGTTCCCACTTCATACCCCCGTGCGTATCGGCGCTCCAGATATTGATCTTCAGTCCTAACTTCCTTCAGTTCCAAAACGTGCGCGGAGGCCAGTGCAGGGCTATGAAGACGAATGAGAGGATCGTGTATGCCTAACGAGGACTTATCTTGCCTAATTTGCCGCGTCCTGGCTGAAGAGGAATACAAATCTGCGCTTAGACTGCAGGAAAGAAAGACAGAAATGGGAACACATTCCGGATCCTAAGCCCCATGGTGTCAGTTCATTAAACTCTCGTGTAACTCACATTTCTTCGCTTTCAACTCTCAGCCCCTGCCGACCAATATTCACTTCAATCGCTCACCGGCCAATTCACGGGGACTTCTGTTAACTTCACCGTCATCAACGCCTCTTCATACTTGAAGCTCTGCACGCCGCATGCTGATAGGCCGAGACCCTGCATAGTTAGCCACTACCTTATTCCCCCCAATCCCTAGCTTGACCGCTGAAATCCGAGGATTTCCGCCCACTTCATGGTGACTGGAAAGATTGTCGCGAAACTCAATTCTCCCACATGGTCTGAGCATCATGATTTGCTGCTAATACCTTAATATACCGGTATTTTGAGGTCTTCCAGTTCTCTAATGCATTTCTTATTCGCGCGGAAACCCTTGACTCTGACATTGACCAGTACTACTCATTTATTGCTTATTTAGTGATCAACCTTTCCAAGACCTCCTTCACGGAGGCTTATATTTGGAGCTGCTTACTCGTGTTATCCTCGGGAGCCTTACCCGGGGATCGCAAACAACTCCGATCATCACCTCCCCTCCCACACGTTTCTGGAATCTTTACTCTGGTCCCATAGGCTACCCTGCAACACAACAATATCTGTTCCCGCGAATCCAGTGCAGTACCCAGTGCGTCTCCTGATCATTGGACCTCTCAGCCCTTTCCGTTCCGTTACAAATGGTGCGCCCTCTCCTTATGTTCAATCCTTCTCTGCAAATGATTGAGCCTCCTCAAAAAACACAGCTGCATTGCCCTGACATCTGTCATGATAGCTTGTGGTGCAACTGTATGGGCCCTTTGGCTCTGACTCGGGTAAACCTTTTTGGTACGAGAAATTTCACCATTTCATGTCAGGAGTTGCGCTGCTTGAACAAAAAGCGTTTATATACAGTATGCCTTCTCATCCTACTGGCATCTACAAATATCAAAGCTAATGACTTCTTCCACAGACGCACCTTCTGCTTCTCGATGTAGAACTTGGCATATTCAGTCTTTCACGGATCAGTGCTTGCAGCTTCCAATTGTCGGTATATTAAACACGATGATACCTCCGTTGACACCTTCTCGCAACTCACACGAAAAGATCTCTCCGCTGTTGTCGCTGGTCGTATTGCTCTGAAGCCAACGAATACTTGAACTTTGTCTCAGACTCCATGTCCCAGCTGAACCTCTCCTCACCTGCGTCCTTGCATCATTTCGCGGCGATTGGATTATAATTCCGCCAAAGTGCTATGAGCGCGCCCGAATTGGTACCGCGGCTTCTTCTTTTCTGCAGGGTCGCCATCTATCACCCTGGACTTTGAATGCCGATATGGGTTTGTCAGATTTGTCTCCATATAAGTACTTGCTTTGATCTTCATCCCCATATCTCTCGCTAATTGTGACCACTGACCACAGATTCTATGTATGTACCTCCATCGATACATGTCCTTGGCAACGCCTTGCAAACGAATATAGTGGACCTGTCATGTTTTGTGGTCTGGGTTCCTGGCGGATAGACACGACCTCAATACGCGGGATTCATTTTCCTTAGACGACGCTAAGTACAAACGTCCTACATGAGGTCCAGCAATATCGTCGAGCCCGGATTTATCTCCATTGGGATCAATTCCAGGTTGCATCGCGATCGAGACATGACATCCCCCTCGATTGACTCAGGCTTGGCCCTTCGGGCTGTAGGCGATGCCCAATCCCTACCGAGGGTCCGTTTCTCCCTGACATCTGATGTAGCTTACGGAGCAGGGTATCCAGTATAAAGCCATGTCAAGCATTTTTTTCGGCGTGCTACACGTCGCCCGCTGTATACCCACCCCACCTCCCCATCTCCCACCGCTGCCGCCACTACCATCATGTCTGCGCCCATAGTGCATCTGAGCGACATCCAGCAGCGGAAAAAGTTCTTCGCTGTGTGGGAGAAACAAAGAAATAAGAAGGAGGTGCATTGGTTAATGGAATGCTTTGCTGAAGCTGTGAGAATTGAGCGGTATTGACGCTAATGATGTATAGCACTGACCGGGAAAATGTAGCTGGGTGTGTTCTTCTATGTGTACGCAGGTGAGCCTTCTTTAACCCCCAATTTAAATATGTTAGATTTAGACTGCCTCCAGGCATTGGTTCGGCGGCGGGATGGGTGGTAGGGAATATCATCCAACAAGTGGGTCTTTCATGTACGTTGGCATTCCCTTTCTATCACCGCATTCGTCTGATCGCCATTGTCGCCAGCGCTGGTCCAGATCGGTTTCGCGTACGCCTTCGGTATCCTCTTCGCCATCGCTGTGTGCAGCGCCACATCCGGTGGACACTTCAACCCCTGCATCACCGTCTCTTACGTCGTCTTCCGTGGCTTCCCTCCGCTGAAAGGCGCCAGGTCCGTCCCTCCCCCATTCTACAGTTCTTCACGCCCCCATTAAATACTATGGAAATTCCAGATACATCGTGGCGCAAGTCCTGGGCGCATACATCGCCTGCCTACTCATCTACGCCCAATGGAAAGTCCTCATTGTGCAATGCGAAGCTATCCTTGAAGCCGCTGGTACACTTCAGCAGCTGCAGTTCACGCCCAACGGCCCCGCAGGCATATTCGGTCTCTACCTCCTGCCGGGGCAGACGCTACCTCGGGTATTCCTGAACGAGTTTGTTACGGTGCGATCATGAAACGCTTTCCATCACGACGTGCATAGCCTGATACTAATGCGCTGCTGATTAGGATGTGTTCATTGGCCTCGTACTGTGGGCCTCGACTGACCCCACGAACGTCATGGTTCCACCCGTCCTTTCGCCTTTCCTGGTTGCGCTCGCATAGTGCGTATTCAATGTGACTGTCAAGGCAAAACTTCTCGCTGATACACTCACCTCTTCAGCGCGGCTTCCATTTGGGGCTTCGCGACCCCAGGAAGTAAGATCTGTCAACGACGCCACAAAGTGTTCCAATGCACTGACATATTCCGCTCTCTCTGTAGTTGCCTTGAACTCGGCGCGTGATGTCGGAGGCCGTATGCTTGCGATGACAGTCTGGGGACGAGAAGGTATATCACCACCCAAACAATAAATCCTTCCATCTCTGAGACTGATTATCTCTCCTTTCCACCAATCCAGCTTCGGGCGGGAAATTCGCCGCGATCGCCGCACTCACCAACATCCCCGCAACACTCTTCGCTGCTTTCTTATATGAGTTCTTCCTCACAGACTCTGACCGAGGTCAGTCCTCCCCATCCCCATCCACCTAACCTAATTTCTCACACTAACGCTTCCAAACCCCAGTCGTACCCCCCGCCTCGCTCGAATACGGCGCGGTCCTCTCGAACCACAAACGTATGAAGAAGGCGAAGCGCCAGAGCAAGCGTCAGAGCCGGCAGAGCGTCGTTGGGTTGCAGAATGCTGTGGAGATGCAGACACCCGTGGAGGAGAATAAGCCGAATGGGTTTAGCTTTGCTGTCGCCGTTGCGTCTTAGGTTGAGTCAGGTGAGGGTAGGGCGAGGAGTTGGAGGTTGAGGAGGGAGGGAGTGGAAGGCGGAAGGACATACCCCTCTCCCCGACTTTGGTTTTTAGCGTACTCATTCCTTATAAGTTCCAGTGACATCGTGATAGACGCCCTTCGTTTTCTTGGTCTGTTGTGTACATATGGACGTAACTTAAGTAGAATGCTGCTGGGCGCCAAGTATACATGCAGGCGCGATTGAATACATAGACATCATTGCATCGGAGGCACGTTGATGTTGATCGAGAGGTTGTTAGTGGTTTTAGACTTGAGCCACAAAGCTCTCGGGCCATGAGAGGCGGCCCTGTGGCGGCAAGGGAACAAGTGTTTATTCTAGATCGGGACATCGAGGATGAGTTGTTCCCGAAAAGTGGGTACCCCGAGACGTCGGTGCCTGGATCGACCATCACGCGGGGCGGGATGCATATGAAGGAACGGGGGGACATATGTTTTCACTTTAAACCTCCAAGCCCCAACGTCAAACAGCCTCCGCCGGAGTCGTCTTCGCGGCGAAGCTCTTGTTCCGGAGCTCGCTGAGCGGCACGATGGTGTTGGAGGCGTTTTTCTGGCCGGAATCGTTCCATGTCAAACTTGGGGCCGTGCGTGTGCCTGCTGCCGTGTCCTTGTTCCACGCGCGCCCATTCGCGACCCGGAGGATGATGAGCATCGGTCCAATTGCCTTGAAGTAAACAACTCAGAATCCTTGTTTATCAATCAGATGAGAGGGGAAAACGAAACCGCTTACCTGACCGACACCAACTGCAGGCAAAGCCAAGTTCTGGACATTACTATTCCTGGCATAGCTCACGACGAAGATAAAATCAAACACGGTGACGATTGCCGCGGACTCGATGAGCATCGCCATAGTGCTCGTATACGTGCATGTGTACGCTTCCCCGAAGAGCGAGTGCATCTGACGGCGCATGAGCCAGAGACGGCCAACGATGAGCGTGGTAAGGATGACGTTGAGGGAGAGCGTGAGGGACCAGTACGCGATACCGAAGCGCGCGGTGGAGGCGGACCAGAAGCCGACGCCGGGGGAGGAGATACCAATGAGAAGGGATATGGACATGGCTTTGATTGGGAGTTAGGCTTTGTGTCATGATGTGCAAAGAGAAGGAAGGATATGTACCTATGGATCCGAGGAAGATGAGGATAGGAAAGATGATAATGAAGGGCTTGAAGTCCCAGATTACGGCAAATCGATAGACCTAAATAAAGGTTAGATGATGATGAGAAGTTTCAAGAGAGTCCCTACTGTACCATCATGCCATCTGTTAACCAATCCACAAGGACAAATCTGGGTGAAATCACGGGTAAGGAAAAATAAAGGCGGTATAGTCAATTTAAAAGTTTGAAGGAAACATACGCAGTGAAATCAGCAACGTTAATAGGTGCGCCGTACAAATCAAACGTAAAAGCATTGGGACCTCCAGGGTAGTTGCGATAGTCGATATACGTCATCTCAATAAATTTAGCGTTCGTCCCAACGCCGACGGTCGCCAGTACCAAGATACAGATGACATAGAGGATCAGCCACCAGGACCTGTGGCCCATCCGCGGCTTCCGCCAGAGCGACTGCAGCGCCTGCACAATCAGCACAAAGAGAATGCCTGTTTGGACTCACAGTCAGTATCAGATAATATTAGCAGTAAGTTATTCAGACTTTACCGTAGGCTACGCAGCCGAGCATCTTGCCGTCCAGGGTAGAGCGCTCAAGCCACAGATCGCTCTCAGTCTCGCCAGGAGGTGCCCAGTCTTTGGAGAGGGACATGGTGGATGGAGAGGCATCACTATCAGCGGTTGAACGGAGTTTACTTATACGAAAATTGGCAGGTCCCCATGGACGTTCATCCCTCCGTCGAGAGGGCCGATGTAACAAGAAAACGCACTCCAACTGGGAATCGGACCTATGGATTCTGCGTGAATTCAGTGCATCATGGCAAAAGGGAGATGGCTATTTGCTTTTATTTACGCGTCGTGATTGTGGTTATTTTTAGCTTCTCTTCTAACTTTATCATAGTCGTTCACCGTCGTTCGTCTGCCAGGGGGGTCGTGCAGGCAAGCAAAACTAGTCATCATCCACCGCAGATAAACCTCGAAATGCAATCATATATAACGATATGGATATCAAGCAAAGCATGCAAGCAAGAACGCAGAACTCCATAAATACGTGATCAAATATCAAAACACATCCATCGTCCCAACATCCCCTTCCCTTCCCATCTCCCAAACGCCAACCCACTTCCCAAACACCCCTCGCCCCAACAGTTCAAACTTCCTCCGCCGCAGCCGCAGTCGTCTTCGCGCGCAGATCATACTCAGACGGCGAGTTGAACCCGCCCTCCGTTTTCGTAACAGAGCCCGTATTGTGTGTCCCGAAGCTCTTGTTCCCGAGCTCGCTGAGCGGCACGACGGTGTTGGAGGCGTTTTTCCGGCCGGAGGCGTTCCATGTCAAACCTGTTGCCGTGCGTGTGCCCGCCGCCGTGTCCTTATTCCACGCGCGTCCGTTCGCGACTCGGAGGATGATGAGCATCGGTCCGATTGCCTTTGGAAATGAAAGGGAAGAAAGATCAAATCAGGATGCTGCGTTATGTTTTGATCGGATGCGATAGGAAATACAACATACCTGGCCGATGCCGAGTGCGGGCAACACCACGTTCTGGACGTTACTGTTTCGTGCATAGCTCACGACGAAGATAAAATCAAACACGGTGACGATCGACGCGGACTCGATGAGCATCGCCATGATGCTCGTGTATGTGCGTGTGTACTCTTTCCCGAAGAGCGAGTGCATCTGGCGCCGCATGAACCAGAGGCGGCCGACGATGAGGGTGGTGAGGATGACGTTAAGGGAGAGCGTGAGGGACCAGTATGCGATGGTGAAGCGCGCGGCGGAGGCGGACCAGAAACCGACGCCCGGGGAGGAGATACCGATGAGGAGAGAGATAGACATGGCTTTGGTTAGAAGTTAGACTTGTGATGTGATATGAAATGGGGAAGGGGTGCGTACATACGGATCCGAGGAAGATGAGGATGGGGAAGACGATCATGAAAGGCTTGAAGTTCCAGATCATGGAAAATCGGTAGACCTAGATTAAACTATTAGATGACGAGAAGTAGCTCGTATAGGATTGCTGACCATCATGCCATCTGTTAACCAGTTCACAAGGACGAATCTAGACGAAATGACGGGTAAGAAAAAATCGAAGTGGTACTCAAAAGAGCATACGCAGTGAAATCAGCAACATTGATAGGTGTGCCGTACAAATCAAAAGTAAAAGCATTGGGACCTCCAGGGTAGTTGCGATAGTCGATATATGTCATCTCGATAAACTTGATGTTTGTCCCAGCACCGACCGTCGCCAGTATCAAGACAAGAATGACATAGATGATAAGCCACCAGGACCTCTGGCCCGTCCGCGGCTTCTGCCAGAGCGACTGCAGCGCCTGCACAATCAGGACAAAGAGGATGCCTGTTTGACACACAGTCAGCATCAGATAAAACTAGCAGTAATTTGATACTTTACCGTAGGCTACGCAGCCGAGCATCATCCCGTCCAGGTTGGAGCGCTCAAGCCATAGATCGCTCTCAGTCTCGCCAGGAGGGGCCCAGTCTTTGGAGAGGGACATGGTGGATGGAGAGGTATCACTATCAGCGGAACGAAGGGTGGTGACGAGTCGGGGTCAGCAGGTGGGAGTTTACTTATACGAAGATTGGCAAGTAGCTCTACATATCCGAATCCCCACGGACGTTCATTGCCCCGGAAAGCCAGTCAGGTCAGTGTAACAGGAAAGCGCACTCTAACGGGGAATCGATATCGGATCTATGCTGTTGATCTGCGTTATTCCTGTGCAGTACACTTACTTCCCATCGCGACGGTGGTAAAACGGAGATTTGGTATTTGCTTTTATTTACGCGTCATGGTTGCGAAAGTTATTTTTAGCTTCCATTTCCAACTTTATCACGTCGCTCACCAGTCGTTCGTGTGCCAAGGGGGGACGTGCAGGCAAGTAAAACTCTTGATCATCATGCATCATCAATCGCAGATAAAACCAGAAATGCAATCATTACCTGGCCTTGCCTGGTCTGGCCTATTCCTCGCACCGTAGCTATTTTCGTCCCCGCCGTCGTCGTCGGGACAATGTCATGCTGCACCTGTCCAACAACTTCCAGTACCAGAACTTTGAAAAAGCTACCGATACCGATGCTCCTCACACCCTCAGACGAATCTACTGTGCAATCATCACACTCAACGACAGATTACATGTGTACCCTCATCAGCTTCTCAGCCCACGTTACCCGCACTATAAGCCTGCGAAAGGCTGCGTATTTTAAGCTACAGATCCATGGGCGATAACTTCCTCCCGGTATGGACCATCGATTCCCAATGGAAGGCATATGCTTATCCTTCTTTTTCTTAAGGAAAATATTTGCGAAAACGTGGGGGATCGATCCCAAAAATACGTCACGATCAGGAGAACGAATTCGAACGTTCTCTCTAGGAATAAGTATTCTACAGTGCCAGTAAGTCACTACATAGTCATCATTGACGCTCATCTCAAGCCCATCCACCTCCAAAGCCCAATCCCAATCCCAAGTTCAAAGCCCAACCACCATGTCCACCCAACTCGTCGGCTTCGTCGGCCTCGGTGCCCTCGGCACCCACATGGCGCGCAACCTCGCTCTCCACCGCGCCACCGCCGGCCTCTCCCCTCTCCTCATATGGAATCGCACTGCCGCAAAATCCCAAAAGCTCGCAGGGGACCTAGGCCCGAACAAGGTGCGCGTGGCGGAGACGCTCGAGGACCTCGCGACGGAGTGCGATGTCGTCATCACGAACCTCGCGAACGACGCGGTGTCGAAATATGTTTATGGGGTTTTTGTAAAGGCGGTCAAGGTGGGCCCGGTTGTACGCGGACATGGAGGGGTTTGAAATGATCTGAAGCTGTCATTTTTTTGTTGTTATAGGCGTCTGCACCGAAATCGAGGATCTTCGTCGAAACCAGCACCGTACGTGGATTCTCCCGATTTCTAACCAAAGCCCTTCATGACTGACACCTCCACAGATCCACCCCTCATTCGCAAGTACGCACCCCCTCACCTCCCTTCCCTCTTCACACCAACTAACCACCCTCCCCTCTTACTTCCAGCCGAGCTCAAAACCCTCATCACCGCCCTCCCCTCCACCCAATTCGTCGCATCTCCCGTCTTCGGCTCGCCCCCCGTCGCCGAAAAAGCCCAGCTCATCCTCCTCATGAGCGGCGAGCCCGAACCCGTCAAAGTGATCTCGGCAATCTTGTGTCCCGCCGTGGGCGCGAAGGTGCTTGAGATGGGTGAGGATATCGAAAAAGGTTTGCCACAGTAGTTGTGTATGTGCATGACAGGAGTATTGATCATGGGTCGAATATCAATCTAGCACCGACGCTGAAGCTCATCGGCAACTCGTTCATCCTCGGGAGTCTGGAGATCCTGGCGGAGTGTCAGACGCTCGCTGAGAAGACGGGATTGGGCGCGCAGGGCGCTCAGAATCTCGCTAAAAGTATGTTCGAGTCCATGTCTTGTCGTTATCTGTCAACTTCGGGCGACTCACAAACTGACGTGATCTAATTCAATTTTTTCTGCACCCAGTTTTCTATACCCCACCGTACGTTTCTCCTTCTTCATCCTTCCTAACATGCAGACTCACTTTAGTTCCCGCCGACAGCCTCTGCGCCTACGGCGACAAAATGCTCAACCACGCCTTCGACGGCTCCCAAGGCTTCTCACTGAACGGCGGGATCAAAGACGCGACACACGTGCAGAGTCTAGCAAAAACACACGGCGCTCCGATGCCTGCGCTCGAGGCGGCGCGTGTGCACCTGGAGAAGGCGCGGGAGATCCATGAGAGGGAGATTGCGGTGGGGAAGAGTGGAGTGGGGGTGCTGGATGTGGCGTCGCTTGTGACGGCGGTGAGGGAGGAGGCGGGGGTGGCGAAGGTAAGGTTTTTTGGGCTGTTGAATTAGGTGGTTTGGGTGCTGATAGGGTTTCGTTTTAAGAATCATTGAGTAGGCTTTGAAGTTTGTTGGTGTGGTTGGACGTTTTTCTGTGTGTAATAGTAGTTATCCATGAAAGTCCTGGACCCGAAAACCTGTCGTATTACAAGCTCTGTAACATTTGTATGAACTGTAAAAAAAAAATTCAATTCCACTACCTACAGTAAGTATACAACAAGACTCGCTACAATACCTTCGGCTCGATCCTTCCCGGCCAAAACGCCGTCCCCTTATTCTCCTCATACCACTCCGCATCATGCGCAAGCAGCACCTGCACGCCTCTCACCTCACTCAACGCCCTCATCCTACCAATATGCCTCACCGCCTCATCCCTATCCTCATGCACACACCTAATCGGGGCCCCCAGCCTCCCGCCCTCATCGTAAAACACCTCCTTCTCGCCGCTCACCATCCCCGGATGATGCGCGCTGTCCCCCGCGAGGAAGATCCACGACCCCACGGCGGATGTACGCGCCAGGACGTTGATGTGTCCGGGCATGTGCCCTGCCGCGTCGACGATGTACATTGAGCCGTCGTCGAAGAGGTCGCGGGCGCGCGGGAAGGGCCCGAGCGGGGTGGTGGTGAAGGCGGAGGGGGAGAGGAAGGTCGTGCGTTCGAGGGGGACGCTGGAGGCGAGGATGTGGGAGGAGGGGTTGTGTGGGTATCCGTTGAGCAACCGGTCTTTGATCCCGCCGCCGATTATGAAATTGGCGGTGGTGAAGGGGGTGTGGTCGCCTATGCTACATGGTGGGTGTAAGGATATACTTTTCTTTGAATGGGATACGCTTACTGGTCGTAATGCAAATGGCTGATAACCACCGTCTCGATATCCTCCGGCTTCAACCCTCCCTTGGCCAAGCTCTCAACCACGTCCATCGGGACCGTATACGGCGTGAACCGTTCAATGAACCCACGCGTGATGGGCGGGTGCGCGTCGATGTCGCGACGGCACCCGAGGTCGAACACGACGCGTTTACCGGACTTGGAGTGCGTGAGGAGAAATGCGAGGGACGGGACCGTGAGGATGTCGCCGGGCTGTGCGCCTTTGACGAAGATCTCGAGGTGAAGCTGCATGAGCCCGCCTTCGAGCGCGGAGACGGACATGTAGGCTTGGTCGGGCTGCGGGGCGGGGAGTGGGGGGGAGGAGTGCATTGTTCAGTGGGGAATAGTTGCCATTGGGGGAATGTAGTGGACTATATCTGGATTGTAGTTGGGATATCATTTGGAAGGATTGACGCCGTGTTAACTGCGACCCTGATGGAGTTGAGTCAGGGTCATCACCCGATCCTCTCGCTCGCCCAAACAGGAAAAGCTTTTCTACTTCGAGCCAACTCCGTCCTAGACACATATCTGAGGCTCTAGAGCCACATCTGATGGGATGGCTCACACCTTCGACTTCAAAAGCGGCAGAGATGGGGACATGTAGCAGCCTACCCAGGATAGCCAATGGAGAAAACTTCCAGATTCAGCATTGCAGTGTGGTACGCATGTCCGACGCGCTGTCCTGTCTCGATACCTGGCAACTGAAAGTACACTGACAGCGGTGGGGGAATCGGCGGTGTCGCGCTAGCCATGACGATTGGCAAGTACAGCGACATCCCCGTCGACGTGTATGAAGCTGGCCCTGAGATCGCGACGAATGGCGCTGGTGTTGGGCTGTGGAGGCGCGCGTGGCAGGTCATGCACCAGCTCGAGCTCGAGGATGCTGTCATTGCAAAGGCTATCCAGCCCCCGAAGGAATCTGGCGGTGAGCAGCTCTACGTGTCGTGTTGCTGGCTGTAGCTTATCGCTTCTCAGGACTTGGGTTAATCTTCAGAAAGTCAGACGAGCCCGAAGGTGGGTACGACTTGTTCGAACAGTTCTTGCCATGTACGTGTCCCTATCACAAAGTCTTTGTGCACTCTCACTAACAACGAGCTTAACAGACGGCGCAATAAGCATGCACCGCGCAGACGTGCTCAGGATCTTCGAAACCCGTCTCCCACCTTCCTGCAAACTCCACACCTCCAAGCGCCTCACGCACTACACCACGCCTCCCAGCGGTACGCCCGTGACGCTGCACTTCGCCGACGGCACCTCTGCCACAGCGGACGTGCTCATCGGCGCCGATGGTGTCCGCTCTCCCACCAGGACGTCGCTTTTCGAGATGTGGGCAAAGGAGCACTCGTCGGATGGGACCCCTCCACCGCGTACTGAGCCTGTCTTCGGTGGCTCCCTGGTGTATCGCTGTTTGATTTCGATTGATCTGCTGAAGACCCTGGACCCTGAACACCGTGCGATTCATTCTCGCATTATAGTGGGTACCTCCAAACATTTTCACACAATCGAGTAACCCGCTAACCCTATACATCTGTTAAAGTATTGCGGAAAAGACAAAGTACGCCCCTTCCAAACCGCTACATCCCAAACTTGAACTTCATCTATCTGTAGCACATCGTGTCCTACCCACTCCAAGGCGGCCTCATCAACTTCCTCGCCTTCTCCTCCGCGCCAGGCGTCGAACACGCATTTTCGGCAGACAACTGGGTCGTCGACGTGTCCGACGACGAGATTAGTGCGCTGTTCGAGGACTGGGAGCCTGACGTGCGCGCCCTTGTGCAGGTCTGTATCCTCATCCTTATTTTATTGACGGAAGAAGATGTTGATGTGATGCTGGCTTTGTTTGCAGTGTGTCCGCCAGGCGAAAAGATGGGCTGTACATATCGTCGAACCGCTCCCGACGTTCGGACATCAAAACGTTGCGCTCATCGGTGATGCGGTGAGTTTCACAGTCTATCACTTTGGACCATCGACCGATTGATTTATACGACGCCAGGCCCATGCCATGCCTACACACATGGCAGCCGGCGCAGGCCAGGCCATCGAGGTACCGTACCCCACCCCCACCCCATATCTCATTTTTATTCATCACCATTAACAAAACCACACAGGACGCATACCTCCTCGGGCGCATCCTCACGCACCCCTCCCTCTCCCTCTGCCCCTCCCCCTCCCCCACCCTCATCCACGCCGCGTTAAAGATATACGACCACATCCGCCGCCCCTTCGTCGCGCACGTCGCGGCGGAGTCGCGCGTCGTGGGGTTGTTGTATGAGTTTAACGCGCCGGGGGTAAGTTATGATGGTTCTGGCGCGGGTGTAAATGAGGGAAATCCGAAGGGGAAGGCGGTAGGAAAGAAGGGGGATATGGACGAGCTCAAGAGGGTGTTGGAGGAGAAGTGGGCGTGGCATGGTGTTGGGGAGGGCGGGCCGGATGATAATTGGGAGGAGGCGAGGGGGGTGCTTGACCGTTTGGGGGTTGGGGTTTGAGTTTGCGTCTGGTGGATTGGGGTATTTTGGATCCGGGGGAGGTTGAATGAATCATGTATGATCAGTGGTCGGAGTATATCTGATGCTCATTGTTTGAGCCTCCTTGAACCTTTCATTTTTCCAAGGTGTGCATGCATACTTACACTGCTAGCATCCAGCTATTTCCGTCATTGCTTGAATTTTCAAAATACTCGTATCACAGGCTGCCGAAATAGTTTCGCGCCAACAGTGATATGTAGATAGTGCGACGAGTTGACAGAAGATCACCATGGTCAGTGGTCCAGGTCTTCAGGGCATACAGTATATCTGATGATACTCGTAAGGTTAGCAGTAGAATGATAGGCAGTGGTTCGAGGCACATCGTTGTCTAATTTGAGCCTTGTCATTTGGTGTTCCTGCTGTTCCGTGGAGGGGGGTTTTCGTTGGGAGTCTGGGATATCGACATCGATATCGATCTTCTTGATTGCACAAAGCATCGGACTCTTCAAGTCGGATTCGATTGTACCGAGCGGGCGCCAGGGCATATCTGATCATGATGCCTGATGCCTCTGTGTGTTTGAAGGCTATTTATGTACTCGCACATACTGTAGGGCGCTGTTCTTTATATAAATGAACATCGTGTTTGGGGGCATGAAGTTGTGAAGTGATCTTCTGGCGGTGATTGGGAACGCTGCCAAGATTGGGTATGATTGTGAACTTGCCGGTGGAAATACCTATCGCTTGATGTGATGGCTATTTTTGTCTGCAGCTTGTGTAGAAGGCGAGGTATCGGCCGTCTGGAGGTTGAACCATATGCTGTTGCTTGATTTAGTCAGAGATATTACTCCCGCTAGGGTTTCAGAGGACACTTGAATAAATCAGACATCGAATTAACCGATCATAGCATTTACAGCAGAGTCAATTGGACTATTCTGTGGCCATCACCCACATCGGGAACGACCCGTGCGCTCCAGTGAATACCTGTTTCTCGCCTCTGACCTTGAACCCAATTTTCTCGTAGATCCCCACCTATGTACATCGAAATTTCGTCAATCGAGACAGACGGAAAAGTGAAAAAATGCAACGCACATTGACTTCCTCCTCTGCCTCCAGGCACAGCAGAATACCACCGACCTACATTAGGTAAGAAACCATCATCCAATTTATGTGGCGCACTTGACAGACCTTGTTGCGAACTTCGTTGATCAACGCGCGGGCGACGCCCTTGCGTCTCTCAGCTGGGATCGTACCGATTAGTTGGAGGTGCCACGAGGCCTTCTTGACGCCTGCGCCGAGAGCTTCAACTACGACTTCATCGTATCGGGGAATGAACTGTGTAAAAGGCGCGGGACGAAGTCAATATTTCACGGATTCGAGGGAAGAAATGAAGGACAAGACACGCACGACTTCGCTCCACCATTGCTGCAAGTCCGGGTCCAGCTTTGCCACCAGCGGGAGTAGAGCTTGTTCGTTCTGGTCTTCACTGCAAACCAGAAACGTAGTTGAGATGAAAGTATATACGATTATGTGGCTTAGAGTACCTGTCAAACATCTCGCGTCCTGGCCCGAACCACAGCGCTGCGCCGATGAGTTCCTTCGTGCCCGTAGACTCGGCGACGTAGATCTCGCCCGCGAGCTTGGCTGCGATGACTTGGGCGTAACAAAAGTCGTACACGAGCACGGGGTTGCGTCCGAGGACGATCGCGGTGAATTCGTCTTAGGGGGGTTGCAATTCATCGTTAGATGGCAGTTCGGATTGGATGGGTTTATCTGATGAGTGGTATTCACCTTCGGCGAAAGCGATTGCGAGAACCTTGCTCACAGCTTCGAGCTCAGCGGCTGGATTTCATGTTCAGTCAATTCTGAAAGTGAAATGGCACGGTGGAGGGCGTACTAGAAGGGTTGACGATTTGTCGGATGGTGAAAGGCATGGTCGTTGGCTGTTAACCTGAATCTGTTCCAGGCGCTCGCAAGTGAATGAATGTATCTCGTAAGGGCACCATCTTTAATGTCCACTGTTTGGCCGCTGGAGTGGACATGGAAGCTGATCAAGGTTAGACCTCCGAGGAAGGACTCGGAAAAGGCTGGAAAAGGATGGTGGTGAGATGATGAGTGCCGCTAAGTCAATGGGTTGCCGCGATTGGGAGATGCATTGCCGATTGCCGGGCAGTGTGTTTAATTTGTAAGGTGTCAACAAACAAACTCTCAATCTCCTCAGTCGCCGCGTTGAACGTCGAGCTTCGCCGTCGAACTTCACGGTGTCATTGGATTTGCCCGAGCCTTCTATCTATCCCAGCTTCTCTCCGTCAAAGTCGCTTCATTTGTTACACTGCACCGCCCGAGTCGCTGGGTCAGTTGCCATTCATGTTCTATTCAACGGGACTTTATTTCCGCGTCGGATCCTTTTGAGCAGACCTGATCACCACTCCTCTTGTACAACCAAACAGCCGAGCCACAGTAATCTATTTTCTTATATTCCTCTGTCAAAAACGCTCCCATTGATCATGATGAGAGGAATAAAATCCCCAGACGATTTCAGGACGGTTTCCCAAAACCCTTTAGGCTCCATTCGGCACCGGTATTTGGGAAGGTCCCTCTGCCAAACAAAAGAACCGGTTCGTCGGAAGAATTTGCCGAAGTTACCGTGCCATTCGGCACCTGAGAATTTTGTGGGAAACTTTGAGTCCCCATCTGTCACGCGTCTCCGAAGACCCGACGCGCGTTCGGTTTTGCATTCTCGACACATACTCACTGGGCTATACCAACACTATGGTTCGCAAATCATCAGTTCAAGACTCAGCAGATCCTTTGGAGCCACCTGCAGCAAAAAAGCGAGAGCTTTGGAAGGCTGCCGAAGTGGCAGAACTGGTATCTGTTCTCCTCCAAGAGAAAACCTCGGGACGTCGTGCAGAAACCGGCTTCAAGAAGGAGACCTATCAAAAGATCTCAACCTCCCTAAAGGGTTTGGGGTATTCTCGCACTTCAGAGCAGATCAAAAGCTGCTGGAACCGTGTACGTCATCAAAATAGTTTGCGACATCAATCAAGTTGTACTGATTACCTATTACAGTTGAAAGGCCAATAAGGTAGGGGAAGTTCATACTCATCTAATGTTGCGTGACTTTGCGTGACTTAGTCGAGAAATCAAGATGCCAATTCAACGACGTAGTTCACATGAAATCGGCTTCCGCCAAAAATTTTTAAATAGAAAAAGAAAATTTTTGGCGCAAACGGATTCCTGCACAAGTGGCCAGGTAGAACGGCATCTTGAATCGAGCTGAGAAAACCTCTGAAGAAAGTAAGCACGTGATGCCGGCAAACAGTCCAGGCAAACGCGTCGCGCATCGCAACCGCGCGCGTTGACTGAGTGCAAGAAACACATCCTGGCCATGGCAGGTCAGTGCAAACGAAAGAGAAGCCATATACACAACCTAGGACAGTGGGCAAAGAAGAAGCTGCGGAGGTCTGCAAAGGATGACTCTGACAAGGAGAATGTAAGAATTCTATTTCCAATGCTGTCCACAACAACACTCGGACTGACTAGCAAACACAATAAAAAGGAATCACCACAGCCACTCCACCAAAGCAAATCTATGAGGCAACGAGCTGCATCTATTGCAAGCACGATCAGCTCTATGTTCTCAAGACGGTCCCGAGCCAACTCACCGGAAGATGCAGCAGTATCACGACAGATCCCTCCAGAATGGTCACTTGCATCACATTTTTTATCGGTGTGGATAGGGAAGATGGGAACGAGGTTGATTCTCGACTGGGGCATGCTGAGGCATCTGCTGAATCTCCTGATGTCAGTATGGATCCTGAAGCCTCAAAAGAGCTGGAGGACATCCTTGAGGATGAGGAGGAACCTGAGGAAGCTGGGGACAGTGATCAAGAGGGGGATGGAAGCCCACAGGATGACGAGAGGGACAGGAAATGGTGGCCAACAGTCGAAGACGCACAGGTAGCGCATAAACAACTCGACGCGATCCTCAACCCACGACGAAACAACGGAATTGGTCATAAAGACCCGAAGCTTGACCTGCTTCTTCGAAGCCGATTAGAAGCAATGAAGCGCTTCTTGTGGTCGTACACGGACACGACCTCACGCTTTCATAATCGATGGATGGCAGCATCTCTCGAGACGGCGAAAGCATCAGAACGTGGACCGTGGTTTGCTCGCCGACTCCGCGAATGGTCCGCCGCATTCATGGTGGACCCCGAGGTGCTCCCTGAGAATACGTACGGAACCTGGAACAAGTCTCGTCTCGATGATGAGGATATGAAGCAGGATCTCAGTGAATACTTACAGACCTTGGGGAAGTTCTTCTCTGCAATGGACATCGTGCGTTACCTGGATAGATCAGAAGTCAGGGAACGGTACAATATGAAAAAAGGAATCACAGAGAGGACTGCGAGGACATGGCTGAAAAAAATGGGTTACCATTGGAAGCTGGAGCCGTCTGGTCAGTACGTTGATGGCCACGAGCGCGAGGATGTTACAACCTACCGGCAGCAAGTTTTTCTCCCGCGGTGGAAAGAATTGGAGGAGCGCATGCGTTCATGGAAACCTGATGGTCAAGAGGAGGAGTACACGGGACCGCAGCCACAGAATCGCCGCATCATCGTCTGGTTTCATGACGAATCTACATTCTATGCACACGATCGACGAAAAAAGCGCTGGTGCCTATTGACAGAGACGGCGGTCCCACGGGCAAAGGGCGAAGGTGTCTCGCTGATGGTCGCCGATTTTGTGTCCGCGGAATTTGGATGGCTCCGCTCGCCCGATGGAACCGAGTCAGCGCAGGTACTCTTCAAGGCTGGGAAAAACCGCGACGGGTATTTCACGAGCGAGGACATTCTGAAACAGACAGAAAACGCAATGGACATTGTCAGCAAATGGTATCCAGAATATGACCATGTCTTCGTTTTCGACAACGCGACAACTCACCTGAAACGCGCTGACAATGCACTCTCTGCCCGGAAAATGACAAAAGGCCCCTCGGCTACATTTGGTGTCGAGGTCAATGTTGAAGTTGATGGAAAACCGGTATACTTACCAAATGGAAAACCCCAGAAAAAACGGGTTGAGATGGGCCCCGGCCGTCTCCCTGATGGGACGACACAATCGTTCTATGAAAATGGCATTTTCAAAGGGATGACACGACTTCTTCAAGAGCGAGGACTCACCCAGGAGGCAAAGCTCAATGCTGAGTGCAAGAACTTCAAATGCACACCAGGTGCGACAGCCTGTTGCCAAAGGAGGGTCCTCTACAACCAGCCAGACTTCATGCACCAGGAATCTGTTCTCGAGACGAAATGTGGGGCTCGCGGTTTTCAGGTGTTGTTCTTGCCAAAGTTCCATTGCGAGCTCAACTTCATTGAGCAATGCTGGGGACACGCAAAGCGGGTGTATCGTCAGTATCCTCCATCGTCGAAGGAAGCAGATCTTGAGGTCAACGTTTTGATGGCGCTTGAATCGGTCCCAGTGGAAACAATGCAGCGGTGAGTGGCTTCTCAGGCTGTCGACGTTATCTGATGGATCAGTGATTTCAGATATGCGACGCGTGCTCGACGTTTTATGGATGCGTACCATCGTGGATTGAATGGTAAGCAAGCTGCTTGGGCATCGCGAAAGTACCGTGGCCATCGTGTACTGCCAGAGTCAATCATGGAAGAGTTGATGAAGAAGGGAATTTGAAAATTTTGACCCACGAAATTCAGGTTTAAACTTATTAATTTTAACACTCTAACTGCAAATGTATCCCTGTTCTAATCCCTGTATATACCTTTCCTAATGTAGTACGCCTAAATCCTTCACAATGACATTCAACGCGTCCATTCATTCCAATCTTCCGAGCATGATCGCGTCTCAGGGTCAGTCACGGTTGCGGGTACGGTCCGGTTTGTTAAGTCCTCCGGTCACATCATGTCACATCATCTGACATTGGATGAGTATGAACTTCCCCTACCTTATAAGATAGTTAAAACTATACGCGGTCTGTCCGGATTTGGGTGGGATAGTGTAAGGAAGGTTGCTACGGCAGTGGATGATGTCTGGGAGCGAATGATCAAGGTGCGTCATATGGCGCATTGCTCTCATCTTACTGGCTAACTGGAATGTCATTCGGCAGAAGCACCCCAACTACGCGACGTGGCGGGATACTCCATTTCCTCACTACGATGATATCGCCATCATTGTTGATGATGTTCTTGCAACTGGGGACAACACTTTTTCAAACGGTCTCATTGGAGGTTCCCAATCCCAGACACAATCCCAAGCCAATGATAGTCTTGATCCAGATGCGAATAGTACCTCAGATGTAGAACGCGAGAATTCCAGGGGTAACGACAGCTCTCCGAGTGATGGATCCGATGTCGGCAATGACGTAGATCCTGTCACCGTAATTCCGAAGGAGACATTGCTCAACGTTCTCCAGGGGTCCACTGAACAAGTAATATCCTTCCTTTCTATCAGATGAGCTCATATTTAACAGCTATAGGTTTCAACAGGTGTTTCTGCCATGCCGAAGGCATCTAACAGTTCTGCAACCTCACGCAAAGTACAACCAGGGGTGATTCCCTCTTTAGGTCGT
Source organism: Hypsizygus marmoreus (assembly GCA_013433165.1). NCBI lineage: Eukaryota > Fungi > Basidiomycota > Agaricomycetes > Agaricales > Lyophyllaceae > Hypsizygus > Hypsizygus marmoreus. The sequence goes on along the minus strand of CM024092.1, from coordinate 1,232,724 downwards.
AATGGGCGTATTTCTGGTGAGATGCTGGGTTCGGGGTAGTCGTGAAGAGATGCAACGAATGAAGATGGCTCTAACCACCACACTCAATCCTATCCACTCAAATCACACTCAACACAACAACGACGAACGAACGGGTTCTTTGGGGTAGAGGACTGAGAAGCCTCACACCAAGTCAGGTTTCGTATTTGACTGGGTCGTAGGGAAGATACTTCGAAGAGGTAGTACTCGACGAGAAGGTCTAGGTGATAGTATAGCGTCTCGAGGGACAACACTACTAGGGTCTGTACGGTTTTATAGTGCAGGCACTATGGGGGTTGGTTTGTTGGTCTAATAAAACTCTCTGCGAGTCTTACGTCGATTCAACGGTCGGTTTTGAGTACACTGACTCGGTCTGAACTTCGAACACACTGGGACGAAGGGTGAACACACGGGTTCGAAGTACACTGACTTCCTAAACTCGAACACACTGGGACGAGGGTCGAGCACGCTAGCTCAAGCACACTGGCTTATGGGTCTTCGTTATCTCTTAGGTGCTATCCACACGGGGATCACGGTCGAGAGAGGTTTTGAGTCTTTCTTATTGCACGTTCGTCTGCACAAATGAGATGGGAACTCTAGTCTGAATTTCTACAAACGCGAACTATCTACTATATACATGTGCGGCAATCGGTCTACGCCTACTAGAGAAGCCGGGTACCCTGTACCCTAAACAGCTGCCTATTCATCGGTGCACCGTCGTGTGTCCGTCGGAAACGCGTCCGCGATTCCTCATGCATTCGTCGTTATGTTGAATGCGCCGCCGTAGCGTTTTACCGGCGGTTCAGTCAAATCGCATCGTTTCTATTCGTGGAAGAGCTCCGGAGAGGAAGGAGGATTAGCCTAAGCTTCCCCTTCCAACGTCTGTCGGAGCGCAACCGATCGTACTGAAGTTTTCCAGTGTCTTTTCCATTCAGTGGCCCAGAGAGTAACCGCGATCGGTGGCTAATTGGTCGCGTCGCGTAAGTCACGTGTGCGCGGATCAGATTCGTTCCTGAGATATGATCGAGGAATTCGGGGTTTCCGTCTTGAGATCTGTCGGGAGCGTAAAGGTTGCTGCCCGAGCCCTCAGAGTCATCCGTGGTTACGGCGGGGTCTAGTTCAATACAATCCGGTCCATGCGCCAACTCCTTGGTTCGATGTATATTCCCACGGGATGCTTAGATCGAAGGGACTGGACAGGTCCCCGTCGATCTGATGCTTCGTGACCAAGTATGGAAAGACGATAAGATTCGTTATCAGCCTCGCCTCCTGCTGCACTGGGTGTGTCTGTCCCGCGAGGCAACAAGTCAACTAGCTGGAGTCTCGCTAATGACTGCAGTAATTCCCGTTGGTTTGTGTCCAATGAAACGATAATTTCTAGTGAAAATGCGCAAATTCACGTGCAGACGCGAGTGCATCTTATCACCGGAGGTGCTGGTATGGTTACTGTGGCTAACGCCCTCTACACATTGGCAAATACTCTTGCCGATGAAGTCTCTGACTCGCCAGCACGTCGAAAGCGAGCTTGGGATGTTGCATGTGAGGAGGACATTGACGATCTTTCAGATCATGAATATGCACTCGCTGTCAAGGTATTTTCAAAAACGGAGGCCGCCGATGAGTATTTGTGATTTCCAAAGAAACGCAAAGTCGCACGTCGACTTTGGCTAAATGAAGCAATGGAGAAATTCCAGAACAATTAATACTATGTGAGTATCTAATTGTACCTCATCAACATCTTCTAATTCCTTCTCCGGTGCAGTTCCTCCTGATAGCTTGTCCACATGGCCATTGCAATCTCATCTCTTCGTGCCTCTGATCTTCTTGTCTCCTCAGGAGTTACACTCCAGGCCAAATCCTCTTCATCTACATCAGATATTTCATCATCCCCACTCTCATCTATATCCATACTATCATCCTCTAATTCAAAGTCATCATAGTGCTCATCGTCGGGATCGTGTCGGCGAATAAAATTGTGAATGTTACAACAGGCCAGAATAATGCGAGCTTGAACAGCGGGACAGAAATTTGAGGTATCGCGAAACATTCGGAACTTCTTCTTGGTTGCGCCAAAAGCACGTTCGATGATATTGCGGGCTGATGCATGTCGTAGATTGAAAAGCTCCTTGTAGTCTTTAGGCCTGTCAATTTCCAAGGTCAGTAGGGTAATAAGAATCGATCTTCACATACCTTTCTCTAGCCTCTCCCCACTCACGCAAATGATATCGAACACCACGATATGGTACCAAAAGTGCATCACAGCAAGGATAGCCTGCATCTGCAAGATAAAAGTATCCCTTTGGAATGGCAAGGTCCCCAGTCCGAGCACTGTTATAGACTGCACTATCAGAAGCACTCCCTTCCCAACCACTCAATATATACACATAGAACATCTCAAAGTCCACAGCTGCGAGAACGTTTGTAGAAAGGCCACCTTTGCGATTACGAAAACGGCCACGATCTGACTGTGGAGGTGATGATCCAATGTGAGTGCCATCCAAACCACCTTTTGCCTTATCAAGGAATGGTGTGAACTTTGGATTGGCAGAGATGTAAGGAGAACAGGGGGTTTTCCGAGTTGGAAGTCGCATGACACTCCGTGTAAAAGCTCTCGAGGTGACAGCATTGAGGACACGGTGAAAATGTCTGTACAGAAGCTCAGTCTAAAGAAGATATGATGGGCCAGTATCACGTACTTGAAAACGGTGTCAGGGCTTCTTTGGAATACTTCACCGTCTTCTTCGAATGTGTTGTTTTTTCGAATCATATGGAGGAAGATCGCAAGAGATTCCTCTGCACTAACATCTCTTGTTGCACCAAATCCAGACTTCTCTGAAAGCACACGAAGCAGCTTTAGGAAAACATGCTTGTGACATCCCAGATTTCGACGCATCCACTCCCGATGGCCTTTTAGAAGCTCATCAATCCATACTTGTCCTGTGCGGATCGATGTGTGATATGGCTCAGGGCACAGATGAGGTTGGAGGTATTCCACTGCCACAAGCATAGATGCAAGTACGGCATTGATGACCACAGTACGTCGTCGCCGTTTGGTGGGTTGCCGAAGCCTCAGCCGTCCCATTTGCGAGCACGCGAGGAGGAGAAGATCTTGTCTTATCTTGCCTGTCACACGATCGTCACCTCGGGATAATTCCGAGATCATGCTGAGTAATTTTCTCACGATTCGGACATATTATGCAAAGATTATTATTTCGGAAAAACCGACTGACGGTCCCGCGCCGAATGGAGCCTTATGTAATCTGACTACCATATATGGAAGTTTGGTACTCAAAAATCTCCCCACAAGCCTCCAGTCTCCAGAAACCTGAGTCACAAACACTGTTCACAAACGCAGCATCATGGGGTAACGATCTCCATGAGCTGGATGCCATTCGGAGGGGTCTCCATTTTTTCTTGTCCAGCCGATTTGGCCAGTGTCCAAAGTAGCGGCTGTTTGGTCTGATGCACCGTAGCGATCAAGACATTCACAGCACAGTCGATTTACTCCGTGGCCATCACCCACATCGGGAACGACCCGTGTGCTCCAGTGAGCACCTGCTTCGTCCCTCTCACCTTGAACCCAATCTTTTCGTAGATCCCCACCTACATCGCAATTCCACAGATCATAAGGATTTTTTCCAAAGACATTGAAAGAAATGAAAACCTAATGCACATTGACCGCCTCCTCTGCTTCTAAGCACAGCGGAATACCGCCGACCTACAATAAACAAAAAGCATGAACAAGGAAACTGCATCAGCTTCCATCATCCAATTATTGTGGCCACTTGACCGACCTTGTTGCGAACTTCATTTATCAACGCGCGGGCTACACCCTTACGTCTCTCAGCCGGGATCGTACCGATTAATTGGAGGTGCCACAAGGCTTTTCTGACACCAGCGCCGAGAGCTTCAGTTACAACTTCCTCATATCGAGGAATGAACTGTATGCAGTGTAATGCAAAGTCAATATTTCACGGATTCGAGGGAGAAATAAAGGATAAGAGACGTACGGAGTCGTTCCACCACTGCCTCAAGTCCGGTTCCAGCTTTTCCACCAGCGGGAAGAGTCCCTGTTCATTCTGGTCCTCACTGCAAATCAGAAACGGAGATGAGGAGAAAGTACACGCGAGCATATGCTGATGTAGAGCACCTGTCAAACATCACGCGTCCAGGCCCGAACCACAGCGCGCTGCCGATGAGTTCCTTCGTGTCTGTAGACTCGGCGACATAGATCTCGCCAGCGAGCTTGGCTGCGACGACTTGGGCATGGCAAAAGTCATATACGAGCGCGGGGTTGCGTCCAAGGACTATCGCGGTGAATTCATCTGGGGGGTTCAGTTAACGGTTAGATGACAGTTTGGATTGGATAGATTTCTCGGATCAGTGGTGCTCACCCTCGGCGAAAGCGGCTGCGAGAACCTTGCTCACGGCTTCGAGCTCAGAGGCTGGATCCGATGTTCAGTCATCGTAGGTGTGAAGGGCTTGGTGGAGGACGTACTAGAAGGGTTGACTATTTGTCGGACGGTGAATGGCATGGCTGTTCGCTTTGCGTCTGATGTGACTTTGAAGCGCCTGAGTATATTGTATCTCTTAAGGGCAGAATATTTTATGTCGACTAGTCCTGCGAGCTGGAAGGACGTGGAAAGGAAGCGGTGGTGACATGACGAGGGCCGCTGAGTCAATTGTTCACCGCAGTCGGTGATATCTACTGAGTACGAGTGCCTAGTACCTGTTTCATTTTCGGGGTGTCAACAAACAAACCCTGAATCATCTCCTCCTAAGTATCTCTTCACGACGTTGAACTCGTTGAACATTTGTCGAACGTCGACCTTCGCCATCGAACTTCACGGTGTCATTGGACTTGCCCGAACCTTCTATCTATCCCAGCTTCTCTCCGTCAGCGTCGCTTCATTTGTTAAACTGCACCGCCCAAGTCGCTGGGTCAGTTGCCATCCATGTTCTATTCAACGGGACTTTATTTTTCGCGTCGGATCCTTTTGAGCTGGTAATCTTCCGCTGTAGACGCAATCAGACGTGTGTCATAGTTTCCAAAGCCACAGCGTTGACGCTTGGATTCGATGAGTGTCCAGACCAGCTTAAATTGCCACTCACATGGGTCGATCTAAATTTAGAGCCTCGTCCCTACCGAAAAGCGCCAGCTCTTCAAAAGTACTGTACTTCCCGATCCATCGTCTACGTCCTCATGCCATGTCCCATCAGTCATCTGGACATGAGTCAACATCACGTCTTCCATGAGCTTCAGCGCGTCAGTAAAGTCCAACGATAGAGGGTTGATTTGTAGTCTGATGGGCAGCGGGATCGGAGCGCAACGTTGCCTCTGCGATGAATTCGACCGATGTAAAGATAGGAGGCATTCCCAAAATCGATACGAGAGTCACAGATGCAGCGCTTCTACTACCGATCATCAGAACCTCTGACTGGCCTTTCACCTGTAGCTTTTGGAATGAATTCCTCTCCCGCTAGATTATGTTTTCTGAGTGATGGGATTGAGCCACGGACAAAGAATACAACTCAGGTGAGTCCGCAGTTACTGTGTTGATCATCAGACTGAGATAGCCTCGCATTCAAGCAGGATCATTGTGTTTGGTGCACTAGGCTCACTACCACATCTCCCCCAGATAGATATATCACGCCGTCGAGAGGCACGGTTAGCGCCGATTTTACGCAATTTGGTCAGAAACGTCCACGACGAAGTCGTAGGCTGTCAGCATTACAAAATTACACTATTTAAGGATGCCCTAGCTGGGCACTCTATCGTTGAATCTATCACGGTACCATGACTTGTTCATTTCTGGCGTTTGTTGCCCTGAGCGCCCTGTTTCTGACGTGTCGAGGCGCGATATACCAAAATTTCTCAGATCTTCCGACCACACGTTTTGACTTTGTCGTAGTGGGCGGTACGTTTCAAAAGTTGTTCGCAACAGCGGGACTCATCTTACAAGTACATTGCGACATTTTTTATAGGTGGAACGGGTGGTAACGTCGTCGCCAATCGCCTGACGGAGCATGCCAACTTCTCAGTTTTGGTGATAGAAGCGGGGGGCTCGTATGTGGCTCCACCTTTGGTGTCTGGGTAATAGTACTGATCCGGGCTTTGCTACTAGGAATGAGGGGGTCCTGGACACTATTGTTCCATTTTTTGGCCCAATAGCCTCACCTGGGACACCTTGGGACTGGAATTACACCACCACACCACAGATCGTGAGCACAACTGCCTTTAGGGTTGACAACTGACCGAGGACTTCCAGGGTCTAAATAGTCGCGCTGTGGCTTTCCCTAGGGGACGCATTCTTGGGGGAAGCAGTTCTATCAGTACGCTTATCTTTCCGTACCGGTCGCTGCAGAGCTTAACCAAAAATCCAGATTACTTGATCTATACCCGTGGGTCCCGGGACGACTACGATCGATATGCCAGGTTTTCAGGAGATCTCGGATGGTCATGGGATGCAATACAACCTTATATTCACAAGGTGGGTCATGCCATTGCCATCCGTCCGACAATGAATGACTGGCGTCGCATTGTATAGAATGAAAATTGGACTCAGCCTGCTGATGGGCACAACACGACTGGCCAATTCAATCCCCTCTTCCACAATTCTACCGGCATCACCTCTGTCAGCCTTAATGGCTTCCCAGAATGTATAGATGGGCGAGTCATCAAGACAACGCAACATCTTCCGGACATGTTCCCATTCAATCTTGACATGAACTCGGGGAATACTGTTGGACTTGGTCCGTCGAGCCTTCGGATTCAATCTCGGCGATGAGTTACTCATGTAATGTTAGGTTGGACGCAGGCTACCATTAACAAGGGCCAAAGAAGCAGCTCTGCTACGTCGTACCTGGGCCCGAAGTTTATAGATCGACCCAATCTAGCGGTTCTGCTGAATACCCAGGTTTCCCGAGTGATATCCACCAATTCAAGTGCTGAATTTCCCGTCTTTCTTGATGTAGAGCTGTCCCAGGACAACGGCCGTACGTTGTGCCCCTTTGTCCAAGAATAGCCCATCAGCTCACCTGAATTTAGGAACCTTACACGTTGTTACTGCTTCAAAGGAAATTATCTTATCCGCGGGGAGCGTCGGGACTCCACATATCCTCATGAACTCTGGTATCGGGAATTGTACGGAGCTAGCACTTGCTGGCGTTCCGTGTAAACTTAATCTTCCAAGTGTTGGGAAAAATATGTCAGACCACGCGCTGCTCGTCAATTCCTGGTTTGTTAATTCGAACTGCACATTCGAAGCAGCTGCGAGGAACGCAACCCTCGAACAGGAAGAGTTGCAGCAATGGAACACGACAGAAACTGGTCCGCTCGTAGCCACGGTTATTGACCACCTGGCGTTCCTTCGTCTGCCAAAAAATGCTAGTATTTTCAAGAGGTTCCCTGATCCTTCGGCAGGTCCCACTAGTGCTCATTACGAGATGGCTTTCGCTGTACGTTCTTTCCTTTCTTCCTCATTTGAGATCCTCGTCTGATATAATGCTATCTGATATGACACTTTGACAGAACGGTTTTATTGGTCCTCTGCCGCCCAACGGAAGCTTCTTAACAATTGGCACCGTTATCGCTTCTCCAGCATCCAGTGAGTATTCATTTGGCTGATCGTCAGAGTACAACTGATTCCTGCAGGGGGATCGGTGGGTATCAATTCCAGAAATCCGTTTGATCCTCCTGCTATCGATCCGGGTTATCTTACCGTAGAATATGATCTGTTCACCATGCGTGAAGCCGTGAAAGCCGCAAAGAAGTTTCTAGCGGCGAAACCGTGGCACGGATACGTCTTGCGACCGTTTGGTGCTCTCGCGGATGCAAATTGCGATGCGGAGGTAGAAGCATATGTTCGGAACAACACTGCGACCATCTACCACCCCGTCGGAACGTCGAGCATGACCATGAAGGGTGCAGACTTCGGCGTCGTGGATCCAGATCTACGGGTGAAAGGTGTGCATGGACTGCGTATTGTTGATGCATCCGTCATTGTGAGAATGTACATACTCTTCGTTGCGACCTTATCTTGACCCCTTTCAGCCTTTCGTTCCCAGTGCCCATACTCAGGCCCCGACATACATATTTGCGGAGAGGGCTTCAGATCTGATCAAAGCCGACTGGCTACCATGGGAAGGAGTCTGAGGGATCTGGTTTATGTTGGAGCCTCGAACATGAGCTGCTTCGGCGAATTCAATTGTTTGTAGTCGTCATACTCACCTTCTTGCTTCTATCAGATGAGCTGTTATTTCTGGACGGGATTATACCCTCGTACAGCTTGACATATCCCTGCATCAATCGCGATCTTGTTATTTTCATCACTCAACTTGTTAGTCTTGGTGCATGTTATCAATAATCTGAACATTCCTGCATGAAGGATGGCGACCTAGTATTCTGATTTTGCTCACGAAGGATGAAGACCATCTGGAAATATAACTTGAGAACAGAGGATCAATGGGGAGGTACCCTTATCTTTCTATTGTCTGTCATCTGTCGCCCATCATCAGACTTCATCGTCGACTGGACACTGGTGAGGCATTAGTATTTTTGAGGCGTTTATTTCCGGACTTGATGTCGGCGTTCAATGATATCAGAAACAAGTGTCTTCCATGAAGTGGGTGATGATATCAGTACAGTGTTCAGTAAGAAAGGAAATAGGACGAGCGTTGTTGAGCTCATTACAGCTGTTTGAGGAACTTAGGGCGCGTGCGAATTTTTTCAAAACGCGTCAATTTTCGCGTTCGGATTTCTCGCAGGCTATATCTCATTCAGATCTCAGCCGTTTGCTTTAAAAGTTAGCTAGGCGTGACGGCAATGAAAATCTACACCTGCAGGTGTCTTCAATCAATGAAAATGGTGCCGTTCTTTTCCTTGTAAGATATAGTGCATGGTTACAAGATTCGCAAGCTGCACACGTCGTGAGTAGCTTATTTCTGGTGTGGGGCTGCTCGATACCATGCCTAGAGTGCCCTCGAAGACTCCCCCGCCCTCTGACAGCCTGCACGAGTGGTGTGGGCTGTCCGCCGCCTGGCACAAATTGACACGTCACAGGTTGGCGTAACGGCATTGCACCAACAATGTGAAATTCACGCGTAGCAGGAGGAGGGAGTCACGCTGGACTTACCTGATGCTAGAAATATCTCCATGAACAGTGATTGTACACCCAGAGCAAACCTGAGGAAGCAGCTTTGTACCCCAGCATCGAACATGCAAATTATCTTCAATTTCTTCATTTCAAGATCCATGCAGCTGCAGAATTACAAGCCCGTTGCAACTAGCTAACTTCTAAAGCGCTAGGTTGAGATCTGAAAGAGGTGGAGCCTGCGAGAAATCCGAACGCGAAAATTGACGCGTTTTGAAAAAATTCGCACGCGCCCTAAGTTCCTCAAACAGCTGTAAAATTCTGGTTCAGTGAACGAAAGTTGCGGACGACCCTGAGTCGCGGGCTCCGCAGTGAGAGACACGTGGCGAATCTGAAGTTAGCGTGGCCGCGTGGGTCCCGCCGCCCGTTATGCTCCCGTCGTTCTCAGCAATCGAAGTTCCCTTTACTTTTTCGCTGAAGTTGGACGGTATCACACTAGTTCTAAACCAAAGCCCTCCATGCATCGCATTCTGACCAGAGCTGGAGGTGGTTGGCAGCAGCGTAGCTTGCTTTCGTTTGTCGAGCTACGGCCGTCCAGTAGCTCTCTGCCGTGTCCCTGGACCTGCAATCTGCTACTCCGCCAAGCCCGCAAGCTTTCATGATCGTAAACCTGGATCTTGCTAAGTTTAAACGCGTCAAGTTCCCCATCTCTTACCGTTCCAAGCCAATGGCCTTGTTTAGCATTTACCCGTATGTACCAAAATTACCTGATTTTTGAATTAATGGAAAACTGGCATCTTTACAGTTACATTCCGACGACTTCTTGTCAATTCAGCGTTTAACGCGGGAACAAACGACCATAGACAGCGTCTTCTGCTCCCTCACAGCAAAGCATGTGCGGTATATAAGCTTAACATCGACACTGCAAGTTCGGCACTTGTTCCTACCATTTTCAAGTATGTTTGAGGCTGGCGACACCACACCTATTGCTATCGTAAGTTATTTTCATCCTTTCGCATTCATGTATTCAACTTTCGCCATTATGCAAGGTTGGGATCGCTGCGGAGCTTCCCAGCGGCCACTACTCTGACAAGAACTTGGACCATAAGACGTTCTTCCAGTTTCTCCTTGACAGAGGTGAATCATATCAAAAAATACCACTCGAACGCCTGAACATTGATTCGTATGCGTCATCCTTCCAAAAGTATTTTCGTTTCGCTTATATATACCTACAGCTGGTATGGTCATGGTGCCGTGAAGATCAGCACTAAATTTGGATCTTTCCTGAAGAATGTATCCATGTTTGATCATGTCGAGTTTGGTGTCACCAGCAAGGATGCGAGAGGCATGGCCCTGAGTACTCGGAAACTCCTGGAGTTGTCCTTTTTGGCTCTCCTTGACTCTGGTATTGATTATCGTGGTCGAAACGTTGGGTGTTATATGTCAGGAATTGCATTCGACATCCTGACAATCGCTGACCCAGTACGTTGGAGTGTATTTCTCCAACTTGAGCGTAACGCAGGGCTGACGATTGGGATAGGATGAGTATGAAGCTCGTGGCATCTTCTCTGGCGGAGCTTGTCAGATTGCGAACAGAGTATCGTACCACTTGGATCTCCTCGGGCCTTCGATCCCGACAGACACGGCATGCAGCTCGAGCCTTACTGCAATGCATCTCGCGATCCAGGCAGTTCGAAATGGCGAGTGTGAGGCTGCCGTCATTGGCGGATGCCAACTGAATCACAGGTTAGCTACCAAACATTACTTTGGGCATTTCTCTTACCAGTCCATTATAGACTCGTCGACTTTGTGCAATATAGTCAAGGTTCTATTCTTTCCAAAGATGGCAAGTGCAAGCCGTTTGATGCATCGGCTGATGGGTTAGTTGCTTTGCGTTGCGCTCCCGATATCGACTCACAGTGACCTCCAAAAAGATTCTCCCGCGGGGAGGGCGTCGCTGCGGTGGTCGTGAAACCCTTAAAGGATGCGATACGTGATGGCGATCATATATATGCATGTGTAAGTGCATAATGCATTATCTTCAGGCAATAAGATTTGGTGAGAGCGTCTCTCCAGGTTCTAGGCTCCGCGATCAATACGTGCGGCGCGGCAGCACCAGTCAGTGCGCCTGTCGCTGCCGCACAAGCAGACGCCATGCGCAAGGCTTTCAAACAAGCGGGTCGAAATCCTTCTGATGTAGATTTTGTTGAGTTACATGCGACAGGTAGGTATTCTCGTGCCATGCATGTCCTATTTGACACTGATACTTCCACTTAGGCACTGCCGTGGGAGACCCTACGGAGGCCAACTGGGTTGGAGCCAACTTCAAGAGAGAAGACGAGCTTCTGATTGGAAGTGTCAAAGGAAATATTGGGTGTGTATCATGAAAGTGCGAATTAAGATATGCAGGTTCTTAACTATCGCGCACTTCAGTCACTTGGAAATCGCTGCATTCCTCGCGTCGCTCTCGAAGATGTGCGCGATGTTCAAAACGGGCATCATTCCTCCAACAATGAACTTGAAAACCCTCAACCCAGCGATTCATTGGGAGCAATATCGGCTCAGAGCTCCTGTTGAAGCTATGCAATTCAAGGCGAGAAACTCCTCTGGTCGTCATCTTGTCTCTCTGGCCAGTTCCGGCATTGGTGGAGCTAATGGACACATCGTAATCGAAGGCCCTCCTCCACCACAGAGGCCGGCTCCTGTACTCACGCCATCGGATGTCCCTGTTCTTCTCATTGCCAGCGGACTTTCACCTCGCAGTGCATCTGCGGTTGCCGCCACTTTCGACGAACTTGTTTCTGCTCATCCTGGTGATTTACGTAACCTATCCGCCACCTATGGGAGGCGCGCAAGGCAAATGACATGGCGGTCCTTCAGTATCGTGTCTCATGACAAAGCTCTCTCCACATTCTCCCAGCCTTCTTTGAGAACTAGAAATAGGCCCCCGCTCGTCTTCTTGTTTACCGGCCAAGGCCCGCAACATATCGACAGTGAGCTGATCTGCTTCGTCTAGTGAACGACGTACTGATGTTGTCTATCCCCAGTGGGTCGCCAACTTTTCGAGTTGTATCCTTCTTTCCGTGATACCATCTATGAACTGGATCTCGTTTACAAGAACGTTGTTGGACACTCGTTGGTTTCCTCTATCGGTCTCTTCGACAAGTCAACCAATGAGAAGATGGACGTTTGGCCGATCAAAGTCACTCTGCCTGCCCTTACCATGATCCAAATTGCTATTTTTGACCTCCTGAAAAGCCTTGGCGTAAGTCCTGATGTCGTTTTGGGCCATTCTGCTGGGGAGACAGCGATGCTGCATGCATCAGGTGCTGGTTCCAAAGAGATGGCTCTCGAGGTCGCCATCGCTCGTGGAATCGCCATGTCACTTGCCGAAGAAGTCGGCGGCACCATGGCTGCCCTCGCATGCAGCGCAAAGGACGCACAGGAGATCATTGATGCCGTTACCGGCGGTGCACATCTTGGAAAGCTCGAAATAGCATGTTACAACAGTCATGAGGCTGTCGCACTCGCAGGTCTTGTAGAATATGTGGATAGAGCTGTTGCCTTCGCACAGTCGCGTGGAATATTTGCGCGCAAGATACGCACTCAGACTCCGGTCCATTCTAGTCTCATGGAAATTTGCCGCCACAAATATACTGCCTTGATCGAGGACGTGTTTCTCCGGTATTCTGGATCCCACATTCCTGCCATTACCACCTTCTCGACCTTCACTGGTTATTTGTTCGAAGAGTCTTTCACTGCAGACTATTTCTGGAACAATACTCGCCAACCTGTACTGTTCACAGACGTCGTGGAGAATTTATTGGAACAGATGCCGGATGCTACGGTCATTGAGATTAGCCCTCATCCCGCGTTGGGGTCATATCTTGTCGCCCTGGGCATGAACCCAAAGTCTGTTCTTTGTCCTATGCGTCGACCCAAGACACCACACCCGTTCCATGAGCAAACGGTTCTTCTTGAGGCATTAGGTAACCTTGTGTGTTTGGGCCACAACTGCGTCGACTTCATCCGTCTGAACAACTTTCCGGACATGGACATCGATCTACCCCTTCCTGCGTATCCGTTTCAACCCAAGTCAGTCCCATATTATCCGAACGATTCGGCGATGATTGTCAGGCAAATGTCGAACCGCAATGGCCCTTTGAACTTTGAAGGTTTGAAAGTCAATTCAGAAACCCAGCCCGAATTAGGGCAGCATATCATCAGAGGCGAGCCCATCATGCCAGCTGCTGGTTTCATTGAGATGGTACGCTGCCATCTTACCGAATTTGATATGTCCTTACAAGCTTTGCAGGCATTTGAGTTTGGAGCTCGTGTCCTCTGGAACATCAATTTCCGGTCGATGTTGTCGTTGTCCGGAAGCCGGCCAATTCCTTTAGAAGTTCAAGCTAATGGGGCTTATTGGAGCGTGAAATCAACAGCAGTAAATCATTTGGAAACTGCACGCTCTGGAAAGGTACTTTGGGCCGTTCTCTCTATATGTCTATTTTTCTGACAGTTTTGTGGCAAGCCTTCTCAGCGGTTACATGCGGATGGCTACTTGTCCCTAGAACGAGCACTCGATACTTCTGAAACGCTCGACTTAGACTCCATCAAAGAGCGATGCCAACCCTTCAACGTCGATGGTAGTTCTTTCAGAGTCTGATATACACAGAGGCTCATTCCAGTGTTTCACAGGATTTTATGAATCTCTCAAGTATTTCGCGGATTACGGACCCGTTTATCGACGCGTTATCTCCTGCTATAAAGGGAACGACGAAGTCCTCGTGGAAGTAAAGGGCGCGGCTTCCGATCTTCCAGAGTATGTTTTCACTATGGTATAATCTTAATTACTGTCCTGATGTTCCACAAGTGTTCAAGACTATGTTATCCATCCGGCCATTCTTGATTCTTGCCTTCACGTCATGGTTCACAACGCGTTCACTGCCAACGCGGATAGAAATGTTTACTATCTACCGTCTCGCGTCGGCCATATCGTTGTCCATGATCTACTAGCCCGTGGACCATTCCCTGCGGTTGTGTTCGGCCATTGCGTTTTTCGCCAGTGGTCGCCAGGTATGAATGTTTTCGCTCATAATATCCCTGTTCTCAAATTCCGGCGTTTCACCCAGATGAACTTCTGTTCAATTATAATCTCACGAATGTTCATGGTTCGATGTTGTGCTCGATGACAGGCTTCGTTGTGGAAAAGCATCGAGTCACCATCTTACCCAGCATTCACAATCGATATACAATTATTCATCAGCCTTTGAACCTCGAAGTGAAGGAAATACTCAAGCCAAATGGTCATTCTATTGACTACCAGTCAGGAAACCCGAAACATGTAAGATAAGATGACGAATCAACTTCTTTATCGTCTGACGAGCCTCTTTTAAACTAGTTCTACGGGAATGGAAGTAGTATCCATGCCGACACACCGACTGACCATGCAACCAATCTCGTCAAAACACTGGATGTGCATATTGAGGTAGCGAATAACAATGCTTGTCTTCCTTGCCTCTCACTCATCCAATGTTCTCCAAAGCTCCAGGAAACGAGTGTCGATGCCATGGGGCATCGTCCTGTGGAAGCCTTTGATAGACTTCTCTCTTTGATCGCACATACCAGTCGCAAGAAAGCCATCCGGATATTGCAACTAGGAGGAGGTGCATGTTTCCATGTCCTGACCTATTGAATTCAGCTGACCCGGTTTCTGTTTGTGATCAGAACGGTTGGTTGATTCCGTGTCAGCTATCATAACACAACATCCTTCCTTGAGCGTGGAGTACACAGTTTGCGGATGCTTGAATGAAAACGTCCCCATTGCTGCGACAATTTCCACAAGAATGTTGCTCGAAGATGTCGATACCCTGGCCGAACGCCAAACACTGCGTCCGGCTTCAATCGATGTTTTCCTTGGACTCGATGGAGCTTTGATGACGGACCTGCAGAAGACCTTGGGCAATATTCGTAGTCTGCTAGTACCTGGCGGACGCATCATCCTGGATAATACGAAGGATATCGCGGCCCATTTACCAGCAGAGTCCATATTCGAAGGGTTACTCATTGAAACCGGTCTTGCTCATATTCAATCAGATACATTCCCACCTGGCGACTCAGATGCATCTTACATCGAGGCAGCAAAGCCCGAACAAGCAGCTCATGGAGTGTCCACATCCACCGAGCTGGTTGACGGCGCACAGTTAACTGCGATCGATTTTGTCCGTGGAGAAGAGATGTCTATTCAGGACTTCTTATCTCAATTGGATCAAAGCAGGCGGACGACAATCTGGATCCACGCCCCTGTTAACGTGGACGGTGCAGCCGCTCGAGGTTTTTCTAGATGCCTGAGACGTGAGATGTTCTTTCTCGACATCCATCTAGTATTGTTCCATCCGCGGTGGGACGCCTCTGCACGCCTTTCGATCTTACAGTCTATTGGAAAGACATCGGGCGTTGAAGAGGAATTATATGTCGAGGAGGACGGGCAAATTTATGTGCCGCGAATTGTCCCGGTTGCTGCTCAGTCTTTTGGTAAAGCATTCTCTCCTACGGAATACTGGACACTGGAGGGCGCAAATCTCGTTCAGCCGGCACTTCCCAAGGTGATACCGCACCACGCATTGGTGCAGGTGAAAGGATCGTCCTCGAATGCCGACATTCGTGGCATCTTTGGACGTGTCATCGATGGCGGATCCACGACCTTTCTAAATGACACCACAGTGATCGGGATTGTCGAGAGTTCTCTCTCGAATTTCGCCCTTGTCCACGAAGATCACATGATTGCAACTGCCCTACCTGAAGAAGACTGCCTTTATCTTGCAAGTGCTGCTCTAGGAGCAATCGTCGTGTCATTCGCATTTGGCTCAAACTTTGTCGACCATCTACCGCGCCTTGTAGGTCAGCAAATTCTCGTCACAGACGTCGACACACCGATTGGAGCATCTCTTGTGCAATTTCTGTCTGCACTACGGCTCAAAGTGACTGCGGCACCTTCTAAATTGCTGCCATCCGACATCGAGAACATCGCAGACAGTGATTATATACTATCTGGGATTGTTGATTTGGTAGATCTACAGTTGCTGAAAAGCACGTCGCCTCGTCATCTCTTCCTTTGGAATGATCCTCAATGCGGCCTACATCAGATGATGCAGACCAGGCCTTGGGTAATCCGCGATGGTTTGCGCGCTGCACTAGCCGCGCTGAGGACCAGCGACTGCACTGTGCGTTTAAACTCACCCCAAGATCTCATTTCTGCAGTTCCCGGCACCACAATCGTCACGATTGGCTCCCAGTTATTTGATCCCAATAAAACGTACTTGTTGGTTGGCGGAGTTGGTTCACTCGGTTGCAAAATAGCGCTTTGGATGTACGAGGTGCGATGACAGTTGTCCCAACCCTTTTCATCTCTCTGCCTTTGAGACTGATGTCATATGAGTAGAAAGGTGCCAGGTCTCTGGTTCTAACTTCTCGCTCTGGGAAGAAATCTCTCACCAAAACCAACAATATCACTGCGCTGAGGGTTTTGACGTATTTAGAGTCGCTGTCGGATCTGTCCCTCCGCGTCGAGTCCTGCGATGCGTCTTCGCTCCCGGCCATGCAAGCCCTCTGCTCCACGATTCGAGGGCCTCTGGGAGGGTGCATGCTGTTAGCCGTCGTCCTCTCCGATCGAACATTTATGACCCAAACGGCCGAAGCATTCGAACTGCCCTTTGTTTCCAAGGTGGACACCTTTTACACCCTACAGAACTCAATTTCGATAGAGAAACTCGATTTTCTGATTTCCTTTGATACAATCTCGACATTTGGGAACATTGGACAAACAAACTATGCCAGGTATAACATCCTTCTCTCGCACTTTATTATGAGCTCAATTACTGGTCCTTAGTGCGAACACGATCGTTGAAGAATTCACCAAGGAACACTCGAACGCCATCTCCCTTATCACACCGATTATCATCGATAGCTCCATCGCTGTGGATGAAAATTGGTCGCTGCAAACGAACGTCCAACACCTGACAGCATGGGGTACAACTTCCGAACGTAGGTCTCCCTTATCAAATTCAGATCAAAATTCTTCTTGCTAAAGTTCTCCAGGGCTTTGTGACTATATCGAGGATGCCCTTCTCATGTTGTCGAAAGGTCCATGTCCACTGTACATTCCTGACATTGACTGGGACCTAGTCGAACATCATCTTGGACCTTCGACCCTCTATGATCACCTTGTGAAGGGATCTCGGACCTCACTCGTGACGGACACTCAGGGCGGGGGAATGTCGTTAGCAGACATGGTGCTTCAATTCCTCGACGTTCCTAGAGACGAGTTCTCTCCAGAAGTTCCACTTACAGTCTACGGTCTTGATTCTCTGATCGCTGGACGTCTTGCTTACGCCCTACAGCCAATTGTTTCGGTCACTCAGCTGCAACTCCTCGGAGACCTTTGCCTTCGCGATCTGCAGGCACGTATTGACGAAATAGAGGAGCAAGAGGAATAATGTTGATGATTTAATTCTATGATTTCTTGGCTTCATCTACCTTCACGATACCTAGCTAGCGATACGTCACGTTCTTTATGGTGGATCGACCAATTCAGATACTTGTTCTGACCACGCGCAACTTCTAAGTGACTTCAACGCTTGATGTTTGCCACGCGGGCCCTGGGCCTGACAAGTACTACCAGTAGGGCTTCGCGAAGACGAAGCCGTCAACTTCTCGAGGTACTGTCGACGCTCACACCAGCATCAAATGTCAGTGCCAATCTAATCGTTAGTTTTTAAACATGTATGATTATAGGCAGTACATGAGATTAGCTTGCGCATGTCCAGTGAAGACCCTGAAGTCATTGCATGTATATTGGGCAATGCAACGAAGTACTTCGAACTATTCACTACGTGGAAACTACTGAGAGGCCTTCGACTCAAACTCCTGCTTAAAGTCATCTTTGCTTCCGTCGTCATTGTCCACTTGTTCGACAGTTGTGACGGGACCTTTGAACCAGTACCTCCCACCGTACTTGGGGAAAAAATAATACAGGATACAGAGAGCAATCGTCCCGCCAATAACGACGATAGTGTAGTTCATCGATTGCGCAGTAGGATCTGGAGCGAGAGGAAAAAGCAGTACAACAGTCATGAAGAGCATGAACGAGACGGCAACTACCGCGACGGGTAGACTCTGGCGTAACAAGGGGTTAGTCCCTACACAAAGAACGCTTGTTAAAAGAAGAGATGACATACAAATCGGCCAAGGTAGAACGGTCCAGGTTTAAATGTCGTGCCGCCCAAGAATCTCGCAGCAATTGATGTAGAATAGGACAGGTACTGACAAACAATCGCCATGGTAAATACAGCTCCAATCGCCGATGCTCCAGCGAAGGTCAGAAGGGCGAGGAGGGCGGCGCCGAAGGCGCAAAAGCATACACAGTTGATGGGAGTCCCTGTGTGAGCGTTGAGCCGGTAAAGAAACCGGGAGAAAGGCAGAGCTCCATCCCTAGCAAAAGCGAAGATTTGCCGTGACCCAGCCGTCAGCTATGCAATCAGGACATGTCCATTATTTAGGAAGCCAGCCGAATAGGTGGGTATGAGACGTACTACGTTCGTGCCCATCATGAACCTACGAGTGTGAGGTGAATGGCATTGCCCCGACATTGAAAATCAAAGAGGACTGACTGTGTTACAATAAATAACGACCATATTGCTAAAGTTCCATTCCGACCAAAGCTATTAAATAAGATCTAGGATATTTGAATTTGAGCCATAATTTCTGGAGCCAAGAATTGCAACGCACTGTAGCCATAGGCTGACCGATCGGGCTCCCAGTTATGTTCGCTAAATCAGTTCCCATGCAAAAGACGAGTGCCACATTGATGGCTGTCACAAGCCATGGATATTAGTTTATAAAAATAAGGAAAACAAGAACTCGAACCCCATCCAAGCATGCACCCTAATGCTGGAGCAAGCATAATCGCCAAAGGAACGGCGACCTGAGCATTTCTGGCCTCCTCGCTGATGTGAACACTTGTATCGAAACCCCCTTCACAAACACCAGTGATTAGCTCGAGGCCCACGCATTGAAATGGACAGAACCTACCGATGGTCCAAAGGGGAGCGAGAAAGCTCAAAAGAAAACCATAGCCATCTGGCCATCCAACGACTAAAATACGATCAGATGCGATGGCACGGAGCGGACAACAGAGAGGTCGACATACAATTTTCAAAGTCACCCATTGCAAATTTCGCAGTGTTCCTGAACTCCTTCGGTGTCGCCGCAGGCAGCCCGATGATCACGCCGAGGCAAAGTCTAAAACATGCATGAGAATATGAACGTCTGCGTGAGTTACTGCTTACAAAATGTTAAGAGCGATGTACGGCAACTGAAGACGAGCTACAACCTTCGTCGCCATACTGGCTATGATGGAATGCACTACAAGGATGGCACAGTATACGCCACTGATGGTAGTGTCAATATATAGATCCTTCACGACAAAGAAGCTGGTGCTTACAAGGTTTGAGCATTGGTGGGTACGAAGGTTTCATTAGATCCAATGCTTGCTCCCGCCATAATTTGAAGCGCAAGTCCCCAGTCGATACCGGCAGTCCCCCCAATATAACCAATAGTATTAATATCTAAAGAGCTGTTAGTCAGTCTTGCCCTTCAAGTGACTAGAACTAGGTCTTACATCCAATAACCCAGGCAAGCAGGTTTCGGTATTTCGGTGAAGAAAACTTAAAGGCCCAGTAATAAAGTCCACCAGACGTCGGGGCAGAGGACCCGAGCTCAGCCATAGCCATCGCGATGAACATTAAAAAAACTGAGCAGGTGGCCCACTGGCGATACCAGTCAGAATGTCAGTTTCATGGTTGAAGTATGCAATTGGAATCGTACCCCCCAAACCATCGCTACGGGTCCATATACGATCGAATAAAGTAAAACAGAGCTACACCGCGGTGCGATTATCAGTGAAATAGTTCTGATGTTT
Source organism: Hypsizygus marmoreus (assembly GCA_013433165.1). Taxonomy (NCBI): domain Eukaryota; kingdom Fungi; phylum Basidiomycota; class Agaricomycetes; order Agaricales; family Lyophyllaceae; genus Hypsizygus; species Hypsizygus marmoreus. Next base: position 1,212,636 of record CM024092.1, on the reverse strand, counting down.
TAGATCACGAAAGACGGACGCTACTGAAGGTGCAACACCGATGATGGAGAAGCTCAGCCCAAAAAGTTCAGCAGGCGAAAAATCGCGCTTGAACTCTTGCTTGTATCCGAGACTTGCCAGAAGCTCAACATCCGAGGCGACCTCGGGTTTGTGTTCCTCGTCTCGAGTGTCTGGCGTCATCTTCTCGAAGTTATAGGTTAGAGGAAGGTGGGGCACAAGAGGTCGATATCCTACCTCACAGTCTAATATAAGCTCTTCGTATCACTTTTGCACTGGTGACTGAAGCCACGCTAGCTACGCACTAAACACGATGTTGACACAGGAAAGGTACATCTGATTCACAACTCCTTCGGCTTGCTGGCTCTCAGCATCATCCTGATGGTATCGGGCATGCTCGAAACGTTGACTTGAGAGATAAAAATAGCTGTAGGCGACTGGTATTGAGCACCTCGTGCGTTCTCGTCGGTGGCTGACCTAATGGACTCTGTGTTGCATGGTAAAAACTACTGAGAGAACGTCCCACCATCACGATCAATGGTCCTGTGTACATGTGCGCTAGAGCGTTAGAGTTCATTGATAAAAAACATACCCTCTTCGAAGTTCGAAAACGACTTCTAAGCAATGGTAGCCATCAACCTCGGAAGAAAGCGGGCCTTTCGAGAAGTAGTGGGGCGTCGAACGAGGGCCTCGGATAAGACTTGAGATGGGGACGATGAATTCAAGATAGGTAAAACGGACCGTAAATGATTAGATGTGACAATAGAGTTCAACGGTCCCCGTTGAAGCCCCCGACAACGCGAACTCTTCTGTAACTGTGGCGCTGCATATCGTTGTCCAGATGTGTGCATTCTAACCTTGAATTGAATGGGCAATCAACCTTAAGAGTCAGTGTACGGCATTCGTTCCTCGTTCCTAGGACAAGAGATTGTCACTTACAAATGGTGTTTCATACGCTACGTTGGCGGTCGGGACGACTGGAGTCTCATTATGGCTTTCGCTGCTGTTTGGAGTCCGTCGGCATCTATGGTGTCACCGAGCACTATTCAGAGACTATGATTTGGCATGCATGAGACGGAGGGTTGCGAGCGTCAGGGGTGATTCAGCGAAATTCGAGATCCATCGGGCCCCCCAAATCTATCATCAATGTTCACAGATGAACTCTCAATGTCACAATGATGGACGTGCGCGAGTCTCAGACGTTCGGGTATCAACCGTGTACCACAAGGCTCATGCAAATCCGGCGAGATGGGAGATGTGTCCACCGTCTAACAGCAGCCTCCTACGCCTAGAAACAGGAGTTTATGGCATATTTTTATGAGGGGCGTATAGGACTTACATGTCCAGTAGAAGTCGAAGAGTCTTCTGGGGTAGAAATGACTACCTCATTGGCATCGACCACCTCTGGTATGGGTCGGCAAAGGATGGGTACAAACTTCCTCCTGTTCTCGACAAAAATCTCCATTGTAGGTATCCAATCGAATTTGCCGTCAATCGTACCACCGTTCACGAGGATTCTTTCGTCTGTCTCCATCTTGAGAGAGAGGGACGATCCACAATTCGAACAGAAGGTGCGGATCACGGTCAACCCGCTCCCAGTCTCGCGGTCGATGTAGTGCTTCATGTACTCCTTGCCAGAGTCGATGATATAGTCCTGGTGAGGTGTTGTAAGTACATATCATTGATGCACGCAGATCGCAATGGAGCAAGTCGTACCTCCGGTCGATAAAAAGCAACATCCATGAAGGCAGAGCCACTAAACTTTTTGCAATTTGAGCAATGGCATATCGCAAAGTAGGTAGGCTGGCCGCGCAATGTATACCGGACGGATTTACACAAGCATCCGCCGGACCATCGATTGGGTGAAGGTGTCATGTTTCTTGGTTGTTCATAGCCTAGAGGAAGGTGAGTTGAACTAGTCTGGTCGAGAGGACCTATCGAATGAACAGCTGGAACTTGCAGAGAAGCGTCCCATGGCCCATATGAAGGAACCCGAACCAAAGTCAGATCTTGTGAGAACGTAAACGCCTGATCAGATCTTTACTGTGAAAATCTCGATGTCATAAATGTAGCGTGTTCATGGCGGGGGTCATTTTATATGTACGATGGTTGGAGTGTGGAGACAAATCTGCACGAAGCGACGCTCAGTCTGTTGCCAAGCCTATGTCGATCGTCTCCACCTGCATCGGGTTTTCCTGATGGCCTGGCACTCTTGCGTGTATACTTAACATGTATACCAGTATAGTGTCCTCGAATTTCAAGTCAAAAACCTTTGGATACATCAGGCAAGTTTACGGTAAATTAAGAGCGGGGAATAATCCAACCCAGTGGTTGTCCAGAAGATTGAGGCTCATAACCGTGACTTTTGGATTGTATGGCAGCGGAAAAGTGTATGCTGGTACGATACTGATGTACTCTACACGAGAGCCAGGTCCCATATAACGATAACACGATAAAAAAGAATCCTAGTATGCCTGCGGCGGCCAATCTGGAAGGCCTTGAAGCGCTGCATTAGACGCTTCGCGGACCCGGCGTTTGCTTGCAAGGTCCCCAGACTGACGGTAACCTTGGAACACTTCGCGCATCTGAAATGACGAGGCAGCCAGTGAATCTGAATTCGAGAAGAATTAGAATGACGATGCCATTAGTACATGGTCTGGTCTCAATCAAAAGATAGATAATGTCGTACCAAAGTAGGACCTGGCGTCCTTCAATAGCTAGAAAAGAGATGAGCGAACGACAGCAGCCAATGGCGAGAAACTAACCGCCTGTAACCGCAGACCTTCTTGCTGAATCTGACTAGCGTAGTATCCTCCTCCGCCATACTGCATCTGTGTCTGCAGCTGATTGATCTTCCCTTCAAGTTCCTTCGACCGTCCCTCCCACGAGTCCTTTAGAGCATCGAACGCATTCAGAAGCTGTTTCCATGCATATGTGTCCCAAGCCTCGATCTCTGCCTTGTGCGTCCGGAGGTAATCTCTTGGATGTGGATTTCCCGGCGATGGTGTAGATGTGGAGATGGGACCACCGCCGCTTGGACTTTGAACGTTCTGGTTCTGAGGCTGTGGCTGCCCTTCCCATCCCTGCCCAATTGATGCATACGGATCGAACTGTGCGATGTAGCCGGGGTTGTTCTGTAATTGCTGCTGCGCAGGGTTGTAAGCAGTCGATTGTGGGCCCGATTGTCCTTGAAGGTATCCGTAACTGCTGCCACTCATATTCGCAGCGAGCTGCTGTCCGAACGAGCTGGTGGGTTGGAATGGCATCCCGGTCGGCTGCGGCGAGATGCCTTGTGGCGACAAGCCAGGACTGAGATATCCTGTCTGTTGGAGGTAACTTGGAGAGAGCTGTGGCTGCTGCTGATATGACGGCTGATGGTACATTGGAGGAGCCTGATATCCCCCATTGTTATCTATAGGAGACTCGGGCCATTGTGTCTGAAGGCCATTGGAGGATGAAGCGCCAGAAATGTCTGGGAAACGGGTTTGCGGATTTCGAGGGTCGTTTATGAAAGGATTATTCGTGATTTCAGGAGCCCCGTAACCATTGTTGTACATAGGGCTCGTGGAGGTATAATACAGGAAGATGAAAGAAAGATGCAAGAGGTAAAGCACAGTAATTGCGAAAGTGTAATCGAATCCAGTCCATCACGTGTGGGGTATCAGGGATATTGACAGTGACATTGGACATGCACGAATTGCAAACGAAAAATAGTCTTCCGAGTCAAGATGAGTGCTATAGAATGTACGTAGACAGGATGTATACATGATGTGATAGATGTCCGTGAATGTAGAGTCGGACGGAATGGTCATCTACGTCTGACTTTTGGAACAGGAACCAAGCCAATAAGGCCAAACGTCAGAACATAGACTGCGGCGGCTGATAATACACGGATTAATCGAGGATTCGTGGAGGATTTTATAAGGGTGGAGGAGAAACTATGAAAAAAGGCACTGGTGTATGATTGGCTTCTGAAGACTTACCGCCGATGATACCCTGAACGTATCCCAAACTTGACCACTGGCCAAGTGTCAATACAAGAAGTAGAGAGCCAACGACGATCGACATTGTTAGGATCTTTGGACGAGGAATCAATGTTCGCATTAAATTTGACATTGGGAATGTCGAACTCACAGGAATCACCGACGAGAGGACACCAGACTCTCGCCATGAGCGATACTGTTGCAGACGTTAGAGACACGTGAAAGTCATAAAACAGCTTGGCGAACATTAGGTTCGACCCCTTTTATCCACGGCGTCAAAAGGATGTAAATGAATAGAGCAATCGTCACCAAGCCATGTCCTAGAGCACCGAGTGCCGCAGTCCTGCGGAAATAAAAGTGCAAGCACGGTCGTGCAAGTCAGTAAGGAATTCGACAATGTAATGGTAAAGTGTTGCGCACCGTGCCCATGAACCTTCAGCACCTTGGGTTATCCGCCAGAATTCTTGGAGTGTCCCAAGATAGTAAGTGATCGCGCCTCCTGGCACGACGAGTTTCAACTGGCGAAGAGTATGTTGAATTGTGGTCGGTCGGACAGACATTTCGCGAGAATTTGGACTCTTTCTCGAAGGAGAAGGTGCGATGAAGGTGTGAGGTGAACACAACGAATAGAACGTTGGTGACGAAGCTGCAAATGGAACCACAACGAGAGAAACTTTTTATCACATGCCATCGAGCCGTGGATCCTGTCGCCGATCACTCCTCGGATGCACCTCCACGTTCAACAGTACAATTGCAAGGTATAATCATTACTGACAGCAACATCGAAAACAAACTCTCGTTATATGTTTATGTTGTACATTTCAGGTTCTTATCTTTTCTTGAATGTGCTAAATCATATTCACAGCTTTGACTTGGGTTCCTCTGATATCTTGACAACACTTGAGATGAAATGTCAGTATCAATCAACAGTTATGAGCGATCAAACACACAGTTTTCCAGTGTTCCCTCCACTGTAGAGAAGAGGCAGTGCGACAGGTGCCTTCTCAATTCCACCTTCGACGATGTGGAATTTCCGCTTGATTGATCCATCGCTCAAACCAGCTGCGAGCTCTTGAAAAGCTTCACCGTATCGAGCTGTGAAGTCAAACCTTGTATGTGTCAGTCGTGGATGCGAATCACGGTATGCTAAGACATACACAATGAATCCTTGAATAGTACCACGCTGCGAGATAAGGTTTAAGTAGTTCTGAAGGCCTGCCGGCTTGGTGGCATCTGGAGAACTGTGTCAGAAGCAGCGGAAACAATTAAGAGATGTGAATACACACTATATTGCGAAATGGCACCTATGGATAAGAAATGTCAGACACTGAGAAAGTATATGTTCCAGACAGAACATACCACAAAGAACAATTCTAGCATCCTTGTTCAGCCGGGTTAAAGCTAGATCAAGAATCTCGCCTGAAAAGGAGACCAACGGATGAGTGAGACGGTCTTTAGTTGGTTGTCGCGGTCACAACGCACCTCCAACATTATCAAAGAAGACGTCGAGGTATCCCAGCTTCTTAAAATCTTCTCGGAACGTGGGGCTCTTGTAGTTGAATGCGCCATCAATGCCGACTTCCTTCACCAGCCACTCGCACTTGTCGTCAGATCCAGCAATCCCATAGACTTTAGCTCCGATGCGTTTGCCCAATTGGCATGCAATCGAACCAACAGCTCCGGCGGCACCAGACACAATCAAGGTTTCGCCTGCTTTGAGCTTGCCAATATCTTTAAGGCCCTTCTCGTGGCGGTGAGCTTATCGGTAGATGCAGCTCTAAAAGGGAACATACAAAATATGCCGTCAAGCCTGTCGAGAGACGATTGTAAATTCGAGAAATAAACGGTTGAATATGATGGTTTACCTGAAAAACCGAGAGTATTTAAAAAGTCTAGTGGTTCGGCACCCTTAGGAACACTTATAACTTGTTAGCAAGGCTCATTAGCAGATCCATGTAGGCATACTTGAGTTTCTGAATTGCGCTGTCCTTGACCACAGCATATTCAGTCATCCCTACAATATAATCATCAGTAGATATTGGCTGACAAAAGCACCTCACTCACCCCAAGCACCACTGACAAGATCCCCAACTGAAAACTCGCTCCCAGGTCCTACCTCGACAACAACACCAAGACCGTGCCCTCGCATTACCTGAAACCGAAATGAGTGAAATACAACGAATCCGATCCTTGATGAATGCACACCTCGCCGATCTGAACTGGGGGGAGGTAGCTTCGCGTATCCCTGATATAGCCACGCATCGCGGGATCCAGAGACAGCCATGTCATCCGGACCACAACTTCGCCATTGCCAGGCTTGAGATCAAACGGCAGTATCTCTGTGCGGAACGTCGTGGGCTCAATCTCTGCGACTGGGCGCTCGTTGAGGACGATACGCTTATACTCCTTGGGGGTTGTCGACATTGTTTACCTGGTAACGCAATGGAGATGGTTGGGGTTGATGAATGTGAAGTCTAGAATCTCTCTTTACTTTTATACATCGTCAGTCAAGGCGCTTCAAAGTGTCCGACTTCGACTGTCGCCGGATACGGGGAACCTTGGGCCGGACCCTAGCAACTTGTTAGTAAGCTCCTGGTTTTCTGCGTATCCGCCGCAACGCAATTGAATGCAAGTGATCGGCGATGACTGAGTATTCGCGGGGGTCCACATGTTTCTTGAGTACCGCAACAAGAAATGCCGGTGCGTCTTTGACGACTGTTGCCAGTTTCAAAAACCAGCCAAGCACAACAGGTTCAGTTGTTTAAATAATTTGAAGAGGTTCCCAACGCAACTTTACATACTATGAAAGTTGGCACTTTGACTGTCCTAAGCTTCAAAATATCAGAGGTACAGTGATCAGATAATAGTTATCCCAGTCGAAGTCATCCTTGGAAGAACTCCGTTCAAGCGTGATCCAAAACTCCGAGGGCGGTCTGCGACTCTGCGGGATCGGGATTGTTTTGTCGCATCACCTGACCTCGCGACTTGTTCCAAAACAAGCCAAATTGAAATAGCAAGGACATAAGCGCCATCTTCTCTTCAACATACCAAGGCATGCATCTGCCTCTATACAGGTCATAAAAAGAATGCAGTATCGTGGAACAAATATAATTCGACAACATCACGTATAGTACAAGTTCGAAGTTTAACGTACTGTATATGTATTACATGATTCAGGTAACATATCACCAGTACCTTCGTTCACTGCCCATACTCTATATTGTATGTCTCCTGGCTGTCCATATAGATGAAGTCTGCTGAATTCGATAAATATCGGCGAAGATTCCGAAGCCTGCTAAGAACAGATGCCAGGATATTTTCGATCTGTGGGGTCGTGCGGTATCCAGCCGCCCTCCAATCCCTTCTGATAGCTCCACTCATCCGCATTCTCCGCCTGTGCAATTTATCAGTAAGGGATTTAGTGACTGGATTTAGTGACTTTTAGTGGGACAGAGAACCACGCACCTTCCACGTCCAAAATACCCATCCAGAAATATTCTCGCCAACTTCCACTTGAACCTCCCAGTATCTGGCGTGAAATCATATCAGCAAAGCTGACAAGATCCGGTAAGGTCGACTCACTTCCTCAGGAAAGCCTTGTATGATCCTGAAAATCCAGCGTAGCTTCCAGTGAAATTTGTACAAGATCCATGATATTGAGAGTTAGCGCTAGAATACCAGGTCCCGTCCCAGCGGGAGCCCACTCCCCGGCCATTTAGCCATTTCGCACAGTCAGTAACGGCATTGGACCATTCGCCTATGATGGTCCATATATTCGAGGATTCATAGGCAGAGAGGCTGTCCCAGTAATTGCACGCAAACTGCATTCGAGATGATAACTTCAGCACAAGGGCTTGAGTCCAAGAAGGAGATGAATAACTAACCTTGACATGCTCATCGAAGGACCGATCAAGCTCGAGGTCACTAAAGATCTGGTATTCGTGCTTGAACAAAAACACATCAACAGCTGACGAGAAGAGGATGAATAAGTAACATACAAAGTCCATCAGGACACCTTGCGCTCTTGGATAGGCCAGGAATCCATTCCAATTCTGATGAAACGTTCGTCAAAGGATACCATAATAGAGTTGTGAAATCCCACCTGAACCCCAAGAAATGCATCGCCGATCATGACTTTGATACCAGCATCACCCGCTTCTCTGACCGCGTCATATCCATCCGACCAGAATTTCCGCACGGTCTGTGAGAAGCCTCCGCCACGGAATCCAGCGGGCTCATTAAGCAGTTCGATAACGTCCACCATGTCACCGATGGATTTCGTAATAAATCGCAAGGTATCCACAGTGCGTGATACATTAGCAGGATTGTCCGCCCATTGCGGATTAGAGGTACGATGACCGGAATTGTCGTAGCCGTTCTGTGACCCAGGAGCACCGTGGATATCAAGAATAACGCGAATAGAGTGCTTCTTTGCCCAACCTAGCGCTTTCACGAGGTATGGCCATCCACCAGGGATGTATGGATCGACGTGGGTAGGGCCATCGGTATCAGAAGATGTGAGTGGAACAGACCAGTATCCTAGCGGAATTCTGGATATAAAGTAAGACCTTGCACTAGTATTCGGAACAACAGTCGACGGACTGCTTACCGAACGTGGCTCAGTCCAGCCGCCTTGATAGCCACAAAATCTTCTTCAGTTATCCACTAAACAGACAATGAGTGAACGAAACCAGCAGTGACTGTCGCAACGTACTGTCTCCCAATGCCTTTGTAGAATGTCCAGGGCAGTTTTAGAGTCCAGATACTGTCCCAGGGTGTATTCGTCAACTATTGCATCGTTATTTGTACTCTCGAAAACACTGGGTGTAATCCAAGGCTGGATCGCCGATCAGTAGTTAATCTATGAATGGCGTTAAACGCTGCATACCTCAAGGACAAGCCAACCACCTCTGAGATCATATGTAAGCTCAGCAATGAAAGGGCTTGTATAAATGACACGACCATCAGCAAAACTGTGGAAATCGGATTTGCCCTTGTGACATTTCACACGCATGGTGATGGTGGTATGGCCATCCATACGTCTGCGAAATTTCGCAAACCCGTGTCTGGGGTTGCATAAAGGCCATCGTCCTGTCAAAGAACTTGAGAAGGAAATAAATTTATTGGATGCCATTGTCAAGTCCTGTACGGCTGGTGCTGCATATGGAAGGGTGTGCAAATATACTGAAATTCTGTTACCGGGCCACCTCTGAACGTACCAAGCCAGCTACTACATAGTGTTTATGTGAGAGTCCTTGTAGGCAACTACACGTCTGTTTACGGTTGATTCACAGAGAGAATCGGCACCCTGAGGAGTGTTCAAAAAATGCGACAAGTCATTTCAAGCTCCGACCCGGTCTTAAACGACCGGGTCGTCCCGTTTTTTGATCAACACGCTCTTTCTTCCCCCCTTCATTCTCTGCCCTTCGCCTTTCCTCCTATCCCTCCTGTAGACCGCACATTTATGTTTGTTCGTTTGGTGCTCCTGATTCGCATGTTCAGCGATTGCCTGGTTTGTGGGCACCCTTTGCCGGGAACGAGCGCCACCGTGACGGACCTTGTTGTTTGATATCCATTCGTTCTCCTTTCGCTAACATGAAATTAGGATGGAAGCAGCTGCTTTCTAGACCAAGGTAAGCACTGACATACCTCACTCGCACCTCTACTGATCAATTGTCCATATAGTTGACGGGCCATATCTTCGCGAGTACTGTCTAACTATGCTCGATCACCTCAGTTTCTTGAGTTTTGGTCAACCAGCTTGTATCGCGGTGGGGGACGTCGGCCCCCAACGAATTGTCATGCTATTAAGGTGTGTCGGCCCATCTTCTTTTCGCATTGCCTGCTAACAACCTGATGTCAGTATTTTCATGTATGGAAGCCCGAGCGCTTTGCTGGATAATGTCTGGTCACGCCTTTGTCGCTCAGTATACCTCGCCCCATTGTAATTTATATAGTCAAATGCTATTTTGCCACATTTGTCGCGTGTATTCTCCACAATGCGTACAATCCTGTTATTGATTGGCAAGTCTCCTTAGAGCATAAGGGAATGTATGGATGGTAGTGGGATATAAGGCTGTTGCCAAATGGCCAGGTTCACAATCTGACGGTCATTGTGTAATCCTCCTTAGCATGTATACCTGTTTGAAAATTTCGCCATATTCCGGAGCTTTTGTCAAATGCGACGTATGCATGGGTATAGGAGGGTATGTATCGAGCTCCCGGTTTTGCTGATGACATACAAGTTCACGCCACGAATTTTGTCGTTGCCATAAACGAAGTCCGGAGCTGGTGATGGTGTAGGAGCCGCAGAGCCAGGATTACTTGGAGGTATGGAGGAACTTGGAGGTACAGTGGAGCTCTGAGGTGTGCCTACGCCATTGGATGGGTTGGAGGGCGGGGTAGCTGGCACGTTTGCCAGAACTTTTCCTGGAGATTTGAGTCTGCATTGCGTGGCTGCGGCACCAAAGCCCCAAAGAAAATTGCTCTGGCAGAGCAGGAATACACCAAGAGGAAGCAGTCGCATTCAAAGTGAGTGTGCGATAGAGAGACTGTGTCGTAGCCTGCAAGAGAACGCCTGGTTCGGGATGAAGAATATGAATGATGGTCCGGCCTCCGAAGCCAATTTGGAGCTTCGAAACACGAGGCATGAATGAGGCCTAATGAGGCGCTCCGTGTGTAGCATCTACACGGCATACAGACACTACACGCTCACCCCGCTCTAGATTTCATTCCCTCGATAATCGCATCCTTTACGAAAGAGAACAGATCGCATGATAACGATGAGGGAGTTGCGGGGTCATGAACAGTGCCGCCAGGTGAAAGGAGGAACTAAGCAAGGTCGTCCGGTCCGGTACGGAAGCAATTCCGGAGACTTCAAGTTATGCTTCCGCACGTCCAGGACAAAATACCTCTAAGCAAGATTATACACTTGAACATACATTCACTGTTACATACATACATACTACACACAAATCGTGATGGTGACGAACATAAACGAGACGGAGAACGGGAAGGTTAGGCAAGATGAATCTCAGTGTAGGAAAAGAAACTGCTGGATCTCTTGCGCTCGACCCGGCTGGTCGTCCTTGTCTTCTTAGCACGACAGCCGCCACCTTCACCACCTTTCTCCTTCAACAAAGAGTTCCATTCCGCATGCGCCTTCTGGTATGCACGCCATGCATCAGATGTAACAACGCTCTTGCTGATTTCGCGTGCTTTCTTCCTCGCGATGGTTGTTCTTCTTTCGATTTGTTCCCCAGCAGACGCAATAATGTCTTCACCTTTCTTCCTGAGCTCCTTCGCCTTTCCTTTTGCTCTGTCGTGACGATAATGAACCTGTTCCCCTATTTCCTTCGCTTTCCCTTTGGATTGTTGCATCCTCGAGGTTGTCTGGCGCCGGATAGCGCGGCCAAGTTCGTCAATGGATTCCATTAACTCGTCAATGTCGCTACGGATAGCTTTGACATGAACATCCAAGACCTCAGACAGAGACTCAACAACCAGGCCAAGAGCAGTAGATGTGGAGCTTGAAGGCCCATCCTGCTTCGGAGTCGAGATCATGGTCATCGATGGCTTTATGTCACCCGAAAGTTGAGTGGTGGGCCTGACAATCACATCCCTCGCAGACTTCACTTTGTCAGCCCATGTAGATGGACGCATATGGCTTCCAGCCTCAGGCGTCGCAGAGGTACTAGCGACAGCGTGTTTATCATGGGAAGTGAGCGAAAGTGAGGTAGTGCCGGGGTTGAAAAGAGAAAGCGAGAAGTCTTTGGACGCTGTCGTGATGACAGGCGCATTGTCTCGGGCCATGGTGGCAACCACAGAGGTAGAATTAACCTCCGGGCCGAATTTCCTCCAGATGGAAACGAGGTTGGTACAGGTCGCAGGGGGTCCAGTGGTAGGGGTTGGCGAAGATGTGGATGGTCTACGGAATGTCGTATTCATGGTAAAACCAACAATCAAGGTCACCAGGGCAAACCTATGGCGAATTAGTGACGAGCCCAATATGATCAATAAACGGCAGCACATACAGGGTGACCGCATGAACGGAGCCAAGGTGCTCGGAAATCGACTTCGTTGGAATCTTCTTTGCTTGAGAGACAAGCCTTTGCAACAGACGATATGCACGCATGTGATGGATCTCGCCGACATTCCGGCCATCAACGATAGGGGAAGCTGTCCCACCATTAAGGCGCGCTATCTTGCTATTCGGGATAGAGAGAGACTCCCAGTCACGTCGAGCAATGGCACCTGCTGAATTGATCTCCGTCGGAGATGTGGAAGGAATAAGCACGGGTAGATACAGCGTATGGTCCGGCAGTGCATGGATCGCGGAAGGCAGATATATAATTGCTAACGATGGGCGCTTGATGAGAGCCTGCGGTACAGGCTAAAACGCACAGTGAAGTCAATATTAAAAGAAAGAAGGGCGTAACATACCGCGTCGAAATTCATGACATTATCCGTTCTATCGTGAACAGGAATAAACTCGGAGATACTCAGCGAGTCATCAATCTGGCGCTCGAGGTGCAAATAGCGAGTAGAGTTATTAGCACAAACGGTGGTGCTGGTCAATGTGCGACCAGATGCCGTGACTGCCTTTCTCAATAGCTCTTGGACGAAAGTCCACTTGATCGGAGAGGGTGAACCATAC